>JAODJX010000001.1:18415802-18430639 GCA_026776945.1 Isichthys henryi | reverse complement strand
AATAAATATGCTACTTTGGAAAATCCTAAAGTGTTCCCACACTCCCGTGTTTTAGCAAATTTTATTCAGAGTCTTACTCACCTTTTTTCATTTTAATTTTTTTTACACTGCACAAGTAGACAAACATCTCAATGGCCCTTCATTAGCAATCAAATCGAGTTATGTTTTCAGTGCGTGGCTCTTCCCCTCCTTCCGTGGGGACCAGCTTTCGAGAGCGGGAGGCTCGGAGCAGCGAGCAGGATCATCAGCCCCTGGTGTCCCTGGGCACGGCCGAGGAAGGCTCCACAGCCAGCGCTTAAGAGGAGTGCATTTAATTGACTGATAGACGAGCCCCTTCTTTGTTTGGCGTGGGATGGTGAAGTAATGGCTGCTTGAGAAGCGTGCTGTCCGCCAGGGGGGCCCTCCCGGGACCCACAGCGACAGAATATGTGTCAGGAATAAATAAATAATCTAATTATTAAGCCACTTCCTGTCACGTTAACTCCAATTTGTCGGCTTTGGAAGAGAACAAAACAAGGCATTTTTCCTCATTACGTCCCACCTTTTATACCACGGGTAATGGCCAGCAGATTAGAGTTTTGCCCGGTCTATGTGTGTGTGTGTGTCTGTGTGTTTGTCACAAAAAAGCAAAGCTGTGGCCAGCAGTAGAGGAATTAAAAAATGGGGGAGATGAAGCCGGAGGAGGGACGAGGCTTCACGCTTGTCTCCCTTCCAGCTCCGTAACGGCCCACACTGCTGCCTCCAACAGAGCCACCAGCTGTACACCAAATGTGTGTCTGTCCAACGGCGGCCTAGCAGGCCACGGGCCCCGCACAGCGAGGCGCGGGGTATCTTGCGGTCTTGGCAGGTAGGCCGCGCTGTCACCGGCCCAACTTGTAGAGGTGACACTGGACGCCTTCCGTGAACCCCCCACCCCCCTAAATTTTTAGCTTTGGTGAGGATAAAGTGGAAATCACATTGGATATCTCTCATTAGGAAACACGATAAAACTGTGCCGGGCAGCAGGGGGCATAGTGGATAAGGAAATAAACCTGGAACTGAAAGGTTGCTGGTTCAAGTAACAGAATAGTGATCTTTTACCCTTGAGCTGAGCCACTCTACTTGTAAATTAAATCCAGCTGCACAAATGGATAAAAATCAAGTTGTTTTGGATAAATGTTATGGACCAAATGTCAAAAAATATACAGTTCTATGCTGAGGGCTCCCCCACCAAAAACCTCTAAGCCTACCACTTTGCTTAAAGCCCCTACCCCCACCACATCTCCAATTGTTTTACCCTCCCCCCCCCAAAAAAAATGAAGGTGTATAAATGCCCAGTGAGGTGGTTGGCGCTGTGGGAGACAGAAAGCTGCTGAAGCTAGAGTAAATGCCTGTGGAGATCCAGGGGTCAGAGTGCACCAGGGTTCATGGGAGGGCATCTTTTAAAGACGCCCTACTGGCTGCGCCGATTGGATGAAAGACCTTCAGACTCAGACCTTCTAAACTTCACCACGATAAAGGCTTGCCAGTGGGAAACGTTGGCTTTATGTCATACATTTCCTTTTTTTAAGCTAGACAGAATTCAACCTCACTGACCTTCTGCTCTGCTAGCATCCTGGCTTCCTCTCTATTTACCTGCGTGGTACCTTTCCTCTTCGGCAGAATAAAAGCCGACTTAATCAACATTGGACTCATTAGAAACCACTGCAACAAACATCTCCCGCATCCGGCAATGAGTTCATGTAAAGCAGAACGGTACTAATTTGTAATGTTCATTCCTCTGGAAGTAATACTCGGCTTTCTCTCGCTTTGGAGGTGACGTTGGCAGGATTCACTCCAGTGTTGGTAAAGTGATATAATTAGTAACTTATAACCTTTCCAAAGTTTGATTTTTACTTATAATGATGATTTCCAGGTGAGTATTTTGCTTTGTCCCTCTGAAGCCGCAGCAGAAGATTCAAAATGTTGTTTTTTTTCTGCATTAAAACAAGGACAAAAACTCTTCTTGTATGTCCTCGATTTAGCAGAAAAAGTACTTGGTTGTTCTTTTCTAATTCTCAGCAGAGCGAGTCAAAATAAACCATCTTTACAGTATTGAAAGAGGAAAAACGGATGCACTTATTACCCCCCGACTAATCCTCCTCGTGTTAATTTATTCTACCCACGGTGTAAGAAAACACCTCCCTGCCTTACGCTGGAAGAAGCATTCACCTTAACTTGCTAGTTTCATTTTAAAGAAACCGGAACAACTACCGGCAGTGAAAACCCCTTAACAGCAAAGTAAAATCCGACACCCACAGCTTCCAGTCACCGCGTGCCAGGAAGCTCATAACAAAGGGTGACCAGCTGTCTTTGAGCCCCGCTATTAAATTGCTCCTTGGTTAGTAGCTGTATCTCTGCTTTTTTTCATAAGAGTATCATACTAAGTCCCCATACAGAGCCACCAGCTGTACAGCAAATGTGCGCTATTCCGACAGCACCCCAGCAAGCCACAGCCTCCATCTTGAGACATGTGAGGATCCTCAGAGGGTTGGCAGGCTGTCTGCCATCCCCGGCTACTCCGGCGACCACTCGCGGCCCCCCCCTCAAAGCTATCTGATTATCACATTCATCGTTTAACACCTACATGGTGTGGCAATATCTATGTTTTTTTGCCCGCCCCCATTTGTTTGTTTCTTTGATCTCCGGTTCGGGTTTATGCGAGTACCGCAGCGGCACATTAAATGCGCTGGCAGGCATGTGGGACAACGCATGTTCTCAACGCTGCATGCATGCTTTGGGGGGGCAAGATCAAACCGATGTCAAGCGGACGTGGCGTTTGTTGTTTGGACTGAGTCATCTGAGCATAAATAGAATTATCAGTGTGAATCGATACCCAAGCAGAAGCCGGGCATCAGTGAAAACAACACCCGTAAGAGTGGCCCGCTCGCTCCATTACCTGCGCTAATATCATGACAGCTGAGGAGCGATGACCTGGCCTGCCTCCCCCCACTCTCCTGTACAGATGGCCATTAAGGCAGAAAGTGCCCCTTTTAATGAAGAAAGTATTTAGAGCTTTTCCAAATGAGGACAGTTTTATCCAAATTGATTTTGCAGTAATTAGAGTTCAGGCCAAAATTTAACCCGTTTTTGCCGGCAAAAGCAGCAATTCTTAGCTTTTTTTCAGTCATTTACTCTGCACCCCCCATCCCCACTATGTGAATAGGCAAACATCACAATTTGACCATTTTGAATACCAATATGGTTGCTTTTCTATATCCCCCATGACAAGCAAATCTCAGAATGCCCTGAATTTCAATAAACTGACACATTGCTGATTAAACTTTACATCCATACATCTTCCGTCCTCCTTTCTCTGTTCTACAACTTCTACACCAGTTCTGAGGAGTAAAACATACATTAACCTATTTAATTTCTGCACCTTTAATGGAACAACAAATACCAATGCTGTCAAAATCATGCAATGCAGTTTCATTCATAATCCCAGACCACTTCCTAAGCCCTAAAGGTATAAAACCATATGTTGGGAATATATATTTTTCTCTGCGACCAATGCACTGTAAAGTAGCTGTAAAATCCTGCCAGTGCTAAAGCAGTGTGGCAGGCTCCACTGCTCCTCTGATCTATGTCCAGGTGTTTCTGTAATCATGTTAATTCTCTCCTTTGTGCCCCTGTTCAGTCACTGTAAAGCAGACTGCTGCTTCAACCGATATTTGATTTTGGAGCACAGAGGGTCATTATGGAGACTGTAAGTGTCGTTGGCTTTAAAAAATGGGTTAAAAACATTTGAGAGACTGCTATTCTGGCATGAGTTTTATTGCATTGCCAAGTTGTAGCTGCATTGCTTTATATACTGTTTCATACATTTGTAGCTCAGCTAAACTCAGTATGTCTCCAACGCAGCATATTAACAGTCAGTGAGATTTAGTGCTTTTAACATTTTTATAAAACCTCAATGCAGGTGTGGTTTGGACCAAATCAATAGTTATCAACAGGATCTTTAATGTTTATTTATACTCTGTAATAAATTGTGCCTGCAGCTCCTCAAAAATCAGAATAGTATTTTCGGGAAAAACATTTTGTAATATTAGGTTTAATAAGAAATATGAGATGCTCTGTTTTATATTAGAGCATAAAATAAAATACGAAGTGCTTAAATCAATTAAGGTGAATCTTTTTCTGGACTGCTACTACAGAATATTTGGTTTAGTACTGTTGAAGAAATAGTATATAGTTGCTTGCAACATGAGTGTAAGGCTGGCTCACTTTCATACTCAAACGGAAGTCTGAGGACAAGGTCTGAACTTTAATTTTTAAATCCCTGCTTCCAAACTAAAAAATAATTTGATATGAATATTAAATGAGCATTATTATGCCAAATTCGTTCTCCTGTTCTGTACAGGGATCGGTCTGAAGCATTCCTAGATTTCAATTACATTTTTTTGGTAATCACGATCATCAGTTACTTCCCAGGCAAACCGTGAATATTTTTAAGTATTATTTATTTATATTTTCCCCAATATGATGGCTGACTACCGATCTGTATTCCTTAATTATCTTCTTTGCTCTGATGGATGGTCCTGTCTCCACAGAGCTGGCAGTGCAAACCGGTAAACAAGTCCCACAAGGTGCAAATGTTTTTCAAACTGCAGATAACAACTGTCTCATGGAAAGCAATAAATAAATAAATAAATAAAAGTTGATGCTTGCGGAGATGGAGCAACGTGTGTGACTGGCTTCAGTTCTGGAGACCTATCGCTAGCAATTAGACCTGATTAAGGCATCGGCAAGCCTTGTGTTTGTTACCCTCGATTCCCCGATGGCAGCCGCATAGCGATCCGTGACTCCAACTCACGGACGGTGGTCAAAAACACCGCAGAAGCGACCCTCGGTCTGGCGGAGCCGAGCGGTAGCGCCGTATCGCGACAACGGGGGAAGGCGCTGCGCTGCAGAAGCTCGGTAACATGCAGTGAGTGTCACATCATCGCTGTCCCGATGGCTGCAGCGTCCCGTTGTGTCGGACACCCTCGGTTCACCGACTAAAAGGCCGTTTATACATTGTCGTTGTTTTTTTTTTTTTTGTTTTGTTTTTTGGAACGTGTGCTCTCTAGGTTCTAATCCCCAGATGGGGATCAGTATCAAAAAGACTGGTAATTCCGACTTGATTAGAAAGGAAATTGCCAGTGGGATTAGTGGCGCGCTCCCTGCCAGAGAGGGGATGGGTGCTGAGAGCGGCGGCGGCGCAGACACGCCCAGCGGGGGCATGGAGGCGCTGCCAAAGCGGCGGGGAATTCGCGGATCAAGCGCGCACACACGCACATTGACACGCACGTGAGAGAGATAAAAACTCACACAATATCCGTATGAGCGGGAAAATAAATGGCTATCAGGCAAAAGCAACGCAGGCATGACTTGCGCCGTGAGTTAAAATTCACCTACATCCTTTAGCCCTAGCCCCTGAAGTAAAACATTTTGTTATGGATCAATGAACACCTAAGCAATAAAGAAGACTCACCATAATTAAAAACTTCCAAACGGGGAAGGAAAGAAAGATCGGGTAAACAAACAGAATAAGTGGATAAACGAATGAAACAACGAGAAATGCCAATGTAAACAAACCAGCAAGTAAAAAAAAACTTCCATTAAAAACTAATCTATATTTCATTTGTCAATTTCTTTGTCCGGGGACGCCTAAAGCATTGTCATACAAACAAATTGCAATATGATTGATTGTGTAGACATATTTTTATGATTTTATTAATATTATTTAGAAGTAGTATATAATGATAATAATAATAATAATTATTATTATTATTATTAATTAGAGAAATCAGAGCAATACAGAACAGTTCATTTTAATAACTCCACTTATATATTAACTTTCTTTTGAAGAAATACATTTTTGGCTGCTTATCTCCTCTGAACATAATACCTCCATGACACTGTCATTTTACTAATGTTTGGACTGTAATTTCGATGTCCGTACTGTGAAAATTTCCCCCATCTGTGATGTTTTGTAATGTCTAAGAAAAAGTCCTTTGAATAATCTTAAAGGAAGTAGAGGATTCCAGGAGATAGTTGTACATTCTGTCAAAACCATGGGGAGAAATGTTACAGTCTGACAGTCAAAACTGAAGCCCTGACACATAAAAGGTGGGTCACATGACTGGTAAATGAAAACATGTTTGCCTCTGTATTCAAGCTCAGTTCGTAGTTAAGGCTAACCAGTCAATACATTCCTCTGTTGAACACTGGCATTTACAGATAAGCATCACCACAGGATTATTTACTGAGAGTAAACAAATAGAACCGGACTGCAGAGGGGGTCTATGACAAATAGCTGGGCATATAATTTTCCACAATCATGCATTAAAACTACCTGAATAAAATGATAAAAAGATACAGAAAATATTCATTCAAATCCATTCACAATGCTTTTAAGCAACCACTGTTGAACTGAACCCAGGTTCAGCCCTTTAAGTTCACTATAAGCTACACACTCATCCCTTTAAGGTCACTGCATGGTCACCTTGAGGTTTACAGCCACAGCATTCATGACAGACAATTCTCTTTTGCATCTATATACTACAATGTACACAAGAAAGTAACTGATCTGTGTATGTGTCCCCACTACAACAGAACACATTTCTCACATTTGGAAGAACAGTGCAGAAACCTGGGAAACCACCTAAAATTCTACTCATGTTAGAACATCATCATGCAATAAATACTTTGAATCACAGCCATACTATGGCTTTAGGCATTAATAGTTACCCAATTAAGCCCATTTTACTGAAGTTCTGTGGACCCCATAATATAAAAGCAGCAGCATCTTTCGTTATCAAAAGTTTTTGTTCTTTAGCCACTCCCCCTCCCCACTGTCTGAAAAAAATGAGATATGAAGGAGGACAATAATTTGATCTGGCACAGCAGGGTTAGCTGTGACAAGACCTCAGAGATGGTCATTACCTGCTGGTTCCACCACTACGTTCATTCCTAGAACACTAAATAAGGCATTTTCTCATCCAAATAACAATTTCATTAAGACATTACAAGCTGAGCTCCTGAAAAACGGAAGCCAGCAGCCCCAGCAGCCTTCAAAGTTGTTTGGGATACCTGTCCTGGCCTGACACATACAGTAAGGCTATGTCTACAACCTATTAACTAGCCTGAATCACAGACAGCTGATGTTCTCTTACCCTAGCCTAGGTTTATTCATTGTAGGGGAACAGGATGAAAAGGATGAGAGAAACTCGACACGATATAAATAAACACAGCTAGGTCTTACCCAACATATGGTTTGCAACATGGACCTGAATGTCCCACTCGCTGTAGAAGACCATCTGACACTTAATGCATTGGTACGTCTTCTTCTGCGTGGAAAAAGAGCTGAATAAGAAATCGTATCATCCAGTGCCTTACATGCAAGAAACAGAGCCTGCATATATCTTGTGTATCACACTAATACAAAGGAAGCCTAGATGGTCCACAGTTGAACTTAAATAGAAAACATAAATCAGTGATGTAACCATGCTGATGTTGGGTATACTTCTGGGCTGGGGAGGGGGGTTACCTCTTCAGTCTGTAAAGGACTCACTCTTGGCATGGGCGAGACTTGTGGTGTTCGTAGCTGACTGCTGTTGGTGTCCCCCACACTGTCACGGTGGACAGAAAGGATGTGGTTCTGTAGCTCCACCTCGGACTCAAACTTGACATTGCAGCTAGAACACCGTGTCTTGGAAGAGGCCTTCATCTTTCCATCACTGGGGCTAAGCGTCTCCCCAGGAGTAGGTGGCATGGCTGCCCCCTGCTGCTTCCCACCATTCACCGCAGGGCTAGAGCTCTTACTGGCTGCACCACTGACGCAGGAGGCACAGAGCCCATAAGGTAGTCCATTGATATCTAGCTTGACCAGGTCCTGCTTGGAGCGGAACTCCTTCAAGCACGAGGCGCACTTGTAGAATTTTTGAGAGGGATGATTGATGCGGCCTATGGGGTGGTTGCTCGACATAGTACCCGTCTTCTGCATGTGGAAGGTGCCATGGATCTTGAGCTCCAGGGTGGACGTCACCGTCTGCATGCAGACCACACAGCGGAAGCCTGTCAGGGAGTTCCTCAGGTCCGGGTGCATCTGGCAATGCTCCAGAAAGTCCTCCTCACTCTGCAGGGGCATCTTACATATCCGGCAGCTCCCTGTGTCCAGGCTCTTGCTGTGGGTGACCTTGTGTTCAGTGAGGGTGAGGAGGGATGGGAAGCGCTCTCCGCAGATGGGACACATGTAGTGCTTCACAGGCCCAAGGTGGGTCTGCATGTGTTCCCGCAGTCCAGCTTCTGAGAAGAAGGTCCGTGAGCAGACATTGCACTTGTAATTTCCCTTGATCATCTCGGCCTTCCTCTTGACCATGGCACTCTCACCTGGCCGGATGTTGTGGTCACGCAGCTGGTGGTTGGTCAGCAGGGAATCCATGGTGTAAGCAGCACCGCAGATGTCGCAGCCATACATGGGTTCAGAGGTGTCCACGTCTTCCTCACTGCCATCGTGGCTGTTGTGGGACTCGTGGCTGTTGGCTAGGAGGCCTTGCAGTTCAGTGTCATCCTTGGGGGCTGGCTCGGGTCCAGTGGAGGCACCATTGGAACCACAGTTCTGCGGTTTGGCCTCAAATACGCAGTGTTTCTCCCGCAGGTGCTTCTCCAGCAGGATGATGGCATGGAAGGCCTTGCTGCAGAACCGACAGTTGTACTTCTTGCTGTGGGTGGTAATGTGGCACTGTAGCTCTACCTCGGTGCCGAAGGCTTCCCCGCAGAAGATGCACTTGTGCACCTTGCCCTGGTTCTCCAAGTGGTTGTGTTTGACATGCAGTTGCAGGTCTGACTCATGGCGGAAGTCCCAGTTGCAGGACGTGCAGCGGTACACTTTCTTCTCGTTGCTATGCTTGACAGCCAGGTGTAGTTGGATGGAGACCTTGGAGTCGAAGACCTCCTGGCAGAGAGTGCAGCGGAAGAACACAAAGGTGTGCATGTCAAGTAGGTGTTTCTGTAGGTCATCGACCGAGGTGAACTGCTTGTCACAGCTCTCACAGATGTAGTATGTGGAGGTGATCATGAAGTGGATGGTGACGTGCTTCAGCAGGGACTCCTGGTTTGGGAACTCCTTGTTGCACTGTGGACAAGTTAGCTTGGGGAGGACACTCTCCAGGTGTGTTTTCAGGTGAGTCTGAAACAAATCCAAATTAGAGTACTTGGCACCGCACTGATTGCAAATAAATTCTCCGGTGGAACGTGAGGAGGACCCGCTTTGTCCTACTTTTACAGATGTTTGTTCCATGGACATGGGGGAAGAGGGGCTCAGCGTGCGATTCACCTTCTTCCCGTTGTTGACATAATTAAGTGCAAGGGGTATATTTTTGTGGTTCTCTTTGATGTGCTTGTTCAGCTTCAATATGCTGTTGAAAATGGGGGAGTTTGTGCAGTATGAGCAGGAATACACCTCCACAATGGGGTCCTTGGGAGTCCCGGCCAGGGGTGAGTCAAAATGCGTGCTGCCACTGTCACAGTGCGTCTGACGGATGTGCTCCTCCAGAGTGGTCTCGGTGAGGAACCCCATGAAGCACTGGGGACAGAAAAAAGCATTGCTCTCTTTGGCGAGTGGACTTGGAAAGCCATGCGAGCAACGGATGTGCTCCTGCAAGGCATTGAGGTCACTTAGCACCTCAGGGCAAAAGTTGCACTGCAAGACCCCGGCGGACACACCACCCAGCAATGCATTCTGGTCCTGGTTGTCATGCACCTGCTTCAAGTGCTCGTTTAGGTTGTAGAGAGATGGCAGCACCTCAAAGCAGTACTGGCACGTGTGAGCCTGTTCAGGTTTGTCTAGGTGCATAGTCTTGAGGTGGATCTGTAAGACGGCCAGACTGGAAAACACTTGCTTGTTGCAGTAAATGCAACTGTACGAGACTTTTGCCTGCTTGGAGGACAGGCTGGTGCCATCGGCTGCATGCTGGGCTGCTCTCTTCCTTCCGCGGGTTTTTGGCAATGGTGGCGCCACGTCCACCATAGTCGAGCTGTCGACAGAAAGGTTTGAGTCCGGAGTGGTGCTGGAGACGGAGGTGTAGCCCACTGTCACCAGGGAAGGACTGTTGCTATGGTTACTGGATTCTGGCTGCTGGTGGATATCCATGTGGCTGTAGAGCTCTTCCACTGCGTGGAAATGCTCGGAGCAGATGGCACAAGTGTGGCCCTTCTTGTCTCGGTTGTGCACCTGGTCGATGTGGCTCAGCAGAGAGCCCTCTTCAGTGAACGGCTCGTGACAGTAGATGCACTGCAGGGCACCAATCTCCTGGGGTGGGGAGCACTCTGGGTGGCACTCGGCAATGTGCCTCTGCAGGTCCTCGGGCACGTCGAAGCCTTCCTCACACTGACTACACTTCTGGGTCTCCCTCAGCTTCCAGTCATCAGCCCCGGACAGGCCCTGGCCACTGTCCTTGGTCCGCTCATGGACTTGCATGTGGCCATGCAAAGAGCTGGAGGAGAGGAACCCGCGCCGGCAGACCGCACATTTGTATGGCTTGTTGGAGGTGTGCGTTTTTAGGTGGATCTTGAGGTGGTCACTGCGGGAGAAGGCAGCGTCACACTCACTGCAGTGGTACTTCTTGTCACCCGTGTGCAGCTTGACGTGCCGGTCGCGGCTGCGCTTGTGCTTGAAAAGGCGGCTGCAGAAGGTGCATTTGAAGGGCAGTTTGTCGCCGTGACTCTGTTCGTGGTGCTTCAGGAAGCTCAAGCGGCTGAACGACTTGTCACAGAACTGGCAGGGGTATGGCAGCCCTGGGCCCCCTTCCTCTTCCCCGAAGTCATACCCATCCCCATGAACAGGGGATGTCTGGTCTTTGCTTGACGGCGAGGATGCGGGCCAGGAGCCCGAAGGGTCATCCTCGATATCGACTCCGTCTGCAGAGGTGGAAAGAAGACATTTGTTTTCTAGGGGAAAAGAAACAGGTGATGGTCAGTTTAATTATGTGTGTATGTGTGGGGTGGTCAGCTGGTTAAAATCACATCACCGTATTCACAGCCGTAATGCTGTGTAGAGAAAAACCCCTTTTTTTGTTCTCAGTTATGTAGACTATGTTGCTCCCAAGGAGCCGTTTTAAAAAGTTGAATTTGAATATCTAATTTACAGAATAATTCGCCATAAATGCTTCTGCTGCAATTAGCCTTGTATGTGGTCACGTAATGACTTAGCCCACTGAGATTCAAAATGCAATCTTTCTGACATTTCTACCTACATGGTATGGGGTGCTTTAAGATGGATGCCCCGCATGAGGTAAATTAGTTCATTTTTATTATTTTCTGGAACTATTGTAATTATGGCTGCAGATTCCAGTCATTTCAGGAAGAAAATACACATAACCCAGCATATTTCTGATGCATATTTAAACTATTAACCCTAGTGCTGTCGGTTCCGACGATGTCTACCAGCAGTGAAAGATTTGACATGCAGCCGTGGAATTGTGTCTTTACTCACACAAAGGAATACATTTTACTGTGCAAATGAAGGCACTTAATCAAAGGTTTATTTTAAAGCTTTTTTTTTTGGGCAGATCAAAGTGTGACCATAACATCAGGAATGGCACACAACATGGAGGACACTGGGCACCTGTCTCTGGCCCAAAAGCTTGTTTAGCTGAAGCACACAGACTTGGCCACAGGCTACGGAGGGCCCGGCTCCCCCCAGACAGCCCCAGCCGAGGGGCTGCTGTAGGGGCATAGGCCTGGGGATACAGATCAGCCAAGACTTGGAAGGGAGAGCAAACTGTGTAGCATGAAGACCAAGGACAAAGCGGGCATGCCAAATGAGCCTGGGACTCCATCCTCAGAGCCTGTGCGAGTTTAACTGCAAACAAATCAGGGAGATGGGAGAGGCAGTCTGCCTGATTCTTCCGGTTTGTGAGAGGCCATCTCTCAGTGGTTGGGAGGGTGGGAGAGCAGCGTTCTAACATACCGTGTCAAAATTTAAATTTAACACGGTATTAAAAGTATGACGAAAATCACAATTTCTAGTCCAGCCGAGGTTGAGGTATAGTGAAAATGATTTCATATTAAGACCACAATGCTGTTCAGCCATTAATTTAGAATGACCTAGAGAGGTGTTCAAGCTCAAACATTCCTCTGCAGAAAAACATGTCTTGGGCTGCCAGATCGAGCCACTTGTGATTCACGATCGCCCTTCCAAATCCCCGAAAGCCGCTGGGCACGCTGGTGGGATTTTCGGAACCTTCTAGTTCTCTTCCTGTTCAAACAGCGATTGGCCGACGGAAACGTGGGAGAGACGGCCTGATGACAGACGGGGCTAGTTGAGTGCTGCTGGCTTCCTGTGCTTTAAGATGCAGTTTTTCAACACGAGCCGGGGGCCATTTCGGGTTAAGCCGTGTTCACAAAGCGCCCTTTCAATACCCGCCTGCACTGTGCAGTTTGCAGTAGGTGCCGCAAGAACTCTGACCATGGGTCATTCGCTGCTTGTAACTTTTCTCGTAATTTTACAGGCCCCAAACAGGACTTTGGGACTCATGCCTTTCTTTGTTGTTTGGTTTCACTAAGGGGAAAGAGGAAGTTATAGTCTCGTATTAATGAGGTCTACACAGGTCTGCTGACTCAGAGCTCTGCTTTGTAGTAGGTTTGGAGCCCCTTCACGGCAAGCGATCCCTTCTGCTGATGGAGTTTACCAGCCTGTAAGCATGACTTCTGCACAGAAGTTTATGTGATGGGTACACTGGGTGAGTTACTGAAGCACCATGCCAAGCACTGGTCTCTGCACAAGTTCAGGGGTCACGCAGCACTTCTTCCTGCTGGAACAGTTAAGCACCCTAAACTTCCTTGCCCACACAGAAAGGCTCTGACTGAGTCCTCACAGACAAAGCAAATTACGTGAGCTGGAAACAGGGGAAAACAAGGGGAAGAGGAAAACATTTATTACAGACAGAGTACAAATCCTCTCCAGTGTCACAGTGCCATCAGGAGCTTACCTGAAAGACCACTGACACCCGCTCCCATAAGTGGGGTGCCTGTGTACAATCACATGGGGCACCCTGTGACTTTACTTGTTGGGAGTACAGAACTGACTATAAGCAGGGAGCTGTGAAATATACCAGCGGCATGCCGTTCAGGTAGAGTGCTTCCCTCGGCCCGCTTATCAAGCAACAGCTTATCCTAAGGAAACAGATGAGAACATGCTCCTTCCAATGCACCTCTGAAATGTTCAAAAACACCCCCCCCCCAAACAGGCATACCAGATGGCCACCAACCGCTGGCCCGCTGCCCATATCGGTGAGCAATCATCTCCAACTGGCCGGCCCGGGTGGCTCCTTTCTATTTTTTGTAACCAGGGCCAGAGTGACCCAACCAATACTGTGCTACCATACAAGGGAGTGGCATGAGCTCTCCACAGCAGGGCGCTCGTCCCCGGGCTGAGTGTGGCTGAGGGACTGGAAGTCAAATCTTTCCATTACTGTGGGGGGGGGGGGTGCAGAAATACAAAGCTTAAAGGAAAGCAGGGGTTCAATGAAGGGGAATGCCGTCTCTTAGATCAGTAGTGTGTGTTGCCCTCTCCCTAGGCAGAAAGAGTATTGAAACAAGCGTTGGAATCCGGAAACCTGTTTCTGACTTTCTAGGATTGACCAGCACCTCAGCTGAAGGATGGCTGATAGAGGAATTGTGCCAAGCACATAGCACTCCTGGGACCCCAGGGGGCATCTCGCCTACACCGCGGCTGGTCGCAGTGAATGTATTCCGTTCTTATCCATGTACATGGATTGCTGTCTCCCACTGCGGAGTGGGACACTGCTGTGGCCGGTCACGTGATGGATGGATGGATACGCTTGGGCGGACTGAATGAGCAGGGTGACTTCAGATGATATCCCTCAGAACCCCGGGCAGGATCTGGGAGCCCCTCAGTGGCAGGCCACTCCACCATTTCCAAAAGACGCACTGGAACAAGTGTGTGAACAGCAGCGGGTGAGACTGGAGGGAGGGAGGCAGGGGAGGGGGCCCTGGGGAGCAGCTGGAAAGAGGAGTAGCCGCGCCTTGTGCTCGCGCAGACAGGAATGCCTGTGATTCAGCAGCCTGAGTAAATAAAAGGGGGTCCTTATTTCCTAATTTTGCTGGCCGGCCGCACAGAGGCGGCCTCTGAGCTGCTGCCAGAGGGGATGCGAAGCCGAGAGTTACACCCTGCAGCTCAAGGGCTGTCTTTGTTAGCCTGCCAGCCTTTCCTGAGCATCTCCTGGCCAACAGCCTGTCACATCCTGGGAGGAAGACCTCCATCTTAGGACCTGACATCCCTCCCCCCCCCCTATTTTTTTGTTTTTAATGTCTGCTGCACAGAACAAAACAACACATTCCCTCTGTTCGTGTAGGCTGAAGGACAGCTGGAAACCCGTTTGTAGCACTTAACATCTGTTTAGTCATATTTATGGGCAGAAGAGCTTGCCAACGAAAATCTGATACATTCGGGCTGAAATGAAGAGGTCTCTTTTAGGGATTGAATATTCCTGCTGGTGTCATCTGGGGGGAAGAGCTCTCTCTGAAAACCTGGTGAGGCGTAATACAGATTCTCAGTGTTACCGTCATAGACAAACATATTCCATTCTTTATGGGACTGAAAATGCAGTTCAGAAACAGTGGAACAGTGACAGACGGCAGCAGACACAGAATATATCTGGTTGCAAAAAGTGACCAACTTCTTGGCTGCCATCGCTGGCCATCCAAATATCCGGGGGGGGGGCGCCCCCCCCCCCCGGGGGGGTTGGTGGGGGGGTGGGCGGGGCCGACCCCCCCCCCCGCCAAGCACCCCCCCACCCCCCACCCACGAA
>JAODJX010000001.1:18390234-18403124 GCA_026776945.1 Isichthys henryi | reverse complement strand
TTTTTCATTTCATTTGTTTCTTTCGACTTTAGGTGGAACCGGTTCCTGGGGTTAGCAACTGCATCCTGTCTTTGATCCGTGCCCAGTGGTTCGGACCGGACCCCACCAACCCCCCCCCCCCCCCGGAGAGTCATTGCCTAAACATGAGGCCCTGTCACTGGGCCCTCCTGGCACCCAGGTCATGTGAGGGTGCCGTCAAGAGGGGCTTCGCGCGAATCTCCGGCGTATCAGAACACTCTGTTACTAGAGGCGAAAAAAAAGAAAAAAAATTGAAACGCAACTTGGGGGGGCGGTGCTAGGGGTCAATCTCAGTGGTCAGATATCCAAGCTGTCCCAGCATGTGTCGTTTAGCCCTGCTACTGCAGTGAAAAAGAAAATGTGTAGTCTCACACAAAATAAGAAGAAAACAACCCCATGCGCATAACATATGGAGCCGGCCGTTCATAGGTGCCAGCGTGTGGAAGTGAACACGTGCGCACGCACATGCACACACACACACAGAGCAGGCCTCAGATAACCTTTAGGCTTTGGGGTTTAATTAATGTGGGTCGGCCTGCAGCTTTCTTTCAGAAGAATGAGTAATTTTTCCCCTTGTGGACACAAATCCTTCCATTTCCCCTTGCGGTACTCTTGTTTATTCTTTCCTGTCTAGAACAGGTACTGCATTCCTATTAAGAGCACTGCTTGTTACTGGACAGGCTGAATTATTTACCGACAGCAGGAAGACTGTATATTCAGCCTCTTTCTTCATGGACCATAAAAACACGGCATAAATCATCCATAAGCACTGGAAATAGGCCAGAATATAAACGCTGTCTAAAATGGGTTGAAAGGGTTAGCGAAAGACAGCAACTTGCTTTGGACAAAACATAAACTGGAGATGAATGTTTCTATTTGTAATCCGGCTTAATCTGAATAATCGTCCTGCAGGGTCTGGCCTCTTCTAGGTACTGTGCTGTATTCTCATTGCTCTAGTTATAATGTGACCAAAAACTGATATACGGCACAATGACATTTTCCAAGCTGCCAAACTAATTTCTAACAAATAAGTAACGGGGGGTAAACTAAGCAAACACCATGGGAAAGATGAGACACGTGGGTGAGAGGAGGACATCAAAATCTGCAAGGAAGCAACAAAAAGCTGTGGCTTAGACAAAAGAGCACACGGGGCTGTTTGTCCAGCCGTCTGCTCATCCAGGGCAAGCGGAGTCCCTTCAGCTTGGGGCTTTCTGGGCCTTGCTGCCTCCTGTAGTTTAAGCACAAAGCTAAGCTAAAGGACCCGCTGAAGGTGCACAGATTCATGGTTTTGGGGAGGAGGGGGGCAATACGAGGTGAGTGAAAGGGTTGGATGGGGTGTGTGGCGGAGAAAAAAAATAGTAGCACTTCAGCACATCTCTCTCAAATTCTTTTATTTCAGCAATGCATTAAGCGGCCTCCCCACTGGCTTCTCCTGTTCCTGGTGCGGCTAAAGCTGTCTCCTGGGACCTCTGTAATTTCCAGCTCCTCCGAATTCAGGTATTAGTAAAGACCGCTCGGGGACCCGCAACAATACAACTCTACATTTTCAGGCGCTCAGAGAGGGCCCCCCAAGGGCCCCCCAGTTCAAATTTCTGAAATGTAGGCATTGTAAAAGGAACCCCGGGGGGAAACGGCAAGCAATAGAAATCCACTGAATTCAAAGCATTTCCTGAGCCCCCCTTGCTCCCACCAGAGGCTTTTTACAAAACATGTGTTGCTGACATGTTGACAGATTGCTCAGTGAAGTGTTAGGCGCATGCACAAGGCTGGTCATTTAGGGGGACATCGGTTTACCCTTCATCTTCCACCCGAGGTACCATGTTTTATGCATCGGCACAGGAGAACAAAAGTCGGAAACTTCCCCATTTGCTGGGGTGGGAAGAGGAGGTGGCCCAAAACTGCAGAGCATTTATGACAGGTAAACAGTATAGATACATAGATAAAGGGGGGGGGGGGCTTAGCCTTGTGGACTGAAGGGTTGAAGCAATTTAATGTAACAGCAGGACCCAGCTAAAATATTAAAATGTAGCTACAGCCCCCTTTAGAATGGTAGCAGGGGGTAAGGTTTGATGGAGAAGGAAGGGGGGCAGAATAGGAGTGGTGAGGCCCAAATGTGCAGCAAGCACACGAGTTTGACTTCCCTCCTGCCTCCTTCCGGCCTGTAACAACAGCCAATGGCAGGGAGGTAATCTGATCAAAGGGCAACATTAAATCCAACTTCTGCTCGTATCAGGGTATTAGCAGCGTACAACTTAATAACCCAGCGGCTCCGAAAGTGCTGCCGTGGCAACAGGATGGAAATGGGGATAATAATGTATTCATGGTGCTGGCGACCTGGGGCTGCCGAGCACACTCTCTGGGGAGGGCCCTTCACCCAGAGCCAGACGTGTCTGGGCAAAAATCATTCCACAGAGGACAGGAGCAGAATACTGAAGAGCAGGGGCCACAGCCCTGCGACACACACGGCCAGGCAGTGAAGGAGAGAAAGTGAGGGAGACACAGGAACAGGAAGTCACAAGGAGTAACAGGAAGAAAAAGAGGTGGGGAGGGAAAGAGATGGACAGCAGGACTCAAAGAGGACCGATTTCAAAACTGAGAAACTGGGTGAAGTGCAGGAAGAGACTGTGGAAGAGGGAAAGAAAGTCAAAAAGAGAGAGAGAGCGACAGTGCAAGAGACCGAGTTGAGGCACAGACAGGGACAAAATGACATTAGTATCATTAAAGAAGATGCTGTGCAGCAAGGAAAAGCAAATGACGGACAGCAGAGGTGATGAAATAATGAAAGAGTGATGCTTCCTGGAGATGCTGATGGAGATTGAGCAGGTTGACAGAAAGAGAGCAAGAGATTGGATGGTAGTGCTGCGAGTATCCTTCAACTCGAAAGTGGGTCCATGTGTCTGAGAGCCCATCTCTTGCTTCCCATGCTGGCCACTGTGGGTCAGGGGGTGGATTCTGATCGACCCTCACCCAGCAGTCTCACCTCATCAGTGTGAACCCACTGAAAAGAACCAGGTCATGTTAAAAGCACTCTAAAGATTCACCCATTTGCTGTCAGCTGAAACCTGCTCATGCAGCAGGAGTGAGAAAACCTTGAACATGATACCAAGGTACAGCGACACAGTGAGTGAAAGTGCACCAGACACACACCAGCCAGAACACCATCCCATGTTTTGTTTAAAGACACAGATAACATGCTTCAAGATATCACTACGCACAAAATATCTGGCTGCAAATCAGCCTGCCTGACCACAAGCAAAAATCGCAGTCAAGCATGTGACGTTGCCATAGCAATGGGTCAGGCAATAAGCAGCAGTTCATTCCACGTCACTTCGTCCATCAGTTTGCACGATCAGGTAAAGATCACTGGATCTCAACCTCCCCCCAACAAATACCCCCCACCCCATGTCTCCCCTAACATGAAGATAAATTCAAAGCCCTAGCCACAGGGGGGGTCATATTATTTAAGCGTTGAAAATGAAAATCAAAGGAGTTTAAGTGATAAATTAATGCGGGCAGATTAGCAAAATATCAATATAGCCATCTATAGCTCTCTGTGATCCCGCATCCGCACCAAGTGTTCTCCTGCCTCCAAACTCAGGACATATGAGAATAAACCCTGCAGTTAGCTATTAGAATATACACCGACGCCACAAAGCAAACATCACAGCAGGTATGGACACTGACAAACCACTGGAAAAGAGCACTTACGCACCAACAAGCAGCAGGTATGTATGATGTGTGTGAATACACTACATTTACTGTGTAAACATTGTTAGGTATATTTCCACATCAAAATGAAGGCATTTATCTGTGCGGCAGAGTTTTGCGAGCTGATGCTCTTATTTACACCAAGGCACCATGCTCAGTGCACAGCCATAACTCTACCTGCCTGCCCTCAATCTAGGTCACCAGTCCAGCCTGCAGAGCCCCTGGAGAGGAGGTGACTCTTCATGCCTGTACTCTTGTGCCCAATGCAGGCATGTGTGTGTGAGTGTGTGTGCGCTCACACGCATGTTAAAAAGCCCTATTAGGGCACACCGATGTGAGGCAGTGAGGCGAGCTGGGTGGGGCATTGAGGTCACCTGACAGAAACTCACAGGTCGTCTGATTGGTTATCCCTTATGGAGAGATGCTGCCCTCCGACTGACTGCTGATGTGTCGGACAAACATGCGCCTGCCCCCCACTCCCCCGGGGCCCGTTTTATCAGCATAGCTAAGGCAGGCAGAGATGTAAGGCCACGAAAGACGGGCCGGACCATGACTGTTTTAACCAGCGGAGCGTGCCAATGCCGAGGCCCACTGGTGCAGGGGGACGGACTGATGGCTGAAGCACCAGGTCAAGGCCTGTCTCCAGGGCTAGCCCCTCCATCTGTGCCTGTGCCTGCCTGCTAGCAGGGCTAGTAAAAACGGAACACTTTGTGGGCCTTTTTAAAACACATTTATTCCGAGGATATGCACAGATAACAGCTGTACATTTCATCAATTTATACAGCTTCATATGATACTGTATTTATGCTCAGAGCTACAATGGGTGGTGCTCCCTGAAATCCCATTACTGATGTCTTGTGTCGGTTTGGAGGCGCGAGATAAATCTGCGAGGCCCTTTGCCGGCTGACTGAGTCGGCCTGCACGCCCAGAAGCCACCATGTTTATTTAGTGTGAGAGTCTGGGGCTCGGTCCTCCGTCTGCGGGCTTTCTGGAGTCCGCTTACATCTGTGATGCAGATTAATAGCATTCCCAGGTTCACCCCATCATTCCTTGTTTGTGCCTGTCCCAGCCTCCAGGGCGACTTGCCTGAGGAGAAAAGTAAATTACATACTGCTTGCTCTATAACTCCCATGCAGGTTTCCCTGTTTTTTTTCCACCTCTTACAGGGCCAGTAAGTCATCCAAAGTTAGCAGCCTAGCCGTTTTGCTGCACAGGAATTAATCTCTTATTTGAATATGATCGACACAAAATAATCTCGTCAGAACAATCGGTTTACTTTTGAATTACAAATACGGTTAGCAAACACATGGACATGGCTCAATGGAATTTATGAGACAAATGGGCGCTGCTGTAGACTGTGGGTACATCTCCTTTCATAACTATATAAATCCTAAAAACACCTTGACAACAATTAAAATTAGGGACGCACCGATACCAGCATTGGGTATCAAGCCTCATACCCATAAAAATTGGCCAATACCAAGGACCGATACCACTTAATTGCAACATTACATTAAAACTCAAAGCCGCGGCATTTTGTCAAGCTGTAAGGTCTGTTCTGCTAAAGTGTCAAGAGGAGTAAAAGACAGCACACCACTTAATACAACCACAGAGTACACAGAGTTTGCTAATCCAAGCATAGAAAGACCGCAACAACTTTAGCACAAATTATGGTGAAGCAAGAAAAAATGAAACTGAAGCATTATTTATATCTAACATTTAATAAGTTTAGCTACGCTTTCTTTGCTTCTCTAAAAAACTGAACACTACCAAGCAGATTTCAAGTAAGGTAAATAAATACATACAGTGGAAACTAGCTTATAGTAATCAAGTAATCTGCTTACAGTGCTCATTTTCGGGGTTGGAAAAAATTTAAACTACGTTATTTTTTTAAACTTTACTTTGATAAGCCTATTTTGCCATGTGGTAATTACCCTGTCTGGCAAGCTACCCGAGGCTAATGCTGAAAGGACAGAAAACCTGACGGGAAAAAATTAATTTTCTCTCAGACTCATCAAAGCTTATGATAAACTGCCAGAAATGAACCAACGAGATACAGTAAGCTATATTTTATGTACAGTAGGCTACTGTATTATACAGTATTTGAATTATACACATTTCAGTAATTTTATTTATAATTTCAAACAGCTGTACTGTATTTTGAAAGAGTAAAATCCAGTAAATAGCGATGCTGTCTGTTTTATTACCTTATAGTCATATAATAAATACACAAATTCTAATTAGATATTAATCTGTCGAGACATAAAGAAATAGAAACAAAAAATCAGTTATTGATCCAGTGATCAATTTCACCCAAAGACGTGATCACTATAAGCGGCTTCCACTGTATATACAGTATAGGCTAAATGTACTGATTTGTTATTGTATGTATAAACTTTGTTTACGTTAAGCCTGATATTCCCTTACACACAAAACAATGATCACAGTCTGTTCTACACAGTGACGCAGTAAGGCAAAGCCTACAACTTATTAATTAAACACTGGTATCACAACGGTACTCTATATCGGCCGATATCCAAAGCTTGGGTATTGATATCGGGACAGAAAAAGTGGAATCGTTGCATCCCTACTTAAAATCAAAGGCACACAAATAATAACACACTCAAGCAGACATATTCATGCTCACAGATTCAAGCTAACATTTTGCCAAGAGTGACATGGTTCACAACAGGAATTTAGAGTCTAACTGTTCATCTACAAAGGGGTTAAACTGAAATATATTCAGGTAATACTTGTATTACACTCTACCTCACTGCCATACTTGGCTTACTTTGTCTAAGGTTAATAAGATACTCAAAATATGGCATCATGAAGTCCATTAAGCCTTTGCGTTAATATCAAAATATAACAAACAAATAAAATAAATGAATGCAATGCAATACATATGAAGTCAGGGACATAACATTGGGAAGATTTGATTAGAGGGACTGAGCAATGGAAATGGCAAACCATGCGCATATCCGACTCTTCTGCCAAACCATAGGCAGATGTGTACCAGAGACCGGACGTTGGAAAGGGAGGAGCAAAGACCAACAGCTACAGTGACATCACAGTCGCTGAAGTGGCCGCACCCCACCGGGGGATGTCACGGAGCTTTGGAAGAGAATCGGTGGCAGGAATTCCCCGACACGGCAACGCGCTCGACCACGGCCGCCAGCCTGACATTTACACGACCTTTCTCTACTGAAAATACAGTACATTTCGGAGGTATCCTAACTCAAATGCAAAAGAAAAAAGAGTCGACTCGTGTAACATCTAAGACAGGCCCACAAGGGCCGGGCTCTCCAAACCAACGGGTTAAACAGCAGAGAATGCCTTGCTTCCTGAAAACTGGTCAGAATTCAGCAGGGGGAAGTGTAACAGTTTTGGAGAAAGATATGCAGCACCAACACATTTGTATTACTTACTCAGTCAGCATACATTAATTATGTTGATATTTCAACACCTTTATTATCATATCTTTGTTTGTATTACACGTAAACTATGGGACTTGCTCCTGTACTAGAACACTTTTGGAAAGGGGTTAATTTGCAAACACATGCATGTGAGCCATTAAATTCTGTGTTAATCTGCTTTTCAGAGTCCTACTGAGCTGTGACTGGTCCCAAAATGACCGTTCAAGGCTGGTCAAGAAAAACAAACAAATCAAAAAGATATTTTAGTCGACTTCCCCGCATCACAACTGGAGATCTATTGTCGTCATGTTTACAATACTGGCAGCAGAAAATTATAGTCATGTGGTATTTGTTATTAAATCAAAATGAGTCCTGACACTCTGGCCTAATGTGCCCTAGGGAAAATTCAGCACACTGTAGACCACAGTCAAGGTGTCAGTACTGAACGGTGCCCTTATGAATGACAGAATCCATTTCATCTCCAGCTCAGAAAATGCAAACAAGCCCCTCTGATCCAGCTGCGGAACCCATGCCAGAAGTCCTCCTGTTTTCATTCCATTGACATTTCCAATGCAAACGGGCGGATATCTTGCAACATTTTAGTATAACATTTTGGCTCATCGTGGCCTCGTCGGGATCCAGTATTCCAACCTTAAGGAAGAAGCCAAGCAAGTCGGCTGATTCCTCAGAAATTCCTCAGAACTGACAGTACACTGGTTTTTTAAAGGGCTTCACAGAGCAACATTCAGATTAGTGCTGCGATTGCTCCACTATGTGCAGTCTACCTGTCCACGTGTACATCCGTGCCTCCTGTCCTGCACTCTTTTCCGCTGAGCTCTCCTCACAAGTTGCGTGTAACCCTGATGGACCTTTGGAGGGCGCTGTTCAGGGGCTCCTAACAGCAGTGTGGATGTGCCTGTGACAGTCCTTCTGGTGACGTCCACGGATGTTGTTTACATCCCTCTTCCCCTTCGAGCTCCCGGGTCGACACCGCAAGAGAGCGTCCCCAGAAAACCAGGAAAAAGCTGCCGCAGCGATTCATACAAGTGCTGTCAGTCCCACCGCCCACCCCCACCAGCAAAACAAAGAGAGGTCTATGACAAATAACTAAATCAAAATAATCCATCCTGTTTTTTTGTGATGCTGTTTACAGCCAGAAAATAAGAGGGAAAAAAAAGAAAAAGAAGAATGAAACAGTGGTCAAACGTTTGTAAAGTGGTTGCCAAGTATCGGTAGTGGGTCAGTTTCCTGCTCCTCTGACTCATTTTCCACACAAACATGCCCATTTTAGGCACCGGAGGCTCCGTGCCAGTGCTTTGATTCGCTTATTAAAGCTGCGACTACAGGCGTCGGGGCTCCTCGACCACGGTGCTACACAGATGCCTTCGCTGCAGAGGACAACACGCTGATTACCATTTAGCGTTCAAGGATAAATGTGTCAAAAGGGATAATCACTACCTCCTGTGATACTGCTCGAAATGTACAATGGAGGACAATGTGCAAGGGAAAAAAACTGACAGATTACCAGTAATTTTCACCTAGTAAAATATTACAAAGGCACTTGTGTATTTATTTGAATATTACGTTGCCTGAAAAGTATATTACATATGACTATTTATACCTTCAGATAACGGTTCACAAAAAGTTAATGTGTGTGCAAAAACGGTTTAAAACTGTGTTTCCAGTCAGACAGTAGAAAAAGCCATGTAAAGACATCATACAAAGCACTGCCCACTGCTCCAGAGCAGCGACGCCCCCTCTGGTGTGGAGGGATCAATAGAAATTGACTGTGGATGAGAGATGCATCCCCACCCACCGCTGCTCATGGGGGCAGAGCGTTGTCAAGGCTACCGGGGGCCTTGGCGGCCACCGTTTGCCAATGTAGCCGGCTCAGAAAGGTGCTCCAATTGATTTGTCATTACTGTACGGGAGATAAATAATTAATCATTTTAATTAAACGTGATCGATACCCGTCTAGCACCACCAACCCAACGAGAGGGTATTGGAATGCAGGGTAGTTGGTAGCCCGTGAATCGGGGAAGTGCAAAGTGTCCCACGGTTTGGTGACAGACCTGTTCTAAGACAGCTGACTCCCTCTTTTTACGCATGTGAAGAAAATAATCCTTACCGAGATGTTATATCATCATCAAAAACAAGCACAAGGGTAATGTACATTAATTTGCAGCCCATAGATAAAAACTATGGCAACAAGATGGGCCCAAAGTAGATGTCAAACACGATGGTAAGCATCAATGAGTAAACATTCATCACTGACGATAAGAAAAGCTATCATAAAAGACATCATTTCATCAGCAAAATAGCAATATTAGTTTTTCATCTAAATGAAAAATATTAATATTTCTCTGCCAGCAAACAGATTCCCCACTGTGGGGGTCGTTAAAGGTCACGTGCCAGAGACAGGACCTCCCCCAACAGCGACACGAGACCCGGTGCAGCAAACGTGCCCACAGGCGGTGGGGTTAACTGTAACCCACCCTCAACGCTTATTCAAATATGCGGCGATATATTTACTGCTCTGTTGACTCGGGACCCCCGAAGGGGGTTTGCCGAAAATGCCAACGTGCTAATCCTTGTGGCTAAAGGGGCTCCTCTTGTACCCGCCTCTAAGAACGGCAGATGCTCAAAATATGGTGCTCACACTCATGTCTTCGTAGAAGGCCACTGATGCCAGTGTATCTGCGACTATAGGGGTAATGACTGATGAAATATCAAATATTAACATCAGCTCCATGCCGGAGGGTACATTTTTGCAATGGTTTCAGGTCAAACCTTTAACCAATGCGTAACCTTCTTCCATTGTGATGTGAAATCGGAGGGCAGAAAATGAAAGGAGAGAAAGGATAGGAGAAAAAACTCCCCCTGTATTTTGTCCTGTTTATTCTGCTAAGCAACAAATTCATTTCTTGGCTGGACCAAATTGAATATTTTGCAAAGGTGTTGGGGGGAGGGGGGGTTTATTTGATTTTTTTTTGTGGCTCTAAAGAGAATTAAACACCCCTAAGGAAGGATTCAAGTACATTCTCAGGGAACATTTAAATGCAGGAGACGAAGTAAACATTTCCATAATCGCTCACATCAGAGCATGTTTTGAGGTACCATAGCTGTCAGCAGCCAATGAAAAATAAAGAAATTTCCAGAATCTGTGGCAGGAATAGGCAGGCTTGCATGGTTACGCGGAACAGGCGCTTTGATGGTCCCGGTTGCGAATGCCACTCAACCTATGCTCAGCTCTCTGGTGGACCTGAACCCTCAGAATTCAAGAGACAGCCGGCATGCAATAGACCAGCCCAAAAATTAATCTGTAATTATCGACTTCTACCACTCTAACGAGGTAAAGCTGCATCAGAACCTGGTGGTTTATACTGTCCTTGATCAGCAAGCAGCTGTCCTCCCTAATTGGCTGGCCCTCCCCTCTTATTGGGGCCTTTTTGAGAAAGCTACAAGGCTGCTGAGTGATATCAAAATATCTGCCTGCCACCAGAACACAGGTCCACATCCACTCCTGGCTTGACCTTCGCGACGCATTCTCTGAAAACCGGGGTCTTCCACCCGTCAGGGACTGTCTGCTGCTTTTTTAGGTAACCACACATCCACCATCAATAACTTTGGACTGAGGGCAGCTTGCTGGTTATGCCTCCGCTCCTGTATCGGAGCCAAGTCGATTGTGTGACAAAACAGTGAAAGATTTCTATTATTTAATTGTTTTCCACTTCCGCAAGCACTGGGGAACACTTCTACTTAACGCTTTCTGAAATTCAAATAGGCAGAACCCAGACTGATTAAGATTTAATATCCCCCATTCCTCAGCTTCCCCTTTGAAAATTATGACGGCACCCAAGTCATAGAGCAAGCGAACAAAGGATGAAGAGGCAGTCTGGCTGAACCGGGCTTCCTGAATGCAAAGCCATACTCCAGTAATTATTGCGTGGGTAATTACGTATAAAAACAATAACTAAATAAGGTTTAAGCTTGATAAAAGGACACGAGATGCGAATGCTCATCTCTGACTGAAAAGTTTGAAATGTGTCATCTCAGAAACAGAATCCAGTCAACGAATGACCTGATGGTCACACAAGTCTGTTCAGTGGGGAGCCGGATTACCAAACATTTCAGAGGACCAGGCTGGAGTAAGCTATCTGCATATCGAGAGCAGTGTGTCAGGCGAGTCAGCTCAGGCCGGATCTCCCGCGGTGAAGAGATATGGATACAGCCATCAGAATAAACATTGAAAACAGTGTGATGTGCCTGCCCCCCCCCCAGCAACAAATTTATGACGATGCTTCTTGGCTGAATAACCTAGAAGGAAGGCAGGGTTGGTGGTATGTGTGTGAGGAGGTCCTGAGAGAAGAAAGAGTGCAGAATGGAGGATTTGTCGCCTGGGTTGCATTCCCGGGAGCCATTGCATGGGTGCTCGAAGACCAGCTTTCCTGGTTCTGCCTACAAACCGCAGTGCTCTGCCGATAGAGCCCAATAAATACTTTATATGGTGCATAATGTAGGATGCGAGGCCTCGGGGAGTGGAAGAGGAGTCCTGTGGGGTACATCTGCCTTGAATTCCTAACGACACTCACGCTATCATTACCAGCGGCGGTAAAGGGATGGGAGGAGGGGAAAAAAGAAACAAAAGGAGAGTCGGGTGGCAAGCAGGTCTCCTAACAATCGGTAACCACCTCTGTAAAGACACTGGGCTGGCTACAAGGGGCATTGCCCTCTTCAAGCTCTCTTCAAAATCCCATGCTGAGTCTTAAGCATGATGTCATGTCAGCGTGGTAAGAACTAGGCTACAAAGTGCTAGCTGATTAGTCAGGCTACACTTTACTGAAACGGGACCCCCTTCAGCTTCCCCCAAAAGGGTTCTTCCAATGTCAGCAGGGGTACAGCTCAGTACAGTTAGGGACACATTTTGAAAAGTGAAGGGAGTATTTGTGCTGTATGGGCAGCATAGTTTGTGGATAATGGACTCTTATTGTGGTGGTCTCCAGAGTCTTGCAAGGGTCTGGCTGTTGTACCCTTGACGAGATGCCAGATATGCTGTTTTAGGTGAAAGATGCAGCAGAGACAAATGACAAAGTACTACAAAAAAAAAAAACAGAAGTGCTGGAATGACAGTGCTGAAGAGCAAGAATTTGCTGGAAATGACAATTACACTCCAATCACTGCCAGGGGCCTTTTATTATGACAACCTTACTGCACGTTTCCACACTGCTGACCCTTTGCAAAATAGTCTGCTTTATGCTGTGCCGTAAGCTAACACACACACGTGATATACTTAGAGCAAATTTAGGCCTGATCATATGAAAATAAATCATTTTAAGGAAATACGTGCTAAGTTAATTGAATTCTTAAAGCGCTGTGGCTGGTTGCAGTGCGATGTCCATACCACACATATACCTCACAACTGTACTGTACATGTGCATTTTAATGGACATTCCACAAAAGGTCTGGAAATGGGGGTGGAATGAGTGAACCACAGCACCCTAACCTTTCAGCCGGACCCTCTCTTTGATCAAAGCTCCTCATCATCAAAAGAACAACGCAAACTCAGGTTCGTGATTAAAGCAAAAAGGTTATATATAAGAATAGCCTCAGTCACCATCTCCTCTTGTACACGAGGCGCTTATGGGTACAGCAACCAGTTAAGATAGGCACGTATGCTCCTGACACATACAATTTCTTCGTTCATTATTCATTTGTTTGCAGAAATTGCAGTGTGGTGGCCGTGCTGGG
>JAODJX010000001.1:18379560-18390216 GCA_026776945.1 Isichthys henryi | reverse complement strand
GGGGGGGGTAGGGGGGAGGGTCTGCTTTGTTTATGCTAGGCTAGCGTGTAGAGAAATGGCGAAAGGCAGTTATTTAAAGGTCAGCCCACAGAGGAATCAAATAACAGGCCTCCAAACCCACAGAGAGACTCAGAGGTTTTTTTGAGGACAAAACCAGAATAGGTGTTTCTCAAGGGAATACCCTTTTAATGCAGTGATCCCATCCGACCCGGTTAGCAAGAAGGAGTCGACCATATCCGATTTATGGTAAGAACAGGATGACATTAGTTTTTAGACTATGGCGTATGGCTAGAAATCCCACTATGAATATGATTACACCACCACAAAGGACAGAAAGCTCAGTCAGTTGTAGGTCTTATTATTTCTGCTTGTGAGGCTTTTTTGCCTTTTGTTCTTCAACTGGAAGCCTGAGGAGCAAAGCCAGAAGTGTCCTGGGGAGAAGCGCCCCGGGAAAAGCAAGCAGAGACAAGCAGCGAGCCCGATGGAGCGAACGACGCCGAACCCCACTGGAGGGACATCTGGCAGGGCTCTCCTTCAGGGAGTGCACACAGTGCCACGGCCAAAGGGTGACTGCATGGAAAGATGGAGGCCAGAGCTTTACGCCCACAGAAACCCTGCAGAGATGCGAGCCCCGGTACAGGATTGTCAGGACGCCAAGTGGGCAGCAGCATCAGTAGGACCACCCCATAGAAAATGCCGTCCTGGCAGCTTTGTGGTGGCCATTTTAGATGCAAGCTCCTCAGCAGAGGAATGTCACAGGGATACACGTCATGAGTGCTGCAATGAAGACCCTGCAAGATGGGTATTTTAATGGCAAACGGTACGGCAGGCTGACTGAGAACACCTTGTGCCTGTCCTCCACGAGTGCTTTATCTCTGCTGGTGTGATGCTGATGTCTACAATAAAATTTGATCCCACGGCATCCTTCAGGCTGGTGAGGTGACAGCGATCCGGATCCCTCATCCAGGCCCCCCCCGGCCCAGACTGTCTCACGGGAACCTCCGGTGGGAACATCCTGCAGCTTCTCCGGGGCAACTTGCCCTCCCACAGTCCCACATTAGCTCGATCGATAGCACCGGCTGCACCAAGGGATGCAGGATAATCCATAGGCCTGTGCTCTTGCTGCAGTGCAGTGGCAAGGACTGGACTAGATGGAAAAGATGTTACCCTTGACAGACTGGGTGGAACCACTGCAGCCATCGATCGCCAGAGAGGGAGACATGTAAGTTCGCCCGGATACAACCAGCACCAGTTCTCTAGGCCTATCTGATGACTGTATTTTTATTTTTATGACTGGGAAGTCGGAGGGGGGTCTTGATGCCCAGACCTTCTCAGGATGCCTTCCCCTTCCAAAATGTAAATATTCACTGCAGCGAGCCATACCCACAACCTGGAAACAACCGGGAGGTCAGGACGCTAGTTTCAACTTTTCTATGCAAAACTGAAGGAATTAGTAACAAGGACCATGCACTGATGAAATCCCAGAATCCCCATATTTTAAGCAGTGTTCGCTAAAATATACATTATAAAACACTGCGAGTTAAATCAGACACCTTAGGTTCGCGTACATTTCCCAGGCAGGTGTTAAATCTGGCTGTGAAATTACTTGAACTAAAAACCCATCTGTAACACACCATGTTGATTTATACGACACTGAATCATTTAAATTAGACTTTGCTTACCAGTCGTGAGCCAGGGCAACATCACCAGTATGGCATCAAAATTGACAAATAATAATGAGCCCTAAAATACTTTAATTTTAATTGAAAATGCTAATGGAACTTGGGGGGAGGGGAAGAGGGTGGTTGTTATAGTATGTCCATTTCAGTTTCTTTGTTTCATCACATGGGGTAATTTTGGAGTGCACTCAGGACTCGAATGCGTGGCTGACATTACAATAGGAGTGCGGAGAAAGTGTGAAGCCCTTGGCATGGTTAATCAGCCCCCCACCAATAAAACTCAAGGCACAACTGGCATAAATAATACACGGTGTTAGCACCGAGCTGGACTTCGGCAGCACCCTGCTTTATGACTAAAAGATCAGGAAGTGCACTGTGTGTGGATGCTCCGCTCCTGTATAAGGAGCGAAATGCACGACGAACAAGGTGAGGGACTGGACATATTTTCCCATATTCACTACAGCTGGAAGGAAAATGTCACGCTTATTGGAAAATGTGTAGCAGGTAAAATCCTTTCTTTCCCAGATTGGAAACAAACTGGAAAAAAGACAGTATTTTCTACCAGATCTGAGACCATGGTAAAATTCACAATAAATTAGTGTACTGTATGCAAATACTATTCTGTCCCTTTTTTTCTTTTTATAAGATGTGCTTTACCTTAGCTTATGGATGCTGCATATTTGTGTTCTTTGTACCTGTGATTGTCACAGATTCCCAGGTCTTTACAAAAGTGCTGAAAAGCACATGCTCATATAACTTTAGGAAACCCACACAGGGAGATTTTATTTTCTTATGAACAAAGATACTGTCACAGCATGGAGGGATTTAAGTTCCCCTGTATATTAATGTGTTTATTTGAATCTGCAAGTCGAAGGTCAATTTGCAGACATGTTACTGTTTCTGAAGGGGAAACGATTTAAAAAGGAGTGAAATAAAACAGATTTTATGATATTTGTGTGCTGCATATTATACATTCAACAGAGAGGACTGTGTGAGCATTATGCTAAGGACAAGCTATTTTTATACAAACTTAAGCTAAGTAGTCTTCATATTCTGGAGTTTCCAAAGCAGTTCCAGATAAACGGTAGATGTGCCTCCCTGGGCATTGTGTCAGTATTTAAAACAACTAGAATTTGCCCGATTGCTCTTAATATTTAAGTGTTCTCCTCTGGAGAATGCAGGAGAAAAGTTGCTTTTTTCCTTTCTTTTTTTAAAGAATAAAAGAGTGGTCCTGCCAACCAAGCCTCAAGATAACCGTTTGTGGTTCTGGCCAAACCATGTGCTGAAAAGAGAGGAGAGCCCCCAAACCCTTAATAAAGATTCCTGATAACCGTCAACTGACATCTGAAATAGTCTCTTAACTTGCATTTCTGTTTTTTGCTGCTAGCATCAGGCACACCAATGTGTTCCTTGGCAAGGATCCTCTGTTAAAGAAACCCAGGAGAAAAATGTATGACTGCAATGTTTGTTCTTCCAGAGAACACCAGGCTCCCGGAAACAAAGGTGCTGTCGTAGATGAAGGCGATTTTATTGGGGTTTGCTCTGGTGCCGCCCCTGATTTTATATAATGGGGGGAGTTTAGAAGTTCCATGTCAACCTTTGATACATGAGCGAAGCAACGTGTATAACTGGCACCTGTCTAACGTACTGGTTCAAGAGGTATCTTTTTCTCTTAATAGTTGGCTCCAAATCAAATGGAGAGATAAAATCACCTGTGGTCATACCTGAGATGTAGAAAAACAGCAACGCTTATTAATTGGTGGGCGACATGCGTGAAATCCATCAGGGAGAGGCGTGGGGCGACGGGGAGCGGCGGGAGCGGCGGAAGCAGCGCGGTGTTAAGCATTGTTTACCTGTCAGCTGACATTGATTAATCTTGTGTTCGGTGAGATCGCTCAGCGACTCGAACACCTGCAGGCAGCCGTCGCAGCTGTGCAGCGCCTCCTCCTCTTCCTCCTCCCCCTCGTCCCCCTCCTCCGGAGGTGCCGGCCGGCTCTTCAGCTCGCCGTCCGCCCCATCTTCTGCCGGCTTTCCTAATTCACCATTCGGGTCTGTGGGGGGCAGGGGGAGAGTGGAAGGGACATCAGGGCAGGATAAGGCATCCTTGAGGATAAGTGAGACTGGGAGGACAGCGGGAGGCAGGGCCGCGAAGATAGGCATTGCTGTTTCTAGTCTTTGTAAGCAAGGCCTTATGTGGACACCTCACTTTATATTGCAGAAGCCAGGAAGAAGAGTGACACGTCCCCAAAGCTACAGATTAGATCATGGATCCATTTTTGTTTCAGCACATAAGACGTGTGAAAGCACCTTTAAAACTAGGTCACTTCAGCATTTTGCCGTTAGCTAATTTGTGGAACAACAGGCTGATTTGAAAAATTGCATCTTCCAGGATCTTTTATTATTTCGCGCAAAGTGCAAAAAAGATTCCCTTTGCGGCACATTGTAATATCAAAAGGGACATCTTGGCATATTACTGTCATATTTTTGTACACCACAGCATTGAATACAGATTACAAACAGAATCATTGAACACTGCAAAACTCTGAAATAATACCACTGTCTCTCCCTGTACTTCAGAATATGAACATACATGGAGTTATCATGTTAAACAGCATGAAGGGTACTGTTAAGGGGGCCTTGATACTGATGTTGTTTAGCTCGATGAACCATCAACTGCCAAACAAGAGCACCCTTCACCAAAGCCCGCGACCAATCTTGCTGAAAAGACCTGAGGAAACTAGAACCACACAGCACAGGCTTCCCAGACTCTGCTATGGCTTTTAATAAAGACATTCGGCAACAAACTGTAGGAGAGAAAGAACAGCAGCACATGGATCCAAATTTCCCCCATTTTTCCCCTCCTCAGAAATGCTTTAGATAAAACACTTGATGATTTCCTGAATAATTCATCGGCACACGAGGGCAGCTGCGGGTCATACACATCGATACGCCTCACTTTTTCTTTAATTTCGTTTCTTGCAGAGGGCATACAATTTGTCTGAGTGGCTGGATAATGCAGTGAAAGAGTTACGATTGCTGGCAGGTGAAGAGGCTCTCCTCCACACAACATTAAGCGAATATTGCCTCACATTAATAACTGGCATTGTGTTTTCAAGCAAAGCCATATTTGTTGTGGTCTGTATGTGTGTGTATGTGTGTCTGTGTGTGTATTTGCACTGTACAAGTTTCCCCCGAAGGGACACAGTTCTGTAAGTCGTCAGGGCCACCCAGGACTTCAGCACCAGCAAAGTATCGATGTACCATCACACCCACCATTGTCCTTAACTCAAGGCGATGGAAAGTTCTGGAAGATGCTTTATAAAAATACCAGCGCCGCAGTTCCGCTGAGATGAGGCATAACAAAACAGAGTGTGTTTACAGAACATAATGCTCCCCACGCAAGCCCTGCAGCTGTACACTCCATGTTCCTTCAAACTCCACACCATCTATCGGGATCAGTCACGTCCAATAGGTATTAATCAGTCAAACAAAAGAAGACCCTTTCATAGAAGCGCACAAAAATATTTTCCCAAATGTTCTCCCCAAAGAGAAATCGATGGTTATCGGATCTCAGGACACCGGATTCACGCCGACCAGTTATGAAAGGCACACATGTTCCGTAGACTTTATTATGGATGATGGGGTAATCAAGCTGATGTCCTTACAGCTCTTCCCTGCCCACAGCATTCCGAGTGTTAAAGTCTCTAAGATGCTCTCCTGGAACACCGGCTGGATTCTATGGTCCGATGGGGGCTCAGTATGGCTGGACGTGTAACAAAACTGGCTTGGTTCTTTCGAGAAACGTAGGGATTCAAACTTTGTTAGAGATTGCCTTGTCTGACAGCAAAAAGCTCACTTTTGAGAACTGTGAGTTGCCTTACTTGTTCAATCAAGTGCTTACCTATCATGTACCTATTTCAGTGTATTAATGTATGTTACATTACAGTTGGATTTAAATAGCTAATTGGAATGATTTCTGAAACCTGTACAGGAAATTCTTGCTTAGTTCTGCAATGGTCAGTCATAATTCGGTTGGATTCCGTGGGTAGAATCACGAAGGCAGATGCCTGCTAGCAGCTTGCCTCATTCGCAGGTTTTTGTAGCACAGCTAACGTGTTCATGGTGGCTGTACAGCACCTTCAGTGGAGCCTTCAGTTCCTTAACCCCAGATGACAGAGAGCAGGATGCACGTACGCAGACCTGGCTGTCATAGCGTGTCATGTCACCAGCACAAGCCTGTAAAGAATGCTTCAGGCTGCTGTTATCGGCTGTCATGTAGCGATTACGCAGGTGTTGTGTAGGCTCCGCTTCGACTTCATAAAGACGCATCAAAATACGTTGTCACTGTCACACTTTTGTGCCGGTGGACCTAAAGAAAAGTTGGCTGGCACCTTGTCAGTGTGGTATCACAGCACTGTGTTGGGAACACGCTAAAACTGTCACAGGAATCTGGTTTTCTTGCAGCCGGGGATGCTAGAGCACGGTTTGAGCAGGGCTCGGGCGATTCAGATACTCTCCATCACTCAGATTTCTCTGTTGTTTTTGGCAGAGCGCAAAGAAATCTAGATAGAAAAAAAACAGTACAAATGTAAAAACCACCTTTTTGATTGTGGGCCAACATAATGGTCTGACGAATACAACATGTTATAAACATTACATCATTCGGTATGGGAGAAAAAAACCCTCCTTGGTACAAGCATTTACAGCCCCTTTGTACTTAATCTAAACACACGATTGGCTGGCAAACAGCAAATAGGTTTAATGCTAACAATCCTTTTACTTCTGCTGGCTGTGCGTTAACCACTGACTCGGCCCATCATTTTATGCATGTGAGATTTTTCGAGGAACCGTTTGGCAGACCAATTATTCAGAGCTGATAAGCGGCATTAATGATGGCATTAACTGCCATGGCGATGGCTGACGTGACGAACCGAGCCACCCCTTCTGCTCTTCTCAGGTGCAGAATGACATTTATCATAAGGTAGCCTTCATCTTGCGGAGTGAGTAGCATCTACTGAATGCCTGCTGCCCCCCGACATCTTATTGAATGTTTCTGCTCTTTAATATTTATAGTTTTTTAATTGATGTCCTTTTTCAGCGTCTTTCCTCCCAAAGGTCCCGGCCTCCCCAACAGAGTGATCTCTCCATCACCCCATGGGGTCTCCCGCTGAGAGAGGAGGTGCTGCGCTAGCCACGGGCCCCCCTACAGCTACAGCCTGCCAGTCCCCACCATCTACTCCCCCCCACCCCCCACCATCACTCATTGCCCTGACCCCAGAGAGACACTCCGTACCTCAGTAATGGCTCACATGAAAATTAGAGAAGAAAAGGAGCTCTGCTCTGCTCAAATATGGAGCAGCAATGCACAGCCCAGTATGATCTCGCTGCTGCTCCTTTTCCAGCAATACATAAGGTTCCTCCCCTTCACAATAATTAATAAAAGCTTACTGTTTTAATAGCTTTGAAATGCAGAATATTTTGGTCACTTTACACTTTGGTGTCTAATTGAAATTCACCTAAAAGAGTGAACTAGGGCCGCAAGAACCCTAATATCCATCGGCACAAAAATTTGAAGCAGATTAAACTCCCACTTCATTCTGTGAAAAAAAAGCTTTTTATTTTCTTTTCCCATGGACCATGTGTGGACGTATGGTTGCATCCATTTATTTTTTGTTATGAATAGTCTAGCATTTTTTGTGCATGAAGCATCACTTTCATCTAAGGTCTATAATCACAATGGTGGTATCTGTGTTAGCATCAGTAGTTTGGAAATGTGGCTGTCAGATGATGCATGCACCCTTCGAGTAGACAGCTACTCGAGGAGACTACAATGACAAATAGCTAACAAAACTACCTTGACATACTCGGAATCTACGCCTGGATCAAACCCATCAAAACCTGAAATGATAACTACAGCAATATATAAATGAACTGAATGAAAATGAGCAACGTTACTTTTGGTTATAAGAAGCTAACTCGCTAGCTGCACTGAGCAACATTCTTTGGGTTACAAGAAGTTAACTTGCCAGCTGTCCTGTAGTCTAGTTATGGACCCAGGGGCTATGTTATGGGAAAAAAGGTCAATATTACATAGACGAGCAGCTGTGATACCTTAATAATGAACAAACACAAGGCATGAATATCATCGTCTTCTAACATATAAATGGAACAGTAAGCGAGTTGGCTCCACGCAGCCACAGCTTGCCAGAAGGTGTGTCCTATGGTGTCAGCTGGGGTTTGCTCTGGGCTGTGACCTCACTAAATGTTTGGAAAGGAGTCCGATTGGGCTCCTCCTGCTAGTCGATCCACAGTCATGTGTAGAGTCAGCTGAGTACATACATGACTATGGGTGAAACTGAGATGACAGCACCCTCCTTAAAGCAAAGCCCATCAAGAAAAGCCATGCAGGTGGCTGACAAATGCAGGAGTCTTTAGTAAGGGTTTCGTGAGTTCAGAGGCAGACTTTTGACTGAGCTAAAGCTGCCCGTTCCAGACATGTAAATGGTACAACAAAAGCACAGTGACAACACCATCCAATAATCCCTCCTCCTTCTCTAAAGATAACACCACCATTCCTACTAGAGAAGAGACCGGAAGCATACTAAAAGATACAGATGCCCTGCCTATATTGGCTATGTACAGAAGATAGAAAGACATCAGGGATAACGTGTAAATTCATTAGGTGAAGTTTTCTGATAGAAACGTCAGTGCTACACAGGAAAATCCTAGTTTCAAGGACCAAGAAACAAATCCAACCAAAAAAACAGTTTCAGGCCTGTTTATTTGTTAATTTGGTTAGAAGATTACGTAAAATTACTTACATTTCCTTCAGTCTTCTACCTAAATTTTAAAAACTATTTATAACCAAAGTAAATTTAAAATTTACTGAATAATTATGCTTCTCTGAGCGCTCATCAGTTACTTTATGTACTCCCAGCTATTCTTCATCAGTGCTGGGATACATCATCTTTTGCAAGTCATGTCCAAAAATTACAGCTTTGTGTGGTCAGAATAAGGATTTTATTATAATTTGAAGATATTCTGTAGAAAAAAAGCTGCTTCTCTCCATCCACTTCTCAGTGAACAAGCCTTTAAAAACTCAAGCACATCATCCACAGAATGACCACCCTTAAGGCATTTCAATTTTTATCACACTGGATCGTACAACAGTCAACACAACCTGGGTGGAGCGATGCGTAATCTAAATAAATCTGGACCGGGGTTCAATTATAAATATGGTGTATGGAGACATCTGTCTGAACTCCTTGCCAGTGTGCTCTTCACTGATATCCCATCCAAAATATATACAATTAATCAGCTTCTAGAGTTTCCATCCTGCCCGATGATATTAAATTTGTACAAAATTTGTAGTGCATGTGAACGAGTGGGAGAAGAAGCAAATGAAAGATGTTTAATACACCGTATTAAATGTAATATGAATACAGGGGTTTGATGGAGATGTTGAGTGAGCAATGCCGTATTCATTTACGTTGTTTACAGGGATGCGGTGGTGCCCATGCTGTGGTAGTCTGTCCATAGCAGTGTTTTTTATAATATGAAAGTACCACATGAAATAAATAGTTCAATTACACAATGACAATGTCATATTGATTTTAGAAGTATGCGACCAGCACAAAAGCATTACCCAAGTTTGGTGAAGGAAGAATGTAGTAGCCCAAGACTGCTTTACGAACACAAGGAGAAAGAGATAATAATCGATTCCAGGTGGTGATGACGCCCCCACTGTGCCCCCACCCTCACAGTAGGAAAATATTCCAATGCCATTCCAGCAGTCAAAGACTCAGGAAGATGAGAAAAATTTCAGTGGGTGGGGACTGAGACACCCCCTTTCCAAGCCCCTTTTTTCCCATAATCCTCGGATACGACTGAGCTCCCCACTCCAGCAGTATTACTTGATTTTTTAACAACAGTGTCGTTTTAGTGGATCTGACATTCCTTGTTGAAGGAAAGCTGAAACCTGACACGGCAAGGATTTCAAGAAAAAATTCATATGGTTATAATTATATACAGAGCTCTGCGAGGCAAAAGATCGAGTGATCTCACAGCTATACTGCTATACTCACCACAGAGAAAAAACACACACACACGCGGTCTCATTAGACGTCTGCAGTGACAAGAATCCCACTGCATCCAACCTTGATTCTGCACGCATCTTTCTTAGCATAACCGATATAACCTTTGTTCTGTTATTCTGCAAAGCATCAAACTCAAGACACGCATGTGTACAAAACGTGCAAAAAAGATCAAAACGGGCACGTACACCTGGAGGCCAATTTATCGACGTGCTCTCGCACCGTGCGTCGTTAGACAATGGAGGCAAAGCAGATACAAGTTGTTTTTTAGAGTCATGGCAAGTTTGGAGACTGCGCTGAGTAAACAAGAAAGGCACGGACTCGGATTACAATGTGCTTTGATCTTGACGCCCATTGGAATACTTGGAATAAAACCCAACAATGACAAAATAATCAAAGACAGCACACATGACACCTATCAGACCAGGTGACATGTACAGAAGCCTCAATGTAGGTGCTGAATGTTTACAAATTAGCTTATTACAAGAAAAGGAAAAGAAACACATTTCAAAAAGTCAGCCAGTGCTCCACTTGTCCCTGGTAAGAAGTCTCCCAGTAATGAATGAAAAGGCCAACAGGTGACGAGGTGACACTTAGGCAGAAAATGACATCAGGGTACTCATCTCATGGTGCCATTACATGGCTTCCAGCAGAAATGCAAGGTTCACAGCCAGCATTTTGCCCTCGCCAAATGACGACATGGCCTCACCTTGGTCAGCTGCAATTCTTTAAATAGCACAAGGGTTTGTTCCTGTTTATTCTACATGGCTTACATGCACATGAAAATTATAGTCTGTTTATGAATGCTCTGAAATGGTGGCTCCGTTTCGGGGGGGGGGGGGGGGGGGGGGGGGGGGGGGGGGGGGGGGGGGGGGGGGGGGGGG
>JAODJX010000001.1:18357749-18369620 GCA_026776945.1 Isichthys henryi | reverse complement strand
AATGAGTAAAATTATTAATTTCCGCAAAATTACTTAAATAGGATCCAAACTATTTTGCCAGGAAATAAACCCCCCCCCCCCCCCCCCCCCCCGCACTATCGATCCTTCTGCACAACTTCAGGATGAAGGCGCTTTGCCCTGGCCCCCACCAACCCCTGCCCCATGTGTGCTCACTCTCGTCCTGTTCATCACATCTCCAGACCTTGCCACAGCTTGCAACAGATGCGCCCGGGACATATCCAGACATATTTCAAAACAAATCAGAAGCAAGTGTAACGGCTTGCCGCAATACACAGTCACGTTGTGTAATTTCCAGCGCTTGACCTGCAGTTGGTGGTGCTAAAATATTTCCCTTAGTCTGTAAACATTAACCCTTATACATTTATATCATCTGATAGCTTTTGTTAAATCACAAGGGTTTATCCTGCAGTATGTGCTGCAATAATATTTTCTTCTCTACTGTAAATATCAGTCCTTATACATTTACATCCACTGATAGTTACTATTCCCAAAAAAAGCAAATTCACCTTTGTATCTATTTCATGAACTGTTCATAGAAAATTACATCTGCAATTTTCAGAATTGTAACTGTTAAATATAAATAATTAACATTTTCTACGGCTAATTAAAAAATAATAAATCAGTGTTCTTGCTTCTGTAAATTTAAACATTCAACATAACAAAATGATGTGGGGAAAAAACACTTTAAATGTATATACAAATCTACAGCCTCCTGAAGATCCCTCTGACCATGTATGTATCTACATACACTCCAGCCAAAGTCTATCACGTACCTACTGTTTAAGATCAGAGAATGAAAATTTGCTTTGTCTGTGATTGTTACAACATTGTTCTTTAAGTTGCTACAGCAGAAATAAACGATAACTTAATGTAGCACAGAAACAGCAGTAACAGTCTTGATCAGATGCACAGAACGGATCGGTGTGTAAACAAAGACTGCTGTAAATATACTGAAAAGGGAAGCCCTAATAAGATTTCAGACCAGGAATTGACACCCTGACCCCAGCAACACACCCCTGCTCAGCGTCTTTGTGGAATTGTAGAAAGATCCTTTTTATGTGCGTTGCTGGTTACAACCTGAAAAGGTGCTTTGGATGTAAAGGTGCTGACCTCCGTTGTTTGATGCGGATGTACGTCTGTGTATGTCACCAGTTGTTTTTACGGTTGCATTAATAAGTTACCGAAATAATCGCAGACATAAGACCCACAAAGCGCACCTTGAACACCTTGTATTATCCCATTGACGCGAGGACTTCCAGGAAGAGTGACTCCAACTGGGCATGTGAAATTGTGAACAATTATTTGCTGTGCAAAACACAACGCCTGCCAGATGAACTGAAGCTCAACCCTTAAGATCAGCAGATACCCCACTGCAAACCACAAAAGGAAAACTATCTACTGTTTTGTGTGGGTTCGCGCGTACGTGTGCGATAGCTCCGCTTAATCCAGTCATCTTTCAACAATAACGCATGACAGCAGACGCGCGCCTCTGCATTCCAATAGAGTATTTAATAACTTTCCCCACACTCACACATTTTTAGTGTTTTTTTTTTAAAGATTTTTTCATCTTCAGCAGTTGTGAACTAAACCCTATAAATTAAACGTATTTATTATTTATCCACGATTTATTGTAAGTTATTTGCATACGATGTATTAAAATCATACGCATTCAGTAATAAAACCAAAACATAAGCAATACAAACCCCATAATTCGTAAGGTTTGCAAGTTACATATCAATTAAGCTGTCACTGATGAGCCTCCTATCCTTATTTAAATTGCTCAGTCTATATATCATTCTGTGATTTGGCGAACATTTTTTTTTTCATTTTCCACTTAAAGCCTTAGCATTCTTAGTTTATATTTTTGTAAGTCCTCCCATTATCTTTTCCTGTCCCTTTCCTTAAAAAAAAATATTACTGGCGAAAAAATAAAAAAAAATAAGAGCACGCTCCAGTCGGCGACGTCACGTGACGCGACGCTGCAAAACTCGCGTGCCTTCAGTCCGCCGCTCTTCAACATCATCAAGCAGTGATACGGATGCGCGCTTCACATGTTAACCAGTAACCACCACCGCACCACGGATCTTACGGATCTCGCGGCATCTGACGTGCCCCGCATCTGTTTCTGTCTGCCTCTCGCGCGTAGATGATGTCCTGCTCTTTGCTCCCACCCCCCACCGACCCCCATCTCTCGTTTACAGATTTAAGTACATGTCGCACATGTGAAGTCTTGCAACATTTCTTTCCAAATCAGCGCAGTCCCAGCGCAGAGAAAAAAAACCTGTTGTTTCGCATCACACGAGGGGGACACGTTTCGACGAACTTTATTTTCTAAGAATCGAAACTTTTCGTCGTGCGGTATTAACCCGATTCGCGACTGATGCGGTGAAACAAAACGTGTATTTATATTTCACATGGTAGTTTCCTAGCTCTGGTCAACCTTCGCACACCTCGCGAGTTGTAGCTGGATGCAGTAGCCAGCAATTACTTACCTTTTAAAGATCTTGGTTTTGCTTGCTTGCGGCGAGACATCCTAAAGAAAACAGTTGAAGCTGCCCAGTTTCAGACTGAACGACTGTATACGCTAGTGTAAATAGCGAATATCCTATGAAATCCGTTTTTATTTTCAGACAACAGAAACGGTTGTTCTCTCGAGATTAAAAAAAATGTATTAAAATAAAATCTGGATGACGACTGTTTTGAGATAAACACACAGGGAGGTAATGCGTTTAAAAATCCAAGCTACCTATTTAACGCAACTGTGGTATTAGGAAAAGTATCAAAATAGTGGTAATTCCGCCGCATACGGTCCCATCCTTCCGATATTGAACATTCGTCTGCAAACATTTAGAGACGCGCATTAAAACAAAAACATGGTTATTTCTTTTTAATGTTTGCTCTGAACTGTAATCGCTCTGGGAAGAGATCAGTAGTCGCCTGCTGTGAAAATGAAAAAAATTGCAACAAAACTTTTAAAAATTGGAGAAAAAAATATACTTTTTACTACATACTAAAGTAAATCAGACTGTCTCCCTTTTCTCATTCCCGTTTGCGAGCACAGGATTTGGATCTGAATATGATCTAAGTCTACGTCTAAATTGGTAAAAAAAAGAAGCAGAGAGAAGATGTGAGCTCCCTCCTCATCACAAACCTGCAAGGTCTTGGACTGCGCTGTCGCTCCGGTAGTCCACATAATAATGGAAAATGGAAGCAAGGCCCCCAAAGCCATCAGGACGGCTCCAGAGGGGGCCCCTAACCCGCAGGGACTCGCTCTGTACGTAATCACTGAGGAAATCATTGTCAGCCTGCCTGCTCTCACACACAGACGGAGAGGCATGATTAAAATCCTCGGGACTCCGGCAAGATGCGGACTCCTGGATCCTATCTTACGGCTGGATCTGGAGTCGACAGTCAGCATCGAAAGCGAGTCTGGTTTTTTTTCGTTTTTCATTTCGCCTCTCGGCTTACTACGTCTCCGGCAGAGTGATGGTCCCCCTTCTGGTCGAAACGATTAGGGAGAAGGATTTTGCTGTTATTGCTGACATTGTTACCTGCGGAATAATCACAGAACAACGCCACATTTACAGTTTAATGAGGGGCATGGCATGGAAATCTGTAAATGGAAAAAAGGGGGGAGGGTGTCTGTTTAATAATTGTGTGATTTTTGCAGATATTTCTTAGATTCCATCTGTGTGGATGCAGTACGTTAGAATATCTTCTATAGCTGTTTCTGAAACGTGTGTTTGTGCTGTATTATTTGAGGCACTGATGGAATTTTGTTTAGCTTTTAAATGAAATGTACATACTCTCCTTTTCTAGCCTTTAAGTCTGATATTGTTACACAGTAATAAAATATTTTTAAATTGTGTGATTAATGAGTCTCGTATCTTAGTATAAAAGATCCACCTAGAGTAGCACAGATTCAAGTCTGAGCCGGACTGTGACTGAACTGCTGTACCCAGGTATCAGCTGGTTGTTTCTGACATCCAGGTAAGTGAGGATGTTCCCGTTACAGCCGGCGCCCCCGTGAGGCAGTGGCACACAGCTCTGGCTGTCATTTGCACGGAGCACAGGATGCTGTGTCAGGACCAAGCAGAGAAGCAATCACTGTAGACATATTAAATGGGTCTATATGTATAAATATCACCTCCCCCCAGATTTTTAAGAATCTGCTGGGATGGGACTGGGCTGTGTGGCACTAATTTTGGTTGATTATTTGCATTTATTGTGTGAATGGCACAAGTAAACATTTACTTGCATATGCGCCGTTCATTGGGTTATTTCTTCCAACCAGATGATTGACAGGGACTGCATCCAATGATGCGGCACCAAACTTCGGGCCATGGGAGCCACAGGGCGTGTCGATTTTCCCCAAATCACAGCTCTCAAACGCTCTGTGGTAGCAATTATCTGCCGCGCGCAGTGCCTCGCCTGGCATTTCAGGTGTCAGTCAGGTGCTAATTAAAATGTATCCTCTTATACCTGTGTGACTTTGGCCTCCCAGGATCAGGTTGGGGGCCCCGGTTCTGCAGCACCGGAAAGCACCACTCAGAAATCACACTGGAGGTGCCGTACCACACCTCACAGGAAGTACCGCAGAGCTGTGCCATAGCACTCATAGCATGTGCTACATAGCATGCATTCATGTCTATCCATCCCTTTTCCCAGGTATTCATATGTGACACATGGTCCTAGGGCCCTAGTGGCAGTCCCAGCAAGTACAGAGGTATCATACACTGGCATGTGTATTTATATCAAATGTTGAATTTATTTATTTATGCTTTCTTTCTTAATAGTTGAGAGGCCAGTTACGGGCCAGTAAGGCGCTCCATTTGCCAGATGGTTCTGTAAAACAGGCAGTGCTCAGCCTGAAGGTCCTCAGAAAACCTCTCTGCTGCTTTAGTCTGAATAGTGTGATGAACGTGATGACGTACGGGTTGCGAGAGAGAGAGAATTGAAGATGGAAAAGAAGCCGTGTGTGTACGGTACTCTGTGTGATAAACCGATCCCACTGATGGTTCTCTGAAACTGTGTCCGTCCTTTTATTTATATAATACGGACACCTCCGTGACGACCCTGCCGGGTTGTGTGTGACGGTGAAATAGTCCGGGATAAGTTCATTACAATAGGAACACAAATTTTGCTTTATAAAAGCAGATCTTCACCTGTAACAGGACGTAGGCTGCGTTGCCATGGTGCAGCACCTCACCTGTCCATCCCTCTGATCTTACATCTCAACTTAAATAAATTACATATTTTTGCACCACCAGTCTAACCAATAAGGTCAAGCAGGGCCCCAGCCCACCAATAACAAACACTGCAAAGTTATTAAGGCACTAGCTAAAGAAGTTAATAATGATGTCAAAAATACACCCAGGACAGTTGCTGCTGTTCCTTGGAGCTGCGTGAGCAGAGTGAGCACTGGTGCCTAGCAGAGTGCACTCCAGCACTTGGGGGAGGATGTTACTGTAGGTCTTCTTCCTTTAGCTGTCAAGGACATGGCAGGACGGCACTTCTGGCGTGGGTGTGATGTAGGGCTAGTTGCGCTTACTGTGCTCGCAAGGTCCTACACTCTTCTGAGTGGTGTGTGTCCCCAGCACCATGGCTTGGCCCTTTACCTTGATATAGAAGCTGCTGGAAAACAAAGTTTCCACATACACACGTACACGTACAACACCCCCCTACCACCGCCGGCACTAACCGCCTGCTACGTGCAAGTGAAATTCAGCGGGCAGCAGGAACTACACCTCTCACAGTGAGCAGACCCTACCCTAAGAATAAGACCCCAATCTGAGTTCCTGTAGCAGATCTGAAGCACCATGTGGCTGCCAACTTATCTCCCGGTGTTGATGTCACGTGTCGTCAGGGACTGGACCGCCTCAGAAATCTGCCGCCTTTATTTCCTCAGCGCTGCGATTCTTTTGACCGCAAGATGTTCCCTGTTCCTGTCAACAAGCTACAGCCACGGGCAGTCGCCGGCTCGCGTGACACAGTCACCATAGTAACGACAAAAGGAATCGTGCCCGGGATGAGTTAATCTCACTTAATTTCACCGTGGTGCCGGCGTTTCGCCAGGCTATGTATAGCTGTAAAGATTCAGGCGCCTGACACCAATTCTGACTTGTTGCGCTTCCAGAAATGCCGATCCAACTACGGAGTATATTATCCAGTTTTCCGTGGCGCGACGGCGTGGACGGCATCTCCTCGGCGGATACAAACATCTCCGAGGGCCCTGACCTTTCGCCGACCTGCCTAGGGTGCCGGGCTTTTGTTCACGGGGTTCGGGCCGGCAGAGAGGATGTGAGATTGCCCCCAGGGATACGACAGGCCTGCAGAGGATCTCATTAAAAACAACGGTCTGTGGAAGTCAAGTCAGCAAAGGTTAGCATGGAAACATTATTTATCACCTTTCACTGCGAGGCTAACTTGTTGAACTCGCACCTTGGAGTAAATCTGAGATACTTACTCTTAATTTGAAACTGGTGCATTACAAGAAAAAAAAAGTCTGCTTCCTACTGGCAGAGGAATAAACTATTTCTCTACTAACAATCAGTAAGACTTACAAATTATGCACAAATTCTTGCACTATACAGGGCAAGAAGCTAAAGAAAATGGATGGATGGATGGATTTATTTTAACTTGTTATGTTTTGGCATTAGTATAATTTTCTTTTCTTTGCGGAATTTAAAATATTTCACGAATGTTTAGAAGTTGCATAAGAGCTGGAAATTGGATTTGCATATTTTTCATGGATGGATATCAAAATGAAAATGCGAATTATTATCTGACACAGCTGTAAAAATGTCATTTAGTTAGGAATGAGAGGAAAGGAGATTTTTTTCAGAAATGGAATGGCCAGATTATTGATATTGTAAGGGATAGATTGGTGAAACAGACTGGCATTAAAAAAAAGATCAAATTAACAACATAACTGAATGAAAAGAAGACCCTTTTAGATTAAAACGGCATGAGACACTTATCTCTACTGGTACACTAATGGTATTTCTCAAGCACACACATGTACATATTTATTCCATGATCCATTCCTTCACTTCTTCTCAGTTCTGTGTTAAGAAGTGAGACAATCTCTGAGATGTCATGAGACTCCAAGTCTTCCCCAGGCAAACTTCTCACCTACAAAAGGTTTGGATCACCGACCCTGAGAGGCCCCATTTACCTCGAGAAGCCGTAAACGAATTTGGAATTTGAACAGTTGTGGTTCGGACACCCAGTGAAAGCCAGCATCGATCCCACAGTCGAATTAAAGTGACTTTCGGGACTTTGCTTGCTGTGTGTTTAGTATGCGTGGTGTGAATGTCTTTAAGGCTCTTTCTTTTGCCTGGCTAAATTACTATTTGGTGTTTAGAGGCAGCGAGGCCGGCACACTAGCCCCAGTCAGACACTCTGGGCTCAGCCCGTGCCAATGTCTCTCGAAGGTCCTGATTTGTGCCTCCTTTACAATGTGCGGCAGCCCCACTGCACAGTAGACACTGGCCTCTCGGCGGTCAGGAATGGAGCAGCCTGTCACTGGGAGCTGCGGGTGTCAAGCCAGTCGGCGCCCATGGCCCTCCCCCAAAAAGCCTCATGCGGGGCGGCCAGCTGATTAAAACAGAACATTGTAGAATGCAAAAGGATTTGGGGGGTAAAGCTCCAGGATTCAGATCTAAAGCCCGACCTAAAATCCCCCAGCCTCCCTCGTTATTCTCTTCACCCCCCTGACCTGACCCCCCACCCCACCTTCTACACAGTCCAAAAAAAAAGGTGAAACTTGCCAACTGGAACAACGTCCAGAGGATGGATGGACAAGGAGCGTACTGCTCTGGAAAAGATAACCGTCAAAATGACATGGGCTCACCTCACTGTTCACATCTGACACGTCTCACCATCACTCACCAGCTGTAATTTATTCTTTTATATATTAAATCGTGAGGCTTTAAAATCTTTCTTCTTTCTATTATATTATTAATATTGTTACTATAATTATCTATCCATCTTACCGCCACTTATCCTGGACAAGGTCGTGAGGAGGAGGGCTGGAGCCTATCCCAGACAGCACAGGGCACAAGGCAGGGGGACACCCTGGATGGGATGCCCGTTCATCACAGGGCACATACACTATGGGCAATTTAGAGATGCCAGTCAGCCTACCTGCATGTCTGTGCACTGCGGGAGGGAAGTGGAGCATCCAGAGGAAACAAAGGGAACGTGAAACCTCCAAAAATAAAGGAAAGAGGCATTATTAGGCCTATTATTATTATTATTCATCGGCTTGATGTTTCCCATTTCATTTGTTTTCAGGTATTTAGACCATTTCACAAATACAGTATTTTCACCTAGCATGCTGCTGGAAGTTTCCTGACAATCCGCAGCATCGTAATATAACCTTTCCCTCGATTCATCCAGGCACCTCATGTCTCACTGCAACCTGCAGCACCACTCACCAACTGCTCCTCCAACAACACTGTCAATCCTCAGTGCCTCCCCCCCCCGCTGCACACACACCACACAGGCGGATTTACACGGGCAGGACACGGACCTCTGCGCACCGTTGAATTTAATTTCGCACTTTCCATTGGACTTGAATAAGATGTGCCGCATGGATGATGTAGCGGGCAAATGTGAGGTATAATTCTTTATAAGGAGAAAAGAACAGGAGATAAACACTGAAACTGTAGGAATTAAAATTATCTTCCAAATCTGACTATATATTAACCAAAAAAAAAACATTTAGAACAAGATCTCTATTTGCAGGTTCCTTAATTCTGTCAGGAAGCCGCTGTTGTTTTACACTTCAATCCCTGCCCCGCTCAGATTTTCCCTCGCCATTTCCCCAAGCACTGTCAAGCTGTTTCACAAAGTTGCCGCGCTTTGCTTCTCCCCGCACACCTTCCACAAATAAAAAATAAACAATGTACGCTCTCCGCTCTCCTCCAGGGCTGTTTGTATTTGTGATGGTGACAAAGTAACTCGGAACAGGTGCAGCCCAGTATTCGCGTTCAACTCCGCTGGAGTCCTTCGAATCGGAGTTAATCAGCAACACACGCAGTGTTAATATCGTGCTAAGTGTGTGAAAAGATGAAACTATGTGCATGTAGCGTGATTCCTTCCTGTAATTCCACACAAAACATGGGAGGTACTGTAGTAATCCCTTTAGCTTGATTGTCTGCCAAGATTTTTGGCTTGATAGATCAGGTTCCAAAACTGAGCCTTAACAAGAGGTCGAGATTTGAGTTGTTAAAGGCCTAAAATGATTGCATCACATTACTATCACACAGTAAGTCATTCATTCATTCAGGGGTTCATTCACTATGTCATGGTTGCCCCGGAAGATGTTGTATATCTCTCGCTCCAGTACTTCTCTCATTTGCAATGTGCTGTTTGCTAAACTTGTATATCACTTTTGACAAATATAAATAAATAAAATGAATAAATGATAAAGGTAAAAATTTCAGAAGGACCCCACTTTATCATGTAGCATGTACATGTGATTGCTCCAACCTATATACCAATTCTTTTTTAAGAATTGAATTTTGAGGGAACTGTATGGATGGAATAAAATAATCTGTAGGCCAAAGCAGCAGACCAGTTGATGGACATCCCTCTTGCACAGACCCTCATATTGTCCTACTTTAAATGGCTTGACAAATGACAATTCTGTGAGGGAATTAGGCGCAAAGCTGACTGATTAAAATGCTTGTTTTTGTTCTTTCTTTTGATTGGATTTTTCATGCTTTTTTTCCCCATTACCAATTTAAGAATCTTCTAGCGCAGAGGGAATAACTGTTCGAGAGATTAAAGACCTCTTTAGACTTTATGAGTTATTAGGAACAATGAAAATTTTAGTTTTACACTTAAAAAAGCTCTTAATTTCTGGAATAGACATTTTTGTATTGAGAAAATGTAGATACATGTTTATATACCCTTATAAGTGATACTTTAAAAAAAGGCAATTTCTAGAAAAAAATCATGATATTTTCTGATATTATAACAACAAAATGGAAGACAACAGTAGAATGATTAGGAAGGAAAGACTTAATGTCCATGCTTAAACTCCATGCTGAAATTGTAGAAATTTCCCAACAAATTTTACAGCAAATAGTTTTTTTTGTATTCATTTAGTTTTGTTTCACTGCAATAGTTCAGAACAATTGGGTCTTCTGTTGATGTATCATTTTCTAGAATTTTTATGATTTTTTTTTTGTCGTCTAAAACCACTGGACATGCAAAAAAAAATAAAATAAATAAATCCTCCAGAACAGTGCGCCTATGCCATGCAGAGAGCGTGTCAGAAGATCTGAAAATCCACTTGGTCTCCTGGTGTAAGTGTATCCCCAGGAGGACAGATGCGAAAGGGTGATGGAGAGGGCGGTGGGGGGGGGGGTCGGAAGCTGAAATGGGAACGTGTGACCTTTCGCCGCTCGGGGGCAGCCCCGGCGCACCAGCATGTGGAAGACTCCAGGCCGCCCAGCGTCTTGTAAAATGTCTTCTTGGACGCCTGCCCTGAGAGCGGTTAGCACTGTCAGCAGAATAATGTGAAGGCATCACAGCAGCCCCATGTCTGACTCTCCTGACCTATTGTTTGGGCAAGAACATGCCGCCCCCCCTCACAACTGCCAGCCTTTTCTACATCTCAAAAGTGTTAAAAAAAATTGTGCTCGAGTTATAAAGGATGGATCCCTCGACTTTCCCTGCTCTGGTTCATTTTTTCCATCTCGTCATTAAAGTTATTATCCGCAAACCGTGGCAAATGATGGCAGCTCTGCTGAAGGCATGTTCTCACCCTGCACATGCTTCTCAAGGATAGCCTGCATCCAGCCAAGAACCCTGTTCATGGCGGCTCTAAAGTCAACTTGACTACTCTCATTAAAACCTGTCTGCAGATGCCGACCTTCCCCCTTGAGACATCCATCTATCCATAACCTCAAACGCAGAATGTTTTTTGTTTTTTTTTGTCCATCATAATTGCACAGCCCATGCCCCTGCTACTCACCCTCGAATTTAGTAGCAGGGTCTGCAAAGGAGGGGAAGAGCCTCGCGGGCTTTTCAGCTCCTTCCAGCGGCCGCGTGGGCCGCCGTGGCTCCCCGCTCCGGTGCCGCCCACGTTGGTACAGGGTTCAGCCCTCAGCACCACGATTCCGTCCACACTACCCCAGACAGCCCCCTCTCTCCTGCTCCTTAATTCACATTGAGCATGGGCTTCTGGGTTGGGGAGCATGTTCAAGACAACATTGTAACTCACAGTAAATATCTATTCATCATTTACAACATTTGGCAATTTTGCAGAAGCCAAACCTCGTTATTTAGAATCTTAAGAGCAATGTCAATTAGCAACATTTTTCTCCTCTTAGACTCATAAAGAGAAACACAGTGCGCACAAAGTTATAAAATGGTTTTCATCAACATTAGCCACAAGAAAGAAAAATACAAACTTATTAATGACCAGTTTTTAGTCCATTTCATTAATGCAGCCTGCTGCATATAGGACTCCATTTGACTTCTGTCCAGTTGAATTTTTGTCCAGCTTGTGCTCAAATTACCAATAGTCAGCATTTAGAGAACAATTGTCATTGTTATGTGAGCTGCCATAAATAGGCAGTGGCATTTCAAAGTCTAAATGGCATGCACTAAAACTCATAAAGGTCCAACAATGTCACGATTGCAGTCTTCCTGTAAAGATCAGAGCATAATATATTCAATCAGCTTATTATTATAAGTGAATGGGTAAGGATGTTTAACTTTTAGAAAAAAAATATAAGATTACACTGTAATCCTGGCGGGGGCGGCATGGTGGTGCAGTGGTTAGCACTGTTGCCTCACACCTCTGGGACCCGGGTTCGAGTCTCCGCCTGG
>JAODJX010000001.1:18321008-18343059 GCA_026776945.1 Isichthys henryi | reverse complement strand
CCAATCCTCCACAGCATCTAAGACCAACAGCAAGGGATTTTAATTTTACCCTTGTAATATTGTTCCAATGTGTGTGTGCATTTGTGGGTATTACATGTATTGTTGGTGTGTTAGGACACAGAGCTGTAGATGTGAACAAGGCAATTTCTTAGACACTGTATAAACAAAAGGTCGTCTTGCATAGCAACTTACGACCGAACCGTATCATGGAGTGCTGGGCAATAACATAAATCACATAAGTATATGATCGGGAATATTACAACCCCTCATAACCAATCATCGTTATGCTGACAGATTGAACAAAGTGGGTTATTATTTTCTGGGAGGATATTAAATTGTCATAAGTTACTCGTGGGAGCACTGGGTCTTTGCCTCATCATCTGTTTGTTCCCAGAAATCGCAACGTAAATAAAAGCAAAACCACACTGCTCAGGTAATCCGCATAATCGATTACAAAATTACATTACCAATGATCTCTATATTATTATTGTTGCTGTGTCCTTTATATTATTTTGTTAATGCTACTGTAACATTTTTCTGACACTAAATTTCCTCACCTGTAAGAAATAATGTCATTATGTGGGAAGGGAATTGAATACTAGTTTTAAAAAAAACTACTCATTACTGCACATAGGAAATTGACAGTCAAATAGACTGGATGTGCCATAACACAGGAAATTATTATTAAAGAGATGTGACCTGCACTGTCACCATTCAGTCTATGGAGTGTCAGCAAGTGTGTCCAGGGTGCACCCTGCTATACACACTACGCTTCCCGCTTTCAGAGGGCTGAAACTGTTGAAATGGCGGTCGAAATACAGCAGTATACTCAGCTGGAGAAAGGATTATGTTTCAACTGTTGCAGGTTTTTTTCCTTTTTCAAAAGATACAGCCATACAATTTTCAGTAATCTAAAAATAACCCGCAGAAAATGTTACATAGCCTCAGAAAATCCTTTTTTGGGGGAATTTTAGACAGTTCTCGAGTGGGCTTTCCGAATTCTCTTCCAGGTTGAATGTCTTCATCTCCTGATTTTTCGGTTTTGTGTTTGCAAGCCGCTGTTGTAAGCATACACCACGAGCGCTCTCCCGGTCTCGGGGGCTCAGGCTTGTGATGCACAGCGGTGACTCTGAACTCCTTTACGTTTTTTTTCTTCCCTGATCATCATAAACTTTGTGAAAAGGGAACATTTCCTTATAATAATCAACACCATATATCCAAAATCCACAAAGGGGATTTTTACCCATCGTGCCATGTTATATATTTCAGTTAATATTACCCACAATCCCCATAATGCAGCTGAGACGAGTACAAATAATATGACTGTGAAAGAAAAGCCATTTTACCTACACCTGAGGATCTGCATGCATTTTGCTAAGGGGGTCACTACTGGTTCTATTGAATACCCTTTAAAACATAATTTATGGGCCTTAAATTTACGTCATGTGCTCCATGCAGCACAGGAAGAACAAAAGAACTTAACGCAGTGAGCAGCGAATACAGGACCGCTGAGAATCCCTGACCCTGCTCTTAGTTAAGGAAGTGTGGCCCATCCATTGTGTTTCTCTGCCTCAGAACCAGCTTGACACCATAATCACGCTCCAAGATGTGAACTGGTCATATTTCGCTTTGTGTATGTGCGATACGACATTTTCTCAGGGGTCACTGACACTTTCCAGCTCACTGATTCAATTTCTCCCAGAATCCCCTTGGCAGAGGGAAGGCAAGATGTATCAATGTATGAACACCACCGTGGTAAGTAATTAAGAAGTGCAGCTGAAAATCCAACACAATTAAAAGTGTAAAGGCATAATTTACCCCCACTCAGTGTTTTATTTAACCACAGACACATGGGGCTTAAGGCAGGCAAACAGGCCCACTACAAGGCAGTCACACGAAGCGCGATACAGAGCTACGCGCCCCTGTCGAGTAAGAAGAGATAGGGGTCGGACTTGATCCAGCACCCCTGGCACTACCCTTCCAGCTAACATAGCACCCTCTTCAGGAAGCTAACTGACATTGTTAATTACCAGTTACTCTGGGGCACATTAGTCATGTGATCATGCGCATCCCATTGGGACAGCTGTGCTGCCTTCCTGGGTTATCGCTGGAATGCAACCGCAGAAAAAAACGCATCAGAAAGAAAGCCTTCACAACTGCTTCAAAAATTGCCATTGTTCGAGAGCCATGCTGCGCCACTGCCCATGTCGCACGGGCACTACAATTTAATAGCGATGATGCCGTTCGCCGCAGTGTCTGAAAAGATATTTACAGGGAGTGTATTATCTCCCTGGAGCAGGCAGCAGGCCTGGGTCTGGCAGATGTCACAGGGAGCGTCACCAAACTCCCCAGAAGTCCGTTCTATTGCTTATTGATTGAGATCCTAATAACTCTGTAAGCATCTTGAGACAGTCTGATAATCTGACATTACAGGAGGGATGCAAATGTCAATTATTATTAAATATGCCGCACAACATTAACTCCCTATATATATATAAATATATATATATAAAATCGTTTGCGCGCATTAAGGAAGCTAAATTATGTCCGAGAAAAAAAAAAAAAGAAAACCTAATGACAATATAATGATCAACAATTCTTTGCTATTTAAAAAATGCATTATACTGGAGGATAGTGTTTAAAATGCCATTTTGGTTAGCGGTCTGTATGAGCTGGTCCCTGGGAGATTCTGTCGATTTTGCCGGGTCGGAGGAGGTGGTCAGCCGGGCTGGGATTGAAACTATTTAGGGAGTAATTACACAAGGGAAAGAAGAGCATTACAGCAGCTTCAGAGTGCAGGGAGAATGACCCAGGGTTTAATAGGGTTATGGGGCACATGCCTTCAGACATACATAAGACGCTGTACGTTACAGTACTGCAGACACTGTCACACTCCGAAAAATATCCATCAATTTTCTAGCCCCACCCTAGTGCCAGAAATTCTCTTTTCATCCTGAAATGCCTCCTGGTTGACATCAGCAGGTTTGCCCTCTCTCAGAGGAAAGGTCACATACATTTTTTAGCACTAATATCTCTCTGAATTATGAGAGAATTAACAGATTAACCCCATGGTTAGCAGAGAGGCGAAAATGAAATCTCGGCGTCATTAGTCTTCATTAATAGCCCATGCAAATGTGATTGCACTCTTTATCGTCTTAATGACACTGCGTCTCATTAAAAAGTGCCCATTTGTTTGTGGGGGCTCCGGTGTGCGTGTGGGCCAGTGGGGTGTGAGGGCCTCCGAGTGGGCTGCGGGGGTCCTTGGTGAGGGATGTCTCCCTGGCAGACCCCCCTCAAAAAAGTGAAGCAATAACTGAGTGTTTTTTGGTTTCACTCTAGTGGGTTTCAAGTTCTATAAGAAAGGGGAGGTCAGTCATCAACAAAGTTTTAACGGTTTAGCTACTTTGAGTTGCTCTATAGGATCAGTTCAATGCTTTGGATCTGGGAGTGGGTCTCATGCACGCTTTGTACATACAGCCCACCACTTTCCCAATACATTATTCTGACTCTTGAAGCATTTTTCTAAGAGTCCCAAGCAATCCCTGGCATTAGCATCCGAGTGGCACCGGCGCTAATCGACCGGATAGCTTCTCGCTTTTGTGTAAACAATGGGCTCCGTGCTCCAAACCCAAACCTGTGATACACAGTCAGATGGGGACGCCCACGACATCCTGTAAACAGCGCTGGCAAACTGGATGACAACACGCGAGGCACGGGTGCCCAATAGCGGGCGGCGTATGCTGTACACAACGGCCATATTTTCGCCGTTTAGGCACGCAAGCCATCTCTGGGAGGCGAGACACGCATGGGACCGAAATAACAGACTATGCTGGTAGGCTGCATAATTTCGAAAGAAATCTGTCCATATTCAGATTCTATCAGGCGCAAGGCTTCATTAATAATCAGTCGGTTGTACCCTGCAGATTGGCCATGTTTTTTTTGTGTTTTTACAGTTGCCCTGGATCATGTTTTTATTTTCATCCCTACCTTCCTTTCCTTGCTGAAAACTATGTCGCTCTTTGTTCGGTCCTTCCGCGGAACAATGTGAGAGGTCCAAGACTCAGCAACGGCTATGGGCTGTTGCAGACTCACACATTACCAGGTCATGTGACACCTGTAGAATCTGGTAAAAAAAAAAAAGGGGGGGGGTGTCCGACTGTGGGAAACAAAATACATAAATCTGGGGTGAGGCTGCCACAGGAAAAGAATCACTGGGGGAGGGGTGGGTTATTGGGACGGGAATCCGGGTGGAGTTGTGGTGTCTTTCAAACAAAAGCCGAAACGCTCATCAAATGGTGGGAGAAATAATGGGGCAGAAAGTAGCAATATTAGAGTGAACTTCCACCCAAAATACCACCTTCTTGTTTCGCTGATAGATTGACAGCGCCTGGGAATACATCACTGAGCTGCCAGACAGTTATATATAGAAGCCCACAACCCCAAAGATAAATTTTGCTCTCGCCGGAGCTGAAGTGCTCAGCTAATCACCAGATGGGTGTAATGTATTCCTCTCAAAGTGATGTCATTCGGATTATTAAACAGCACGCCTCTGGTGTTCGTGGTGATGGGTGCGTCATGTTTGCAGAGAAATGGTCGCATGAAAAATTAGCAGAAAAGAGAAGGTGAGAGCATTAAAATGAAAAAAAAAAAACTGCACACCCTTCTCAGAACCATCCCTTTACCTTGTGTCCTGGCCGCTTAAAGTCTTTAAAACAGAGCGTTCACCTTCTCAGGTGATTAACTGATGACGGCCTACAGCTGAAACACCTGCGCTACACCCACGGCAGACAACCAATAAAAACAGGTAAAAATATCTGACCCAATTTTTGTTTATTTTATTCTGTGCAGCGAATTTATCAGCTTATTCTACACAGTATCACAGTTAGCCTGAAGGCTAACCCTCCGGTGGAATACCAGCCCATCGCAGGAAATGCACACGCACACTTAGGGACATCAATTCAACATAAGGTCCTGAAACCCAACTGCGGCCCCCCCGTACATGCCAGGAATCTCACCTACAACCACAGCATGTCCCATGACCTCCCCCCCGCTCGCGCCCCACGTGCCTATTAACAGCCACTACCGAACAGGAAATGTAAGCACAGCTCCCCATTCCTCTGTTTTGGTCTCCATGAGATAAAGGTATCAGGTAGGAATTTCAATCAAACATTTCCTCAGGGACAGAGATCGGCACCATGTTTTGCCACCCGAAGTCTTGGAAGGCTGACTTTCTGCTTGATGGAATCAGATCTATACATACCCAGTGATATACCGACAAACTCATTCAATGTGTGGTCGGCACTTAAGGTGTGAATGGACTGAAGTAACAATGAAAGACCCACAGGAAGTAAAGGCATGAGCTGCAGGGCCCCAATAGTCCAGCCCAACCCCGAACACAGCCACAAATGTGTCTGTTTTGCTCTTCATTATGTGTATCATGGTACAACCCATTTAGTTTGGGGCGTCTGGTTTTTAATTCAATTCAAAGGGTTTCTCGATGCTGCAAACCTGTGGTTCTCTGCAAAGTAATCTCTTTATCTCCCATTATCTCAGGCAGTCAGTTTCCCCCAGCATTTTCCTGTTGATCTAGGAAGAAGTATTATGTGCTTTGGTCCCCAGCCAATAAGCTTCAGTTCGGTCAGACGCATACATCCCTGCCCGTAGTAAACAATCCACTCAATAACTCGGTGGCCGCGTTCTCTGCTCCACACTGCTCTGCCAGCGGCGCGAGGGCAATTTTATTTTGCACAAGGCTGTCACTCACTTTTGGAAAAAAGGCAGAGAGTCATAATCGAAATGAAATGTATAGATAACCATAATTGGCCGGCGATCTCTGAGACCTTGGCGCTAAGTCCTGAAATTTCATTATCCACCCCTCATCCCACCACCTCCCGACAAACCGAGGGAGGGCAGCTCTATCACCGCACATTTGATCACCAGGACTCTGTGCCCTCGTTGTGCCAAACTTCTTACGTGACAGGAAATGCGTCCCGTATGTGATTTTTCCCAGCGTAACACCGGATGCCAACGAGAAGGAGGGAAAGAGGTCTTTCCATGACCTTTCTAGAACCACAGAGAAACAGGGCATGTGGCAAATTCGTATAAATAAATTCAGAAATCCCAAGCCGCGCAGAGTTCGGCATCGCCATAAATAAGACAGACGGTTATTTCGTGTCTCCCAGCTGAAAAAGAAATATGAAAGCATCTAGCTGGTGGACAAGGGGCGACCCTGCGCAAAATTACCTTAGCCTAGGCAACCACAAATTTCAACGAGAAGTTCAGCTAATAGTGAAGGAATTGTCCTCAACAGTCTCTCATGAATACTGATGACGCAATCCAGCCTTTGGGGCTTAAGGAAAGGCCGTTACGGTCTGTGGAGATGATTCACTGATCCAGCATTGACCCCTGTTGTCTTCCCATGGTTTTCTCAAGCATCTGAAAACCATTCCAGAATATATCTCTGGTCACTTTGAGCTACACGTTTTTATGTGCTGACCTAAGAGAGGCTTTTATCTATTTTATCCATTCAGAGAGCTGGTATTTCACTGAAGCACCTGAAGAAGCTGGTATTGTCTGCCTGTTATCCCTCTACTGACATATTTGTGCCGGTATACCGTTCTGAGAGGGATGTGCGTATCTCCTGACCTTGGCCGGTTCCAAATGAGCTTCAGGAGGCAAGGTCATCAGCTTGGACTTACTGGAGCCTCGCATCAGGAGCAGACGCGGGAGCAGCCGGTGGGTCTGCCCCATGTGCCCACAAAGATGCCAGCCACCAGGCCATAGAGAGCCCCAAGGCGGCATATGCTCTCCCCCTCCACCCCCCCCTTGTCAGATGGTTTGGTGTCACTGGCTCAGTCCTCTGAGGTGCCCGAGCAAGGGTCTTTCTCCATAATCAAAAACGCTCAGCTAAACGTCCATTTTCCAGGCACAACTCACAGCAAATTTAACGCAATGAGTTTTCGCCATTAATATCCATGCACAGCTCTGGCCGTTTCATCTATCCATCAAAATAACTAATCGCCCCTCCCATTTTGGCTGTAGAGTCAATGTAGGCGTTCATCTTGGGCCCATCCTCGGGACATTTTGTATTTTACGCCTGAGCTGGGGGTGGGCCAGGTAAACATCCCATTTGTCTGATGCATCACGTGCTCTCGTGTGAGTTGTGCCTCACAATAACATAACCTCTGATTCAATAAAAATCAGGGCAAAATAAAATAATCAAGAGTTACCCACTTCAGGTTACCCACTCGAGTTTGGGATCTGAAAGGACAATTACACTGCCCCTCCCCCCACTTAACTATTAAAGATTTAACTCCCCTCTGACTGCAAACTATTAGGGTAATAATCCCATTTTTTAACTACACCGGCATCCCACACCCAGCTCGATGCCCCCCACCCACCCCCAAAACCATTTCCAGTCTTTGCTGCTATCAGGACGCCAGAATCCCCCACATCATCTGTTACCACTTATTAGGCCACTGGTTTGGCATGCTCCGCGCCAGGTCACATGGGACACCGCGGGGCTCTCTGATCAATGTGCGCTAGCACGGGATGACACGCACTGTAGCAACGACGGACCCTCTTATTTTTTTAACTACAGTTCCGTTCAAATAAATGTTTCTTCCCACACATTGTTTTTTTTTTTTTGGAACTGGAATTACATCTCGGGCTAATTTATATGTAGAGCATGTTTTCTCAGAAATCCATTTTTTTCTTTTGTTATTCATTCGTGACAAAGTGTTTCAGACTTTTTTTTGTTGCATGAAGCACATGAATGATGCATGGCAGATGGATTCTGCTAAAAAAAAATGCACGGCACGAATCGGTAAATGAGTGCGAACCTTAAGTGACAGCCATTACCCCAATATTTCACGTTACGTGCACAGGCAACCCTCCGTTCGAAAAAGGTGATGTAACAAACTGAAGAAACGGAAATGGCAAAATGATCATAGAGATAAAGCTCCCGTTAATTCCTACCGCCACGGCCCCATGTCCACCTGGAGACACAAACTGCGCCATACTGTGGTGGTTCGCTTCGACGCGGAGCTGCTCTCCTCTTATTTTGGTACATGGCCCATTTTCAGCACTGTGCCCCGACGGGTTCAATGTCCGACGCTGGCCGTTTGCGATCCTAAAAGGGTCGCCGCATAATTGCAGCTTTAACACCAGCTGATCGCAACATCCCAGAAGTCAACGATCAACAATAAGAGTAGGAACTAACTTAGGATTCTTATAAAAGCTCCCTGTGCTGTTAAAGTACACATTAACACACAAGCGGTTGTATTATCAGTCTTTATTTTATTAACATTTCCTCACACCAGCAGCTGGTAAATTCTAATTGGATCATAATGGAGGTGCCACAGATGCCTTAGCCAGCCTCTCTCCTGTGGCTGTACCTCACGTGCTACTTTTCAGAGAAACCCAGAACACCTCAAGGATTCACAACCTCTCTCGTGCAGGGGAACGCGGTGGGGCCACGAATATCGTCTACCATAGCAACTAATTCCGATGTAAATTAAAGTTACAAATTCATTAAAGATTCCAATGCAGCGTTATGAGACAAGAATATTTAACAGCGACAAACGAATTAGCAGAAACCATCTACTTTTACTAACGGGGAAACTCTCTAAGTTTTATTTTTCCTTCATTCCTGATACATTTCCATTATTTTTTCACCAAAATTAGAAGAGGTTAGCCCTGATTGTAGTTCTGTTGGATCTCGGTGTCAAGACGACTGGCCATAAAAACATTCGAAATTAACCCGCGCTGTTTGTCCTGGAAATTTAATTAAAAGCATAAATCTCGAGGTCATGCTTCGCCAGGATCCTCTGTTCCTGTTACACGCTGATTTAACCTCCACGTCTTTATAAGTCAGAAGAACGTGTAATCTTTAAATAATGACTGATAAAATAGTAACAAAGTTGAAAGAAAAGCAAATAGGACAAAAAAAAAACTAAATAAAACAAAACCCGAGAACAGTAACCGCAGTGAATCCCGCCGTGAATACGTTCCCGGCTGTTTATAAAATGCCGAGTCCAGCTACAGAATCAATATTTGTCGGGAAAATAAAATGCAAATTTGGACAGCGGAATCTATCAGGCTCGAAGCAAAGCATTGCACAAAGTCTCTGCGCCGGCTACATTTAAATGTTGCCAATGTTGACTGTCTGATCCAGCACCCAGCATGCGAGGATAAGCGTCTCCCCAGTTTATTCGGTTTTCAGTATGTTGTAAATCTCAGACGTTTCGCCAGAACACGGGTGCCACAGAACGAGCTTTTGCTGAGAAGATTAATAGGAATACAGAAATGTCCTCTTTTTCCGAAAAGAGGCGAGGAAAGAGTGGAGCAAAGGGGAGACTTTTCAGACTGATCAATACACGCCACTCATGCTGATCCAAGGTCTTTGTTCTGTACGGATGGGGTAAAGTTTCCTTTGCCATGCGCTAAAAATGCGCATTAAAGTATCAGGCACAGTGAAACATCAATTTTTGTAACGTCTTCATTCAGGTTTTAGAGAGTGGCACAGAAATCCCCATATTGTTTTGCACAACATCACTATTACAGTATCTTTTTAATGTAAGCACTATGTTACCATACCCGGCCAACGTATCGTTGTATAATTCACCCATAATTCACTGTTCTGGGTAACCCGGATGTTGCAAACTAACGATTTTTCGGACGTTAAATCAGATCCCCATCCACCATAAGCCCACCTGCTCCCAGATAGTTTCATTGAGCTTTTGTTTTTTAAGTATACAGATATTCCTAACAGATTTCCCTGGCCCTCAACAGGACCTCACATTGAAAAGATTACCTTGCGCTTCATTCAAACTGTAACTGGAGAGAAAACAATGCGAGACAGACTGTCATAATCTGCAGCTCAGGCAGAGAGGAGGTGGACGATCAGGGCAGAGACAGCAGCCCAAATCAGAGTTGGAGCAAAGTGGCATGTCCGAGATGGTGGAGCGTCCTACACGCTGTGTCCTGGGCTGTGTCACCATCAGACACGCAGTCTGAGACATGTGAGTATATCAGAACTTCACTATGAATTAGAAAACAGTGAGCAGAAATATCAACTATACAATCCTTATTTGTGAGTGGGGGCGCTGTAAAGGGGGGAGGGGGTGGGTTAGGATGATTCCAAAGTTTGGAACATTAAACTGGATTGGTATGTCTTGGGGGCTCAGTATGAAATGCTGTCATAGGGCCCAAAATCAGATCTAAGATAAACATCAGTAGGTCTGATTTGCTGCATCACCCCACATTTACTCCCCCCCTCCCATCCGCAAGATTCCCTTACTTCGCATTTTCCTGGCGGATCCACTTTGCTGGTCTCTTATTTGTCAGGCTACTGCAGTGCTCGCCATAGAGATGGAAGAATTACCATGGAAAACGCCCCTGACGAATACCTCCCCCCGCCCCGGCCTGAGCTGTAGCCAGGGCTACGCTAATCCTGCACAGTCTGTCTTGCTGAATACCATCACATTTATATTACTGCGTTGCTGCAGACGTTGTGTGTGTGGATGGGGGCGGGAAACAGTTGGTACACCTGTATACGCATATGGGCCAGGCCTGGTCTGCTGCGCATCTGTGAGTCTGCGTGTCGTCATGGCGACCACCTGGGCCCCTCTCTAACAACCCAGAGAAAGTTCTGGTGGATTGGTAACCCCGAGCTGATGCACATATTGTGTTTCTGTGAACAAACTGACCCACATATTGCACTGTGTTCCAAGTTCAGTGACCTCTAAGAGGAGGTCTAAAAATGGGTGGTACAAGCACCTGTCTGGTCAGGATGTGATCACAACTGTACGACATCCATCCATTTTCTATACCCACTTACAAAATCTCAGGTTTAGGGAGGAACAGGGTGGGACTGGAGGTAACACGACTTGAAACAAACGGTTCGAGTCTCAGAAGATGGGATGTGTTGGGGTTGAACATGCACACGCTATAGGTGGATTCTTGAGGGACAGACAATGCAGATGATTATGAGATATAAACACTCGTTTGACATTCTGTGATAAACTGACAAGAGTCTCGTGATGGATGAAACCTGAACCACTCTACAGGAAGACCAATCACAGTGCAGCTGGAGGTCAATGCACGTGGAGCATTTGTCTAACAGAAACACAGAATTTAATCACTCCTGCATTTCTCTACCTCTAAACCAAAAGAAGAATTAATTATATTTAAACATACAGAACTGGTGTTAATTCTGAATATGCAGTAGATATGTGAAGGAGATTTTATTCAGAAATATAGGACGATGCCATGTATGGTGTTACTGCAGACACTTGCAGCACCCCTGATATGTGAGGTTACTTTGTGTTCTTCCGGCAGAATGGAAAAAAAGATACTGTGATCAAAATTACCTTGACATTTCTTTTGTGAGAGGAAATGAAGACTCCGCCTTTTACTTCTTGTTTCCCGATTGAGAATCGGAGTGCCATCTGCTGGCCAGCCCGCAAACTGAACAAGACCGAGTTCCCGGGAGGACGGGGGAAGGGACGCTGTGAATGACTGCGGGAGAGCGCGGAACGAGAATGACACTTTCCTGTTCACGTCAGCAAATTAATAACGCTCACACGTTCATGCGTCTGTTCGTACCGATGACGGGAAAAGCGACAAATGTACTTGACATTACCAAAATATCTGCGGAAAAACACTATGAGCATATTAAAAAAAAAGGAAAAAAAAAACTCAAGAAGAAAAAGCACGAAGTTGGAACGAAGTTGGATTTTAGGGGGCGGGGTCATTTTGGGGGTGTTATGCACCTGCCATCACTAACAGCAGGAAGAACAGGGCCTGTTCCAGAAAGGAGGCCTTCGACTATCTCTGAATGTACTGCTGCATGTATAACGTTTGTTTGGTTTCCATTGCAGAGAATGGGGGCTGCTAGGAGCATGCAAGTCCCCGCCCCGCATCCTTTTAATATGTGGAACGTGTGTTTTCTAATAGGTGTCAGTGGCTATTTAGGGCAAAGGTCAACACAGTCCATCTGAGGCACAGAGAAGAATACCCTCTCCTCCCCCCCCCCCAGCAAATTCTGTTGGCCAATACAAATGGAAAGTTTTTTTTTTTTTAATACTAAACAGGAAGAGCCTGTCTCCGTGAAAGGCTGCAGGAGTCTCCCAGGGGTCGTTTGAGGCCGGATTAACCCGGGAGACAGTCTATTGTTGAAAGGCCAGGAGGACTGCAGTCTTGCCATCCCAGTTAGAACCAGCTCTGGGTCCTGAGTTGGCCCCATGAGGGTAGCGAGTAGGGCAGATAATAGGGTTAAACTGCTGGAAGATTGACTTATTTTTACCCGAACAAGGCTCCCCACCACGTTGGAGAATCACTGCTCTGGTATTGTGCCAAGACCACAAGTTCTTGAGGTATGACGATTTGTCTGGGAGGTGTCGTGTGTACAGCGAGATGACAGGAGATGGGACATTAGCACAGGAACCTGGCGCTTGACTAATGAACGGGACCCCGACGCTGAAACCCGGGAAGACGGCATGGCACAGTGGTGGGGCCTGAAAAAGCAGAGCTGAAACCCTAAGTGCCGCCTGGAAGCTCTCAAGCTGCACTCTCGCCAAAGTCACAGGTCCTTAATGCACTTCCTACGGCGGGAAATGTAGCCCATCCGGTTCCTGCCCATTGAAAGGTCTCCTGGAAGCTCACGTCACTCTCCAGGCCCCAAATTCCCCAAAGGTGGCAGGTACTTCCCAGTGGAAGCGGAAAGAAGGCCACGGCAATCCAGGCAGTACGGAACTATGGATGGTCCACCCACAGTCGGGGGCATCAAAGGACGTGGGGAGGCAGTTATAACACAGGAGTATAGGTTACAGGTAACAGAAGGCATTGATTGCTCCACCCTTGTTCAGTGTACATGAGTTGAACAAACCCAGCCAAACAATCAGCTGAATAAGTGATTAAAACAGTAGCTAGCTTTCAACATAAGAAAAAGTAATAATAATAATTACTACTATTAACACATATTGGATTCCAATTCATTTATCCTGATATTCCAAGTTTCTTAATTTCTGTTTTCATGCATTAAATAACACATCATGAAAATTCACTTGAAATAAACAAATGTTAGCCAAATGAAATGGTGTGGAGTTCTACGCATGAAGAATGTTCACCATGTTACAAACCTAACCACATACTTGCCTTAAGGTTTGAAACATCGCAAAGGGTGACCTGCGTATATACGCGGAGTAACTTGTGAATAGCCTACCAAACACATCTTAATACGATTAAAGGCGTAGTCATCGCCTCTTCCAGATAATGGTGAGATCTGGTTTAATTAGAGCTCTCTAGGGTCAAGTCACTAACTTATCAACAGACATTGGGTGCCTTACATTTGTAGTATTTATTGCCCAGAACATTTTAAGGCACCGTTCCTGGTGGTCTGGGCTGTAGAATAGGAACGATGTGCAGACGGTTTTTTTTGTCGACACACCACTCATTTCCCCCAATTTATTTTGCTGTAACACAGCACGTCTGCGACCTTACTGATGATTGACACGCGACTCCCATAGATTACCAGCACTTCTAGGAAGCACGAGAGATTTTTCCTCGTATTCCTAATGGAGAGATTTCTAAACATTGGGGAGATCGTGATAAAGAGAAAAATCTATTTTAAATCACGCCGTTTTCTGGGATTGCTTTTGCATCCACATTCGGGATGCATAGGTGGGACGCAAGGCTCCCTGGCAGCCCTAACCGAGGTACATTTAATCAAACCCACCTTGAGCAGACTACAGCTGTAAATTAGGAATTTAATTTCATGGTTCTCTCATCAAATAAACTAAAACGAGCGATATGCCGGTTAGAACGGGGGGGCGCCGGTTGTACACGCGTCCTTACGTAACACACGAGACATAACTTTAAAGGGGGGAGCTGAGAAAGGGATGTACGACAATGGTTTTCCCATCCTATTCGCCATCAGAAAGCGTCGCTGTAGCTAATTATGATACTAATGCCCAGCGAGACTACAGCACCTGAGACCTCCGCCGTTCCCAGGAACCCCCTCGCGACAATGTGCGCAGGGACAAAAACCGTCCCTTTCTATTAATTAAGAATGCGAAATAAACAGGCAGAGGAAAAGATGCAATTAAGGCGCATTTGTCCTTCTCAAACCCCACAAAATATCCCACTCAAAGACGCAATTAAAAAGTAATTACTCCCAATTAATACATTAATCTGAGATGCCGGAGCGCGTCACGGCAATGTCTATTCCAGGAAGCCTTCCATCTCACTTTGTCGGCTCTGAAATCGGTTCATCCACAGCAATCACTGGGCCTCAAAGTGCTCCTTGGGATTATGTCTAGCATTGGCGTTACACATGACGTCCTAAAATCAAATTGCATCTTTTATCTGTTAGCCCTGCAAGCTTTCGCTCCCGCTTCGTCTTGCTTCTGATGTGCTGCTGACATTGTTTTCGGGAGATTTCCGTGCATGATCTTAATTAAGGAAAATATTCCGAGTTTGTGGCAGATGTACAGATCCGGTCACGGTGACATTCAGCTGCAGCAATATAAAATGTTACATTGCCCTCTGCTGTCTCCAACAGATCCATAAAGTCAGTGGGACGCGATATACAGCATCGCGTTGCCGAAGGGAAATCGCTCTGTGTCAATACGAATTTCCCGCTCCCTAAGTCATATATACGTTTTGCTTTAAAATCAGAGTCTCTCTGTTTTATTAAACTAAAACCAGACCCCCATCGTTGTACGGTGCCTGACGTTGGACTACAGAAACCGACCCTAAAATACGGGCTGTCGCTGAGTCTGACAATGTATACCTCATTTCAAGGGCTTATGACGTTGACGTGAAGGGACAACGAGCAGTAGAAAAGAAACGACTTGTGAGCTCCAGGTGCAAGTCATTTAGTTATTTAAAACTGATGCTTTTGCCCCTATAAAAAAAAAAAAGTTCTACTATATCGCGCAACCGTGGCTTACACAAACTTTAAACTTATTACCATTCAGTGGGCTTGGTTATTTGGGACATGTCATATAATATCTCAACGACTTGGTGTTCTAATCGTACTTACTACATGTTCTCACAAAGTAGCTTCTAGATTTTCCCCTTTCATTCGTTGCGTCATCGATTTAATAATAACAAAACGAGTATAAATAGAAAAGGTACTGTGGGATTCATTTAAGTGTAAAAATACTAAGTATTCCTTAAAGTTCTGCAGAAAGTGCCTTTTTCGGTCGAAACGTTGCTGGAGATCCGCTTGCTCAGGCGTTTCCAAATTCGGGTTCCGAACAGAAGCAGACCTTTTGAAGAATGCAACCCTTTGATGTCTTTTTAACTACGAGCATAACGGGTGAGTAATTAATAAATAATTTGCATACCACGAAACCTGGGTACTTAGTCAACGTTCTTGGGATAAGGAACCTGAGGAGAGAAAAACGGGAAGGAAAAAAATCTTCAACAACAAACATTAAAAACCGAGCTGGTGCAAATGTAAGCCTCGCTTTATATTCTAAAAACATTACCAGCTAATTATCTTCTAATTGCCGATATTTTAGCAGGTGTTTGTACTTAACTCTCAGCGTACCCTGGTGGAAAAAGCTCATCACTGAATTCTCAGCTGAATCCTGTTTGGTCCTGTGTGGATTGCATGCAGCTTCCTCAACTACGCAAACTCATTATCAATGCTATTAGTCTGTCATTTGGAATCAGCCAAAAATTGTTTACATTTTAAGTTTGACCCATTTTATTTCTCCATGAATAATGCTCAGTACAGTATTATACAATGTTTTTGGACCGTTGCGTCTCACTCGTTGAGGGCGTTTCTAGCGTTTTTTTTTTTTTTTTTTGCTTGTTTTTTTTTTTACTCGAGATAAACACCAAAAACACACAGCCGATTGTTTATAGACAAAGTGGTGCAGTGCTTGAATAACTAGCTTATTTGTAGACTTAAAACTGTGCATCCTTAAACGACCAAGAGTATTAACGTGTATATGAAATTGCTTTAATAATACAATGCAACAAAATTTCAAAAAGTACGGAAAGGTATTTGATATTTGTATATTTTATGCATAACGTATTAAATATTTTAGGAATTAACCTAAATCATTGCAATTAAAAATGACGCTTTCTTTAGTAAATATGTAGATTCTGTCTTTTTAAGTCTTTTCCCACTGCTGTTTGAAATAAAATAAACATCAAGCTTTCAAATAGCCTGCATACTGATTCTTCCGCGTAAAATCGCTGAGCAAACACTCTGCATAGCAGTCTGAAACTCTAAATGTATTTAATGCTGAGCCTCTAGTAAAAGCTACAGCTTCTAAGGGCGCCGAGAAATGATTCCTGCTCGCTTCGTTGTCTCAGTTACGCCCTCTAGTTCATATATATGTATGTGTATGTGTGTGTATGTATATATATATATACATATATATATATATATATTAAAAAAAACCCTCTGTAGATGTGATTATTGATGCTCATTGGAACCAAGTCAAAATCTGGATCGTTTTACGATGATATTTATTCTGAAATGTGACGTTTGGACGACGGCTATTCCAGTCTACGTGATGCGTAAAGAGAAAACTCGCGATTTGGAACAAGAGTTAATACACTTTTAAAAGTATATTGTACATATAGGCCTGCAGGCTTATTTGACTGCTAACTTATGCGTAGTTAGATTGAAAACAATTCTGGTTCTTTCTATTATCTGCAACAGAAGGCTGTGAACCCTGGTATTGTGCACTATAATGTCATCCTCACGTCATTTGTAACTGGGCCCCATTGGGACCACAGTAGCCTAGGCAGTGGTCCCTATTATTATGATGATGACCAATATTATTTGTAGTTTACCTGACCATAAGGCACTAGATAAAAAGGCTAATCTTTGCCCTAGCATGCGCTGAGGGCGCAGCGCGCTGAAGCCTCTGGTTTGGGGCACACTGTCCATGGCTTCTCAGCAGCCAGAAGCGGTAGTCAGGCCCTGGCAGCAGATCACAAGGAGGCGAGTTCCTAAGCTCATCCCAATTATACCAGCACACGCTATCAACCGCAAATACAAATAGCATGTAAGCGATACAGTCTGTGCTTTAAGTGATCGGTGCCCGAGTACAGACTGAATGTTAATTAGGATACCTTTTGCTATGGGCTATTTAGGGAATAGTCTATCTGCTATATCCTCCACGCAAAGGAAAGAGGGAGTGCAGGGGTCGAGGTTGGGGGATTTGAAAATCCCACTACTCACAATTCAAGGACAAAATATTATAAATTAAACCGCATCCTTGATCCTGGCCAATATTCATGTAATAGTTAAGGAAACACCAGGCACCCTAAATAAAACACATTCTGTGCATCTTCCGGGATAACTGCGTTCTGGCCGATTTTTCTGCATTAAAATGATTGAAAAGGCAAGAAATGTTATCTATTAAAATACTTATTGAAATACTTGAGGGGTGCGACAACAACAAATTACAGGACATTTCATGCAAAGAAAAATAACTTTACAGTATAAAACTAAGGCTACTCTTCGCTTAACGACCGAGTTCTGTTTCCACGACTATGTCGTTTAGCGAATTGGTCGATAAGCGAGAAGCCGCCCCTTAACGATATTTCAATCATACTAAATGTAGTGGGTTTGTGTCAACCATCTTTGGATATCGTTTTACTGTCGCCTTTGCATCATATTTAGTATGCATACTTTGCATCAATATTTTTAGTATATTTATAAACAGGGATACACATAACTGCTACGCATTTACCTTTCAAGCCATACGTGCAGCAATCGATTGTTGTAACAGCGCAAATGCGTACTTAGGTATCAAAAGATATTATCGTGTATTTAAAGCTTTATATGCTATTCGTACTTCATTTACTGTATAAAAATTAAAACCCACAGTAATTTGTCGTAGCAGCGCAAATGCATATAAAATAGGCTACGTGCGCATTTGCGCCGTTACAACGGTTAATTACATGCATCCTTGTTTATAAATGTTTATACTGTACTGTATAGTGTAACAAACATAATAGGGGAAATAAAGTATAATATGCATTACTTTTGCATACTCTAAATAGAGGTGATCGTTTTTATTCTGAATAATGAAAATAGGTCTAAAAGAAACTCCAACTTGATGACTTTGTTTTAATTTGCATAATTACTTGACGCTGAGACGCCGCGCTGCCATTTCTACGACCAAAGTTCTCATACAGCGTACAATACCGACTGGTTGGAAAGCTGGTCATAAGTCCGGGCAGTCGTTAAACAAGTAGGTCGTTAAGTGAGAATATTTGAATTTAAGCAATTTAAAATACTGCACCTAGATTCATATGTGACATCTACATATGTGAATTGTGATTGGTTGAGTTTTACTTTTATCAAAACAATCGAGGATTTAAACCCTTTATAACTCTGGTTAATGTTGGGACTAGAATCAACAATGTCATGATTAAAATTCTGGTTACTGTTGGGATTTGAGCCAACAACCTAGTAACTTCTTTGTACTATGATTACAGTACCTACTGCTGCTAGATTGACACTGTAGCAGGCACCGCCACATCACTAACGTGAGACAGTTGTTCTCCAGGGCTTCCTGGGGAGGGGGGATGGGCTGGCGGGGCTGGTTATCCCCACACGGACACCTGTGACGAATGAGTCTTTGCTGTGGGGCTTGTGTTGGCATTCTCCGGTGCTTGGGGGGCCCTCTGGAGCTGGGCGGGTCCGTGTAAGTCCGATGGGAGGCTCGCCATGGGACCAACGATCCAGGCCTGAAGGGAGAACACTCAAGGACACGGAGAACTGGGCCAGGCTACCTCCTCCCTGCTGTAGAATGGGAATGGGCGGGAGAGGCTGGCTAGTGGCGGCTCCAAGGCAATGGAAATGCGTCAGGAGTGCCTACAGGAGTAGGAGTGTCCATCAGTCAGGTTGGGAAACGCCGCTTTTGCTGATACTGACAGGAACAGTTTTGATCCAGGATCAAAGCATTCACTGTGACGCTCTGACAAAACCTTCATTCTGTGCCATATAATGTCTGATACACAGAAACTTTAACATCTCTCATATGTCTTTTAAGGCACCAGCTCTACTCTATGGTCCTTTCTTCTTGCCTGCCTAATCAAAGTTTGCCCTATCTGTTCCCATCTGCTAAGAATTCTGGGTAAAAATGGCATGTGCTTGCTGTCTAGGTGGGAAATGTTGAACGAGACGAATGGAATCAGCATGAAATTAGTTGAAGGAGGACACCGACTCTCATGCCGCGAGCCGTACTGGTCCAGGACTGCAGGTGTGTCCACAGGCTACAGGGAGAGGGGGAGGTCTCTGTGGGCTGCCTGGTCCATGGGGGGACATCGATCCATGCCACCCTCCTGGGCCGTAATGGAGGCCACGCGCCACTAGGCTTGCTGACATCATGAAGAAAGCCGTCGCCCCCCGTCCCATGCGGCGGGTACGCCAGAGAACATTGGGGCCCAGACCCGGCGACCCGCTCCTCAATCTGTCCCCCAGGTTCCGGCTTCATTGGAAATGGCGCGGCGGATCGATGGCGTCGTTAACGCAACCCTCCGTCTTGCCGCTGCGGCGCTGTACGCGCCCCGCCGGCCGCGGCCACTATCGATCCCTGCACGGGGGGACGGCCGTGCGCCTTCTGAGGGGGAATCTATTTCCAGGCCTCGCAGGGGGATGCGGGCACGGTGGGGGGGGGTCTGCTAATCGAAGAGGCTCCAAAATAAATAAACAAAATAAATAAATAAGCATGATGAGGGCAGGGCTGACAGATTAGCCAGTGCAGAGGCACATCGAGGCTTTTGTGCCATCTTGGGGAATCACGGCGATAGACAGGCTGTGTCTCCAGCACCAGTCATCCTCCGCATCCAACGTTTCCCATCCTTCTCTTACGTTTTGCTGCATCAGCTTCCTTAAAAAAATGACCCATTCTGCTGTTCACATACTGGGCAATACACATTACCCCTTTTATTAAGCAAAACTATTGGAAAAAAAAAACCTGGACACGTTTACTTGGCAGACAGTGTAAGCAGCATCACTGTGGAGTACAAGGGGAACCCATCTGGTTGAATTCTGTGCAAAACGAAAGAACCGGTAACTGCAGTCGAATTAATCAAAAGCCCAGGCCCTGGGGGACAAATAACACCCCCATTACCAAGGCCACATATTTCACTGGGCTCTGGCATGGGCACCAGTGCTTAATCCACGCTTCTGACGTGATACATCTCCCCCCGCAAGAGTGATGCATGATTTACGGTGTTATCTTTCTTTAATTACTGCCATTATTAATTCCACTGCCAGCGTATCCACGGCAATGGCGGCAATGGGCTGAGCCTCAATCCCATAACTGGAAAAGTTATGAGTTTGAGTCCTGGGGAGGGCGGGGTGCCCTGGTAATTAATCAGAACCAAGGGAATTTATAAGCCAGTTTGGACAATGACATGATCTGTGTGCTGCGTGATTCTAGGACTTTTTTAAGGTGGAGGCCAAAATTCATACAGAGGCGCCAACCTTATCATTAGCCAATGATATGTTTTCAATTGTTGAGTGACAGCGGAGGGGACCCACCAGCGGCCAATCAGCATTCAAGTAAGGCCAATGCTGTCGCCCCACCCCTGTATACGCTCCTGGCAGTAGGACCAGTAACATACTAATCTCAGAAGTATTCAAGAGAACCGAAGCTGTAACATAGGTAGACGTTAGTAAGTCACAGAGTCACTCAGCTAAGTGACGAAAATAAGAGATTGACGCCTCCATGTCCTAAACACGGCTGCTGAGATCTTCTTCATCAGCTGGATCACGGTCCGGTAGCGTTTCTTCGCAAACGTCACATTTGGTGCAGATACCAGGTAACGAGCCCTGGCTCCGTCGTCAACCTTTCATACTCCACGATCCACCCCTTGAAGGCCATCAGTGATAATGAAGGATCCTTAGAAGCCTCTCGCTTGAACCCCAGGATGTGAAACGCCATCCTCTCGAGTGGATTGCAGTGGCTTCCACTGTGACTTATTTATGGGAAACCGTACAGCAATCTAAGTGGGTCAGCCCCCGGGAGAAGCCTTGCCATCTTTGTCCGTCACACGTTGGAGTAGAACAGAGACCCAGGTATGGCGTCCCCTGGTGGAGGCACCATGCACAGCAAATTTCCAATGTTTGAGCCTAACAGTCTACGAAAGGAGGCAAAGGTCAGTGTGATGATGGGTCTGATTGTGAGTCTGACCGCCTCCAAGAATTATAGTGCAGGTTGTTTGTGTATCAGCAATTCTCCTATGCATTTTAACTTGTCATCGCATCAAATTGGTACCCTTTAACAAACCCAGACTGATGGATAGGCATTGGAATGGTTAAGGATGTTGTAATTCTCCTGAGTAAGGTACTTAACCTGATTTGCTCCAGTGAACCAACTACCTGAAGAAATAGGCAAAAAATAAATAAATAGCTGTAGGTCGCCATTGATAGAAGCATCACTGCACACAGAAAACAGTGGTGGCCTGTGAACGGCACGTTCCCTCGGACCAAAAAAAAAAGAGGTGGGACCTGCATCTCAGTTGCAGGGCACTGGATCACAAAGGTGAGAGCGTGTCATGCCTTCAGGATTAGTCGAAACATAAATCATCACCAGAAGCAATAAGCATCACTGCATAGTGACGTTAAGCAGCCCCCATCCTCGTGGACTGGGGGGCTTGCAGGGTAGATGGACACCTCGGATAGCCCACAGGAAAACGGGAATATACACATGGGGAGAATGTCGCGTGATGGCAGAGTTTCATACCGTTATAGCCTTTCCCAATTGCTAACCGGACGCTAAGGTTCAGGGTACGAGGATGAGAGAAGAGTATCATGAACTGAAGTCACCCTCGAAATGGCGAGCGTCACGCTTCCAACCTCACCTTGCACCCCCCCTGGCCACCGGCCTCTCAGGATGATGGTTCCGGATCCGGCTGGATTTGTTTTGCACCATTTATTTAGTGTGTCACATCTCCAATTAACTGCAGGAGTCGGCGCGACTCTCCCCGTAGCGTGGGGGGGGGCCCGCCCGCCCCCGGCCGCGGGCGCGGCGGACGTGAGGCAGCCCCCCCGCCCTCAGCG
>JAODJX010000001.1:18305968-18319740 GCA_026776945.1 Isichthys henryi | reverse complement strand
CCCCCCCCCCCCCCCCCCCCCCCCCCCCCCCCCCCCCCCCCCCCCCCCCCCCCCCCCCCCCCCCCCCCCCCCTAATCCACAGATGTCGCAAAAGAAAGAAAAATTCCATTATGTCTTATATGGCACACACAGAACACTCTAGACACTCTGGACCATAACACACAGAAGTTTAAGGAGCATCGTATTCTAAGGGTGGTGCTTCTAAGTCATGTGTGTAACTCTGTGGGTCCATGGCATCCCGCCCAGAATATAAACTGCCTCATTCCCTGTGCTTCCTGGGATCCAGGCTCACCCCGATCAGACACCGGATAGATGGTTATGGGCCATGACCCTCTGCAGGAAAAAAGTGGAGCAAGAATGAATGGATGGAGGGATACATAAATCTCCAGGTTTTGATTCAATGAAAGCGATTGTTGAGTTTAACCAAAACTCATGTTTTGCATGAACAAACCGACGTCACAACCCAAACCCCCTCACCATACTGCATATAGTCTCTACATTTGGTAAAGGGTCTTGGATCAAGCAGAAATCGAGGGTTAGAGCGATCAACGATGTGGAGCAGATAACTGCGGTGATGTTGAGTGAGAGCTACGCCTTTATTAGGGTTTCGACCAGCTGCCCTTGATCACAGGAGAATAAGCAAACTGTGCTACAGCTGCCATTGATCTGGACGTGGCAACATCATCACATCGTTCTGCCGGTGTGTCGCAGATGGGGGGCCGCCCCCACCCCCTTCATTACTGCCGAGCTCGATGCACGTGCCGTTTCTGTGTTTTCAGAGGTGTTTTCTTCATAGCCACGCACAGAGCTGGCCGCACGGGGCCTGGCGCAGCGATGGGGAAGGTCAAAGGTCGTGCAGCCCCGTTCCCTTTAAGTGTGCGGTGTTGTGAGCAGCAATTAGTGACAGACTGCAGATATGCACAGATGGGTTACCGGCGAGCCCCTCTTTGGTGGGGGGGGGGGATCCTACATCTCTCAGGGGAAGGTTTCATGCTACTCTTTGTTTTGTGCATGTGCTACCTCACAACATTAATTCCAAAAGCTCAGGTAGAAATCTTGAATTACACACAAAACAAGGCAAAAGCTCTAAAGGGAAAGAGCCAGTGTTAATGCTGCATGGATTAATGAGCCAGGCTGAGGAGAATGCCTTATCTTAGCATAGAGTCATTTATAATCTATAATAATATACAGCACGAGACTAAAATGACTCCACATAATGTTGTAAAGATCAAAGAAAATAGGGGTTTAAGACAAACGAATTATGAGAAAAAACCTGATTAAAAGTTCGACAGCTTTTGGAGGGAGAAAGTCAAAAGGGTGACTTTAGACAAGATAGCCTGAGACTGATACGATGCAAACTGCCTAATGTTGCAATACCACAACTGTCCAGATGGTGGCATTCGGAATCACATGACAGTGGAAAAATCACTAATGTAGGTGCTTCTACCAAACTAACTTGAGACTAACCTGATAAGAAAAATCACAATAATTTATTTGATTTTTTTCTGATAAAATCCAGTGACATACAGCTTTCACATCATTATGCAAAAACACAGTTCCATGGCACTTGAGAGGACTAGTGGATAAAATAGATATGATTTTTATTTAAACACTGTACAGCGGAACCATATTCTGCCATTTTCAAAATAAACAGAGGGTGAGTATCGTGGCGCATGGGTTAGGGTTACACCTCATCGCAGGACGGCAGCAGCCACTGTTAACTTTCATCTGAGGCCTGCTTAGTGGACGGAGAAGTCATTCGGCCAGCTTCAGGCTGAACCACATAAGCTGCATATCGTACACAAACTAACATGCTAATATGTCAGTGACAGGTGTTGGGCTGGCTGAAGAAATGTAGCATTTCTGAAGCTGCCGGTGCAAAGTTCTTCATTGCCAGGAGAGTTAAACTACCGGTAGCTTATTATTAAATGATTCTAAGTATTATCCTTAACCAACGATTCCCACGTATCTTTTGTTGAGGGAAGTTGGAGGCGCTAGCTATCACCGTCAGAGTGAAACATGCTTAGATTATGTGGTGGGGCAGCTCTGGAAAATGCCCCCGGAAACGTGTTTTACGTTGACATGACTCTGGAGTTACCATTTGGTTTAGATGTGAATGTTTGGGGCATCAGTATTTAATACTGCTGAGCCGTCTGGTCAAACACAGGGTTCATCAATTGTGAAGCACGATATATATACATCCATAATAAAATCACATATATAAGATGGCTTTCTAGTACACCAGGGATCGACATCCTACGCGCCATGGTATTTATAGATTTTTTTTTTGTCAAAGATATAGTTTCAGTAATAATAATAATAATAATTAAAAAATACACGTTACAGCACAAGTAACGTCACAGCTCAGGAAAAGCAAAAAGGATATAAGAGGAACATCCCATTCGATATATAAATTTAGCTCTACGTAAAGGTGCGTTGAGGACGTCTGTGTAATGGACACACTGATCTCTGCAGGGCTGGAGGCTTCTCAGCACATGGTTTTATACAAGTATAATTCAAACACCTCTCTCCATACCTACATCTCCTTTACAGAAAAACCCACAATATTACTAAGGGTTAGTCAGAGGTTACTCCCCCACAACAGCAAAGTGTAAAAAAATAAAAGTAAAATGATTCCCCTAATGTAACCTATTGCGGCTTAGAGCTGTCGCTGCAGCGCAGCCAATCAGCTGTACTGTACGGGACACACCCACGCGTATGCAAACATTCTCCGAGCGTGACGGGACACGGTGCGTCCTTCACTAAGCTGGAGTGTGACCCTGAGTGACTCGATTCCCATCAGTCTGCGAGTGGCGGCGTGGAAACGCCCAGATTTAAAGAGTATGAGACCTTGATGTGGGGGGCGTGGCAGGCGTGATGTAAGAAAATCCATCCCATCTCTTAATGACGGAGTCACACTACAGCAGCCATTACAGAAACTGCAGAGAAAAAGGGCAAAATATGCATCCTGATAGCAGGCGGGGCTCCAGCGCTGAGGGCAAATGCTGCTTTGTGGGGGGCGGGGGGGGGGGGCGGCGTAACCGCCACACAGCTGGTAATTACCATACTGACCCTGCGAGGAGGCACACAAGGGGAGGAATGTGAGCTTCCCTCTCCAACTGCAAGGAAAATCTCTGCAGGAAATGACGATTGTTCACAAATTACGATGCGGAAAGGATGCATCCCGAATGGCATGTGGATGCTGTGAATGCGCATTGAGCCGCAGCGGTCAATGGTGTGGAACACCAGCAGATGGCAGTATGGCTCTACATAAGACAGTTAAACATAACAAATGGGAGGTTGAAGATTTATAAGGCGTCTGATGAGAGTTGGGTGGAGGGGTACAAAAAAAAAAAATAGCATTGTTTCTGACTGGCAAACTTACTGTTCACAATGCAATTTCCTAAAATACTTGGAGACTTCAGTCTTTTTACATGCACATTTCTAAACAGGGGTCAAAAGTGGCTTATTTCCTAGGATATTCAGGTAGACTCAAATTCTACAAAAGAACCACAATTCAGAGGAATTACTGGACACAACATCTGAAATGTAATCTCCTCTCTTACTCTACTGTCATGAACAGTTCATTAAACACATAAAAATATCTCCATCCAAAAATATACACTAGAGTGACCTATAAAGAAGTGGTTTTGAAATGTCAGCTTGCGAATCTCTTGAACTTCCTCCACTATTTCCTCCAGATTATAACACAACACATCATAAAAGAGAGCAAATCAAACTGCACAAACTGGAAACCAGGAGCCTGTATCACAAAATGGGATTTGTAGGTTAGCTGGATAACATGTCAGATTTAAGGTACTTTATCTTCATTCACTCAAATTTAGCCTAGACTACCTTAAATCCGACAAGTTAACCAGCTAAGCAAGAAATCCGACTTGATATAGACCCCAGGTAATAGATATATGTTCTACATATATTATCAATTTATCATGTTACAGATATGTCAGTGGTTGGGGAGAAAGGAACATTTTTTGGAAGACCTGTAAGATCTGGTGATCAGCTGACCTCCTACGCACACACACATCACAAGTTAGGGTGCAGAATGGTACAGAGCTGGACACTCACACAAAGGCAGCAAACTATATTCCTGATAGCACAAGTGGGTAAAATGTAAATAACATCAGCAGTGCAGGTGAGGCGCTGGCTAAAGGTGTCAGCTAGTGAGGTCCTAACTCTGCATTCACAGCAAACCCTGCTGCCTGTCTCCCGTCTTACCTGGTCGTAGCCGTAGGGGCGCTGCTGCTGCGCTGGCGGAGGCCCCGGCTGGGGGGGGCGATACCCTGCGTACTGCTGGCCTTGCCCCTGGGAGTAGCTGGGGTACTGTCCTGGAGCTCCTTGAGAGGGCCCTACAGGGGTGACATCACAGGGGAGACTCTCAATGTCCTGCTGTTACTAGGTCCAACTGAAACAATGTGACCCGACATCTAGGGCCCACAGAACCTCTATCCATCACATCAGTCAAACGGTACCATCATTAGTTAGAGCAGGTAGTGGATGATTAGAGAGGAGAACGTAGGGGGCAGTGTGGAGCTCAGCAGGTTATCCCTCTGTGCCTGTGATCGGAAGGTCACCGGTTCATCTCTGTTGGCCAAAATGCTCCAGGGTGCTGAATGAATGGCCGACCCTGAGCTCAAACCCCAAGCCTTGCTCTCACCTCTATTATGTGTGCATGTCTTACAAATGAGACCAAGATGGGACATCCACCCATCCATCTACTATACCCATTTGTGCTATGCAGGGTCACGGAGGTCTGGAGCCTATCCTGGAAGCTATGGGCACAAGGCAGAGAATAACCCAGGATGGAGTGCCAACCCGTTGTGGAAAGTGGGGAATGCTAATTTTAAAATATTTATAAAAAATTCTAATGTACATTATATAGACAAAAGTATTGGGATACACTTCAATCATTGGATTCAGGTGTTTCATCCATTGTATCAGATACATAAAATCAAGCACCTAGCCATCCAGGCAGGTTTATAAACATTTGTCCAGAATGGGTCATTCTGAAGAGCTCATTGAATTCAAGTGTGATACTGTCATAGGATGCTATGTTTGCGATAAGTCCGTTTCTGAAAAATCTTTCCTGCTAAACAGTCCATGGTCTACTGTACGTAGTATTATTGCAAAGTGGAAGCGTTTAGGAACAATAGAAACTACACTTTTAAGTAACAGGGTGGGGTCTCCCAGTGCTGAAATGCATAGCGCATAAATGTCGCCAACACTCTGTTGACTCAGTTCCAAACTTCCTCTGGCATTAACCCCAGCACAAAGACTGTGTGCTGGGAGCTTCATGGAATGGGCTTCCATGGCCGAGCAGCTGCATAGAAGCCTCACATCACCGAGCGCAATGCGAAGCATCAGATGGAGTGGTGTAAAGCATGGCGCCACTGGACTCAGGAGCAGTGGAAACGTTTTCTGTGGAGTGAAAAATCACACTTCTCTGGCAGTCTGGGTTTGGCGGATATCAGGAGAACGTTACCTGCCTGACTGCATTTTGCCAACAATAAAGTTTGGAGAAGGAGCTATAATGGTATGGGGCTGTTTTTCAGGGCTTGGGTTAGGTTCTTTAGTTCCAGTGAAGGGAACTCTTAATGCTTCAGCATATCAAGACATTTTGGACAATTGTATGTTTCTAACTTAGTGGGAATAGACTGTGGAAGGCCCCAGTGCACAAGCAAGGTCTATAAAGGCATGTTTTGGGGAGTTTGGTGTGGAAGAACTGACTGATCCACACAGAGCCCTGATCTCAACCCCATCGAACATCTTTAGGATGAAATGGAACGGAAGTTGCGAAACAGGCCTTCACATATAGCATCAGTGGCTTGACCTCACAAATGCTCTTCTGGATAAATGGGCAAAATTTCCCAGAGACACACTCCAAAAACTTGTGGAAAGCCTCCCCAAAAGAGTGGCAGCTGTTATACTTGCAAAAAGGAGGACCAACTCCATATTGGATTTCAAATGGGATGCCATAAAATTACATGTAAGTGAAATTGCCAGGTGTCCCTATACTTAATGTCTATATAGTGTACCTGTTCTTGTACACATGGCAAGTAAAACACAAATAAAAATGCTGGACATGTGTGAGTGGGGGGAGCTGACAGTATTAAAAACATGATGAATCTTGGTCAGCCTGAGTGCACTGACCAATTGCCTAACCATCGCTACCATGTTTCTCAGGTAGCTTAGTAGCAGAGCAGGACCTCGATCGCTGCAGTTAAGCAGGAGATTAGCTGCTATCTAAATTAAGCCCCCATCCCATGCTACAGGGTCACAGTTCACCTAGCCTGTAATAGATTTAATTAAAAACGTCTGTTAATGTAACATACACAAGGGAATAGTTGCACTGTTATTTTTCTGACAAACTACAGGCACATAGCCATATAGCAAAATGACAGGTTTCATCAAAATTTGCTTCAGGACCGGAGGCCCTCGATCCCCCTGGACCAGCAAAAACACAAAATCTATTTCTGGCTATGGGTCTGATAAGTTGCAAAAACAAGGTCACTCACAACATACATGAATACTACACGTCCGCCAACCTTTGGACATGGCGGGTAAGTTTCTGCGTAAGCAGGGAACGAATTAATCATGACAAATGAACATGGCCGTTGAGTAGAACCTTTCGGTGACAAGGGAAGAACTCAACAGCCAACAGCTGTCTGGGACAAGGCCTCCAAAACACAGGAAAACAGACCAACGTGCCAGAGTGATGACGTCAACAGAGGGTCAAGAACTCTCCTACTGCACACTTTCGGTGGCTGGAAGTTATATGGTTGAACTGGTACCCACCGTATCCCTGCTGTTGCCCAGGGTAACCTTGTTGCCCCGGGTACTGCTGCTGCTGCTGCTGCTGTTGCTGTGGTGGGTAGCCCTGCTGCTGGGGAGGGCCTTGCTGGTAGGCCTCCTGTGGCTGCCCGTACTGAGAGTTGCCTGCAGGGGGGCGACACGCAAGAGGGTGAACTCTGTGCCCAGTCAGGAACCGTTTGGCTATCAATCGCAGCCAAGAGGAAGACGACACAACACCTATTCTAAAGAAGACAAGAAGCGGAAGAACGCGACAGAAACAGAAAAAGACACAGAGGCACAAGTGCAGACCAAGACAGGAAATGTGCTGCCTCGTGTGGCAGGATGCCTGAGGTGCAGGATGGTTACAGGTCCCTGCGGAACAAGCATTACGGCCACTGGAACATGACATTCACGGAGGAGGGAATGCCGGAAATCACACACAGCGAGAAATAAAAAAAAAAAGGAAAGGAAAAACAGCAAGAGGTCACAGAGCAGCTATGCAACAAGCAGCCCAAAACTCCTTTGCACTGTACACACAAAGTGGCTGAGATTGTGAGGGAGGGGGTTAACTGTAATAAGTGTATCTGTTACAAGGTTCAGAGAAATTTAAGCTTAGTTATTCTTTCCTGAAGAGTTAGACAGATTACTTTTTTTTTTTTACTGCTAGTTCGGGAAAAAGTTGCGGTAATTTTCCTCATCAGAGTGTGTAATTAGTACATTACTGCAACGGTGAAGGACATTAATGAGAAGTCCAAAAGGTGGCCATGTGTGTTGGTTTGGTGTCCTGCCTCTCGTGGTGTATGCGTTTGCATGAAGGTATATAGATACCTCCGTCGTAGTAATGTTGTGAGGGCTCCTCGTAAGGCTTATCGTAGCCCTGTTCAGGATACGACGGTTGCTGAAAACCGTAATCATTATGACCTACATTGATTTGACAGGAAGATAAGGAGAAACGTTAATGCTCCCAGCTGAACAAAAAAACAAAAAAGTCTGAAATGTAAATGAAAAAAAAAATACTTGTAAAAAGTAAAAGAATAAATCAATGCATACATTAACATTAGCACTGTTCAGGAATACTGAAACAAAGAAGCTAGCAAACAAGCTCGATCTCATTCCGAATGCAGTAATAATAAAACTAGGCACAAGATTTTTCCCATTTATACCATTTGATGATTAAAGCCAGAATGATCTGAAAGAGTAAAATTAAAGAACTATGTTCTAGACCCAGCACAGGTTAGGCTTGAACCCAGGACCGGCTCTCCTTTTTGAGGGGATTTAGGCAGATCTTAACTTGGGAAGCCACCCCAAACATTTCATTTCCTCTCCAAAGGAGGTTCAGGGGCCCTAGACAGCTGCCTACTCTTCCTATAGCTAGAACTGGCCATGCCTGAACCCCCAATCTGTACTGAAAACCGGGAAACTGTCCAAACAGCTACACGCTAAAAGAACCGAAGGACCAGGCAGAAACGCATCTTTCTGGTCGGCTCTGAAGAGAACACGGCTACATCACAGAAGAAAACATTCAAACCGAAGTGATCTCAGTCATATTCCCTGCGGTACAGTTAATGCATTTTAATGCTAAAACTTAACACTACCAGCAGTGACAGTGCCGGTTTAGTAACAGTACCGAAATATAGCATGACACCCCCAGTATAGTGGTATACTGTGATAATAATGGTACATATTTTGAAGCATCGGAATATCTTGTAGTGATGCATTTAACAGCTTAGTTGCTAATGGTTACACCAAACCAGTGCATCAACGCATCATGAAAATACAGCCCAAGGATGACCGTGGCCACCTGCACTCAGCTTCCGAGCAGGTGACCATCCGGATCGGGCCACAGAAGCCCACCTTCGGGGGTTCCTTGTCCTCCGTGACTGTACTGCTCTCCGTAGTAGTCCTCCTGGCTTGGGTACTGCTGGGGGGGTCCTGCAAGGGGGAATATGGACATACGCGCACACACACATTCATGTGGGGGTCCGTCAGCAAGCGACTCCAGCCTGATCGCACCTCTGGCACTGGTGCCACAGCCTAATCTACCCTTTGGACACACTGAGAAACAGAAGCATAATTCCTGACATGCCGGACGACAGTAGTTACACGGCGAGATGGGCAGGCCTTTAAAGCGCAGAACTGGGTCACTGCTCAGCAAGGTGAAAGGGAGAATGAAAAAAGCCCGTGTCACAGGAAGTGGGGAGCAGAGGACTGAAGATGCATGACAAGGGAGGGACCGCAGCCTGGGGCGACTCTAGGATATATTTTTTAAGGTGAGTAATAGGGGCACAGTAGGGGTGTTATTGCAGATTCAGGGGGCCAGGAAATTTATAGGGGCACTTGAATATATAATATGTATATATATGGGAGATGGTGAGGAGGTGCAATGTGACATTTTAAAAAGCCAGGACAGACGTTTCAGCTACACACTTGGTTGGGGGTGCGGCATAATAGGGGCCTAAGTCATAGAGAGAGGCCAACACTATCATTAGCCAATGATATGCTATGAATCGATGAATGACAAGGGAGGGAGCACTCTGGGGGCCAATCAGCTTTCAGCTTGGGCCAGTGGCCCTGTGGCCCCACCCCCATCTGCAGTCTCAGGGGGCTATGGAATTGTAAATTACAGATTTATGGTGCAAAGGTGCCGCACAGCCCCTGGGGAGGCGGAGACAGGATGGAGCAGGCTTGGCTCACCTTGCTGAGGAGGCCGGTATGGCAGCATGGGTCTCTGCCCCATGACGTGGTTGCCCTGGCCCACCTGCCCCATCATGGCCATGGGGTTCTGCTGGCCCTGGTAATGCGGAGCTCCACCCGAGGCCATGTTGTACTGCTGGGAGGGCGGCTGCTGGTGCATCATGGGACCTAGGGGCATGAAGGAGGAGTGAGTGGGCACAATCAGAGTCACTTCTGATTTTCGTTTTTTAATAATAATAATTTTGGTAACACTTTAGTTTGAAGGGGCAGTTCACCTGAAGACTAAAAAAAAATGTTTTAGAGGAGTTAGTGTGCTATCTATCCATATGGGTTGTTCTGCTGGAAGTTGCATAGTTTTAGCGTTATTGGCCGTAGAAATGTAATGTAATGGGAGTGAACGCCATTTTCTCCGTGGTGATTAAAGCGCCATAAAAATACATCTGAAAAATCCAACAACAATGTGTTTTACCAGAAATCGTGACCTGGTTACTCAAGATAATCCACACACTTTGTAGGGAGCAGTTTAACGTATGAACTGTTTTTTTAAACCGAACTCCACACACCAATTATATCACTGCACAGAAGATAGGAGCCCGAGCACCCTGTCGCTATCTTCTGTGCAGGGATACGATGGGTGTGGTTTATAGCCGGGCCAAGATTTCTGGCAAGACACATTTCTGTTGAATTATTTTTTGTTGTCGTTCACTCCCGTTATATTCGACAGAAGCCCGACATTTCTACGCCCGATATCTCCAAAACTACGCAACTTCCAGCAGAACAACCTAGATGGATAGACAGCACTGAAGTCCCTCTAAAACATCCCTTTCAGTCTATGGGTGAACTGCCCTTTTATGTCTGCTCCTAAACTATTATCAAACTGTTACTAATCATCTGTTAATATATTAGTGAGTAAAAAGATTGACCTACAATCAAATTTAGATATGTATTACAAAGATAACTTACTCCTGCCTCACAAAGTATTTCCTAAAGAATTTGTTAAAGCACAATTATAACTCATTTCTGAATATGCCTATTATGCCATAGTTTTGTGAATACCAGGAGCAAAATATGATTGTCTCACATTTCTAAATTTGTTTCTGAAGGTATCTTTCCATATATTAGTATAATGATGATTAACGAGTTTTTATATACAAAAACAATATATTAATTTCCTAATATTCACTGCACTATTTCATAACTCATCGTAACTATAAATGAAATATAACAAATTATTTACACACTTCCAAGTCAAACCATGAAGAACAGAAACCGAAACCTTGGTTGGGCTGCATGTTCATGTTGGGCCGGGGACCATAACCTCCCATGGGCTGGCCCTGGTTCATACTCATCTGGCCCTGTGCTGCCACGCCCTGGGACGAAGCCCCTGCTGTGTGGCTGTATCCCCCCATGGCCCCGTGGCTGCTGGGGGGCACGGCCATAGAGCTGCCAGGCAGGCTGGGAGCCTGGCCGGGCCCGGGGCCCTGAATAGGCATGTGAGTGGTTCCTAAGAGACGGGACAACAGAGGTGTTGTTGAAGCCTTCGCCCCCCCGTGGTCAAACAACAACTGGCGCTTCAGGCTGACGTATTTCGTGAAGAAAGCGGTCGATTCACAGACTGGGAAGAAGAGACGGTTAAAAGCGACCCACGTGTGAGCATTGTTACACGGAACGGAGGACAGACACGGCTGCTCCCACTCAAGGTAGATTCAGGAAACCGCAGACCGGCGATGGGGCCCCCTGAGAACTTAGTGCAAACACTGCAGGAGCAACAGCCGAGGCAGCACCTTGCATCACACCTCCCTCAGCCTCACTTGGCACCCCAGAGCACAGGCAAACAGACAGTTTCATTTTTGATTCCCCAGCCCGCGTCTGTAACAGCCTGCTTCTAGAGTATGCGTCTCAGTGTCACTTGAAAGCGTCGCCATTGTGGTGGGGACCTCTATCAGCGTTTCAGACAGGCCTAAAACTAAGTGGCGGCAGCTCATTAAACCGATCCCTTTAATCAAACGCAACAAACAGGAACACATTAAAGGGAGTATGTGCGGGGCATGGGGAACCAGCAGATGATCATAAAGCCATGTGGGTATCTGAAGAGCGGCACTTGATGTGGGGTCATGTGTTGCAATGAGTCCTCCACACCTTTAGGAGGCACCATCCTTGCCAGGAGCAAATGGTGTGCTTCACCCCTTTGACTAATGAGGAAAAAATATAACTAGATAAGAAGGTAGGCTATGTCGCTACCGAATCCGTACACCCTACCGGATCCGGTTCATGCATAGCGTAAATGTGTGCCTGCGTTGTGTCTTTGCCACATTGACCGTACAGAGTTCAAGCATGCGTACACTGAGTATTTTATGAATGGATAGCAAACAGTACTGTTTGCGACTGCGGCTCGATCCACTGCGCTACGTATGTTTACGACTCGTATTGAATTCCAAATATGAATGCGTGTACGTGGAAAATTTTGGAGGGTGAAGAAATACAGCGATCAGACAAATATACCAACTCCACACATGGAGCTAGGGTGGAGACTTGAACCAGAGGTGTGAGGCAGCAGTATTAACCACTACAAGATAAACATATTGAATACCTTTGTAATAATCTCATCATAGTTGTCAAGTTTCATATACGTAAGTGCAGATTTCTGGAAATTACTCCAAATTGTACTACTTTTGAACATGAGTTAAAAATATTCTTGAAAGAAAATGAATAGTGATACTGCCAAGAGATTGTGTGCGAAATCAAAAGTTCTTTCCCCAAACGAATAACCTCCTTGTCTTTGGATGTTTATATACATATAATTTTTTTTTTAATTTATGATTGCCGCTTGGTTGCTATAAAACTGTATTATGTGTATAATGTTAAATTGCTATCTTTAAGAAGTATAAATAAAAAATAACATTCATTCAGTTACTTTTATTGAATAGAACAGTAAATCCCCTTCCCCTTTCTTGTAATCAAAAACCCGTAGGAGAATGTATTTCAAGGAGAAATAAAACTCAGTATAGAACATCTGCAAAGGACAAGATCATCTGACCAGACACGTCCAAATCAAATACACAGTTGTTTGAGAGAGCTCGTGTCAATGTCCTTTTTAAATTTAGTAGAAAGGAAAATTTTGACCAGGTAGTATTTATGCAACAATTACTTCATTCAGCTTATTAGTCAAAAGTAGAAAATTACTAACAACAATACCAGTCCAATATGAAACCATGTGAGGTACAGATACATTATCTTGTAGAAAAAGATTCTTTTATTGTTGTGACTTACTAAGAAACACATTTCTCACATCGTTATCATAGATAGGGAAGCTGCTGTAAATAGGGCTTTCGGTCCAAAACGCTGGCAACGCACGCAGGCGCATGTGTGCACTATGCATGAACCGGATGTGGAAGTAATGGATCCGGTAGGGTGTACAGATCCGGTAGGGTGTACGGATCCAGTAGTGACAGACTAGGCTCACAATGAAGAAAAATCCCATAATTCCTATAAATCCCATCATGCACACATCAGGGTGGAATCTGATTAAGGGCCATCCCCTACCCAAAGGGCACATTATTTAAGGACCGCAGGTCAGGCAAGGGAAGATAATATAGCACTAAAGGATGCCTGGTGGCCTAAAAACAATATGCTATATAAAAGGGTAAAATTCACAAGAAGACAGCAGCATCAGTGTAGCAGGTAAAAGTAACATAAATGGACATACAATGTAACTCACGCCCTTAAACGGCAATGGACGTCTAGTTTTCCATGGTACCAGCGACCACAAGTCAACCTTATGGCATATAGGCTCCATGGCAGCTGTGGTGGGGTGCTATGTAAAGAGCAGACTGAGTGCTTCCTGTCTCGGATACTTCCCCTTTCCGTGACACCATCAGCCGCTGCCCGCGGGCCCCATGCCTCTCGTGGTTGCCATGGCACTTGCGGATATTTTTGGGCAGCGGGGGGGGGGGAGACGGGGGAGCACTTGTTATCTTAAGGACACATCGTGTCCCGGATGGGCTGTTTAGAAAATCCCAGCGTGGAGAGCCAGAGTGAGGACCAGTTTGAGCCAGTTTAGGCCGCTGTGGAAATCTAGCTTCTGAGCAGACGTGCAGGTATGGGCACATGCAGAGAAGGGGAGGGAGAAATGGGAACGTCTCCATCACCAGCGCAGAGGGAGCAGCAGCCATGTCATTAAGAACGTAGCCTCCTTCAGGGACTCGTGATGTGGCCGTGTTGCTAGGCGACCCCAGCGAGATTAAAGGGGAGGGGGGTGGGAGTGAATG
>JAODJX010000001.1:18289760-18304957 GCA_026776945.1 Isichthys henryi | reverse complement strand
TTTCATCGGGAAAAAAAATAACCAGCCGTGCGCCCCCCCCCCCCCCAAGTACACATGACTCGGGAGATTGAGGCTTAAGGTCACATATTTGCATTCCATAGATGTCTCTTGGAAATATTTTCTTCAGAAGGTGGCATTGAGCCCACAGTTGCTACTCAAAGTACAAATGATGTAACCCTAATTCACAAAGTTATTAACGTAGCTAGAAAGTATTCAGGTAAAACAAACAACGAATGAAATCATAAATGAGTTCTTTCGTATGGTCTCCTTGCTTAATGATGATACATGCAACCAGTGACAACGTGCGTCAAAATACACGTTGTAGCTTAGAATATCTAAATATACCCTTTCCCCTGATCAAAACAGTTAATCTTCATACAATGCATTTTTCTTCAGCTGCTTTAACCAAAAACCACCCTTTGTTTCTTAAAAATCAGAATAAGGCTTGCTACAATTGTATCGCTACACTTCATCTACATCAATCATCTACAAATTTATAAGGATCTGAATTCACATTATCATATATTTCTTTGACTGTAAACCTCATTGACAAGCACATCCCGCCCAGTAGATCACATCTAGTATATTACACAATGGCACCATCATTAGCCATTTTTCCCCACTTATTTTTCGGTCATCAAAACGACTCATGCTGTCTATCTGCTGAAACGTGTCTGTTAGATGAGATATGTCACGTAACCATGGTAACACTGATTGCAGCATGACTCAAACATTAGCTACTGATTTGCAGAAACACCTGGGTAATAATCTACGTCGGCATGAAACTTCCTACTGTTGCCGATACAAGGGTCACTACTACATGCTTCTCGCATTCCTGTGATTTTTCCCTTCCACTTCTAGACCGAAGCCACTTTAAATCTCATCAAATGAGAAACATATGGCTCATACTGTGATGGACAATCAGCTGGAGCTGGAGCTGGAGCTGGAGCCCCCCCCCCCCCCTGCAGTGAAGAGCTGCTCGGCGGATAGGTTGACTCACTGACCAAACACTGACCCCAACCAGCCAACACCAAAGCAAGCCCACCACACAAGCATCGAGGGCCAGACACACACAGGAAGAGCAGCAGCTACACGCCTTTTTAATGATACCCACTGAATTTGGGAGTACCTGCATGAGGTCCACACATGCATAGGGTTCTCCGGTAATGGGTTACAGCCCCCAGCAATTACATTCCGGTTCTAGTTTCAGTCTCCCGCTAATTAGTATGTGTACGCACTCAGTGCTTGTACTGGCTTGGCGACTGACATTTCATTGAACAGAAATAGACCGTGACAACTCACGATTTTCATTATCATTCCTGAACTCCATTTGCAGCCTGACAGAAATACAGAAACAGAATAAAATGTAAAAATAATAATAATAATAATAAAATGAAAAACAAAGCAAAAATTGCAGGACCTACTTGTACCCAGGGTGCAGCTAGAAATTCAAGGTCCCTTGACAGAATGTCACCTTTCCCTGCCCCCCCCCCCACCCCCCAGTTTTACATATAATTTTATGACGGTCTGTCATTCGTCTTGCTCGTGCCCAGGGACTAGATGAATTCCCCCGCCATTTTGTCAGTCAAAAAAATTACAAATTGCAGTAACGACAAACCTGCAGTTGATGGTGATCATCCTTTATCTAGTATTTTAGTTAATGTATGAATCTCAAGAATTACCAGATATCAGCACAAATTCAAAACGGCTGGCATACTCCTTACAGAATCATCTTTCACACTTCTGCAGCTTTGCAGCTTGCGGGAAAACCCTGACCTGAAGTATTATGACATCATCAGCTAGCCAGTTCACGCCAAGGCTCGACACAGGCGTGAGCAGTGTAAAGCTTATAAAAGTTTAGATACATACAAGTATTTCGGGTAGGTCATGTACACAGGACTGGTGAATGGGAAATTCCCGGAAAAGATCGCTTCCAAATTAATTCAATGGTGAGAGTTTTATCCTAATCAAATTAATGCTGCAATGTCTAATGTCAAAGACAGTGTATAAAGCAATTGTGTGCAAATCAGTTTTGATATCAGCCTTGGGCTCGGCTATATGGTCAAGCATCACGATCCCCCCCCCCCCAATATCAAATGATTAAGGTAATTATCACAATATAACTCAAGTCATTATTTCTTTGCTTCAGTGCTCCATTTTCCTTAACATTCCTTTGAATTGCCCCTAAACAGGTTCAGAACATGAAAAAAGTGACAAATTGAATCGACCGCAAACTGAAATGTAATTTTAATAAATAAATCATACAAAAAAAAAAAAAAACACATACATAAATCATACAAACATACACCAATTCTCCCATCTGACCACCGCAATCCACTTACTGCAACTTTCTGGGTCTGCTGGAAATCGATGAAATGTTAAACCAGGTTTATCACCTCTCTGATGTCTCAGGCATGTTTAACAAAAATTTGCTCAAAAACGAAATACATTGCTACTGCTTTTTCTGCGTCGTGAGGCATTGCTTTGGAAAGATTATGAGTTTATCTGATCAGCACTAAAGGAGCAGACCTAACCATTTGACAAAGTAAAATTGTTTTCGACCACTATGTCAAGGAAAATTAGGAAGATGAAAAATAAGCTTCTATGTTATTTACAAATACTATATAAATATTTCACATTTGAATTTTTGACATTATTCCAGCAAATTATTTAAAGGTTAGTGAACCCTTTTCGGCCCCCCATTTGACCGAGGGTCCGGGGACAACTGATCGAGTCCATCCACTACAATACCATACAATGAGGAAAATATGTATCTGTAAGTATGTGACGGCAATGTATCCTCCCACACTTTCACTTCATGCGATAACTACTGCGGTCAACGGATATTGCGAATATCATTCTATAATTGAATTGTAAAAAGAAAAACAGACATTTGACTGTGGAAAAAAAAATGCATTACAGCAGCTGTCTGCCTTGCAAGTTCTCACGTGGGCCTGTGCTGTTGCACTGAGTGCACTGCATGATGGACAGCAGTCACAACATCACAACTAGCCATTTTAACTTGAATTTATTTCTAGAGGCTATCACAAATTCAGTTTCAACTAGTTAGGATGCAAATTCTTGATATCAGAAATGCAATTGTAACTAGTTATAATGTCAATTCTTGATATTGGAAATTCTATTTTAGATAATGAGATTCAAAGCGTTGTTCTCATCCAGTTCAATGAGAGTTGGAATTTGAACTGGTTAAAATGCCAATTCTTAATATCAAGAATTCAACTGTAACTACTTATAATTAAAACTGCATTATAACCATAGTTACAATTGAATTCCTGAATTTTTAAATTGGCATTTTAACTAGTTCGTTATTTATTTTGCAATGTGTGGGTATGCAGATCTTTTAAAAGACATGCTTATGTTGAAATAAATACACACATACAAGTAAAGATGTCTCTAGTTGCATTGGTTTGTTTCATTATGGACATAATGTGCAAAGATATTCTAATTGTCGAACTTATGTGTTTGCTTAGAAGGAGCAATCGAACACCATTTTTGAGAGCACTACAGACAACCAGTTAAAAACACTGAATAAACTGGGGGCTGTGGGAGGCTAAGTAACATCTGCAGTCATCATGTTATGGAAGCCAGCAAATAAAGGCAAAAAGGCCAAGGTGAGCACCCCCATCACTCACGGCAGGAAGCAGAGACTGCATGTTCTGATTGGAGTCTGCTATAGTTGCCAGGTACACCAAGTTCCTGTGGAGCATCTGCTGGTACCTGTTAACCAGAGAAACGCAAATTGCAGACATACATTTGGAAAACCATATAACCTCATGAAGAGAGCGTATAACATGCATACAAATGGAAGCAATTTCAACTATATAATTCGTTTGTTTGAAATATAAACAAAACACACATGACTGAATTCGTCAAATAGAATTCGGTTAACTTTATCACTGACTTCATATCAAAATCGAATTAATCGCGGTATCGCCAAAGCAGTACTACTTACAATGACAACGATAGCAGTAAACTTACTGTGAGCATTCCGCTGTTTTTCCTTTACTCTGATAGTCCATAATGCATTGAATTAAGTGGTTGTTCTCGTCTAACAGCTGGAGGAGAAGAAATCTCGTTTATCTGGAAGGAACTGGTCATCAAAACATGAGTCCTTATGATTCTAACTCATACAAACAGAGAACCAGCACTTTACACTCAACCCCAGGAATTCAAGGCAGTGGTTTTGCTAAAAGAAAATACCAAAACATTGTGATTGAACTTAGTGAAAGACAAACCTCCTCTTTTACTTTGAAACAAGAGATTTGTAGGGGCTTGCAGTTATACAAACAATACAAAATTCGAGGATTTATTTTTCATTACTTTGTTCATAAACATAACAGGCGGACACACGATGGGGTAAAGATATATTAAATGCTCAGTACACAATGGTGATCGGAAAAATATATAAAACATGAATAAAACAACATTTGTCAAAATATCATATAAATACTACATCAAAGTATAAACAAATAAAACTGCCTGTCGCGATTAACTTTTTCAAACTTTTTCCATTAGGTGCTTATATGAAGACAATAAATATGCAGTTTACATAAATATTGTCATAAGTAGTCAAGCAGACAATGATCGGTAATAATTAGCATTTGGTCTGCCCTAACGGGCATGAATTTGCACAACAAAGGCAAATGAACTGAGCGCCTGTTTGTACAACTAGGCCTTTATTCCTCACTAGTTACACATTAAATAACTGAAATATTATTAGAACCTGTAAAGGGGTTTAGGGTCATAACGGTAACATGAACACTATCCCGTTTCCCCGCTGGGCAGCAGCTCCAATGCAGCGGAATTAACGCGGTTGGATTTTATGTTTAGCGCCATGGCGACACTGTAGCCAGTTCGCCCGGGTCGTTACGGCTGCGCGTTAGCATGCGAGCTAACGGCTGCGCTCTGCTCAAAAGCTCGTTACCTTCTGTATCGCCGCGGGTGTTATGTCACCCTTCCCTCGCTGTCTGTGAGCCGCGAAAGCGACCGACATTACGCCTTCTCCCGAGCAAGTAAAAAAAAAAAAAAGAAAAACAGACCTAAAAGACACGAAAAAAATATTGCACAAATTTAGCTTAGCGATAGCTGAAAGCACAGAACAGATTGCGGGCTACAATGTAACAGTCCACGCGAGGGGCGTTCGCAACAAAACTGAAAGGAACATTATGAATTATTCGGTAATCCGGTTATCGGAGCAAAAGTGCTTCTTTTGGGTTGCTTGCCGAGTTGCAGGGCAAGAAATAAATAAGGAAAAAGATACTGAGGAAACAGGTGAGTGCGTGAAGTACTGGCATGGCACCCTCATAAGAAAGGACACTCGCACATCCCCACTGACAGATGCTTCGCCTGTGAACTGAAGTGGCAGCCAGCTTCGCCAGTACCACGGGGGCGCTGGAGCCAGTGTGACGCCGCCGGGGGTGCTTGAGACCTCCGACATTTATCATGCAACAAAGTCCACGAAATTCAGAAGCTGCTTTGTATTTTGAATATTAAGAATTGTTCCCAACATGGACTTTATTATGGTGTGTTTGTTTTTAAAGACAACTTCCCCGTTGTCTGCATAACTGACGCGCTACTATCATTGCCATTTGTACTTCGGACAATCACAGTCAGCTCTGGACGAAAGCCCGAAATGAACATGTAATTAAAATATAATTCGTCAATTGCTGGTAGAGAAACCCAAAAATAGTTTGCAAGTTTTGGTGCTTATAGCATTGTGGTTTTGTGCATTGTATGCCAAAAAAAACAACCTGAAAGCGAATATATTATTAACGTGTTGTGACGTTTCAACATCGGGATGAGCAAAATATGCAGGTTTAAACTTGAAAAGGTGTATTTAAGATTTAGATTACCCCCATGTGTAGGATAATTTGGTATCGTCCAGGGAGGGTCACAGTTCATGCGCATGCGTGATGAATGTAAACGAGACCTAGCAAGCGGCTTGTACTAGGTGTGCGTCGGTTTATCTGGACTAAAGTGATTACATACATATACGTTGTAGAATGGCTTCTAGGTATGATAGGGCTATCACGGTTTTTTCGCCGGATGGCCATCTTTTCCAGGTGGAATATGCACAGGAGGCCGTGAAGAAGGGGTCTACCGCGGTATGTTTCCCATTTTTCTGTGGAAGTCGGCAGGGTAGCTGTACTCACTGGCCTATGAACTAGTTAGCTGGCGATCATTTGGCAAACCCCAAGTTATGTACACTAGAATATGGACAGTCGGTGCGCAAATGTTACTTCAACCGATTATAATTCATGAAGCAACTCAATCGTGCAAATTATGAAAGCGTGAGTAGCTTCTTAGAAGGTATGACTTGCATGTAGTAGCTAACAAAAGATCCATTACTCATTACTGTGGTACTGCGCAGTCGCCTAGCCAGTCTAATAGGCCAGCTGTAGGTTGGGGTTCCTATTAAACTGTTTTTGTACCATGTCTGGATGATTATTTCTGATACTATCTTATATACATAGGTTCGAACGTGCAGTTACTACTTCGTAGACATTTGAACATCCTTTCTACAAGTTGCAACGATTTACTGTTCGCTTTCTAGCAATTATCAATCTAGTTTAGGTCCTGAAAGTAGTGTCTGAACTTTCAATTTACCAAAAATTCAAAACCATCTTTATTTCCAGCTCATAATCTACTGTGTCTTACTTTGCTGATTGTATTTGGATGTTTAGTTTTCCCTTAATCTGGATTTAAAATGTTTTTTCTTTATTAGGTGGGAATTAGAGGGAAAGATATTGTTGTTCTTGGAGTTGAGAAGAAATCTGTTGCAAAGCTGCAAGAGGAGAGAACAGTCCGGAAGATCTGTGCACTGGATGAACACGTCTGCATGGCATTTGCTGGTAAGTAGTCCTGCACGGACTGTACTGTGCAGTCACTTGATGATAATTGCAGTATTAATAATGTTTAAGCACCTTCTAATTGCTAAAATATCAGGGATTCTAGCTGTAACTGTTTGGTTGGGTGCTGTGTTTACTGCTAATGCTTCAATTGAATTATTCAGGATTGACAGCGGATGCTCGCATTGTGATTAACCGGGCAAGAGTGGAGTGCCAGAGTCACAGGCTGACAGTGGAGGATCCTGTTACAGTGGAGTACATTACACGTTACATCGCTACTCTAAAACAGGTAATCTGCTCGTTGTGGTCACACATCATTTATGTGTAATAGGCATGTGTACATAAATGTCATTTTTTTAAATCACATTCAGATTTTTCTCTAATACAAGCGTATGCAACAGATAGTACATGCTACTAACCTGGAATGCATGCTAGCACGTGTAAAAACACTGCCCCTTTGTCCCCTAAGCGCTACACGCAGAGCAATGGCCGGAGACCATTTGGAATTTCGGCCTTGATCGTGGGCTTCGACTACGATGGAACCCCACGGCTGTATCAGACCGACCCTTCTGGAACATACCATGCGTGGAAGGTGAGTAAGGATTCCCCCTCATCTGTTAGTACTGGTGTTAAAGGTATTAACTGGTGATTGGATGTGTATGATGCAACGTAGCAGACATGTTCACCTAAGCTTGCTGTTTTATATTTGTACTCGGGTGGATTGGTGAGTAATGAATTGTTAGATTAGTGGTTAACGAAAACAAATGCTTGTTTTCCCCCTGTGTTTGACACTGTGTTATTGGAATGTTAAATTTGACGCCTTCCCAGAAAGCATTGGGCCCAAGTTCTAAACCTTGACATCTTAGATGGCTTGATATCGGTGCTGCAAGCAGTAACCTAAAAACTGATTGCTTGATCCGCTTATCTGTTGCTCATCAGGCAAATGCAATCGGCCGCAGTGCCAAGACCGTTAGGGAGTTTCTGGAGAAAAACTATACCGATGAAGCCATTGGGACTGACAACGACGCCATAAAGCTTGCTATCAAAGCTTTGCTTGAGGTAAGGAATTTTTCAGGTGTAACCTAAGCAGACCCAGAGTAGAGCTGGCGTGTCTTTGTTTGACTTAGGCTTGTGGCACGTCTGCAGGTTGTACAGTCCGGTGGGAAAAACATTGAATTGGCAGTGATCAGGAGGAATCAGCCTTTGAAGGTAATAATGACCGGCCATCACATTTCAAGTCTTTTTAAGATGCTGGTAAACATGGAGCAAGCATTTCACAACCCACCTCCCCCTTTGACCTCTTAGATTTTGGAGTCTAAAGAAATAGAAACTCTGGTGGCTGAGATAGAGAAGGAGAAGGAGGAAGAGGCTGAGAAAAAGAAGCAGAAGAAAGCCACATAAACTGCCCACGGTCATCACTAGTGACCCAGCACTTGGTTTGAGCTCTACACGACACTCAGCATTTACAGTGCTTGGATTTCCACTGATAAGCTGTACATTGACTTTTTTGGCTGCATGCTTTTCCGTTATGCTGCAAATGTGCTGGAGAATTTCCATGTACTGCAGAGTTTTCCGTTTACATGTCACACTTCTTAATAAAGTCTCTATTTGTAATATCTCGGTTTGATTTATCAGATTTTGTTGTGTTCATATGGAAGGGAAGTATATTATACATTATAAATTTTTATATCGATTTAGTGATTTTTTTTGAAGCAGTTTCTTACATGTGGTTTTGATTACACTTTCAAAATTTTCTTACATCAGTGGGCATTTATATGAAACTCGTGAATGCTTGACCACATTGGTAAATCCACGTTTTTAAAATGGATATGGAAAAATTGCAAACAAAAAATACTCGTTTTCACCATTACATCGTTTTCATGCATTTATTTTTTATGAGTCACGCTTTCTATGCTCAAACGAAATTATTCATTCATTTATTTGGTATTAAACTGTTTTATACAATGACGATAAATTGAGGTTTTCACTTTTAGTTGCAAAACAGGTCGTATCTAACCGCAGGGTAGCACGCAACTCTATTCAATTCTATGACTAATCGGGGACGTAATCCCACAGCGCGTTGACAGGTCCAGGCGTACGATGGGCGTGTCTTACAAATTTATGCCACATGTCTGCTTTAACGCCGAGACGTCACGTATTTCCACATGGGTACATAAACATGGCTGCGTTCACTGTGCGTGCAGAGTTGGACGATCACACCCAGAAGGCAAACTCTGGACAGTCGTGGAGGTGCGCTTTCCCCTTCCTCAAGTATTAGCTTTTGCGAGTGTGAGGTGGGGCAGGAGCCCCGCAAACTGGGAGGACCGCGTGCCGCTTCAGCACGCCAGCGCGCATTCAGGCTGTCCTCGCTTGGTTGCCAATTGCTGCTTCAAGGTGAAAGCGAAACCGCGCTTTTTAAATCAATATGATGCCGCATTTGTCTGCATTCTCACACAGTGACCGTAAGGTACAGCCTGCTTAGCTCCCCGACCTCTCTAGCGTTAATGTGAGCCAGCTTCTCTCGGGTCGTCTGAACTATAAAGTAACTATTCCCAAGTTAGGAGCGACGACAGCACTAAATGTCATTCTCCGAAGCCGATGCAAAGGTGGAGGAGACGTCGAGTCAGTTGCAAGGGGGAGCGCCGGCTGTTACCGTTACGCCTGACATTGGCCCGGTCGATGTACAGTGCGTTAATGGGAGCGGCGACTCGGCTGGATTGCGTTCAGAGGCTGCTTGCGGCGGGTGCGCGACTCCTGTTGTGAGTGCGCCGCCTGCCGCCGTGTCTCACCCTCCCATCGCTGTCCCGCACCCGGTACCCGCTCCGACGATTTCGGTCGCCTGCAGCCAGCTGAACGCAAATGTTTTAAACTGCAGAACAAAGTCACCCGTAGGCAACGCGGCGCCCAAAGCTATAACCGGCGCTGGCTCGCCCATCGTGTCCAGCACCGGTACCAAAATCAGTACCAAAATTATTCAAGTGAGCACTTCGGTGTCGTCGGGAGCTGGAAACGCTGGGGGCCAGGCCGGCTACGGCGTGGGCTTGGTCGCCGTGCCAAACACTGCCTCCGTTTCAACTGGTGTGGCACCTGCTTCCAAAGTGACACGAGTAGCGACTATAACCCAGGGGCCCTCCAAGGGTGCTGTCATCACCCTGCCGAGGGCGGCTGTTGCTCAGCACAGCGCGGGGCCCCGAGCGGTCAGCACCACCGTCCAACTGCCTGCCAATTTTCAGATTCCTCAAGGTAAGAAGGGTGATTTGTCGTTCACTCCCAGCTTGATTATTGTATGAGGGTAACATTGCATCTTCTGGCTGTGACACTTTATGGTACCATACTGAAAATAATTTGAAGCTATGATGTAGTCTGTGACTAAATAATAGTAGAGTATAGTAGTGGAGTAGGTTGTATCCTCCCTAAAAAGACTGGTAACTTTATGATTTCATAGTAGCTTAAAGTAATTTTCTGTCTCACCTGTGCTTTGTGCTGTGTGTGTGTGTGTGTGCGCCCAGGTATGGTGCTCATCCGGAGTGACAGTGGACAGCTGATGCTGGTGTCCCAGCAGGCCCTAGCACAGGCTCAAGCCCAGGGGATAGTTCCTAGACCCTCTACAGGAGCTGCCCTTGTTAGAGTGCCAGTGCCACAGGTGAGTGGTGCAACAACGAGAGGTACTTTGCCACTTGGACAGAATGTACAGCGCTAGTGCATAGCTGTGAGGCTGCTTGTGTACAGCGCTAGTGCATAGCTGTGAGGGATGGGTTGTCTTGTACTCTTACTGAAACCGCATCACCTGAATTATTCCAGAAAAATATTCAAATATTAAGTCATTTTGGTGAAGGGTTTGCTTAGCAATAGTTATCCTATATAAAAATAACAGCAGGTAATAGGGATTTAGTGCTGGTAATTTTTCCTGCATTAAGTTTCACATGTAAGGAATGCTCATTTGCCATTTGTGTGTGTGGTAATTATGTTTCTGAATAATGTATATGTTCCCAAACTCATTTGTTTGTGTAGGCTTCCACATCAGCGATGATTAAAAAACCAGACACCGCCCATGTAATAAAAGTGCCCACTCCACCAAATGATGCAGCAGTGTCTTCGTTCCAGAAGGTATCTGTCGTAAAGGTAGGATACAGCACTTGTGCATCTGACTTACTTTGATGTTAAGTCATACTGGTTGAATAACTATGGAAAACAATATGTGCTCTCTGCTCTGGGCTAACAAGAAACAGCTTTACACTGGAAGGACTCGAACTGGCCATCTGCTCAAATGAATTGTTCATCAGTACATTTAGGTGTCTTTAGCAGGCAGAACACTTGTGATGTTATATCAGCTTGGCCTGTGGTTAGGGATGTGCATACGGAGGCTTCTCTTGCAGATTTTGGAGTCTGATGCCTCGTTGCATCAGAATGTCTCAAAATGTCTTAGAAAATTATTGTTTTTATCAGGAATGTGCATACAGCTTCAGTCTTCTGTTTTGTTTAAGCCTAAAATGTGTGTGTGTGTGTGTGTGTGTGTGTGTGTGTACTGAATAAAGATTCTCTTTATTTCATAGTTTTGCTGTTATTGTTTCTCCGTATGCAAAATAATTACATGGCTTCTATAGCCTAGTTTCTGCCTCTATCCCCAGCTGAAGGAGAGAGTCGGCCTTGGTTTTTGGTTTTCAGGGGCTGTAATCGGTTCGTTTTAGGCGTTAAATAGCACTGGCCAGACTGGACGACCAGCTCTGCCCACACCTGGAACGGCACCTTTGATCATTCCCGCTAAAAGCGAGACCGCCAAGACTGCACCCATGGCCATCTCTGCCGTAAGGTCTCCTCAGATTGGTATAATATGAGGATCTGTGTTTGTTTTTATTCTGCTTGTTTGTTTGTTTGTAGCACACAATTTTTTAACTAGTGTATGTATTGTGAAGTTGAGAATTTTTCTTTTCTCCCAGGAAACCCTTGAGAATGTCAAGAAGTGCAAGAACTTTCTGGTGACGTTAATTAAGCTGGCATCCAGCGGTACCCATTCAGCTGAAATGGCGAACAATGTCAAGGAACTAGTTAGGAGTCTTCTTGTAAGGCGAACAGGCAGCTTTCCATGGTGGTTCTGTTGTGAAGTGCATCAGAAAAATATCTCCTTTTAACTTGATTTTTAATATTCTATGTAAAAGGATGGAAAAATTGAACCGGAGGAGTTTACTGATCGGCTGTATACTGAGCTGAAGTCGTCTCCCCAGCCATATCTTGTTCCATTTCTTAAGGTAGGTTTCCTTGCCAAAAAATCCTTTGAAATACAATTCAAACCCGTTTTTCTGTTGCGTAATGTAAGAGGTCAGTGGTTTTCACTTGGCCTTGGTCTTTCTGAAGCGTTCGGCACCTAATGCAGTATCTTCTTGGTTTAGGCCCTACTTCTCTGGCATGTAGGGTTATGTGTTTTGAATTAGCCATGTCTCCCCAGAAGAGTCTTCCTGCTGTCCGGCAGCTGACCCCAAGCTCCCAGCTTTTCATCCAGCAGTGTGACCCGCAGCCAGCTGCCAAACCCCCACCCACAGCCTCGCCTGCCCTGGCATCGACTGGTGCAACGAACAAGGCCCAGCCCCTAAAACCCTTACCGCCAAACCGGCCCACCCAGCTGGTAAGTCCTGCCCATTTCTCCCTGCACCGTGTAGGACGCAGACGTGCAGGGCAACACTGGCCTTTGGCCAGCAGACGTGACTAAGGTGCTCTCCATCTTTTATCTCTAACTTGAGTTGTATTTCACATGTTTTGCTGATAAATTAAAATGGAGACTTTCAGTTTCTCTTCTCCAACGTTTATAGGAAAATGGCATTTTATCTGTGGACAAACCTTCTCCTGCTGTGCCTTGCTTGCTTGCTCTGTGTCCCACGAAGGATGCACTCTCTCTTAAAACAGTCTGTCCCATTTATTCCTAGCAAAACAACCAGTGCTGGAGCACAGCAGCAAAACAACATTTACATTGTAATCTTGTTTTAAGTGAGTTTATTATTATTTTTATGGATAATTCTGTACTTTGGGTTCCTCAGAGGTTACTCTTGTGTAGTTCGTTTCTGTCATGTTTTCTCTGCACTTTGTCTTAATTTCCTTTCCCGAAGATGATCTTGCCCTGGGTAAGATGTAATCCATTTAAGTCCTTTGGCCCTCATCAGTCTTGTGAAATGGAACTAATTTGAAATCGTTTCTGACACAAGGGCACATGGATTTCATTGTTTTCACTTTCCTGTCAAGTGTACCTTATATATATATATATAATAGCATTTGCATATTCTTGTTTTTCTGTGATTCAATTTCTGACTGTCATATTGCACAGTGTGAGAATCACCCTTTTGTGTAAATTTTCTATTTATTTATTTTTTGTGCTAATTCTGCATTTTACAGGCCTTCACAGCGATGTGCAAGTAATGAGTAATCTGGAGCCATAATTAAATGTTCTAGAAGGGACACTTCTTGCCCCCCCCCCCCCCCCTCAGTTCTTCCACTGCAGACTCGCTCATCGCTGGTCTCTGATGTTCAGAGTTCTCAGAGACACAGTTGTGGCCCGGGGTGTGATCCTTAACGGGATCACGGCTTCAAACCCGCTGGAAACTTCAGTGACTTTAATCTGAGGCCCTTTGAAAAAGTTGTGTGACGGTACAGCCTGCAGCTCCCAGCTAGTCCCGAGAAAAGACACAATGATGAATGTAAAATGCTTAATTTAGTCGTGGCCCCAAGCCAGGATTTCGTGACTGACTGACTGACTGCCAGCCATGACAAGGGTGCCTCTAATTCGACACTCCTGCAGAACACTCTCTCCTTTAAATGTAACCTCTTCACCATGCCAGAGATTGTGCAAAAGATTAGGAATCTGCACCCATTCTGGATAAGCGTTTGGAAGGTGGATGGAAGATTTTTACATTTTTTTTTTCTTTTCCTCTTCAAATGTGCTTCATCAAAAGCCCATCCATCCAATTTCCGCTCCTGTGTGTCCATTGTAATGTCGCGGGAGGTCTGGAGCCTATTCCTAAGCTATGAGGCAGGGAATATCCATTCATTATTCATTATTTGGTGCTACGTTACAATAAGACTACCCATATAATGGGTTTGTGAATGGTTTATAATCTGGTTATTAATTAGGTTGTAACACTTGTTTAAAATTGTCTATTAGCAGTGTTATAACTTTGTAAATTATTTTCTTTTTATTAATGAGTTACTACCATTTACAAGTGGCAAAAGGGAACCTTATTGTAAAGTGGTACCTATTATTTTTATCATAACAATGAGATTTTAGCTATAAGTGATTTAACATTATTATAGCTATAAAACCATTAGCAGAACTGCCCTGAAATGCTCCCTTATGTGAACGACAAAATGTCTGTGTGTGAGTATTTATTTATTTATTGCACATACCTTGTTTACATTTTTTCCCAGGTGATTCACCAGCCCAGAGGGGTCATGATAAAACAGTCTGTGACGACAGCACAGTCTGTGACGACAGCACTGTCTGTGCTGGGCCATGGCCAACAAGCTCAGCGAAGGCCTGTGCCGCAAAGTGCCACAAATCCCACGGGTATGTGTGACCTGGGGGCCAAATCGAGAGGGGAGGGGTTCCGCAGATAGGGGAGAGTGAGGCAGCTGAATGTCCACTGGAGAAGAGTGGAGGTGGGTGGAGCGGAATGGCTGTAGGACTGGCTCATAGGGCCAGAATCTCTCCAAGTATGTGGCAGTGTGTGGCTCAGTGGTTCAGGATGTTGTTCCTGAGATCAGAAGGTCGCTAGTTCAAATCCCAAGGTCGGTTGAGTGATGTTACTGTAGGCTTCTGAGACAGGCCCTTAAACCCCCAGTTTTTCCATACACTGTCTGATCCTGTTTTCACAAAAATGTGTGTTGCTTTGGATAAAGGCATCTGCTAATGTTCAGTATGTTCTTTATGATTAAGGGAAATAAAGATTTTTTTTAAATCTTTGTTAATCTATCGGTGGTCAGCTAATTCCTCTAATTTAAGTGCGAAATTTCATCTGATGATTACATGTGATTCTGTCACCGTCTATCCTTTTTTGGCATTGATGATGAGGTGATGTACTCCCTTCAGGTTGATTGATTGACGGTCCTCACGCTTGCTTGACAAATGCCGTCATCCGACCATCTCAGTAACGTGACAGTCACCACTTATGCCTCATGGCACTAATGCAAAATGCTTCTTGACTTCTAGGTGGTTTTTTTTTATGGAAAAGTTTATTAATTCAAGTTGGTGCTAAAGCAGCCTTGATTTTAATGATGTTTAGAGCTGACAGATCGATCGTGCTGATACCATCTGGGGAGGGTATGGCGGTGGGGTGTTGGGGAGGG
>JAODJX010000001.1:18260627-18275208 GCA_026776945.1 Isichthys henryi | reverse complement strand
GAATTGGTTGCCCAAAATATTACACACATGGTTTGGTCCCCCCCCCCCCCAGATAGTGAATGTCACATGGGTACCGCACGTGCGGTGGGGGCTGTCTGTTCCCTGCCTGCCTGCTTTTGTTTAAGGGGTAGTGGGAGTGCTAATGGAACACTTTCCAAGACTTTTCAGCAAACGTATGGAGGGATGAAATGGAGACCCTGTTAATGAGATTTCTCTCCCGAAGGCATCGCTGGGAGGGTTAACATTCGCTACACAGCTCCCCCCCCCCACACACACACACATACAACTGCCAGTGCGACACCTCAGTGCAAAAGCTTTTACAAGGAATAAGACGAAACCCCCTCCCTTTCCAAGTCCGCATATTGGCGCTGCGTTGACGTGCCATAAAAACATCGTTTGAAAGCCCAGAAGAGGGAGTACGCGGGTTATTTTTATTTTTGCAAAATGAAGGTGAAGGATTTTAGTCCTGAACACTGCTAGAGGGTAGTTTTTTCCCCCTTTTTCCCCTAAAAGGTTCCTAGGCTAATGACTACAGAAAAAGCAGACTTTCACCTCCCTCAAGTTCCAGGGAATTATAAAGGACGTCGCTGTTGGGTTACTGCGAATCCCCAGGGGTTTTAGTTTCATTTAGGACATGGCCCCCGGGCACCTCCGTTGCATCCTGTTGAATTGACCTCCTTTTCAACTCTGAGCTGGCAGCTGCACTGCCGAGCACTACTCTCCCCAGGACCTGGGGCGGTCATGTGACTCCTGTGACCTCTGACCTTCTGTGCCAGACCAGGTAGCCGTTGCCCTTCTCTCACTTTGCATGAATGAGGGGTGCTGGAAGAAATGCGGGGAGGTGGTAGCTGCTAACTTTTTATTTTATTTGCGTTTTGTTTAATTCAGCTCAAAACGTAAGTACATGTGAGAATGCTGAAGGAGAGCTGTTTTCCGATGCATGCTTTTGTTTTGTAGAGTTGTACATTAGGAAGCTGTGATTTTATACACGCAGAAATAAAGTGGTGAGAATTAACATGCCTCTTCGTATCCAGCTCTGATTGGGTGAGTGACACCAGATGGCCAAATTGAAAAGAAACCGTCTTGAAAATAAAGACATAGCCCAAGGATTTAATTGTGTGTGATGGGGGTGGGGCTAGAGGAATAGGGCCCAGCTCCTCTGGGAAGGCTCCAGTGTCACACATCACAGACTGACCCAGACTCTTATTCCGGTTATCTCGACACATTACTCATGCAGCCAGGTTGCATGATGTGGTTTCTGGTCTGTGATCTTAGCTCTTATTTCAGCTGGGTTGGTAAAGGACTTTAAGTTATGTTCGTTTATAAAATAATTCTGGTGTAAGGCCATCTGCAGCAATGATTACCATGGAACGGTAGAGCATGCAAAGGCCTTTGAGGCCTGGTGTAAGACTACTTCCTAACGCCTTTGATGTTTGTGATGGACTTTCATACAAAATGCACTCGTTAAGATACACAGTGACCCTGTTGTGTTGCATAAATTTAAAATAAATAAATATCATGACCTGTCCTACAGTATGAGTCGCATGTAGATTTAAGCGCATTACGATATTTTTGCAGTATGGAGGTTTTGTTAAATTTATGTCTGCAATTTATTGTGTATGAGTTTGTGATTCAGTTTAATAACTTCACAAAGTTCATGTTTTTGAGAGCCTTTTAAATGTAGAGCAAATACCCGACCATTAAGGATATCTCATCACTGTTCTGTAAAGGAAGAAGGAAAATAATAATATCTTCAAATTAATTTGGCCATCACCCACCTACCCACAAGACTGTAAACCTTGAGCTGATATCGAGGCCTGATTGGGGCTCAGATCAGATGTCCAGGCCATTTAGTAACAAGGGAGTCCGAAGTGTTCCAAAGCAATGGTGTTTATTGATGTGCTGCTGTTCAAACTGCCAGCCATCGTGTGAACTGTGACCCCTCCAAGCGCTTAGGCTGCTGGGCGAGTAGCCAGACTGCATGCGGGTATGTTCAGATTCCCTCTGATTTTATTCGCGCCCTTACAAGAAGATTAAGAAGAAGACCTTGTAGAACATTACCATGTTATCCTTGGCAACGGAGAAATAGTCAAAACACTGCCTGCAAGGATCTGAATATTTTAGCCTCAGAAAAGTGGTAGTGCTACTATGGTTGATGCCATATCATCATTAAATTGTACTGAAAATGTACATCTTATTGCTGCTGAATTTCGTTAGAGAATGGGAGCGAGAAGGTGCTGCCCTCTCTGCCCTTCTCGGTGTCAACACCTGTATCGGGCTCTTCGGCTCTTGATTGAGATGTCAGCACGGCTAAGTTGCAACGAGGCTGTCATCCATTGTGCAGATACAGGATGCTCCAATCCTCCGGAGGGGTTAACACACCCCCAGGCATCACATTGCCCCCCGATGCCCCCCCCTCCTCCCCTTCCCTCCTGGGCGTTTTGCTCCAGGAGGTGTTGTGTGACGGAAACATACTTTTTGTTATTTTCTAAAGGCGCAGTTGCAATGGTGCGTCCAAATCTTTGCACGCAGCTGCTCACGTCCATGTAAAATGAAAGGGTTTGAACTTTCGCCGGCAGCATAAATATATGCTGATGTATTGAAGGTGAAATTAGTGATGGATTAAAATGTAGTCATCTCTTGCATCAGTGTTTTTAAAATGCTTTTCACTTTATAAAGCCTCTAAAGTAAATCTAGGCAGATGTAAAGCTTTCGCGTTGGTGTGAATCCCTCCCTTTATTTGTCATTGTGGCTTTGTAGTTCTGTCTTGTTCTCCCGAAGCTTGCAGTCGACAGGATTTTTGAAGAACAATCTTTGAAATTTTCATAACTCACTGGTTAATGAAGGTTTATCCTGACACATTTTGTACACTGTGATTGGCCGCAAATGACCAACACTCAATTTGATATGCGAGTGAGTGTCCCGGGTGCTGTTTATATACTATATGTGCTGCCTTGCATCGCATCCTTGCATCGATCAACGGATTCGAGCTGCAGCTTTTGTTGTACTGAATTTTCAATGACTTGTGATGCAATCTGCAATGTGTGGTACCGTGTTTGAAACAGCTCACGCCGTGGAATTTCTATAAATGCATATGAAAGACCTTTGTCGAGAATCCTCTGTATTAGTTTAGTTTAATTAGTATCTAATTTTTGGTTTATTTAATTTAATGTCCCTAAGGGAACTAGGTATGGAAATTTTGAAAGTGCTAGATTTTACCTATATAAATTGCAGATATTACCCAAAGCCTTTGAACAAGATTACCCAGAAGCCCTTGCAGCAGCAATGCCTGAAAGGGTGGTGGTTTTTTTTTTTTTTTTTGGAAATCCTCTCTAAGGGCAGGAATATGCATTCTGCAGAAGGCTTCAGGCCTGCCCTCAGTGTGTGTGAGTGCAGCTGTGGCAAGGGGAGAGGAGAGGAGTGTGGGGGCCGCCCCCCACATCCAGGGGGCACCTTCCCCAGCTCCAGTTGCATAGCCTGTGGGCACCGTTTGTGTGTGTGTGTGTGTGTGTGTGTGTGTGTGTGTGTGTGTGTGTGTGTGTGAGACATTTGAAGTGCTGGTCAGGGTGCCATCAGCCCCACAGGTTGGCCACTGTCCATGTGCTGTCTGCCTGCTATGTTGTGTGGTTGCCCCCCCCAGAACCTGCGAATGTCTCTATGTGACTGTCACATGGAGCCCCTAAAAGGTAGCTGATGAAATCGATGCCAGTGCATCCTAAAATGTTTCCCGATAATCTGGTCCCGGCTTAATCTCACCGTGGCTTCTCATTTGATTTACCTGCTAGAGCAGTTTTTAATTTTCATCTGCACGTCATCCTGGTGCTTGTCTGTCTGTCTGTCTGTATGTTTGTCTGTCTCAGAACTTGGATATGCTGTTTCAGTTGTGTGTGTTCAGTGTGTGTGCTGACTGTGCATTAGTGAACAGGCCCGCTTTCTTTCCGGGAGATTCAAGAAGATTCCTGTGAAGTCCTCATTAGCACCTGCAGCAACTTATAATGGTAACTTAATCCAGTGACTCAGCTCTGTCTCTGTTTCTTCTAAAGTCTCCTCTTTCTTCCCCCCGCTCTCTCCGTCAGGTTCCAGGTGCTCTGCCTTCCCCTGTTCTGCCTCCCCAAAAGCCACAGCCCCTCCAGAGGATCACTAGGGTCTGCCTTCGGGACCTCCTGTTTTGCATGGAGCAGGATTTGTCGCTCAGACACTCTCTGTGCCTGTACCGGGCCTTCTTAAGATAGCTGCACGTGCCCAACCATGCCGATAAACGCTGAGGACGGTCACTGACAGTCCTGGGTTGGTGCAGATCTATGCAATAGGTATAGTACCGTGTCTGGCCTGTGCCTCATGGTTAGGACCACGTGTTGGGTGTGATGTTTACACAGGGCCTGCCACTGCGTTCCCTCCATACCATCCTTGGGTAACGCGCTTCCTTTAGCTGGTTTCATGCACATGGATTACTTTGCCAAAGCTAAGAAATTCCAGGAAAAAATGTTCAGACATGGGTATGCTTCCCAGTTAAGCCATAGTCACCAAGCTGTGCCTCGCTGGATGATTGTACTTCATTAAAATAGATTTTTGTTAAGGAATTTAATATATGACAAATACAACTAAGATGTGGTTTATTTCTATGTATGGACCAAAGTTTGCTGAGGTTAAAAAGGGTAAAAAATAAATAAATAAAATGTAATCGTTATATCAGGGTTTTACCCTTTGCTCTTTGTGGGTTAACGATGCATTTTCCTGACATTGAATTTTTACTCATCTGTTTGTAAATGCATCTTTGTGTGTGAAGTAATGGAAAAGAATCATATTTCAGTCGCACCAAAGGGTAAAATGTTATGTTGAGGCTAAGGTTTCCAAGTTTGTTGAGTTAGTATCTGAATTTTACACAAGTTATAAAACAACCGCACCAATATTTGTTATGATGTTGTGAATTGCAGAAGTTTTTTTTTCTTTTTTTGTTGGAATTGTCCAGAATTAGTGAATTGAAAACCTTTATTTCTTATCCTGTTTTTGTTTCTGGGGAAAGGGGAAATGTGTTGTGGCGAATCAAAAAAAATTGGCATTATTGTTATGGACACAAGTGGTCAGGATCTGTCTCTTGTTGGTTTCGGCGATGTTCCTTATTGCCTCTATGGGAAGTGGTGGCATTCTGTGTCTGATCTGCGGTGGAGGCCTGTTAGCTCTGTCCAAATGTACTGTAGGGAAATTTCATTGGCAATGATGTTCATTCACTGTTTACCGAGTTTGCTTTGGACAGATTTCTTGGTGGGCTGAGTCGGGGAGGGGGAGAGTGTGGGGGTGCCGGATACCAGGAGCGGAAAAATAGATTTTCTTTCTCCTGAAACATGGGATAACACTGAGGGCTTCCTTAATGTGTCATGGATCGTATCATTTTTTGACCTTTGTTATGTTTCTGATTCTGTTATCCATGATGGTTTGATGTTAAAAATAAAATCTGCACCTGCCAAAAATCACTTGTTAATCTTCCCAGCTGATAAATGTATATTTCTCTTATTAATAATTGTCGCTGTTGACTGAGGATTGTATGTATACAAGTGAAGGAGAACTACTTGGTCCTCTTATGGAATTTAAAGTCCTGAATCTCTTTGTTAGACCCCCACCAAGCCACAGAAAACGAGAGTAACTTTGATTTCACAGCTGTAGTGCTGCATGGTACTGTAGTGCTCGCATTTTCACCTGTTTACCCTTCCTGTTTATGCGTGCGTTGCACTAATCTTCATAGCAAACACTTCCTGCTTGGATTAGCGCTGCCTTAGGCCAGAAGGGGGGGTGGGGGATCTCACCTGAGATACCATCTGAAGGGAGCCGAGGATTCCAGCTGACTTCAGGAAAATAGGATGCATGCTTGTAAATACCCCCCCGTCTCACCCCCCGAAATTCCCTGTGGTGGAAAGTTCCAAGTGGGCCAGGTAATGCTGACTTGTGCTTGCGGATGCTCCCACCTCCCACTGCAGGCCACCCCATCAGGAGCTTGGCTACTTCTACATGGTGAATGAAGGTTCTTGTAGCGCCAATGGGTGGGTGGTCCTTGGTGATACTGGCTTTGTTTACAAAGTAAGACTTTTTGAAAGCACATTTTCTAGAGTGACGAGCTTAGCCTGCCTTTTGGTGTTGAAATGTTAATGATGATGATGATTGATGACTGGCCTCTGCAGGGCTAGTGCTATTTAGTGAAGGTTTCTCTGTTTTGGTTTTTGGGTATGTTTAATAACAGTTTAATAATAATTAAGTTAGAGACTGCTTGTTGGGCAGCAGTGGATAGGACTGTTGCCTCACACCTCTCGGGCCAGGATTTGAGTCATCATCCCAGCTCTACCTGTCATCGTGGGGATTCCTCTGAGTTCTCCAGTTTCCCCTCAGAGTAATAACATGCTAAGACGAACTGAAGTTGTCAAATTGTCCATAGGTGCAAATGGTGAGTACCCTGCAAGGTGTTGCTCCATCCTGGCTTATTCCCTGCCATGTACCTGTAACTTCCGGAATAGCCTTCGGACCACTGTAACACTTGGTATGGATGGATGGATGGATGGATGGATGGATGGATGGAGAGCTTGCTGTGTTTACCAACAGTCTGCTATAGATGTGGGTATGTATTGGGTTTTATTTTTATAATTAATGTGCATAGGTAACCCTACAGGTGAAAACGAGACTGGTCAGGTTAGTTTAAAAAAATTATAATCCTGTAAGATAGTTAGAAAAGCCCAAAATGAAATATTTGCGCAGTCCGTATTGAGTTCGGGTTCCAGACATAATCAGCAGCCTTTGCTGCTTTCTGTCATTTAATTTGTATCTGCTCTACTGAACATTAGGACCGGCGGCATGTCACATGTCCCCCTAAAACAGCAACTATAAGGCTAAAGCACCTGGGTAACGTGGGAGACGAGACGCTAACGCTGCCTTTAGGTTTTTAATGAAACACCTTTCCGTCGGTTTGGAGGAGGCTGCAAGCTTGGCTAGATGAAGGATTGTGCACGGCGGAATCGGAGCGTGAGCCGCGGGTGGGGGGTGGGGGGGTCATGGGGGGGTGCATAGTTTAACATAAGCAATGCTAGCCGGGGGCAAAAACAGAACAGAATGAGCCTGAGGAGGGGGGGAGGGTCTACCCAATAATGTATTTATAGTTTTGTTGAAAGCCTTCCATTGTGCACCACATCGCCTACAACTATGTCTGTCCTCCGCATTGTATTAACCCCTGACTTAACAACGTGATGGATAGTTTCCCCTTAAAATGGCTGCCTGCAAATCATTATACCCCGACGCACAAAAAAAAAAAAAGGAGGCATCTGCCTTCTGAACGGGTTTTGTCTTGAACGGGATGAGGAAGTCTGACGTATGGAAGCTGTTTTGCTTGAATTCAGCATTGGTGGTGTGGGACGCAATCTGCCTGTTGACTTGCAGCTGAACAGGACTTGGCATGTAATTTTCCAAATGTGCTGTAATGTCGTAAAGGCCCTTTGGCACACCTGGGGGGGGTGAGCCTGTCTGGTGCGTTAGCTCCCGCGCTAGATTTCAGCATTTAAAAATAAATCGCGTCACTGTTATAAAATCCAGGCATTTCTGTAATGAGGCGTCGCATGTGACTCCATGCTGTGGCGATCGGCACGTGGAGCTTTTGTACCTTTAATGACTCTCCTCCGCTGCTTGTTGAGACTCTGGCCTTCATGTGATGTGTACAGCAAAGGCCCAGTGTGGGCTGTCCCCTCTGAATCACAAACAGTACGTCATGGGAGAAGCACCCTTCTCAAGGTCGTTCTTCTGAACTGTTTGTCGTTAGCTTACCATTTTGCACTTATATATGCCAGGGTTTATTTGCTTGTGCAAATACGTTTAACTGACCAACATTTTTTCAAGCCAGTGTTAGATTGTTATCAATTCTGTGCTGTTTGTTTCTGGGTGGAAACAACATGCCTTATGGCCACAGATAATCCTGCACTGCATAAACCAGAGCGGACTTTCGGCTGGAGTGTAACACCTTCACTCAGGCACCATCTTTGTCGGATTTCGTTTTTGTTCCTTTTTTTGTACGTGATTAATTTTTTTTTTTATGAGGTGGAAGGGTTAAACGTCATGGTTCGGCCTACAATCTACACAGCACCTTGTCCCCAGAGCCCCAGGATGGAAAGTTTGGGTTGTTCCTCAATTCCCCATAATTCTATTACTGAAGAATAAAAAATAAATGATCCCTCAAAGCTACGTTCCACCGTGCCTGCAGCTACTACAGTTCCTGCCCAAAATGCATTGCAGAAGAGGTATGGTGTGTCCGCCTCTTGGCAAGGTTGATCGAGTAGAATAATAAACAAAACTACAGTGAGAACGAGTTCCTCTCGTAATTGACATGTTTTATATATGAGCGGGTAGTGTTCTCTAACCAAGAGGCATTCTGAACTCTGGATTCTAATTATGAGTTCTCCTAGCTAAATCAGGGATATGGCTGACCCCGTGTGTAAAATCCCAAGATCATGTGACCCCCCATATGATCTAGCCTTCTGTGCCGCTGAAGTGTCCATGCAGAAATAGGGACACCCTGAGCTTATCCATTAGCAAATGCAGTGGGATAAACAAATCGATTGGTTCTTTCTTCTGCTCCAGACAAGACACATTTATTGGTCTCTTTGTTGTAACCCCAGCTATGCTGTCCTCCTTAGACTGAAAAACTAACCCCAAAACCCATCATCTTTCACAGCTCATGTGATACATCATATACTCGGTGACAAAAAAGATTTTAAGCTCCCACAGTGATGGAAATGCAATGAATCTACATTTGGTGAAAGGTCATGTGACTATCGAAATAATCATGTCATCAGATCAAATGGACAACAAAGTTGGCAGTCCATTTCAGTAGTCCCATGTCAGTAGGGTGTGGCACCCCCACCGGGCCTGGATACTGGCAGCGATACGTTGCAGAAGGGAGTCGTACAGCCGTTATATCCTCTCCAGCAAGAAGTCGGCCCACAGCTGTTTCAACTGACCCTCGAGATCCTGTAGATTGGCAGTGGGTCTGAGTTGACGTCTGAGCTGATCTCACATATGTTCGATTGAGGAAAGATTGGGGGACCTTGCTGGCCACGGGAGGACCTCAACATGATGCAGGCAGTCCATAGACACACGTGCCATGTATGGACTGGCATTGTCTTGTTGAAAGACTGTACCAGGGTGCTATATCAGGAGGGGTAAGAGATGCGGATGGAGAATCACAGCCAGAGATGACCTGAAGTCATACCCTATGGCTCCCCACACCATGATGTCACACCCTATGGCTCCCCACATCGTGATGTCATACCCTATGACTCCCCACACCATGATGCCAAGAGTAACGCCAGTGTGTCTCTCCACAACATTGGCAGGATTGGTCCTCTCCCCTCAGCATCACCATATACGCACATGACGATCCTCCGTGGTAATGCAGAACCGAGATTCATCACTGAAAATGGTACGATGCCACTTGTCATCAGTCCATGCCTCCCAGTCATGGCACCAGTCCAAAACTCTGGTGTTAATGGCAGCCTACACATGGGACGGTGAACCAGTAGTCCGGCTGATGCCAGTAGTCGAGACACGGTGCAGGATGACATGGGGTGTTGTAGAGAGTCCAACATGTGTCTGGATGGCAGGCGCAGATGTCATAAGGTTCTGTAACGCTTGGCGCACAAAATGATGATCCTCTTTTGGTGTGGTCTGTCTTGGGTGACCGGAACCTTCACGAAGTGTATGAGTGCTCTCACATGCCCATTGGTTCCAACAGCGGGTGACTGTGACATCTGCATTTCCCACATGCTGGGCAATTGCACGACATGACCACCCGTTCACTATGCAAGCGCTATCAAACTCCGTCAAGTGCTGGTAATGTCGTCTAATGCATCTACAAGGCATTCTCTGTGTCTGGTGACTAGATGTGCCAGCTCTTTGCAAATTGAATCATTTACATACCCATCGCTGTTCTGCATGTGTACCAAATTACATAATTACATCCAAATCGGACCGTTACTTCTGGGTGCTTGATGTTTTTTTGTCACTGAGTATATTTCAGGTGCTCTGACTGACCAAAAGCATTCTTATTTATTTTGCAGACTCATATCCATAGCCAGGTTCACAATAGTCATCGAGTGCACGTGGCCCTGGATGTTAAGAATGGCATTTGAGGAGTCGACCTTGATATCTCCATCCCTGTCTCTCTTCCTCCCTGTCCATTCTGATTCCTTGGGTGTATCAGGACATACGGTATGGCCTCAGATTGGATTTCCTTGAATAACTCCAGTCGTGGGGGGAGTCAGAGGGAGACCTGGCCTTTCCACAGTTGAACGCGGCATGGCCCCCGACCGCATGAGGAACCTGAGCGGTCCCGACCTATTTCTTTAGCTGTGGGGAAGAACCGCAACTGGTGCCTGCCATTCCAGGGACCGGGCAAGGTGGTGTTAACAAGGGGAAAAAAAACTTTTAATGAGTGTGGAAAGGCCAGAAAAAAAGACGTTCTTCTTCAGCTCGGAGCATAGTTAACAAGTAATTACGTATGAGGCTTCTAACGACGACCTGTGCTGGAGAGAGGAGCCGGGCGCCGTGGTGGGGTGACTGGAGGCACACTTCTGGCCCTTTTGATTACCAGGTAATTTCACGTGAAATGCAATCACTGACACACCGAAGGGGCCTGCAGATTAGCATGGCCCCTGTTCATCTTTCCTTCTTTGTCAAAGTCTAACTATAATGGTGTTATTTCTTGGCCCAGAGCCAATTTGTTTCTCCCCTGCAGACTGTTCCCTTCACAAAGGCTGCAGTCCATGTTTTATGGATTTCTTTTTTTTAAAAAAAAAAAACATTTATTTTTGTTTGATGAAAGGGTTAGGCAAATGCATGCCATTGCAGAGAAGATGGGTTGTTATGGCTAACAGCCCTCCGATTGGTGGAAAAAGGTTCCTGAAGCAATGTTTTATACGCTTAGCCTTTCACGTCGCCCATGTGTACACGTCTTTCCCGTGGTAAACGAGGGGTATTTCTTGAAGAGAGGGCTCTCTTTCTGTGGAGGACCTGGAGGCCGCAGACAGTGCATTAACATCCTTTCTTCGTCCTTGGTGTTCTCGTTCCCTTCTGAGTCCTCGTCACTCCCTCCGATGTCTAAATGCAGTGCTGTGATTCAGTATGCGGGCATGCTCCGTTACTAAGCCCAGAAAAGGCGAATTAATCAGTCAGGCTTTTAATAAAAATGGCCTCATAATATAAGAAAAAGGTTATCCTTTTTTGGAATACTGAAAGAATTTAACTGTTAATTCACTTATTTTTGGTTTATATGTATACCTTGGCCATCACCAGTAAATTCCTACTCTTTGCATTGCGTGAATCGCTCATAATCAGTATAATTTAGATAACTGGCCACTAAAAATGTGTAATTGCTTACAGGCATTGTGTTTGTATACTAGTAAGTTACCTAGTTCTAAGTATTTCTATATTGTGGTTAAATTATGAAACAGTTTGATTCCTCTGTACCTACTGCTCTTTTCAGTTGTTGATGAGACACTGAAATGACGATATTGATTCCTGTCACTGGTGTAACAATGAGTTCCTGTCCTGAATTATTCCTATCAATGGAAGAGAGGAAACTGTTTATGCAAACATGGGAGTAATTTGTGAACTTTTATAAGGCATGTGTTTCTTGACAATTTTGTGCACTAGTGGCCCAAATTGTGGAAACACCTTTGCCATTACACTTTAAAAATTACTACATGAATATTGCCAGTCATGAACAATGAAAGAATATTACAAATATCATACATTAGACGATTAAATAAGTGGAGCGATAGTGAACATGCAACAGGTAATTGATATATGTTTTTTTATTTTGCTGTATGACTGTTTAAGTAACCTCGAAAGAAGATTGTGTAAAGCTGTATCAGACACTGGTGCTCTGACCATCCATAATGGATGGCAGTTTGGTGATTGCATTGATTGTGATTTGGGTCACATGCTAAGTGTTACTTGGAGTAGCCCTGAGTAGGGGCATGCAGGCTGGTCTCTTCTAAGGCCTGCTTAAATACTGAGAGGTAGCTCAACCTCTACTGCTAGCCTGTTGCTCTGATGCCAGTGGCCTTTGCCTAACCGTGGACCAACAGACAAACTCAACACAACCCTAATTATACGCTGTTGTCAAATTCTGTTTCCTTCCCTTGTAGCAGAGGTATTGAAACTGTGGTGCAAAGGAATGGGGGGCAGATCTATTTTGAAATTGCAACCTTTAGAAATATTCAAAATATTATGAGCACATTCGAAAATGGTGCAGTAGCAAGCACTGTTATCTCACACCTCTGCGACCAAGGTGCGAGACTCCGTCATGGCTCCGTGTGTGGAGGTTGCATGTTCTCCCCGTGTTCCCCGTGTCGTCACAGGGTTTCTTCAGGGTACTCTGGTTTCCCCCCATAGTCCAAGAACATGCTAAGATGAATTGGAGTTACCAAATTGACCATTGATATGAATGATGTATGCATGTGTGTGTATATCTCCTGCCATGGGTTGGTGCCCCATCCTGGGTTGTTCCCTGCCTTGTACCCATACCCTCTGGGATAGACCCTAAGCCCTCGCAATATTGTATAGGACAAGTGGGTACAGAAAATGGATGGATGAGCATTATATGACTAGCAAATTTGAATAATTAAAATGATAGGCACCAGGTCAGTTTTGTGTGTGTGTATGTGTGTGTGTTGGGGGTCAGGGGAGGGACAAATATCAGCCCTAGGGGGGCCTGTGAATACCTTATATTGAATGCATTATAGCAACCATCAGCAATCCTTCCTGTCTATTTTTTTTGCTAAGAGGGGAATGTTTAGGGGAATGAGATGGGGAATGTTCAGAGCACTTTCGTACCATAAATTATTGATCGCATCATCAATTGCATTAAAGTGACTGTAATAACGTTTCTGGTTCATTTCTCTGCAGGAGATCAAAGCTTGTGATTCAGTTCCTGAACATCAGCGTGAAAAACAAAGGCAGTTTACCGAGCATTAATATTAATGAGTGATTTCGTGAATACACACTGCACTTCCCGTCAGAGCACTCGCAATGTGCACCACACACATTGGCGCTGGCCTTTGTTGCGTCGCCGGATTTGACGTGCCGATGAGGACAGCGCTCCAGAGAGGTCGCAGGGCGCGGAACAGTATTAGCATTCTCGGCCACGCGTACTGGCCCAGGCGACCCACTGCAATTTTCATGTGATATTACCGTAAAAATATCACTTCTGCCTCAATTACAGAAGCCCACTGTGGGGAGTGTGATGCTCCCACCCACTCAGCCACTCGCTCCCCATGAGGGGGGTAGTCCCGTCCCCACTGAGGAGAAGCATCGAGCAGATGCGGGGGCTGGGGGTGGGCATTTTGGTCTCATGTCTTACAAAATTGAGTCGAAAATGTATATCAGGCTGCCGAGACTCTGCGTTGATTTGCTCATTCAAATCCCCACACATATGATTTTTTAATCTCTAATTTTGTAATAATTGTACAACCAATTTAGTACTTCAGCCTACTTTTATGACCCACTTTTTCTCTTTTTGAATGTGTGTGGAAGCCAGAAAATATCACTGTTTGCACTATGAGTTTTGACTTCATGAAACAGTTTTTACCTCCATGGCGTGACATAGTCTGAAGGTATCTGTTCTGGAAGATAGCTATGTGGCTTCTCTGTTTGCAAGGATGGTGGAGAATAGGGTATCAAAGTCCATCGTGTGTTACCAGTATCAGCGGTGTCTGCTGCCATTTGATCATTTCATAATGTATAAAACCATATAGGCAAATTCAGTAGGAGCCAGTTCTTTAAGTGAAAATAGAGCTTCTGTATTCCTTTACAACTCTATGCCAACTTCACCGGTATGAAGTGCTGGGAGCCCCCAATAAATCACCGAAATGTGTAATTTCTTTGTGACTCTTTGCATTTTGAATCACTGACGTATAACAGGCTCTGGGGCGTGTTCTATAGTAGCTTTGACGACAGTTATGACAACTTTAATTCTGATAACAAATGATAACCTTGAATCGTTTATCTTATGCAAAAAGAGTGATTGATTTCCTAGTTACGTTTTTGCTCGAAAATAATGATATTGTTGCAGGTAAGGCTGCATGTCAGTCTGTTACAAATGACAGGAGATGTAATGTATGTACAGCCGTCTGTCGGTATTCATCTGTGTTGGGCCCAAAAGGATGACTGGTTATAAGGAGTGTCTTAATACTCCTATTAATGCCCCTAGTGGCAACACCCTTTACAGTATATATTTTGTTGAATAAGAAACACAAAGAAAAAGTGGCATCATAATGGATAAATACAAGGTAGAACAAATGTTACTAATGCAAGCGCAAGTAATTTTTGCTGTCACTCTTATCAATATTTAAAAAATTTTACCTATGGACATTATTAGATTTATAATGTAATGCTCTGTAATTAAAGGAAATTCAAGCTGAAGTGATTCAGAATATTGATATACAAGTGACGCCCCCCCCCCCGGGGGGTGGGGCGGGGGTATAGTGGCCCGAGTGCGGGGCGGGGGGGGCGGGGGGGGGGGGCGGGGGGGGGGGGGGGGGGGGGTGGGGGG
>JAODJX010000001.1:18220952-18239235 GCA_026776945.1 Isichthys henryi | reverse complement strand
CCCCCCCCCCCCCCCCCCCCCCCCTCCCGGCCCCTTGGGTCCACCCCCCCCCCCCCCCCCGGGGGGGGGGGGGGGGTGTTGGTATCGGATCCTGTGCGGGGGGCAATTATTTGCAGATAGGAGAAGGTGAGCGAGCCCAATTCCTTCTCCCGTGTAGGCTACATATGAATACGTCATGTTTAGATTAATCCAAGGAAACGTTATATCGTTATTATTGAAGCAGTTGATTTCAATGTAATTCAAATTTAAAGTTTTTGTTGGACATTTTGTAAAATCTCAAAGAAAATCTAATCGACACACTGAGGACTATAGCCTTGTGAGCTATCCACACAGCAGGACACGGATCAGAAATACAACCGCTCTTTTCTGAAGACAGGGAAAAGGGGATTGTGGAAGTGTTAACAACATGTAATGTAACAAACGGAATCCAAGACTTTATGTAAACATGTGACGTTTTGAGTAAAGATATACAGAAGTGTCAAAGGAGAGGTTAAAAATGATCAAATAACCATATCGCCCACTACTAAGTTGTCTTTAAATTTCTGTTTTTTTCCACTGAAACATAGAAATGTATTATTTAAGCACCATGAACCCAACTGTTCTACCTTAAAACCTCCACAGTACAAAAATGTCTCGTGGGCACATGTGACCTCAATTGAACAATGCACCCCTCCCTAGGCTATCTATATCATTGCACACAAATGCCTCCTAGACTCTAAAATATGCACTTGACTTAATGACTTTAACGATACCGTTGCTCCAATTTAAAATTATGCACAAGTTTGTAGGCGCCATTAATAGAAACAAAGCACGAAAAAACAAGTTAATTTAATATACTGAGCATTAATCTACGAAGGACTTGCTTTCCTATATTATATACAACATGCTTTTGATACTTATAAAGTGAAGAGCCCTATACATGTCTGTGATCACATATACATGTCTATTGCCACTTCGTCTAAGTTCTTCAGGCTGTTATAGAGCCAGTCCAAGTAAAATAGGCAATTCTGTATTTTTTTTTTTTTTTTTAAATGTGAGGGCCATGAGGGGCCATAGTTTATACAGAGACCCACCTTATCATTAGACAACGACATGCTTTGAATCGGGGAGTGACGGAGGAGGGGGTACTTTGGTGGCCAATCAGCTTAGGCCAGTGCTCCTGTGGCCCCGCCCACCCCTATATAGGCCCTAGCTGAGTGATGTCCACAGGCAGCAATAAAGTTACTCCATCACGGAACTGGTGGCTCCCCTTAGTCAGCGCCCATTACACACCTATGCAGTTGTTTGTCAGAGTACATCAGAACAACCCAAGAACCCTCACAGCCTACTGGTAAGTGTGCAAAACCACCAAAAGTTGAACAGAGCCCCTTTCACTAATTTACCGCCTTAAGACATCTCTGCACTGTACTTCCTGTACATTTGTAATTTCTACTGTATTCTTTACTTTGCATATATTGTACTGCAAAGTTTCTCCTGTCTCTCATATTTGGCGCCGACCTACAATCACTTCTGGTATGTTTGTACATATGGGCAGTAAAGTGTCCCAGGTTCTTCTTCTACTGAACTCAAAATTCATGGACCCTGTAGAGACTTCAGTAAGCCTGGAATACAGGACATTTCAGTGCATGACCGACCACCAGCTTCATCACCCATCTGCTAATATCAGCTGATCAAGTCCACGAGCCCACTGACACGATCTGTATTCCCCTGTCTAAGACAACAGAAATATATACATACATAAAAACTATCCATCGCACTACAGCTGCTGACCGTTATGATTATATTACCTCTGCTTGGTACCGCAATGGCAGCTTCTAGAACATTCAGAAGTCAGATTACAAGTGCGGCCTAAACAGAACCATCTTTGTTTTCCCAGAGCATTTCTGTTAGACCTTTCCCCTAATCTCTGTGTCAATACCTAGTACACCTAATCCCCATCTCCTGCAAACTCACAGGTTCTGTGTTTAAAAGCAATAGTCAAATTATACTTAAAGTTAAAAAAAAAAAAAACGCAGTAGGAAGATGCAAACTGGGCAAACGTAAAACCAGATAATCACAGTTACAGCTATAATATACATCTTGGGGTATATTAACTAGACCAGGGCTGTTCAAATCACGGTCCTCAAAGGCCAAGCATTGCTGATTTTCCAGCCTTCCTTTACCTGCAAGTTAGGTGTGAAGCCTCCAGCCAATCAGAATCAGTCAACTAACCCGAAGAACTGAAAACAAGGCCTGGATTTGGAATCAAGGCCCTGAACTAATTAGAGTTTTTTTCTTTAAAAAAAAAAAAAAAAAAAAAGGAAAGTGAAGCAGTGCTTATATTCCATTTACTGGAGTTAGAATGATGTAATTTCCTTTGAACTGCTCTCTGATCATTTATATTCAGTATGTTAGGATCATAGCCCAGAAACACACTACATCAACAGCAGCTCCCCATGATACAGCAGAACACGATAGAGGTATTTAAAAAAGCTCATTCTCTTCAGCAGCCTGTCTCCAAGGACAGCGTGGTGAATTTGTGAAAACTAGCCTGAGCAATTCGGTGTCTATGTGTGTGTTTGTGTGTGAAGAGCACTCAGTCCCAAGCCACTTCACTGCAAAGGCTCTGGGTCACTAACCAAACCACTAATTGGATCACAGGTAGATAAAGATGGATGGATGGATGGATCTTGCCTCAGGTAACTGAAACACTTCCTGGTTGGGAGTTTTTTTTTTTTTTTTTTGTATATGAAACAAATTCTCTTGACATTTTGGAACAAGTACGGGAGGGAAAATTAATAAATAGACCATTTTCCAAATCCCTCTACCTCCAACCAGTGTGTAAAAGTAGCACTCAGAGGCTTGGAACCATCCATAACTAAAACACAAACACAGCACCAAATAAAAGATGACTACAAAGTTTAAGAGGTGCATTAAGGACTTGTGGGTGCGTATAATGCATATAATACATACATTACACTGTAAACGAGACACTATATAGTAAAAGAACAAAAAACAAAGGTATATATCCAGTACAGATCTGCATCGATATGCTAAACATGAAGGACTATACAGGTTTGGGACCAAGGAGCTCTTTAGCATGGAAGAAGAAGGTTTTTGTCCCTTTTAGTGTGGTAGCCAGGCATGGCACCATGGAAGGGTCCCCACCCCCGTCTTAGAAAAAGAAAAGCTGCCCTCATTTTAATTTACATTTTAATTCTGGTTAGTGCAAGCCGTTTCACACCTCTATACCCAATTAGCAATTAGCTGTCTTCCGAGTCGAGACCTTCACGCTGACGTCTGATCCGTAGCCGATCTATATGCAGCTTGTGCAGATAGTGATAAGAGCAGGCAGAATACATGTATAGTTTTAAATCTAATTTTGTAATGATTTGCAAGCCAGCAGGCCTGCAGGGAGAGAGAGGGAGGGAACGGGGGAATTCGACATGTGCTCTTCAAAAGGAGATGTCTGCGGTGTACGCTGGCAGTGCGAGGAGGAACGTCTCTTTGTGTTTGCACGTAATTCGCTTCCCCTGACTAATCTGAGACAGGAAGTAAGTTCAGAGAAAACCACTTGCCCAGGCAGCAAAGAAATAAAAAATAAAAATGCCCGACAAAGAAGCAAGTGGACTTGGGGATTTAAACCCAGGTGCTACCAGTAATGTTGCCCAGAAGGTAGTCTGGACATCATGGGGGTGAGAGGAGCACTTGCTGGAGGAGAAGTCTTTGGATCACATCTGTGCAACACCCCGCTACTCAGCACCTCGCGCTCATTAAAGGGGCCAGCAGAGGCTCTCCCAAGTTTCAAAACACTTTTAATGAGAGACTCCCACACTTATAACATTAAAAATGAAGGGTACATGAAAATCAATGGGCAAAGATTAAAATAAACCTGTAATGCGAAGCCGGGGCCCATGCTCATGAATTTTAAAAGCCGGCAGTTCAAAAAGTTGCAAGCGACGCCTGGAGTTGCTAACCTTTGACAGGTAGATCCGCACCATCCCCACCCGAGCGGTAATTAATACCGAGGAGGCAGGTCAAAGTTTTGATTTAATTCCGGCCCAATTAGCTCAGCCTTCAGAAAGTCATCATTTAACGGCTCGGCGCGGGACATTAATGAGGCACAGAGGACGTGTAATTGAATAAAAATGTCAGGGTGCCACAGCGGCACGTAACCAATCTCAACATACGTAGGCTGCAGCAGTGCCGGCATGGTTATTTATGCGTGTGGTGATGCGCTGACGGCAGGGGAATCCGGCGGCTGTGCGACACACTGCAGCTGTGCTACTCAGAGAAGCTGTGCTGCTCCCGCATTTCAATGCTTTGAATTTCTACTCTTGCAATTAGATAACTGAAAGGGGAGGAGTTTGGCCATTTCTTCCAAAGGAAATTCTGGAACTTACAGCTCTTTTTCTCAATGGAAATGGAATATAAATAAAACAAAGAACAGACAAATGAATAGGCAAACATAAAACAGTGAATTGTGTGACAGCACAGGGGTTTGGTACATTTAAATAGAGCTGTTCTCAGCTTAGGAAGTTCTATGATACGATGAACTTCATTGACCCCAGCAGTGCATTCTTGTGCATTCATAGAGATAAATAATTCTTGGGAAATGGTTCTGTCAAATTTATCACCATGTTCACAGGATTACTAAGGACCTGCACAACAAGCCATCTCCAGGGATGAGACACTGGAACCTTCCTTACAAACCCAAGCTCTAAAATACTGCTCTACTTTCTGGACATTATATAACTACATGCATTCATCTTCTATAATCAGTTATTGAGTACAGTGATCATAGAGTACATCCCATTAAAACACAAGGCACACACTGGAAGGTTTGCATGTATTGTTTCTGGATTGCAGGAGGATAACATAGTAATAGATGACACCCACACAAATGTAGATGGTCACAAACTCCAGCGTATGTAGTATGAATCATTTTAGCCAATCAGAAGTGCAACCGCACAGCATTGGCACCCAGAAAACAGCAGACAACCTGCTTTAATGGTTGGTTGGTTGGTTCAACAGAATGACAAATACAGACGCTCCACTACTTACGAATGAGTTGCGTTCCAAACGGCCATTCGTAACTTGGAATGTTCGTAAGTCGTTATTCAACATCATTTTAAGGGTATATGCAAGTACAAAGAACTAGGATGCTGGGAGTACCCACGCTACGCTGCTGCGCGGCGGGAGTAGCGGCCAGAAGTCATACTAGGCGGGATTACTGCGCAGAAAAAAAAATTGACCTGTGATGTCAATGGGCAGGTGGATGAGTGAGGAAACGGGAACCCAATTAACACAATTTGGACACAGTCCTCTTCCTTCATTTGTCTGAAAGTTCGTAAGTAGAGGAGTGTCTGTACATTGTCAATGAGTCAGTGTGTGAGGAGGGAAAAAAAATTAAGATTTAAAATCAATGGAGAAAACCGATCCCTGTATTTTTAAAACTATACATTAAAAAATACATTTAAACAGCTCCAGTTCACGGTTTATCTGCCAGCTGTCTAGAGTTTTCAAAGCCAACATTCTGCATGCCAGAGGTAAAAAAGAACCTTCAACCAAAGATCTTTGAATATGCATCTCTAAACATATTCCTTTCCTGAACTGAAGAGCAAGCTGTCACTTTCCCATAATATATTCAACAATATATTATTAATAATGTACCAAAAACTGAACTGCTTCAGGCGGTTCATAGTACACACAGCTGAAAAGTGTTTACAATCACAGTCAGTCACAAATGCAGGGAGTAGCTTAATTTTTATATGTAATAATGATCTTTAAATGATCAGTTTGATATCTTGTTTTTAGTGGAATCCCATACTGGTGCTTATATCAGGCCCCCATAGTTTGTTAGTTAAAGCTCCAGAATATCAGGATTTGCACCATTTCCAGATAAAACTAATCTTTAACCATCCATTTCAGCCACCCTTAATGGACAGTTTTCCTGAACCAGGTTTTATGGAATAACCTACATTTTAAGTAATTTTAAAAACTTTTCTGCATTTCAAAAGGGGAGGGGTATTGCAGAAATTATCCTGCACTAAGTGTTTGATTGAATATGCAGAACAAGGATTTCCCATACATAATTCTGAAAACAGATCATTTTACTGAAATGTACCAATCTGGATTTGAGTGTCCAGAATGGATGTCACACACAAGTTATGTGAACTCCCGTTCCTAAGGCGATTTATCCTAAATGGGATTAAGCTATTAAATTCTGGCTGTAGTCTAACTGCTAAAGCACAGTGTATTTAATAAAACTCTGGGTGTATTTTTATTGGGTGCACATGAATACCGTTTGAAGTGTTCAAATCAGTTTGGAGAACGTTTAAGATATAGTAACTTTATATCTAACGGAACGACTAATTACGCAAAATTAAGTTATTGCACAAATTTCATTTCAAGGGCACAGAATGAAGCAGCCCTATTTTGGCACCAAGTAATCAACCAGAAGCAGATTGTAATTTAGCACAGTTTATTAATTGAATGTCAAAAAAAATTAATCAAAAGGGGCCGATACTGAGTAACCCAATGACTAGGACTGAATGGGGCAGATTGGTACCAGTTTTCAGGCGTTAGAATAGACATGGCGAAGGGGAAATGACGCGGTCGAACTGGGTGAACCCTGAAATATGTTCCTAGCGACACATTAAACTTCCAGTTAGATCTCTCTTTAAAATACTCATGTTTGCTACACTTCACAAAGCGCCGCAAAGTTAAAATCCAAATAGGCGGCATGTCAAAAGTAGTGCAACAAAACAAACCTTTTCTCAGAGCCACTAGAGCGCCCCCTAGCGTCTACTCACCGCTTTCCTACAGGAATCGGCCCGTAGGTAGGATTCAGCTAGTTAAAGGAACACAACTAGAACCCAGCGTTTCATTTTAATACTTTGAAAACTAGACGCCACAAAAACCTTGAAAGTTACTGTAATATGATATGTTACTTTGGTCATTGGCCTATTCCGAGTTAAGATTGATTTCCTATAGCAAGAAATGCTATACCTTCGCCAACAAACACACGATTTAAACCCCCCTTTTTCTTTATCCCGGTTCTGTTAGATTATTCGCTACTTTTACCGGCGTCGCACACAACTTGGAAGAAAAAAAAACGATTTATTTAAAAAAAAACTACAAGAACTTAACTCGAATAAAGTACTCACATTTTAGTTACTGCTCCTTTCTCAGACATAAACCGCGTCTCTCCTTCGGCACTTATCGCGAGTGCATTTTCAGCGTTCAACTAGTGTGGGTCGTTCAATACGCTGCGAGGCACCTAAAGCACATTTTAACTAAATTGTAACATATGGTACAATAAGATTTACAAAACGCGTTTTGCCATACGGACGCTTTAAGATATCGCTAGAAAAAGACATTTTCCGGGAAATTTCACATTTTACGGAGAAAAAGCGTTTCTCGCACGCCGCACCTCCACATGCATACGATCTCCACCATACCCACACCGGCGCATTCAGAGATATGACGGGCGACAGTGTGAAGTTAACAGCGAGAAACAGAAAGGACAATGCCGCTGCAGATTTCGGGTCGCCTGCGACTACCGGTTCACCGAGGGTGTCGGAAAAATCCCAGCGCATGATTGGGGCTTCACCCCCTCCAAGCAAACGACAGGAAAAACCCACATACATTTAGTCTCGGTTTACAAAAAAGAACCGAAAAACACTGCAAGCACAAAGAAGCGATCTCTGCAATCATTAGCGGCATGTTTGGCACGAATACTTCCTGCATAAACAATAAAAAAAAGAATAATAATTTTTAAGAAAAAACCCTCCGGCAATTTTCCTTCACCACAATGGCGTCTTTCATTGGCACTAGCAGATCAGGGACACCTAGGAAATGAAAGTGGCAAAGATATAGCAAAAAAAGCCTCTGCCGAGATCTCACGGCGGTATAAAACATGGGTGCAAGGCTCATTCCAGCTAAGAAAGGACGAACGTTTTCCTGAACTCAACGCGCCAGGAGCCTATTCGCACCAAGGGCGTAAATGCTTTCTCGTCGTGGGCTGGATGATTTTCTTCTAGAGCCCGGAGTCCATTGTTTTCAAAAAAATTCAACCACTGGTATTTAAAACCGATACTCCGATCAAGCGGCGCACATTTCCCACGAAGTGGTTAAATTATTTTTTTGTTACAACTGTGGCGCTTCACTCCTGGCACATGCGTAAAAGCTGCTGCGCCCAAAAAGTCTCAGCCATGCCCGCCTCAGCAAATAACACCGAACCAAATCTATCAGCCCTTACCTGAAACATTGATGAACATCAAGTGTCTTTTTTTCCACCTCTCTTTCCCTCGGATTTCGTTAGCGATCTGCTTCCCCCGCTACACCAGTGAGAAATGCAATAGCTTGGCTAAGGTAGTCAGAACAAAATACAGAGAATACTTGCTCCAGGGCTTCGAAACCCCTTAAGGCGAAGATCAGGATACAATTAGCTCATGCCTCTACCCTAGTCAAAACCAATCTGCAAAATAAAACTTCAATTAAATTAACTGATCACAGAGGCAAGCGCGCTGGCCTTCATCAAAATTACTGTAATTTTTCTATTTTGAAAAAAGATCCGACAAAATTCTACATAAAACAGCCTCGCGTCTGCTTCCAACTTGCCTATTGCCCCTCTCTTGCACAGAAAGGCTGATTTTAATCGTTATGATTAGTTTTGATGTAACGTTTCCTCGAGCGATTTCTGCGAATGGATGGAGTGTTTCTGTGCCAGTAAGGAAAATGCAGCAGATGATGATAATTTTATAGATTGTTGCGTGTGTCATTAGATTTATTATATTTAAAACTAAACACGGTACATCTTCTCGAGGTTGCTTTTGAAGCCAGAAAAATAATATACGTGAGCGCGTTAAGGTCGCTCAACTTGTTGATGAAGATCATCTTCGTTGTGATAATCAGTGTGTATGATAATTTGGAGATCCGTCCGCATCCCGCCAGTCCCCTGGCTGTGTAAGTTCCCAGATGACTTGTATAAATAAGCACATAGAGCCCGATATGCCCCAATCAAGTCTGAATCAGCGCCCGGGGGTGGAAGGGGCTCACAAACTAATTTCAAATGTTCAGCCATGCATAATTTCAAAAGATTCAGAGTTCCTAAGCCTTTGGTCTGAAACTATATTAGTCTTAACGGAGGGCACTGCACTCTGTACACATATCTGGTGCAGCAATCAATAAAAATATCAATTAACTTTTTTCTTCACCTGGATAGGGGGCAGTGAGAGAAGATATTAGATCAGGATTAAAGGCCTATTTTTTTCCGATTATGAGTCAAAAAACATGCCAGTTGAAAAAGTACACTACAATGTGGCCTTTGATTACGTGAAGATATATGTATTCAAAATATTACTCCACAATGTTAATAGAACCAGAAATTTAACCGAATTAACCCTTAATATTAACAGTTGTCATGGCTAAATTTCATACCCCACGGCAGACTATTTTGCTCTCTATCGTCCCCTGCTGGTCTAAGTATTGGATGCAAACCATCCATCCATTTTCCAAACCGCTTATCCGTACTGGGTCGCGGGGGGTCCGGAGCCTATCCCGGAAGCAATGGGCACGAGGCAGGGAACAACCCTGGATGGGGGGGCAGCCCATCGCAGGGCACACTCACACACCAGTCACTCACGCATGCACACCTACGGGCAATTTAGCAACTGAGCATGTTTTGGGACTGTGGGGGGAAACCGGAGTACCCGGAGGAAACCCCACGACGACCTGTGTGGGGAGAACACACATGTGACTCCTCACACATGTGACCCAGGCGGGGATTTGAACCGGGGTCCCAGAGGTGTGAGGCGACAGTGCTCACCATTGCACCACCATGCCGCCCCTCACAGCAGTACATCCAACCGCTTATCCTGGTCAGGGTTGCGGGAATTTCATCATTCCAGAGCAGAAATATCACATTGTCATGATATTAGTAAAGCTTGTAAGGAGGATAACACTAGTTCCAGGCTACCTTCCTCAGCCGTTAAATATTCCCTTCATATAGGCTACAAATACACACCTTAGCAGTCTAATCTTAATGGTGTGTCACAGCCTTACATCCCTTATTGCTATAATGCTGTAATAAATAAATAAACACGCTACTTATGCACTCAACAGATGTTCCAAACCAAACTAGCTGAATTCATTACAGTTTTAAAGCTAGGAATTTCGGTAAGTGATTTGGGCTAAGTACCTTTCTCAAGGTTATAATAGCTGTTACTCATAGAATGGGCATCTTGGATTTAATCCAATCCTTTGCCCCTACAACACGCCATGCTCTTTCAATAATAATGATGGTATTGTTCTCCACTTCAGTGCTTGCTATAATTGTGGCAACTATATTGTTCCCTTTTAAATGTGCTTGTATAAGCAATAACTTAGCATTCCTTTCCAGCTCGTCTTTGCATTATGCCTACGGCAGAACAAACATTTAAAAGCTTCAGAGAAAACAGAGAACACACACAACAATGTATTTTAAACTCATTTATGAAACCCACATTATATCTTCGGTGGTTTAACTGGATTTTGTAAGATAGACAAAATAATTACAAGACGGTCTGGGCAAAACTCTTCATCTGTGTTGCTGAAAATCTTGAACTCTAAACCAATGTCTTTGTGAGATCGTGTAAAATCGTTTCACTAAATCCTTTTATCCATCGGTCATACAGCGGGTTGTGTGACAATGACGCCTGAGTATTTCTGAAGTTCAAGCGCAGTCTGTCGCTGAATGACACTATCCGTATGTACACCAACGAGTGGGTGTTGTTGACTGACGCCGGGCATCTCGCGAAAAAAGTGTCACTCTCCGACGCATTTGCTCTCTTTGTTTGCGCGCTGTCACCCAGTTTTGAGTATCTTGATCAAAGTAGTATTGAGTACAAGCATTCACATCACGCCCTTTAGCGGTGATTAATGTCATCTGCTGACACCAGCATTTGCATTTAACCCTGGTCTATACACGCGCCAGATGCGCGTCTTGCAAGGTGCGCTTTTTCGTTTAACTGAGATCTTTCTCACTTACCGAGACCGTTTTAGAAGGCAACCCCCGCAGTGTACTAATGTTTCCTTCTATATTTAGGTTGCAACCCGACAATATAAACAACAGACTCAATATTTTTTTACAAAATGCAAGTTTATTGTGAGTAAAATTACTGATTTCATGCGGCCAATATCAAGCACCTGACCAGCACCAGTTACTCCCAGCTGTCATCTTTTACACGTTGACATATTTGTGAACTGTACGTTTATAGCTATTACTACTGGAAATACTGACCACTCTTTGCAAAGATTAAAGATTTTTACCCCCAGGTTTGTCAGTTTATTATTATTATTATTCCGGTAACACTTTACTCGATGGAGCACAAACATTTAATAGTAACACAGTTATTACTGAAGTACAAATCATGAACAAATATAGTTACTACTTGAGAGATGTATCATGATTCATTATTGATGAACAAACATGAGATCAGTATTTCACTTCTGTTATTCATTACTTGTTTCTTCAGTAGTTCACAAAGGTTTACAGACTTAACAGATATAGTAACTGCCTGGGATAAATGATGCTTCACGATTCATTAATAATGAACAAACATGAGATCATGTAACTAAGGCTTAGTTTGTGGTTAATTGATACATAAGTAATTTCTTAATGCTACATTATTTGTGCCCCCCTCAAGTAAAGTGTCACCATTATAACTAACGGACACTCAGCTGTTAAATCTCTTGCCCTCAAGTTTCTCGTGAAACACATCGTTAACATGAGGGTCACAGCCTGCCTGCGTTTTGTTGCTGTGGTAAAAGATGACTTATGAGAACCGCAGTCAATGAATACAAAAGTTCCAGAAGCGCGCGGTGATCTGGGATTTACCATCGACGACATACAGTCTTTCACTCTGTGTTTTTGAATTAAAACGGTGTTCTGTGTTATACTGCACACAAGTCTGCGTTTCCTGCCGTCACTTTTGAACTTCTGACGATGCGGAATTCTCCTAAAACTGCCGTGAAGAAATGTGGCGCAAACATGGACCGGCGTGCACGTCAGGATTATGCTAAAATGGAGAGATCAGTCAGACTTAAACAGATGCCTTGGTACAACTGATAAAAAGATATACGGCATGTTATACAGTACATAACCGATTACTTATTTGAAAACCTACATGTTACAGATGGCTGCTTACAGTGGAAATCTATATCCAAGTCAGATCTCTGTGGGGATCTTGAGACAGATTCTCCAGAATATATAAATTTGGAAGACGGCAAGTTTTGAGTAAGGGGTGTAAATGTATTTTTAAGACTTCCTCTCCAAAACACTGGAGGCAGATACCAACTCCACGGTGGTGTCCCCAAAGGAAAACCACATAGGTTACTAAACATATGATGCATGAAAACAGCGCTCCCCAGTCACGTGTGCAAAACTTTCTTTCCGAATAACAGAATTTAACGAGACACGCAAGAAATTTAATAATCTAATTCATCCACATTTTTGTTTTGCTTTTTAAAATTGATCTGCTTCATATACAGCACACACTTGCCTGCTATACACAGAAAAAAACTCTTATTTGGCAAAGGATACTGGTGAAATGGATAGCTGAATTCCCTGGAGACACTGGTAGAGCAGCAGTTAAGGAGGAAGCCTAACTAGAATTGAACCAGTACAAAAAGCAGGCATATAAAAGTGATTAAATGCATATTATGTGTCTGTCAGAAAATGTTTAATTGCTCGAGTACAATAAAAGGGAGAATAATCAGCTTTAAGTGACTTGTTCAATAATGTATTGCATGTCCAGGTAGGGTTATGGCTGATTACATGCAGCCCATGGTACATTTAAGATGGTATATTAGGGTATATACACAAGACAGGTAATTCAAAGATTCATAACTGGATACTGTACAGTTTGTTTTTGTATACAACCATATGAAGGACTTTTGCAAAGTTCCTATATAAAAGCATTTTCAAAGATAGTCAGTGAAAATTATTAGGCTTTTTATCCACTATTTCAAATTTCTGGTATGTACCCACATCCAGAAGATACCTTCTCTGTTCCACACATGCATTCCTGGAGATAAGCAGTCTTCATTTTGTGAGGTCTTGGTGTATTTCACAGGGGATTTCACAAGCCCAACAGACAACTGTTCCTAACATAACCAATAACTGATTTAATTTCTCCCACCTTCTGAACACAACATCCCAAAGGAAAATTAATACTGGATTAATGGTAAGATGAAGTTATCAGCCTGCGTCATAGCAGAGTTAGCTATTTTCAATCCCCCTCCGACACACTCTTCCAATTGTTTATATTGAATCCACATGCCTTAGCAACAAATTTATTGCTGCCATTCTTTATCTTCCCCAAATTATTTCTTCCTAGAGAACAAACCAACCCAAATGCAGAGACTTAATTGTACTTCTGATCAAATTCTTTAAATGCAAAATCAAATGTGCTACGGTGTTGATGTCAGCGATTTGAAGAGGTGTGGTGCTTCGTTAAAAGGAACCAAACGGCCCCTCTATAGTGCAGATAAGGTCAGTGGCTGTTTTTCTTGGGCTGCTGCCCAGTCACAGCAGCGAGCCGAAATACCAGGCAGGATATTTTCAGAGACTACACGGCTGTAACCATTAGCAGATGTGAGACCTCCCAAACAGACACTGACCTCTGTTGGTACCGGATGACATAACCGAAATGATGTAACGCCTCATCTAGGAGGGGGGACACCCCTGTCGCTACAGCCACCAAATGCTAACAGGCAAACTAGCAGAGAGGGAAAAGACTGTTTTCCTTTACTGATCATAATGTCATCTTTGCCTCTTTTTGGCTGCACTTCCTTCATCTGTAAATTCAGACACTCAGGCATTGGTCTCCAAGCCGGGAGGGGAAAATCCCAACCTCTCCATGGGCCAGCTTAGTGTCATTATTCAAGAGTACAGAATATTCACAACTGCAGCATGTCCAATGACGATGACACAGTATTTGTGCTAGTCTTGGGTCTTTCTCATTGGCCTGTATCAGACCTTCCAATTGATGCCAGTGGCCAAAGGAGGAAAAGATGGTCTTTCTCCAATAAGTTTATCCAGATGGGAGGCAAGTCAGTGCCAAAAATGCACAACAAAATAGATTCCCACTGTTCTTTTAGACCTGGATGTCCTTGGAGAACCTTTAATGAGCAAAAACAGATATCACAGCTACACCCAGTGACAAAAAAAGTTAGGTACCCAAAGGGAGTGGTGGACATGAAATGAATCTGCATGTGGTGAAAGGTCACGTGACTGTATCGCAATGATAATATAAGATCAAACAGACAACAGAATTGACAGTTCGGGCACACTGCTTGTCCCATGTCAGTAAGGTGTGGCCCTCCCGTGGGCCTGGATACACGTGGCTATACGGTGAGGAAGGGAGTCATACAGCTGTTGTATTCTCTCCTATGGCAAGTCGGCCCACATCTGTTGTAACTGGCCCTCGAGATCCTGTAGATTGGCACTGGGTCTGAGTTGACGTCTGAGCTCATCTCACATATGTTCAATTGAGGAAAGATTGGGGGACCTGGCTGGACGTGGGAGGACCTCAACATGACGCAGGCAGTCCATAGACACACGTGCCATATGTGGACGGGCATTGTCTTGTTGAAAGACTGTACCAGGGTGCTGTATCAGGAGGGGTAAGACATGCGGACGGAGAATGTCACTGACATAGTGCTGTGCCTTCAGGGTCCCCAGACTCACTACCAGAGATGAGCTGAAGTCATACCCTATGGCTCCCCACACCATAATGCCAGGAGTAACGCCAGTGTTTCTCCACAACATTGGCAGGATTGGTCCTCTCCCCTTGGCATCACGCACAGGACGATCATCCGTGGTAATGCAGAACCGAGATTCATCACTGAAAGTGGTATGAAGCCACTCGTCATCTGTCCATGACTTCCGGTTATGGTACCAGTCCAAACACAGCCGTCTCTGCGCTGGTGTTAACGGCAGCCTACACATGGGAAGGTGAACCCGTAATCTGGCTGATGTCAGTCGTAGAGGCACAATGCGGGATGACAACGGGTGTGGTAGAGAGTCCGGATGGCAGGCGCAGATATCATGGGGTTCTGTAATGCTTGGTGCACAATACGATGATCCTCCCGTTGTGTGGTTTGTCTTGGGTGACTGGAACCTTCACAACATGTGTGGGTGCCCTCATGTGCCCTTTGGTCCCAACATCGTGTGACTGTGACATCGGCATCCCCCACATGTTGGGCAATTGTATGATACTACCATCTGGCATCATGCAAACCCACAATGCGACCCCTATCAAACTCAGTCAAGTGCCGGTAACGCTGTCTAATGCATCTACAAGGCATTCTCTGTGTTTGGTGACTAGATGTGCCAGCTCCTTGCAAGTTAAATCACTTGCATACCCATTGCTGGTCTGCATGTGTACTAAATTACCAAATCGGACCATTACTTCTGGGTGCTTAACTTCTTTTGGCTCTGAATATATTTTTTGTGCGGAAGAAATTGTGGGATAGTTCAAAGTGCAATTAGTATGCAAATTGTGTCCTTAATGATTACTGGGGTCTCCTCCAAGCAAACACTGTAGAGGCACATGCATATAAATCAACTCTGGATGCATATAACTAGAACATACATACACTGAACCAAAAATGATCTAATTCAGACATCTAACACAGTCGCATACTGCATTTTAATGAAAAGTAGAAGCTCAATGTGTACGGCCTGGCATCCATGGAAGGAGCCACAGTAACATCAGCATCTCATACTTCCTCGAAAGCAGGAATGGAACAAACACTGCAGTGGCTAATGCAGGCATAAGTTCAGCACAGGGCGGGCAAACGCATACCTACACTTAAAGCCAACCTCTCAAAAGACAGGTTTCCATTTCGTTCTGGCCTCACTGCATTTCTGTGCATGATTTGCTCCCTTCCTTTCTGGAAGAAAAAAAAAACATTTAAATGGGAAAAAAAAATCTATGAACACAAGAGGTGGTGACCTGCATTAGGAAAAGAATGCTAGAGGCATCAATATAGTTTAATCCTATTAAACGGTTCCCTCTAGAGGGCATTGATAATAAAAGTTCCCTGATTACGAGAGGAAAGACCCAAACATGGAAATGATCCTGGAGCAGGGTACCTCTGCACAAACTGCTTTTAACAGACACTTTTCCTGTCCTTTACTTTTGGAGAAAGAAAAAAACAGAGCGGACGAACGCATGTGATATGAAAACAAACGAGCATGCAAGCAAACATTCGACTGAAAGCTGAGATTGCAGTTTAATCTGTAACAAAACAAATGTGTTTCATCAGGAATGAGCACTGGGCTTTTAGATGTCCTGGAGGGGATTGGGGTGTGCAGAGGGTTTAAAATGAAGCCAAGAGGAATCCAATCACATTTTCCAACTCTCATGCTTCTGCTAACCTGCTGAGGTCTCAGGTGTGCAATATATTGATTAGCGATTTTTAAAGCGGTTAGGTTACGACTAGCAATAATTTGCAACAATCAGCCCTCAGACTCCAGCACTACCAGAGGTTTGCATGTCCTTAAAAGTTTCATAACTATGAAATAAGTTACCAATGAGTGAGAGAGGATTTAGTATTTGCAGACATTAAAGATATGACAGGGGACACTCAGCAGGTCGCTAATCAGAAGATCTGCTACACAGACGTCTGTTCATGTTCATGCACAGATCATAATCGCATTCAACTGATTTCACAAACGAAAAAGTGGACGTCTTTGGCTGTTGTGATGACAGGAGTTAGCACCTTAAAGGAATTAGTACTCCTTCGAGAAGTACCAGGCTGCCAATGAGATCTATTGAGGAAGTTATCTATTCATCACATAACTACAAGTCGCATAAAACGCACGAACAAAAATAGTGGTACGGTGGTGTTGTCCTCCATGATGAATTTTGCAGAGTGGGGGTTGCACAAGATGAATTTGGCTAACCTACACCCACCACATTAAGCTTCTATTAATAAAAGATAGGACTTTATATGTAAAAAATATCCCTTTAATTTACTTCTGAGTTTTCTGTGTTAACTTATAAAATCCTGTACCACAGTATAATCCTACACTATTAATTTTGGGACTAATAAATAAATTCTGCGGAAAACAACTTAGTTTACACATTCTGTTTCCTTCTTCACCTTCATGTTTTCAAGTACATCTTTTCTTTCAAGATAATTTGTTTTTGTCTTTTCGTGACACAAAAAAGTCACAGGATGATGTATTCCCAGTACAAGTCCTTGACAAGGAACGAGCCGGCTGTGGGCTGTGTGAGTGTGTTTTATTCTGACGGTGTGGGTTGGTTAACAGCTGCCATTGACAGGAAGTCAGTCTGGGAAGCACATCGCAGATCAAATAACAACACGATAGGAACAGAGCACAGCCTCCAGTTCACATAACCCCAGACGTGTTCTCTCACCCAGGAGGTCTGAGTTCAAACTCCTTTACAACACTTAAAAATAAATCCAGGAAAGACACGGACAGCCGACAGATTTACCCGGCACACTTTCTGGTGGAAACGGTGCACAAAGGTACAATTTGATTGCGCTCGATGCAGATTACACCCATCCTTATAACCGAGACAGCAGCTAGAATATGAACCTTAAAAAAAGAATAAAGTTCCTAACCTGTTCCCCGATGAGTCACATCAGGAAGCGGGGAAACGTAGCCCTGGGGCTTCCTGCCGACTGATGAACTCCACAGGGATTGTAATTAAAGGCCTGTGACCGGCCTGCATCCTGTCCTAGGTACCCTATATTGGCTGGCCGAAGACAGAGAGCTCTTTAACAAACTGCCGCTCTGCACACGAACCCTGGGACAAGCCTCAAATCTAAGCTGGCAGGCTACCATCCCCAGATTCAGTCCCCCGGAATTTAAAGAGGAGCGACACCGGAGACGGCGATTACCCCCGGGATTACGTCACCCAAAAACAGCGTGAGAAAAAAGCACATTACTGAAAGCTCGTTTCCGAACCATTTATATTTAAGAAATGAAACATATTTTATGTTGCAGCCGTCTTCTTTCAGATCACGTCAGTTAGCTTAAAGTTCCCCAACTACGTTGACAGCCACAGAACTATCCAGAACACTTCCAACACCAAGGTCCCTCATCAGTGATCACCGGGCCACAGCCTTAAATTTCTTCTAGAATTAGAATATTTACAAGATTTGGAACCACAATCACATTCAAATTCGATATGGGCGCGCGCCCGGGGGGAGGGAGAAGGAGTTGGGGGGGGGGGGGGTGGGGGGGGGGGAGATGGGGGGGGGGGGGGGGGGGGGGGGGGGG
>JAODJX010000001.1:18188002-18208664 GCA_026776945.1 Isichthys henryi | reverse complement strand
CCTGCCTCGTGCCCATTGCTTCCGGGATAGGCTCCCGACCCCCCGCGACCCAGTAAGGATAAGCGGTTTGGAAAATGGATGGATGAATTACATTAATTCACATGTTTTGTTTAAGTTTTTATTTTTTTTTCAGCTGAAATCTGTGCTTACTCACTCATATATAAGCTATTTCATTTGTTGTATTGCAAATTTATATTTGCGTGTCCTATGAACTGTGACTTCCAGTTATATTATGGTATATAGGCAGGGATGGTCCTAGGTATCAACCTTATGTATTCTACAGTCATTGCGAATTAGAATAAGTGGAGTTTAGGAAAACTTTAACGCTGGAAATATTCAGCAGTAACTGCTTGGTTTTTTAAAAATGGTTAGACTGCTTTTTCCAAATACTGCTAACTAATGATCCAAACATGACCACAGATTCCCAGCAGTGGCATTTGCCTGCTGCTCATTTTGTTGTAGACGCTAAATATTTATCCTCCCATGCTCCTTTGAGAATTTAGCTAAAAATATATTTTTTGGGAAAAGTGGGCCTTTGTTGCTTTCAGTTTATCGGCTTTTCAATAACTTTACAGTTCTGGTGTTCTACCTAATTCTGAGCCATGAATAGAAAGCAGGAAATTGGCCAGACCGTCACAGGAATGAACCTACTGCTGCTCTATGGGGAAATCCTTCACATCTTACCAAGGTTACTCCAAGGCCACCTCTCACAGAACTGGGCGTCACCATGAGAAGGATTCCAGCCCCAACAACCGCTCCCAGGCACTGGGCTGCCAGGTAGAAGACTGCCTTGGCCAAGCTGAGCTTCCTAGTACAAACCATGGCCGCCGTTACGGCTGGATTGACATGGGCCCCGCTGACGTGCCCGAAGCAATGGACCATAGTGGAGATGCTCAGGCCGAAGCAGAGTGAGATAAGCACCAGGTCTGGTGGGGGTGGCTTCTCCTTGCCAGCCCCCCAGTTTATTGTGGATCCAAGGCTGAGTAGGATGAAGATCAGGGTGGCCAGGAACTCCGCAGAGACCGCCCGCCAGAACTCCTGAGTCCAAATGCCTTTAAATGCCGCCATTACACTTTCACGCTTCCACAGTGGTAAGCACCTCCTGGTCAAATCGCAGCAAATAAAAACGTTTTATTTATTTGCAGAGCGCTGCCGGAGTGCGCAGAGTTAATAGCGCACCTGTTTCTTCATCATGTGTGAATTAAGCTAAAGTTTTGCAATAGTGCCTGAGTATTTCTGCTCTGGGTAGACAGTGAATAAAGTCCGTAATGAACATTATGTTCGAGTCTTCTCCGGTTAGATGCCTCGCATTATCGGGCGCCTTGCTAAGGCTTCGGTGTATTTTCATGGAAATCAGTGGCTTGTACAGCGCCCACAAAAAGCGCTGCACTGCGGCAAATGTGAGAGGATTTCCGAGAGCCTGGAAACAAATGGTGCTTTATAAGCTGACAAACAAAGGTCTTTGCGCAAAAAAGAAGCAGTGATGGCAAAAAGACTGCAAAAGCTCCAGCACCAAGCTAAGATCAAGAAATATAGATAGAATTAAGTCAAATGGCCGTCAGACTCAAAGGCATCCAGTGAATTACTATCAGATGTGTATTTGTTTTATTTCACATTGACATTTTCTATGTTTTCCAGCTATTTTGGAGGTGTTGCTAAAAACTAGCTAAACAAGAAACTGCTTCTGTTTTAGGTTAATTTTGAAATAAGTGTAGACGAGCAGTTGTTGACAGACAGCGAATTTTGCTAACATCTACAGGGTTTAATCATATCTCGAGCTCAACATGAGGCACTATGCATTATGTGTCTCACTAACTTAAAAATGACAGACAGTACACTACCACACTACCGATTTAGACTTCTCAGAGTGCACATAACGTACATTGTAAATGGTGTGAAACTTACCCGCAACAAGCATACGCTTTGGTTTTTTCCAATATTACTTGCGCATACTCTCCCTTCATACCGTTTATCTGCGATGGTCGGATGATTTGTGGGCTGTCAGTCACTTATCAAAATTAACTACGTCTACGCTAGACCGCACGACACTAATGATTTCACCCATTAAGAATCTGATGCAAAAATATTAAATATATATAAATACAGAAGTGAGCATACTTTAAACTCTGTTTTTTCCCCTTGAAATCTCTACTTACAGCGGAGCCGCTGGCGGTTGACTCGTTTTTGATGCGCATTTGGCAGATAAATGAAACAGTGAGGATGACCTGGGGGGCTTTAATAAGCGCGCCTCTGGAATGGAGGGCATGTGAAAGGGAGGAAGCTCGCGCCTGTCGCTTCTCTCCAGGCAGGGAATAAGGGGATAAGGTCACTCGTGAAAGTACTGTGTTGAATCGGCTGCCCCCCCCCCCAAAAGAAAAAATGCCCAAATGAATAAGAACATATTTATGTAAAACTCTGCATCACGTGCCCGGTAATTATGCGCTAATTTCAGAGGCACTTAGAAGATCACCTGATCCATTACTGTGAAATGTAACATTCATTATAATATATACATTTTGCCACAACTTTAAGTAGTATATACGGGGAATTAGTAACGTGCGTCATTTAATTATATATTTTTTTGTTTGCTTATCATTCTCTCTATTTATTCTCTATTTCAGATCTCAGACGAGCACCAGGGTACAAGCCGTAGCTATTGAAAGACAACGGATAACAAGTACTTGAGACTTTAAGAATTACAGAAATGCCTTCTGAAAGACGATTCTTAGACCTATTTTATATCGGTATCCCGCTGAGGTATGTCTGAATAAAAAAAAGTGGCGTATGCAATAAAAAGCACAGGCTACATGTAGGCTATACTTAACCTTCACGATGTGTGCGTTTATTTGTCAGAATCCTGAATTTCTCCTGCATATCTCCTAAAATGTTATGCATATCTAAGCGCATAAAGTAGGCCTACTGATTCAAAAACGTTACAGTTATTGTGTATAAGTACAGTATTCAAGATCAAAGATCTACCCTAATAGGTGTTTATGTCCTTTTCAAGACACAACCTGTCATAATGTATTTTGACTAGGAGACATGATACATTGAATGTACTCCTTATTCTGTAACACAGTGGAACGCGTTTGTGTGCTGTGAAAAGGTTACACTAAGATGACACCGTCATTTCTGATGGGAAGCCTTTCAACTGATTTAGCCCGGAGACTTGCTCGAGTCACCCTAGTCTGTTGCCGCAGCCAATTGTATGTGTGTTTTATTGCACTGTCAGTTCCTGCAGTAACGCATTGAGAGCCAGGTACTGAAACAGCCATGACTGAGGGTAACAGACCAGGGCAGAAGGAAAAATTACTTGAAAATAGGCTGCTGGTCTGTGGACAACTGCTGTCATTCAGACTTATAAAACTATGTCACAGTACCAAAGACTAATGCCAAAATCTAGGTACACTGGCCTTCAGAGACATTACAACAGGGTTCCCCAATTCAAGTCCTGGATAGCCAGTTGTCCACAACATACTCGCAGATCTCCCTGCTTGAACATACATATTAAACGTGTTCATTGGCTGGTAAGCTGAGTAAGGTGTGTTTGAGCATGAAAATCTGCAAACTAAAATCTGTGCAGAAAACTAACCCTCAAGGACCAGATTTGGGGAACCCTACATCACAGGGGGAGAATAACTTTTCATGCTGTGAATATTAAAGGGTATAAAATGTATGCAACAAAGCTTATCTGTACTTGTGTATGAGTATTATATGGATTAAATAATCAAATTACAAAACTATGCGAAATAAAAACATGATTCAAAGACACTAAAACCAGTGACATCCTACCTATTTCTATGATAAAATGTGCGTTTAGAAGAGTACAGCAAACTCCATCTCAAACAAATTCTTGTCTTGGCATGAAAAATAGCGGTGCATCAATTTTTATTGAACATGAGTGTTTGGCTGGTCACACTGGTCCCAGCATTTCAGAATGACTGAGTGTCACTGTGCTGCATGGTGCAAGCAGGAAAAAGGTGACCATACACTTACAACAAGGGTTTATCAAATACAACTAGAAACCCATGAGGGAAAGGCCGAAAGAAACAGGTACAAATAAGGAATTAACTAAAACTACGAAACAAAACACAATAAGGAACAAGCAAACACGGGGAACAGGACTGGGCAAAGCAGCAGAGTCACAACCACACTGTAACACAGGCGCAAAGAACACAAAGAGGGAAGCGCTAAAATGCAAAACTAACAAGACATAATGCAGGGCAGATGGGATGACGCAATTAACCAATCACAGGAGATGCAAGACAACAAGCAACAGCTGGAGGAACTAACATTGATGAGCACAGAACCAGGGAACGCTAACAATCACAAAAACTAGGAACAGTAATCAGTCCAAATAAACAGATGTGGCTAACAATTCTGGGAAAGGCACAGGAACCAACATACAAGCAGAACACGAAAAATCAAGGAAGAAGCAGGGCAAACCAGAGAAGAACAAAAGCAAAGACAGGGAAGCACCAAACCAGGAATAAACCTTGAATAACATTAGAAAAAGAGGTGAGGCTGGCTTCAAACCCACAACTAAAGAGATATTAGTCTCCACGCTGCACACAGAACTCAATACGCCACACAGCAGCCTTGAAAGTAAAGACAACACACAAGGCAAACATCAAAGAGGGTGGCCAGCAGTAAAGCACATGGGAGTCGGGCTATATGGACGCTGGCCCTGACAATGCAGTGCTAGCTGATAACACTTGAACCAAACATGTCCAACTTCCAGAAGTCCTTCCCAATCAGAACCACTGGGGTTCTCTACCAGCTGGCGAAGCCCGGTTTGAAAACCTCATCGAATGTCCTCTATGAAGATTTCAGATGGGATGCAAGCGAATATTTTACCTGTTATTTTTGCAGATATTTTGAAAGGAATACCTGATCTTGTCTCATCCAGTATTTCAGCACAACGGAAGCCTTGAATGTGAGAGGTAATACTATGTGTTTTGCAAGGTCTTTACAGAGGAACATGTGGAATGTGTGCTTTGAGAGACTCACGGTTTTTTTGTGAGGAAGAACCTCACCTTATGTTGGTCAGCTGAGGTGAGTCACGCCTAGTTGGTGTCTCATTCAGAATAAATAGATATCTCCTGCTTGGAAACAGAACATAAACTGGTGAATTGTGCTAGTTTATGTATTAAAAATATTACTAGTTGATATACTCACCAGATGCTAGAAGGCACTACAAAAAGGCAGGTGCAGTCAAAATACACACGATTGAATCATGATTCTTATGGAGTAATTTTCTGGAACTTTTACCTATAGGTTAGAAATGTACTGAACATGAAATGGCAACTGAAAAAAGTAATCTGCATATTTCTCATGTTTGATTAACTAAATTCATGAGAAAAATGTGTAATTGGGTAGCAGTTGTTGAAAGGATCACCGAGTATTTGTTCCATTTCAGATTCAGGTCTTTTATTGTCAGCAAAATTGAAGGTAATGTTAATTTAATGTTGTATTTCATCTGTCCCATGTGAAATTCTCTGTCACAAATTGACTTTTTTTGGATTCAAAAATCAAAGGATCTAAGGTCCGTCTTGTTGATTAGAAGTTATTTTAAAATGTACTTGAAGAAAATAATGTTAACCTTTTATGTGTATGTTTTAATTGGATTTAAGAGTTCAATTATAATACCTAATTAAAACCCAGCTCAATTAAGTGCAGTTTGTACCCTTAAGCTTAACACAGGTAGGTGTTTAGCTATATTAATTAAAAGCCTGAATACTGATTTACATTTAGGGATTTTATCTTCTGATAACCATTAATTTAACTTTTTTTTTTTTTTTTTAAATACCCTTTACTCAAATTGGTTTTACATACGGCCATTGCTTTGAGGTTTAGTTTCATTGAACTACATAGTTGATGCTTTTAAATGAAAGTGACTTTGAACATAATCTATTATTATTATTTTTACCAGGGTGGGGGAAGTTCACTCTACAGCATGATCCTGAACTTTCAGGCTTCAAAAGGTCTGTCTCGTTAATGCCTACTCCACCTGTTGTTCCTGGTCCAATGCTGAAGTTGTTCTGACTGAAATTTGACAAAAGGTGACGACAAACTCAAAAGTTCATTGGCTAGGCTATGCTGGAAGTACAGAGGAAGATTGTTTCAGAAAAAAATCGTTACGCCTTTGTTATATTAATGAACACATGTTCTCTGGGTTAATTGTTTAATATAAGAGGATTATGAAGAACATCCTTTAACGTCTTGCGATTATTTTTTTTCCTTCCCGTGTTCTAACAAACATCGGGGCTGTGGAGCTTAGGAATGTTTTAAAATGTCTTATTTTGCCTCAGTTTGTAAATACACTTCGCCTTTTTCTTTGCACATTATGTATATTATCATAATTTTGAAAGGGATTTGGAACAACTTCCCAGAACTTGTGAAACATCACCAAGGGCGTAGGATTGATTTCGATACTGGCAGGGACCAAATCAGGCCCGAACCCCCGCCCCCCTGAAGACACGCTACTCTCACAATATGTCCCTACCATCCGTATCCCAAATCTTCTCCCTTGGACGTCACCTTAATAATGATAATTCTTTTGACATTTACAAATATCTAAATATTGTACCTGGCTGAACGACTCGTTCACATGTTTAATATTTCCATATGTTCATTATTTAAGTAAAATTCCACTTGTTGAGCCGACTGAGCAGCAAAGATGAATGCACGTTTTAGACGGCCTGCATGTTTAAAATGTAAGTCACACCGTGCCCCAGCGGCATGGCACAGCCAGCCTGCCGCTTTACGGTCCTGCTATAGCGCCATCATGCCTCTTAAAGCACCACTTGCCAGGGGCAGCTTCCCCACTGCACTGGAATGCTGTCAGATCCTCCATCTTCTTAAGCTCATTTACTGGAGGGTGTCCAGCTCTTCAGAAACACTGAACATCTCCTCGGACCGCTTCCTGCCCTCGGGCAGCGCTGTGTTCTCCCTGAAGCTCCCGTACTAAGGTATTTACACACAAAAGCCCGTGGCTGGGCCGTGCGTCGCTTCAAAGATGTATAAATATTCACTGAATGTCAGTGACGGTGATGCTCTATCTATCGATATGCCAGACTGATGAAAAACACTGTTCACTTTCCAGCGTTTCTGTATTTCACCCGGGAAAAATGCACTGTGTAGGTTACTATAAATGCTGCAAAAACTCAGCTTGAGTGTTTCTGTGATGCCCAGCTCGTACGATCCTCGTGTGTGCCACGCCCCCCGATTACCCACGTGTGCCTCCCTGATTGTCTCCTGCTGTGTCCGATTACTTTGATTAGTCCTGTCCTATTTAAGTCCTGGTCTTACCTGTTCCCCTTGTCAGTCATTGATGTTGCTGTGGTTTGGTGTGGTCTGTCCGTCTCTGGCTCCCCGTAGCCGAAATAAAACTCGGTTTGCCCTGATTTTCGGCTGCCCTGCCTGTTTCTCGCCTGTCAACCTGCCCGAGCGATCGCCCGCTTACCCATTCCTCGGCCAATCGTAACAGTTTCAGACATGCTTCGGAATATTTACAGCGTCATGCTGTTTCTTATATTTGTGGCTGGAATCTACATAAAATAACCCTCATTAGTAATAAATTTTGTATTTTACTTTAGTTTTATATTTGATACTTAGCCTTCACACAAAGGGCACTTGACCTAATTATAACACCGGGGCCTGATTGAAATCTGAGGGCTAGAAACTGATTTCCTGCAGGCCAGACCCTCTCTTTAGACATAAATATCACACTAAATTGGGTGTTCTTTTAGAGAAATGAGAACCTCGATTGACAGAGAACAGTTGAGAATACAGCTGAGAGAATACGCATGGTAAAGGCTGGCAGAATCAGGAATTCATATGAATGCCTTTCTTCACAATTGCTCTGAAAGATTAATATTGATTAATAAAAACTGCATTAAATGGCTCCATCAGTAACATCTGAGGTTGACAATCTCCAGTAAACTAGGGCTTGCTTCTCTGTTTAATGCTATTTTAATGTAGTGTAACATTCCTCCTGTGGCCAGAAACAGGACTAGATATGGTTTCAATGAATAAGCAACTGTTTTTGTGCGGGAGATGATGTTCAAGGTTGTTGTTGTTATTGGGAATGTTTTGTAAATCTTTGGATATATCATGCTTCTTTCAACTGGAGAGCTCTTAATTATTGCACGGTAAAGTTTCCCAGATCACGCTGAATATGGAGGTCCCACAGAGTTGCATAATCTCTCGGTCTGACACAGGGCGTCTAAAGACAGGACATGAAAAGGAGCCTTAGCTTGATTCTGACTGTGTGGAATGAAAGAAGTTTGGCCCTGGGCGTACGTGATTGTGCAGGCGTTCACATCCAGGCTGACCACAGGCCAAGTCCTTACCCCTGAAACAGACCATTAATTGTCAGACCTGCTAATCAGGATGCAGACGTATCTCCAGCACGACTCAAAGGATCCTGGGAAGGCGCGATCATCTTGCTCAGTATGCATTTGGCCATGTTGCCATTCAGTGTAGCTGCAAAGCTTCCGGGTCTTTCCATTTTGGCCCGGGCACGACTACTTGTCTGATGGGAGATTCTGAAACTTTTTTTTTGAAGGAGCTCTAGAGGTTAGTGACTTGGTCTTGTAATCCAACATTTCTACAGAAGACCTTGTGTCCTTCAGCAGGGCTCGAGCACAAATCCACACGCTGGTGCCAGGTAAACTTGTAAGCTCTGTAAATAGCCGTCCTTCACCTCCCACGCTGCTCCATCTCTCCCCTGATTTTTCAAGCTCACTCACAGCAGTTCAGGAGGTCCTTTTGAGGAACAGGAGGGTAGGAACTCTGGGGTAACCCCCATTCATCGGCAGGCAAGCATGGCAAACAACTTGACGACACTCTGGTGATGCAAGAGGTGGGTGAGAGCTGGGAAAAATAAAATCCATACTGGTGTCATTGCTCCCATTTGGGGTAGGCTGAAGGGGCAGTTAGTGAAGCCACTATGGAGTCCATAATTGTACAAACACACTGGAATTAGATAAATATGCTTTTATTGTCAAATAATCATTGGCAACTATGGGGAGAACATGCAGTGGGTTTTGTAAGGTAGGTGTAATATCAGTTTGTTTAAAATGCACAGGCGTTTGCTAGGGTATGGAGATTCAGGGTCCAGAAGTAAAGCAACACTTCATATGAATTATCATCATACACACAAGTTTATATTCACATGTTTGTAGGGACTCTACATCTCTATGGGAAAAACCCTGATCCCAACATGACGACCTACCCAGTGTCAGGGATAAGTTGTGTGTGTAGTGTGTTCCACTCTGTGTCCCTTCCCTGTTTGGCCAGCAGGTGTTGCTGGTCATCCCGTCCCTCCTGTTGTCAGTTGTTGTGTTTTTCCCTGTTACCTGTCAGCCGAATGGCTCAATGTATTAAGCATGCGGGTGTCGTTGATCCCCTCTGTCTTGTGTTTGAATCCCACCTGCTCTGTTTTTGTAGATTTTGCTCCCTTGTTTTCCTATTGTATCAGTTTTCTAGTCCCTGTGTTTTCATTTGAATTCGGTTTTGGTTTTTGCCCTTGATTGTGTTTTAACCTGTCGGTTTTCCCCATTGTTAGATTCTGTTTTCCTACTTTGAGTTTCATGCTTTAGTTCATTAGCTTCACCTGTTACCTGCCCTTGTGTGTTTTCCTGATTTGCTCGTTGTCCTGTACCCTCCCTGATTAGTTAATTGTCTCTCATTCCTGCTTGTCATTACCAGATTCAGTTTTTGTATTTAAGTTCCTGAGTTTAGTCCCCAGTGGTTCATTGTTTGTGGAAGTTTTGTGGTAGATGTATGTAGTTTAATTTTCTGTTATTTGTAGCCCTGACCTGTTTGGAAATCATTTTTTGCTTATGCTTTATGTTTAACTCTGACCCCTCGAGGTCTGTTTCTGTCTGTAGTGTTTTCTGTCTTGTTAAATAAACCCCTTCTGTCCTGGTGAGCTGCAAGTGGGTCCACATTTCTGTTCGGCCTGTGTCATGCCTCGTCCGTGCATGAAACCTGCCTGCATTCCTGACACCCAGTCCTGCCCTTAGCCATAAGCAGCCAAACAAAACACAAGACTTTTGGCATTTTAATTTGAATTGCAGTCACAGACTTCTATAAAAGTGAAAAAATGGTCCCCACGTCCCACTATGTAATTGTGATGTATATCTGACCCACTCACCCATACACACACGACACCACACACAATCCAGTGTAATAAAGCTCAGGTCAGTGAGCTGAATTAGGTCACAGTCCGCACCTCCTCCTGGACCCCGGGTGTGGATGAGAGCTCCGAATGAACCCAACAAGACTATTTTGTTAGTTTTTGAGTCACAGATTTTTATAAATTTGTCATTTGAAACAACCAAATTAACACTAAATATTGCATTAGAGTGTGTTAAATGATCTGTAAGGTTTTATTCAGGAAACTTCATGCCCCGGCACCTCAGTGCGAATCATTCCACATTAAAAGGGGGGTACAGGGGTGCAGTTTCCCCGTCCGTCAAACCTCCCGTGTTAGAGAACATAAAATTCCAAGCATATCAAGTTGTTTTTGTACCTCATATAAACTTCGAGCAACCTCACAAATAAAACTTGCAAAAAATTATATGTATGAATGTATCAAATTCAGAGAAGAACATGTGCTCTCATACAATATAATCACACAACTAATGCTAACCGCTAAGTGCGAGAGGCACCATGTTTAGCGTAGTGATTATGGTCATCGTGGGGTGCAGCCAAGGTAAGGTGTGTGCACCGATACAGTGCTTTGCTGCACCCATCACATGACAAACCACATCAGGGGTGAGAACCCATGTGGCAGGTGATACTTCAGCAGCACACTAGTCAGAATGGACCAGTGCAAGGTTTTTTCCGGTGTCTGGAGTGTCAATCCTGCCACCAACCCCCAAGTTTTTCCTTGTATGTTGGAGGATCTCCTTATAGGGCTGGATGTTGATCATACCCAGGATGAAGCAATTGCAGGTTGAAGGATTTGCTCAAGGGCCCAATGGAGTAGAATTACTCTGGGCATTCACGGTATTTGAACCAGGAACCTTCCAATTGCTGGCACAGATCCCTAGCCTCAGAGCCACCACTCCACCCTCAGCCAAACTGCACCTTAAATCCACAGAAGGAAGAAATCTACCCTTGGTTCCAACTTCAGCCACAGTGGAATACCCATGATGAACACACAGGATCGCTTCCTGGCTTCGCACACAGTTCCTATGTGGTCAGTTATCATTGCTGTCATGCTGCATTAAAAGGCCTTTTTCTTCCACCCTCAAATGTACACCAAACACATGCCCTACTGAAGCTGCACACTTTCTTGAGGGTGCCACCTACTGGCTGATGTCAGAATTTAAATTTCAGGCAGAACTTTGTGCAATTTCACTGCAGGCCCTATTTCCCCGCTGTTACAAAGCTTGAAGCAAAGTGGTTTTGCTAGTTTTGTACCAGCGCATTGCTCATTTTCACACCATGCGCACACATTGTCAAAATAGCAAGTGTCATGCTAAAAAGCCATGTCGAAACTTAGTGACACATTTTTAAACGGTATTTAAGCGGCATGTTTTAGAAACATGCTTGTGCGCAATGCTTGTTACGGACACAGGTACACCCTCGAGGTTCACTAATGGTTTATCGTAATTTTATTTTTGTTTCATTTATCTACATTTCATGATAGAGTATATCTGGCCCGTTTACATAATCATATTGTTGAATGAAACACACACACAAGCTTCTTTTTTCTCTGTCTTCTGACATCATTATACCGCTTTCAGCACCCGGTGAAGCCAGAAAATGAGGACACACTTGCTGATACCTCATCCTACTCCTGCTTCACCTCGAAAGGCTTAGGGGGACAAGTCGTGCTCCCGTGAATGACGTGCTTGCACCTTTTCAATTCGTCCACGAGTATCTTCATTTCCTCGGACGAAAACCAATCTGGTTTGCCAAACAAGCACGCCATTGTAATAGCAACCTGCTGTAGATCATGTGCCTTTTAAAGGTGAAATGACATGCCATTCTGATTGGTTTGTTTTTTATTATGGTCAAAAACACACATTTGAATAATTTAGAGAGTAAGGACAACTTATTTTGCGCAAGGTCTGTTTTTTCCCCACTTTCAAAATAGCGAAATGGATTTTGACACACATAAATGTTAGTTGCGCTTTGCTCTTTACGCTTTACGCTAAAATAAAGCCCAACATATTGTGAGCTCATCTGTAGCTTCGCAGTCATTGTTTATCCGATCAGGGCTTTGAAGATTAGGAGCATAAGTCAGGGGAACCCCCTTTGTGGGTGTGCTGCTGGTATCTCAGGGCATGAATGCCAGGATGGCAGATTTATCGCCTGTGGACTGCAGAGGCGTGCTTCTCCTCTGAGAGAGGAGTGTCCCTCATTATTCCGCCTTCTCTACAACACACAGACAAGAACACTGCCGTCCTTCTGAGGGTGGGAGGTATCCATAAATAGAGAAATAAAACCTTGAATTTAAAGACTGCAGTTGCCTTTATAGTCTAACAGATGATCTCAGACACAGAACTTTTCAGAGCTGTAGTTTTGCTTCGTTGATGGATGGTGATACTGTGTTCAAAGCACTGAACACTTACGGTCAACCATGTGAATGCATCTATGGTGCTAAGTTGCTAATAAGAAACTTAAGCTCCATTACTATTGCTGCTAGTACAGCAGCCACTGACCTAGTGGGCAAACACCTTAACATCTTGGCGTAGTGTTATGAGCTAGCTTATATGCTAATGACCAATTGTGATGATGGTGCATGTGCTAAAATGGTCTAACTGGTAATGGATACATGATCATTACACAATCAGGCTCTTTCTGGCATCGTGATACTCTAAGGCAGGGGAAGCCAATCTTTTCCGCAAAGGGCCGGTGTGTATGCGGCCTTCTGGGATACCCTTTAGATCAGCTGTTCACACCCAGGTGTGAGGACTCTTCAGCCAATCAGTCCTCTAATTAGTAATCTAATTAGGGAGTCGCAGCGAAAACCCGCACACACACCGGTCCCTTTGCGGATAAGATTGGCCAATCCTGCTCTAAGGGGAGTCTGGAGGAGGAGGGGTATTTACTCTAGCAATGACGAAGCGTAAAATAAATGTAGATGAACGGCACTATTGAGGTCTGACCCCCTGAGCTGACTGCTGACTGTACCTACCACTACAGTACTCCAGTCAGAGAGCGCTCGAGCATCAGAAAGAACTCAAGTCCCTATAATGGGAAGTTTTATTTATTTCCATGCGCAGTTAAGTCCAACAGACTTGGAAGGAAGGAAATAAAATACAGAAGTAAGGCATCCATGTATTATTACTGGCCAACATGCTTAAACACATTTAAAAGTGTAAAATAAACAGATCCTTTCCCATGCATTAGCAAACCTTAGCTTCCAGCATTACAGCTGAGGCAATAAACTACTTAGTAAATAGTGTTAGAAGATTACCATGTAACACCCGACTGGTGTAACTGAGCTCTGCATTTAACCAAGAATTTATTAGCACAAATCATGCAAACGCATCTTCTGTAAATAACACTGTAGCACCAATGAGATTGCTCCACGTAGCAGAGTCTATTAGCATTTCCCAGCATGCTCGTGAGCAGTGTAAATAACCCCTGTGTGTATTTGCTGTTGTAAATATTTATGCTGTGTCTCCTGTGTATGTAAGTGTATTTACCTGTGTGTGCCTCGATCTGTGCCAGGTACTCGCGTGTTTCTGTGCCTTCTGTAAATAGCTACTGTGTGTGTCCCTTACAATCCAGTGTCAAACCTCCTTGTGTTTCCCTGTTGTGTGGTGGAATTGTGGTTGCCATTTGTGTTGGTCCTTTTAAGGGTTATTATTAAAGAGCTGTCTTGTGCAAACCATCTTGCCTGATGTCATCCCTGCTGTTGCGATGCCACGGTCTGCCAAGTGCTATAACACACACATAAATAAATACACACAAATACGGGATGCAACCCAGACAACAAGCACCTCGAGTATTTTTACTAGTAAACTGTAGAAACACCATAGACATAACATTCTCTTATTTCATCAGTGATTTTGTGTGGGTTATTGGACAAAATGGAAAGAAAATCACAGGAAAGCACTGCAAAAACTCCCAAACATGCTTTCCACATGAAGAATTTACAACAGCCGCACTTGAGGAGCAAATGTGCAATCAGGAGAATTCTTTAGGTGTCTCAGGAGTCCTCATCCAGAGCAGGGAGCTGGATTAGGTGGGCCACTGCTCTGGTGTATACTTTATCCTTTTACTGATCTGACACACCCTTCGTGGCTCGAGGTTGTCTTGACCTTACCCAGAGGCCACTGGGCTCTGGGGAGCTGGGGGTCAGTCACCAGAACAACAGAATCCATGGCCAGTTCTCAGATGACTTTTGCCGCTTATCACAAGTTTGAAGACTAGGTAAATAGTTCTGTGCAAACTGGGTCCAGAACGGATGCATCCTGCTGCCCCATGAGCAGCCTGTTTGAAGTAATAGGATTGGGCTTAGCCACATCAGTTAACACATATCCGAGTGGTTTTGAGTTTAAGATTTTTTAAAATGCCCACTACTTCTACTAAGACTGTGTGGAAAACATCTTCCAAGACTGCCTGGCTACCCACTGCCCCCAGAAGAGCAGTCTTTATAGAATGGACTTCCTGGTCCCATTCCCCCCCGAAGTGAGGAGCGAAGGTGGTGTTGTTGCTGCAATTTTTCAGTCCAACCTAGGAGTGTCTGAATAATGTAGTTTTAGCTTCAGCACATTTGAAACTCTTGTTCTTAGCCTTGCGGGCTCATCTCTCTGTAGTTCTTCACCCCAAATCACCAATGTTACTGCGCATCGACCGCCTGGTCCGTACAGTATTTTTCTTAAGGAGTCTGCTGATTTTTTAACAAACCTGGTGGTCACTACTGACAAAGCTGTTATTGTTGGTGATTTTAATATTCACATGGAGAAAGACAGTGATCCTTTAAAAATAGTGTTTGCAGCTATTCTAGACTCCGTAGGCATATGTTGGTGAATGTAGTTGGACCTACTCATGCCTGTAACCATACCCTTGACTTCATTATTAGCTATGGTATCCTGGAGGAACATGTATCTATTATACCTCAGAGTCCTCTGCTTTCAGATCATTACTTATTAACGTTTGAAATCCAGTATAGCCTCCCATCGACCACAGCTCCAAAGTACAGAATCAGACGTTCCATTGCCTCACTTAACTACAACAAACAGCTTCCGCAGTCCTTCAGCCTTACATCTGAAGCATCGTGTGTAAATGAACTTGAACAGGTAACTGCAAACATGGAAAAATCCCTTCGCAACACTCTAGATCTTGTGGCTCCACTTAAGAGGATAAAGCATAGCGATAACAAACCTGCCCCCTGGTACTCTGATCATACACGTGAGCTCAAACAGGCATCACACAACCTAGAGCGCAAATGGCGCTCAACTAAACTAGAAGTTTTTAAATCTGCCTGGAAAGAGAGCCTCTCTAAATATAGACAAGCACTAGTGACTCTCCAACAACAAATCTCTCTAGATTAATTGATGTGAACAAAACAAATCCTAAATTCCTATTTGAATCACTGTCCAGCTTAACACAGAATTCTTCATTAAACTCGCAAGTCCTGCAAGCTCTTAAGAGTGATGACTTTATTACATTTTTTAATGGTAAAATAACTATGCTTAGAAAGACCATCCAGTTCACTTCCTTATCTACTTACAGCTGCCAGTCTCCTGCTAGTCTTATGCTTACCATTAATGAGACCTTTGAAACTTTCCTTCCAATAAAATAATCAGAACTTCGGAGCGTAGTTTCCTCCTACCTCGTAGAAAATTCTTCAAGAATATTGTACCGCACATTAGCACTACCCTGTTACATGTGTTAAACTCATCTCTTAGGCTTGGATATGTTTCAAAACCTTTTAAAATGGCTGTTATTAGACCTATCTTAAAGAAACCAAATCTTGAGCCTAGTGTTTTAGGAAACTATAGACCTATCTCAAATCTTCCGTTCATTTCAAAGATCATGGAAAAAGTTGTATTATGTCAGTTGTCTTCTTTCCTACAGAAAAATAATACTAATGAATTATATCAGTCTGGCTTTAGACCAAACCATAGGACAGAAACCGCTCTAGCCAATGTAGTGAATGATTTGCCTATAGCTCCTCACCGTGGCTGTATATCCTTGTTGGTATTACTAGATTTAATTGCAGCATTCGATACTGTGGACCATAATATCCTCTTGGACCGGCTGAAATGTGTGGTTGGCATTAAGGGGCAGCTCTCTCTTGGTTCTGCTCCTATTTAACTGATCACTATCAGTTTGCCCATGTGAACAGTGAATCCTCCAAGGCCACCAAAGTTAAATATGGTGTCCCACAGGGATCAGTACTGGACCCCCTACTGTTCACTTTATATATGCTACCTCTTGGTAACATTATTAGAAATCATGGTGTTCGGTTTCATTGCTATGCGGATGATACACAGTTAATCATCTGTTAAGCCTGATAATGCATCACTGCTCTCTCGGTTGGAATTAGATCTCGGTCTGTCTATTAGATATCCGGTACTGGATGGCAAAAAAAATTCCTTATGTTAAACCCAGAAAAAACAGAAGTTCTGGTAATTGGCCCCAAGGATGCGAGAAATAAGTTTCACCATCTCAACATTGGTGGCCTTCCTACACAACCTGACACAGTGGTCAGAAATCTTGTTCTTCTAGTTGATTCAGAATTATTTCTATGCTCACATATAAAGCATTACTAGAACTGCGTTTTATCATCTACGGAACATAGCCAAGCTTCGGAAGATGGTCTCCCTTCATGATGCAGAAAAATTAATACATGCCTTTATAACTTCCATACATTATGACCACACACATTATGACTGGACTACTGAAATGTCCTCCTTTCTGGTTGGCCATCTATATCCTTACATCAACTTCAGCTGGTACAGAATGCAGCAGCCAGAGTTCTCACAAACACAAAAATTTGATCACATTAGCCCTGTCTTATTCTCCCTTCACTGGCTTCCATTTAAGTCCTGGATTAACTATAAAATACTGCTATTGACTTATAAAGCACTGAATGGTCTTGCACCATTAGTGCTTATCTCACCTTAGTGAGATGCTGGCCTCATGCAACCCTCCGCGCTTGCTTCGATCTCTAGGCGTAGGATATCTGTTAGTAGCTAGGGTAGAAAGAGCTACGGCAGGCTGCAGAGCTTTCTCCTATAGAGCTCCTCAGCTGTGGAATGGTCTTCCACCGGATGTGCAGGATTCAGGCTCCCTCTCAATATTCAATTCTAGGCTAAAATTTGAGGCAGTTGAACTGGTGGTGTTTAATAGCCTGCTATTCCCTCAAGATCTAGTACTGTTGCCATATTTCTGCAGATCCATTCTCCATTCCTGGGCATTTATCAGCCTATTTCATTAAGAGCTTTGTTGCTGGATGTTGTGGGTCAAGAACAACAGGATGTGTTGCAGTCAGCGCCTGCCTGATCCTGCCCTTCGTGTCTCTTCCCCATTTGACCAGCAGTTGCCAGTGACCATCCTGCCTTTTCACTCCTTATCTGAAAAAACTTGCATGTTACTTGAAAGCATTTGGGAGGAACATACAGTACGGTGCTTTTCCACTGGCAAACAGGAACTGATCCATACTTGAGATGTACTGTGAAGAGAGACGCAGTTCCGACTTGCTTCCACTGCAGAAGGGTCGGCTCGGTAAAGGCATTGCTGGGTTTGGAAAGTGACAGTGACGTAAAACCAAAGAGAAACGTACTGTTCACATGGTGTACATCAAGATTTACTACGTGCTAATATTTTTTTTATTGTATGCTAATTTCTGCTAGCATGTCTGTTAGAATTGCCGTGTTATGCAAGCATCATATGCTATTGTGGTTTTTTTCTTCCTCGCCAATCAGGAGTCAGGAGCCGCTTGTGTAGATCTTCAGATTCAGTTTTTATTGCAACAATAAAGTTACAAGCAAGGCCGGACACTTACAAATGTGTCCAATACTGTTTTACGCCAATTTTTATACATTTTCTTATTGTGTAACAATATCTCATCACTTAAGCATCATCATTCCCTCAACCATTCATCATCATTGTTTTCTCCCTTGATCCACACCCCTAGATGATAAGTTTGTCAATCATCTCTTTTACTGTTTGTTGCCTCTGCTGAACATAATGGAGGCGTGACCATCTCTACTCAGTTTTTTTTAAAACCCAGCCGTGAACCTTTGATGAACTCAGGCGAATCCCTTCCTTCGGTAGCAAACCTTGGCAGCTTCTGCTTGTTGCACATTGTTTGGCTAGAGGGTTAATAATATATTTGTCCTTCAACATAGTGATAAGCTGCAGCACTAATAAAGTACATATTCATACATCAAAAGCTAATAAATAGCTAACAAATACAGAAACGTCTAAGCCAACACAAGGTGCTAATTCATACTTGTTTTTCGTCACATTGTGCACAGCAGTAATTGGTCTGCATTCTCTAAAGGTTACAATGTCACTCTCTACACAGTTTACATCAACTTCTTAATTGAGTCCTAATGATTACATTCTCTATGTGTTATAACGTGCTAAATAATATTCCATAATGCTACTGAAATTAGCCTTCATTTGTGTAAATTCGTATTATGAATCCATTAGAAATTTTCATAATTGATCACAATGCGTGATATTGCTAATAACTGATAATATATAGAATATGCCATTTTTTTTTCTTTCAGATAATCTATTCAGCTCTCCCTTAGAGAGAGGGTGAGGAGCTCAGTCATTCGGGACTCAGAGTAGAGCCGCTGCTCCTCCACATTGAGAGGAGTCAGATGAGGTGGCTCGGGCATCTGCTTAGGATATCTCCTGGACGCCTCCCTGGTGAGGTGTTACGGGCATGTCCCACTGGGAGAAGGCCCCGGGGAAGACCCAGGACACGCTGGAGGGACTATGTCTCTCGGCTGGCCTGGGAACCCCTCGGGATCCCCCCAGAGGGACTGAATGAAGTGACCGGGGAGAGGGAAGTCTGGGCCTCCCTGCTGAGACTGCTGTCCCCGAGACCCGACGAAGATGATGGATGGATGGATGGATGGATAATCTATTCATATTGACACAGATCATTGGTATTAGCATGAATTTCAACCAACCAGATGGTGGTGACGCAACCAGCTTGGAATAGGCATGCTTTCTGCCCTGCTACTAAGCAGGGGTGTCAGCATGGGTAGGGGTTGGGTATGACTCGCATACTTTGCAATGGAAAGCTATCAGTTTGTGGTACAGGTAAGGTGTGACTCGATTCCTGGTGGCTGTGGAAAAGCGCCAAAAGTCTGCTGTGCTCTATCATCAAATAATGCAAAGGACCTGGAGTTGTTAAGCAACATGACTGGGATCACTTTCAAAACACCTTTCTAGATGCAATGGAAGGTGTGAGGTAGTTAGGTAGTTTCAGCTCTCTTGGCACCTGGTAGAGGGATGGTGGTGTGACCTTGGGGAACACCATGGACGATATGAAGGTGAATGCCACTGCAGTCGCCACAGGGCTTCTTGAGATCGCATGATTCCAGTGTGTGAGAATGATCACACTTCAAGCAGGATCCTCCATTCGCGATCCGCTTCTCCAGTTCTGCCGCTGACTGCCTTTTAATGTTGTTACATCTACTGATATAGTGTTCTGTGCTACTGTAAAAGAGACAGTTCTTATTTTGAAAGGGAGAATTGAAGGCATTTGGCCATGTAGCCTCAGATCCGCGACACACTGCGACACTCTGCCCCTTGCCTTTAACGGCAGTTCTCTCCTTCTTGCTACTAGGCAGTTTCTCCATTTGATAGCACCACAGTACTCTGTTGGACAGACACTGCTGCTGAGATTTGGCTTGTAGCTATCCAGTGATATCTTGCAAGTTGTAGGAGTCGAGGCTTGTAGAGTTAAGTTTTCCCTGGAGCTGGATAAATTCTATAAATCCATATTGATAGTACTTGGGTAGCTTGCTAAGCAAACAATCAATGTGCAAACAGCTGTTAAGCTCCATGTCCTGATGTCCCTTCAGGGAGAGCAACATATCAAGAGGTGGACTCACAGGACAAAGTTCTGGAAACTACGCGCCTCATTGGGTTTCACATCTGGTGCAGGAGAATTGTTGCTATTTCACTTTGGGCCAGCTGGTGGGACTGACCATACTGTAGCTGGAGGGCTTGCAAGGCTGCTGAGTAGGGGCATGGATGGTGGCAGCAAGACTGACCTATCATCTGTGCCTCAGTTAGCTTGAGGCGCTTGAGCAACACATGATACTTATACTGTATGCCATTCCGACAGCAATGCCTTGTACCATAGGTCTTAGTGAAAGAGCACCAGTGTCAACGGGCATCAAATTAAAAAATGTAGTGAAATATTGTCAAATAACTGTAATGCTAATTGTTAATTTACTAAACTCAATATGCAAAAATGCTATGTATATATCACAACTGAAATATACAAGTAGTTTTAAGACGTCTCAGAGTAACTCACTCATACTGTAAAATTTTGAAAAAACAGCCAATGTGATAGACCTCCTTGGGAATGAAATGCATTATGAAAGAAAAATTCTACGTAATTGGAGGTTTGATTTGATTTGATTTGATGAAACCCTTTATTGCTGTTGCAATACACCATGTCACTGGTAACAAGTACCAGCGAAAAAAC
>JAODJX010000001.1:18162765-18181408 GCA_026776945.1 Isichthys henryi | reverse complement strand
TATTCTCCACAATCAACCTTATTACTTTGTTTAGGCCTGTAATTAGTCTGTTACACACATCTTGGGTCACTCTCCTCACCCAAAATAACTCTATTGCTTGGACACGCTGCTGCTTTGTACCTGGCTTGGCCTCCTTGCGGATGAAGTCTTTCAAACAAGCTTGATGGACTTCAAATCTGTTTCATTGTCATATACTACACAGTCCCTCATTGCTTGACAATATCAATCTAATTACTTTGTTTAGGTCTGTAATTATTATACTGCACACATCTTGGGTCCTCCAAAAGATGAAGTAAAATACAAAATCCTATTTTCATCAATAAACTGACTAAAAACACATTTTGCTAGTTTTAGGCCATCTTTGCCTCACAACAGAAACAATTTCATAAATTTCACAGGCCATTTATTACAGTGTAGTCGGTTTATTAATGACACTGGAATTTTGTATACATATAAGAAAATTATACATGCTTAGATTTTCATTTTTTGCAGTGGAGTTACAATACCTGATTTCAGGTAAGTCACTTCAGCTTTAATAATCACTGCTCTCCCTGGTGGATGGATAAATCATTGCAAGTACTTTGCAAACAGAGAGATAAGGGGCGGATCATGCCGGCCCCCTTATTCATTACATCATCGTGGGGGATCTCATTATAGTCAAGGCCCCACCCAGAATCCAGCAGGGGCCAGTCATTGACCAGCCAAAGACCAGCCAACGCCCTATCATGGAAACAGGGGAAAATTCAAGTGGCTGCATCTGTACATCTCAGACAGCTCCCAATGAGGATCAAGGAGGTTGTTTAAGGCCAGATTTAGATTAGCAAACTCCCTTTTATTGTCAGTGGAGAAGTCCGGGGTCTTGGTGCACCATACACTGGATGATGTGGCATGTCATAGCTGAATGGGGTGATAGGTTGGGTTAATATCAGCCCCTGAGGAACAACTGGAGCCAAGCTACTCCTTACAGGAGCATGGGCTGAGTATTGACATAGCACTGATAATGGAGGTACTGGACCATAATCTGAAGGGCCATACTTTGATGAGGCTTGGGACATCAGCAGTGGTGGTTGATGTCATGCTGCAGCAGGATAGTTATGAGGTCTGTCCAGTGGCCAGTGGACTGGGGATTGGGCAATGAATGGTGGTTGTGCCAGAGGATGGAGGTTTCCACTAACATCAACATGCAGGTGAGATGGCCTATGTCAGCAGAGGCTCTTGCTGTGTGGGGTTTCGCTGGCCCGGAATTGATGTTGCTGTGCCCGAGGACATGGTTGTCACCGGGATACAATCTCCCAGCCTACTCTCATTCATTTGTTTCACTAATTTGTGTGCCTGAATCCGTCCATCTGTGTCATGCTCCAGGCTATGAAACTCCTTTGTTGACGGAGGAGAAGAATGGTTTGGTGAGATAGGATGTGTATTAGGCTGGAGCACTGGAGACAATGATGTCGGAGGGGGTGGAGTAGCCTCTGCCTGTTGGTCTTCATCATCATCTTCCTCCATCATTACGAATGAAGCAATGTGCTCGAATAGCTCCTAATGATGTCGTTTCATTCATTGCTGGTAAGCTTCGTCCCTCTTATTGCTGGAGATGGATTCCATGAGCTTCCTTAGTGATACTAAGTTCATCCAATCAGCTGACTTTGGGCTATGTGAGGCTGAGTCTTTTATGTTTATGGAATAAATCTGCTTGTTCCCTGCCTGCAGTGGCCACTGCTCCTCTCGATCCCTAGCAGTCCCTCTCTGTGGGGCAGCAAGAAGGTGGAAGTCGTTGCTGGCTGTAGGGATGGATACAGTCCTCCAGGTGCTCAGGAGCTCGAAGAGATGGCCTGCCTGGCACCACAGAACTAGGATGCGTTATCTTCCAATGGAAGAGTCAATCAATCCAACTCGGAGAACCTTTGTTGGGGTTTAAACCCGAGCTGGCGACTGATTATAACTGACCACCACAGTACTCCATTCAGAAACAGCTCAAGCACCTTTAATACTAAGTTATTTTTATCACAATTTCCATGTGCAGTTAAGTCCAACAGTAAGAATTTCTGGAACTAAGGAAATAAAATACAGAAATAACGTATCCACATCGTTCCCCATGCATTAATAAACCTTAGCTTCCAAGACTATGGCTGAGATAATAAATTACAAAGCAAACACCGTTAAAAATATATCTTATAACATCCAATTAGTTCATTTAACTAAGAACTTAAGTCACGCGAACGCGTCTTCAGTAAATACGCAAATTCGGGATGCAACAGAGACAACAAACAGCTTGAGTGACTTAACTAGTAAACTGTATAAACAGATAGACAAAACATTTTCTTACATGGTCAGTGATTTTGCGTGGCTCACTGCACAACAAGGGAAAAAAAAGGCACAGGAAAGGAAATGATTGAAAAAACTCCCAAACACGCTTGCGTTTTTAGCTGGCGTTTCTTATGCCGGCGCAAACACTGAGTATGCTGAGATGTAAACGTAAAAGTGCCTGCACATAAATAAGGCACCATTTTCTCTAGATATGAACCAGCAGGATTTCAACCATACTTTCTTACCCTGCAATGGAATTCTTAATCTGTAATTAATTACATGATTATATGTAGGTATCAGATCTCTATAGTGAACTGGTGTTCCATATGCCTGGTACTTCCTGGGATAGAATCCAAATCACACCAACCCTAACAGTTACAAGTTCTTACAACTGAACTGTTTCTCACACTTTTGATGCAGTGCTGCGTTGTTTTCGCAAGGGGATTGATAATGCCGTTCTACCCATAATCCTTTGCACAGCCTGGTGGACTTCTACTGAACTCTTAATTAGCACACTAGTGTTTTGGTGACATATATAGTGATCCTCGTTTTGGGAAGTACAACTAATCTTTGTTTAGTGTTCAAGTTCCGTCCCAAAGGTCAGGTTAAGAGAATTGATTGCTAAGTGAAAATTACGACTCACGATTACGACTTGACTTAAGTCTTCCATACTCTGTTTTTATTATCCTTCATGAAGTGGACATTTTAACAGTATTTGGTACATTCTACTTCAAATATCTATTTAACTCTATGATATTTGGTCATAAATACGGTCGGATTTTTTATTTTATTTTTTTTTAAATTACCGTTGAATTTGTGAGAGGTTGTTAACCTCGGTAGACTCTGTTCGAGGAGGACTATGGTACTTATGAGCCTTGCAAGATTCTGTTTCTGTATAGTCGCTACCATACACCCTCGCATTATAATTTTTGGTCCTAAGGGCGTGTTTTCCTTTTATTTCTACATTAGCAGATTGGTTGGCTTGCGGTGCTAGCCACCATGAAACCCATCTTTCAATGCTGACCTCGGAGCTCGGTTGCACCACCAGTCGTCAACCCCGGAGGCACAGTGGATGCTGGGCATTCTCTGGTGATATATCACAAAAATATGCTGCTTTATGTGTAGAAATTATGCTGTCCCCGCCCCACCCTCCAAGAAGATAAATCACAGCTCTCCCGTAGTCACGTCAGATTCAAACCAGGAGACCCAAAAGGTACTGGGACAAGCTAAAAATGGGTTTAGCATACTGCACCAGTCTCAGTATACTGAGTTCAGAGCTAAGTTCTATACATCAAAACAAAGCAGACACGATCGTCACTTTCTCCCGTTTGTTCCTAAATTATAATTGAGGTTACAGAGCCCCCTAGTGGTCAAAGAAAAAATAACCTTTAACACGACGCACCCCGTTTAGCCCGGGCAAATGTACTGTACCGCCAGGATAAATTTAATTCCCCCTTCAATACGTGGTGTCCGAAATGAATCTGAATGATCCATTTAGATAATACCACAGACCGTACCTCATTCCATCGCCCTCGGAGGAATGGATTTATAAAGAACAGAGCTGAGGTACATGACGCAGCGACTCCCACAGGCAAATTAGACGAGCGCAAAACATCCCACGTTAATGGATTTTCACATTTAGGAGATGCTGGCTGCCCGAATCGTTATAGAGACACGTTTAAATAAACAGACGCCGTGGCGCCAAGGGACGTTCCAGCATACACAAGTCAGTCAGGGCGCCCCCTTCTGCCAGTGACAAGAATGACAGGTTAATTTCACACTCCGCAGCCTTTTGGAAAATGTCTGTCCCCAGTGACTAAAACTGGCTTTCATCATCATTTAGTTAATTCCCTCAGTGTAACTGCTTAGTGTCACATTTTGATGATTAAAGGTAGATTGAAAATAACCCTTGATTTCCATTTTGCTGTATTTAAATATTTAATAGCCATGTTTTTTTCCACGATTTTTTGTAGTCATAGATCAGGTGTCATGCACATTTGACCAGCAGAGCTGGGGTATTTTATGACACTTAATCCCTTTATATGATGATAATAGCACTTGAATGGGACTGACAGCTGTGCTTACTATGTAAATGTTTAATTATTTAGAAACATTTTTGATTCACCTGCCTATTGCGATAATTAGGGACATTCCTCGATATAGAATAGTCCAGCTATTCGATGTCATACACTCCAGCATATAAAACAGTGTGGTTAATATGTGTGAAGTATTAAACTTTGAGGTGTACGTCTTTCCATAACTGGATAGGGTCTCCTGTTTTGCCCTATCTGTTACACACACACGCTCGCATGCACAAATTGGCACAGAAAACCTATGTGAATCCTCTGCCAGATAATTAGCATGGGAGCATTGTGTGGGCTAACTGCTATGTGAGCAGACCTAGAAAACCCTGCTATTGAATCGGATCGTTTGGATGAAGCTTTTAGTCATAAATTGCGAACTAGTTTAACAAATTTGCATTTGGGAATTTGCCTTCGACTGAAGGCACAGATTTCCGAAATGGGGTCAGAATAAACGGATCTATCCTGTGTAAATACACGAGGAGCTGCATGTTAGGGGAGTCCTGTAAGCGGTTGCTGAAGTCTCTGAGCTCGCTGAAAGCAGCTCTGGGTGCACAGGGGCACTTGGACGGGACATCCGCCAGGTTTTTCCCCATGAATTAGAGGACACATGCACCGGTTGGATGTTAACGGGATTTTATGACTGAGCGGGTTTTTCTCAGCTGCGTATAACGTTGCAGTTCGCCAATTCTCCCACTGTGCAGTTAAACCTACTGGAACAGGCGAAGAAAGCATGCGAATGGCGTGACGGAAATACCACACCCACACACCCAGCCTGACCTAAAGACAGCAGGCAGATATCAGAGACGAAACCCTGTTACCTTTAAAGGGACAAAAATGTTTCTTTAGCAGCTAACAGCGGCATAATTATCTTCTGGCCTTACTGGATGGGGACGGGTTTTGGATACACGGATAACGGTACAGTGACGCGAGATTCATGGCAGAAACATATGCATACCCTCCCGCCCCCCGGCACTGTAAGATCCCCCCTCAGCACAAAGAAGACTCGATATTTTCCTCGATGTTCTAATTTTCTCTCATTTTCCACACATATAACATTGAGTCATACGGGTGAATCTATGTAAAAATCTGAGTGAAGATTTTGTGGCATCACTTATCAGTCCTTATTAAAGTCAATCAAGTCAAACTTCACACTTGGACTGTAACACATAGCATTACATGCAGATCTAATACGAATACGTTTTCTACCAGGTTGAATGTCCTGCAGGATGCGGCCTGTAGGGGGCGCCGATGTGCTTTGAATAAAGCATAACATTTATTCTTTTTAAGCTCAACAGTCTTTCTCTGTAGGCAACTTGTGAGCACTTTGCAGAAAATCCTGTGCTCTAATGAGTTGGCTAATGTGAAAACAATGAGTCCAGTATTATCAGCAATAAAGAAAATCCATCAGACTCCAGCACTAAGGATGAGAGCACTGCTCATATGTACAGTGGGACAGAGGCAATATCACTGAAAAGCTACTACTTTGGCAAAAATTCAACCCAGAGGCCTCGTCAGCAACACTTGCTGCACTAATATTGCCAGCCTGAAGATGTCATGTACTAATTTCGAAATACAATTAGAGATCAGATATGAAAAGGTTAGCTTTCTCTACAAATTTATCTTTAAGTGACTTTTCTGTTTATAGAAATTCAAACACCACCGTCCCTGCATTAGCCCTCCCATTGACTCTCAATTTAATGCAATTACTGATTCCTTACTCCCCCCCCCCCAGGTCCACAAACAGCGAGATGCTAACTAACAAAATATTTCTTCTTTTAAAGTGGAAGAAACAACGTGTTAAAAATGTCTGTCGGCTCACCACAGCGTCTGTTTGTTAAATATATTCTCTCAAAAATCTGGACCCACACACACGCTCACACACACAATCACCATCGTCATTCTTTTTGGTACATTTTTCACACCTAACTCCGTGCCCTGTGGCACAGCGCCGTATCAGCTGGCCCTGGCCACTCCGAATCCCCACTGTGGCCGTGATGCCATGGTGACAGCCACCCTGCACCCGAACACGGACGTGGATGTGGTGTACTCCCTCTCCAACGTGCCTGAGTGAGTGCTGCGTTAAATGGGTCACCACATTTTTCAGGGGAGGTAAATCTGAGGATGCAGCTGGTGAGGTAATTCAGTGCTGGGTTCCTCAAACTACGCACACGCACACACACACACAGTTGTGTAATCATATCTTTTTGGGGCCCGCTCATTCACTTCTATGGGAAAAATGCTAATGCTAACTATGACGACCGTAACCCCTACCCAGCCCTAACCATAACCATAAGTAACCAAGCAAAATACAAGAGTTTTTGCATGTTTAGTTTTTTCAGTCATGGATTTATATAAAATACAGTTTTCCCATATGGGGATCAGGAAACTGGACCCCATAAGGTAACATAAAAAGTGGGTATTCATCACGTTGTGGGGACATTTGGTCCTGGACCACACACACACAAACCTGTACCTGTACTCATTTCCTTGTGGGGACCATCCATTCATTTCTATGTCAATGTCAAAATAACAGGTTGGTCCCCACAATGTAATATATCTCTGACCCCCCTCCCACACACACACACACACATAAATGCCGCGTGACAAAGCTCAGGTTAGTGAGCTGAATTAGGTCACAGTGTGACTGCATCTCCTTCTGAACCCCGGGTGCGGAGGGGAGCTCAAAGTGAACTCAACTGTGCACAGACACAGCTGTGTTTTCCAGACACACACCTCACAGGAGTCAGATAAAGGGGGATGTAGAAAGCGCAGGGGGGTGGGGGCATGACGAGTGAATAAGAGACCCAACAAGCCCCACGTTCTAAGCTCTGCATTTCTCTGAATGCTGACACATGTTCTGGGACTTTCCATACGCCTGGATTTAGCAGAGCAGCTGCAGCACCTCAGAGAAGCCCGGGATCTTACAGGAACTGACCTTTCATGCTTCATACAACAGCAGAAACGGTACGCAGTCCAAAAAAGCGGGAAATGACAGGGCACCCAGAAAAAGTGCAGATCTGTAAAACAAATACTGAAGTGTCGATTTGCTAAAATCGCTTGATGGGCTTTTTGCTCTGTTCCTCCCTAGGGAGAGTAGACTGGCAGAGTGGAGTGGAAAGGCATCACGTCTTCTCTCAAGGTGTTGAATTCTCCATCTCCTGTGTACACAGGAAACAGGAGCTGAGGGTTTTCACGCAGGAATATCCATGGTTTTCTGTTGGTGGCACAAAAATGTCCATCAATCTAAGTTAAAAAAAAAAACCAACATGACAATGGGCCTACCATCGAGGCACTGAAGCTGCCCCCCCCTGCACTGCCCGTATCCCTAGGTCTTGCCGGGCTGTCCTTCAGTGCCCACGTGAGCGCATCGTGTCCTGTCAAACAGGCCGTCACCACAGGAAACCCCCCCAGGGCCCAGAACATGCCCTACTGGTCTCCTCGTTGTGTCGGCCACGACCGCCGAGGCAGAAAGTCGAAACTGCGGCTGGCTGCGCAGGTCAGCCGTCGCTAGCTGACCACGGCGAGAACACACTAGAATGGAAAAAGAAACACAGAATGTTCGCATGGAAATTCGATTCTCCCCTCACAAATAAACATCTGAGACCGCAGCATCGTACAGTGAGAGAAGCTGAGGGCCTGCTTGAGGTTGACTCCTTCTTCAATCTAGCACCCCCTGCCTTATTTCAATGTTTATGCAATTGCCTGTCAAATGTGGTTTAGACGAACGATCGGCCACTTACTGTGCCGCAATGCCTTTCCGAGATGGACCGTTCCACTTGATCATTATACCGCGGGGGGAGAAAACGTGGCGTGTCACCCTGAAATCTCAGTAAAATGGAAACAAGTTTGCTTCTAATGCTACTGCAAACAGCAAGGGGGAGGTCCTTGTTATTGAAGTCTTCGTCACATTTTTGTGTATGGTGAGGCTCTGCTTTGATGAGGGGCATGATATCACATCAGACAAAAAAAAAACAACTCCCCTCCCAGTAATGTACCCCCCACCCCCATCCCTCTTAACAGGTGGTGATACGGAGCGTGTCCATTAGCTGATCTGCTAGAAGCTGTCACAGAAGAAAAGGCCACTGAGCGCACTCCCTAAACAGAAGTAACATTTTTATGGGGGACGATTGTCACACGACTCGAATTCGGTAGTAAAATTTATGCGTAGAAGCACATTTCATTTTATAACCTGGGCACTGTGTTCATTTTTAGCAAAAAACATCTGCCAAATTTATCTTCAAACTACCAGCAGAAAAAATATGTGTTTTCCTATGAGCAATAAATACTTTGACTCCTTGGGGAGGTAAGTGCCCCCCCCCCCCCGCTCAAATAAATCATATATTTAATTATAGTCACTATAGAAGGTTCTGGTTTCCAACAAGTGCTTTGATATCACAGACCATGACGAGGAGCCCATAAAATAATCCAGACCAGGGCCTTTACCAAATTCAATTTTTAATATGAGCTTCAAACAACGGAATTGTTTTTTGATCAGTGGGTCCCATAAGAACAGCAGATAATTCCATTTGATTTCTCAATATTTTAATACCCCGAGGACCTTTCAGGGAATGCCATGCCTTTGAACTACGACGGTTGCTGATCCATGTGAACCACCATTCATGTTTCTTAGCGAAGCTGGCGAAATAGATCTCTTGACTATGTGCCTCTGGAAACATGGCCCCTCCCCTTTCCTGGGACATTAATAAAGCGCAAATAGCAAAGGTATCATGACCATGCACCTTACTGGTTTGTTACTGGGTGTAATTTCACAACAACTTGAATTGGAATCCCTTAGCTAAAGAAACAAACAATTCTCAATTTTCCAACATTTGACTAAATCAACCCATTTCTCAACCCACTTTTCTACATATTGGTGTGTTTGTTGTTGTTCATGACATTCCAGGCATATGAGGTCTGACTGTCTCTTCTGCAGTTCCTGGTTTATCCCGACAAGCACAACACCGGGCTATTGGTACCATTCTGGCTTGCAGTGAAACCAGACCCCTTCCTGTCGCCGTCTTTGTTAAAAACACCACAGTTCTTACCCAAATGGTTTTGTGCCCCGTTTTTAGTCTTGGTTCCACTGCAACTTGCATGCAGGATCAATTCGTGAGCCACTGAAATCACAGAAATAGAGGGAATTTTTTTTTAACCACTGTAAAGCAAATGGGGATTCACAACAAAAGCTCCGGTGTGACGCATAACATGGTCGTTTGCGTCGTGTGTCCCTCCCTCCCTGCTCTCAAACAGCATTATTGACTTGGATGGGCAATCAGCACTTTGGGGTCTTTTGAAAAGCATCTGCTGTTACTGGCTATCTCTGGTTCTTCGGGTGGCTGATTATCTGCTGACCTGCTAACGTAATAACACCGCAGAATGAAAGCAGGCCTGTGAACGCTGGTTATTTCTGTCTCTCTTCACGGCACCTGCGAGAGCTGAGATGCCTGAAGCAACTCGGAGAGAGAGAGCTGTGTCAGAGCGGGAATCAACATGGCGGTCTCCGTTACCAGAAGTGCTTTGTTCAAGTCTATGATGGTTGTGCACTATGTCATGCTACTATTGTTAGCTGTTCCCATCTACGATGATCCCGACCTACATCGTAGCAGTGATCCCTACAAGAATCAGTCTGTTCTAGTCTATAATGATTGTGATCTATGGCTTGCAGGTCTCCACCACCAGAACAATTTTGCTCAGTTCTAGGATGATTGTGGTTTACATCATGGCAGTCTCCAGTATCAGACTCTTTCTGTTTGAGTCTGCAATGATCATAACCTACGTCACGGTGGTCTTTGCGGAACCATTCTGCTCAGTTTTAGGGTAATTGTGGTCTACATATTTACTATCAGACTTTGTTGACGTTTGAGTTTACAATGGTCATAATCTATGCAGTGGCAGTCTCCATTTCTAGAGCCGCACGTTCAAGTCATTGACGACCTGCATGATGATGTTATGGCAGATTTCATGGTTATATGGGGCCTTTTAAGACTGTAAGGTAAGCATGGTGTAGCACGCAGAGAAGAGCAGATGTCCGCAGTGTTCCCAGTGCGGTCCTTAGCATCACTGGAATCCAAAGCGCTTATGTCGGGCATTGATGAAGCAAGTTGATGCAAATCTGAGAGCAGATTTGATTTTGCGAAGCGGATGGATGGTGGAGGGTGCGAATAAGACCACAACCTCTGTCTGCTCCAAAGACACACAAGGTCTAGTGCTTTGTTCAGAAATTCTTTATTGGAGAAAAAAGTAGCAAGTGAGAAAATAAAGTGGCTAAGTGATACAATAGCTACTAGACCCCCGCTGCTCTCAGGCCTCCCCCCGGAACAGGGCCGCAGCTGGACAGCGCCGGCTCTGCCGTGACCTTTGCCTCCCCTGTTCTGCCAGCGTGTTCTCTCTGCATTTTTTGTTTATTTGTTTGTGTTATTTATGCCAGCGGGGGCTGTTTCTCATTTTGCCGGAGACCAAGCTGGGAAATAACATACCTTTCAAGTGTGGTCGGCCAAAGGGCGACTTCAGAAACAGTCTCGCCGCCCCCCAGCGGGATCGAATCAAATGATTATTATTTATGGAAATAAACCTGGGTGCCACCCACCTTCCCGTGAAGGGGGGGGGGGGGGCAGCTGACACAGAGTCCCTGGACATTCCGCTGACCTGGGAGTTTCTAAAGGTGCCCTGTGTGGAAAATGGACATTTAATGCGATGGGAGGAGAACCCTCAATTAGTGAGGCTGTTCATCATGCACACAATCATGTGCCCATGGCAACGACAGTGAAGGGGGGAGAGCTTTGTGTATCTATGAGGGCAGGGGGGCATCTAAAGAGCCACCAGTAGAACCTTTGTGACATGTGATCAAACCATGTGTGCCTCACTTGCCCACTTGTGGTGACCTTGGACCGGCCACCCCCCCTCCTGTATTTTTGCACTGTTTGACAGCTAAAAAACACTTAGATTGAAAAAAAAAAAATCCCAAGGACTGCGTAGTGACACATAGTGTTAGGTAAAAATAAAAGCTTTGCACAATCAAAAATATACTTCATTTACCTGGGTAGACTGGGAAATATTTAGCAAAGTGTATCTGCTGTGCAAGACTCCCCCTCCTTTGGCAGTGATATATATTCTGTGTTAAATCATCGCGGTGGACTGGTTTAACATTGATTCCTTTCACCAAATCGCTCACACAGAAAATAACTCCCTCAGAAAGAGCATTGTTCAGCCTGCTGACAGTGGTAGCAGAATGCTAATTTTGGTTTAAAACACAACATGAAACCGTGTCTGCAATGTAAACAGATCCAAAAGCAGGTCTCTTTTGAGGATGTGACAAGCTAAAATAATAATGAGCATAATTGTCAATACACTAAGGCCTGGACCACTGAAACGAGCCTTTGTTTAGTGTATTCCTACCCAAGGATTTACATTTCTCACATTCTCTGCTCTAATCAAAAGTATTTGTCGAAAACTCTTGAAAAAGTGGTTGAAAATAAGCATTTGCAGTGAACTTTATTTCTTGCTCTGAAGTTAAGTCCATGAACAAGTGTGGGATGTTCAGTTGAGTAGCAACTGGTAGGTCAGGCTGGAGTAACATCACTGCTATTAAAATGGGAAAAATGCTAAAAGACCTAGCTACCTAAATCTTATAGCTTGAGACTTGTGGCGGAAATATACACCGGATAAAATCCATCCATCCATCCATTTTCCAAACCGCTTATCCTTACTGGGTCGTGGGGGGTCTGGAGCCAATCCCGGAAGCAATGGGCACGAGGCAAGGAACTACCCTGGATGGGGGGCCAGCCCATTACAGGGCACACTCACACACCATACACTCACTCAAGCACACCTACGGGCAATTTAGTAACTTCAATTAGCCTCAGCATGTTTTTGGACTGTGGGGGGAAACCGGAGTACCCAGAGGAAACCCCGCATACATGGGACCCAGGCGGGGACTCGAACCCAGGTCCCAGAGGTGTGAGGCAACAGTGCTAACCACTGCACCACCATGCCACCCCTCTGGATCAAATCCAACAAATAATTACATGTTTCATGATGGTAATCATCTTTTGAAGAAAACGTTTTGTTTGTGCAGGTGAGGATTGCCTGGGGTCAGCCAGAGCCCCAGAGCAGCTGGAAGAAGAGATTTGCTCAAGGGGCCATCGGGTGATATGATATATTCCGCCAGCTATGGGATGATTCATTTCAGCTTGTAGACAGATAACGCCCACACAGATGTCCACTCATCTTGGCTGTTTGCACCTCCACTTTCTCCTATCAGTGTCAAACCCATGCTGTCAGCCAGTCACGGCGAATCTTAAGGGAAGTGGGTCGTGTGTAGGGTCATGACGACCTTGGCGCATCTTGACGCGACGTGTGTATCCGTGCTTAGTGCTATACAGCTTTATCCTGGTTCTATTTTGGACCAGCGTCTTTTGCCGGGTCAGTAAGGGAACACAATGCCCTGCCCTCCGGCGGCACCTGAAGGGGGATTATATGAGTCAGATCCTTGGTGAGTTCAGAGGAATGTTTTTAGGGGCCGTCTTTCAAGGACAGTGGGAGCCAGTGAGTACCCAGCTCTGTGTGTCTCACTCTCCTGCCATGAAAGTTTAAAACATTCTCCCTGAATTATGAAGGATATCTGTAGCTTCCCCATCTCAGTAGTTGATATCACACTTTAAATGAATCAATTATACAGGGTGTTTGGATGTGCCTGATGCAATATTAATATTATTAATATTAATATTGATCCAGGTCTTTACAAGTCTTCACTAACTCTCGCAACGTAACTGATATCAAAGCGTATAGGAATATGCATCATTAGTATTGAGTACCGTATAAACAGGGATTGACATAACTGGAACGGAAGTACGCATTCACATTTACAAGCAAATCGCACCGCAATCGATTGTTGTAACAGTGTGAACGTGTGCATATTTAATGTGCATTTGCGCCGATATGACAAAAAAGTATCGTGCATTTTCACCTTTATATGCTAATTCGTACTTCATTTGTGATATATATGAGGTTAAAATGCAAAAAATGTATGTTTTTGCACTGTTATATTTATCAATTGCCGCATGCATCGCTTTTAAAGGTGAATGCGTACTTGCATACCAATTATTTCAATCCCTGCTTATAAATTCATCTGACACACACATCTTGTTAACAGCTAGCAAATATCCATTGGTTTTCTGTATCCACCTGAATTATGGAGGGTTGGGAGAGTATCCTGGAAGCAACAGGTGCAAGGCTGGGAATAACCTACATTGAACACCAATTCATGATCCCATCGTCCCTTCATGATCAAGTAAACACCTACAGACGATTTGGCATCTCCAATTCACCTTAGTGTGTTTTTAGATTGTGGGAACTCGGAAACCCAGTGGAAACCCCATGATGACACGGGGACAGCATGCAGGTAGAGTTGGGGTGGAGATTCAATCCCTGGTCCTAGAGGTGCAAGGCAACAGCACTAACCACTGTGGTACCATGTCTCCCAGCTGGCAAGTAGCAAAGCTCGAATTTCACAGCAAATCAATAATTAACCCTATTCATTCTATAGAATATTATACATCAATATGTTTTTAAGAGCAAGCGGGGCGAGAACGATTGGAGAATTGGGAACAGCTAAAGCTCCTTGTAACACTGTGACATGTTATGACATATTAAATGGCATTAAACAGTAGGCGAATTTCACACACAGTGTAAACAAAACTATTTTCATAAGTGACACTCACAAAATCTGGGACTCCGAGTGGATAATCCGGTAACTTGGATGGAAACAAATGAAATGGCTGAGAGCTGGGGGTGGGCAAAAAACAGGCAAAGCGTTTGCTGGGAAAAAAGGGCAGCGATGTCGCTGGGGAGCCAGGCACTGTGCTTGGCTCTCCTTACATCTCCTGCGCTGTAAACATGCTTCAGGTCTGAGGAGCAGATGCTGTCATGGATTGCCTCAGCTTCCTGGCAGAAACACCTTCTCGCCACTTCTATAAATAATCAACTTCGATGCAGAGAGATCCTGGCATCCTCTTTGGAGACTTCTCCTTTATATATATATATATATATATATTTTCCACATTATTACCAAACTGTGAAGGGTGGAGTTAGCTCAACCTTTAGCATTCGATAACCTCACATTGGCTCTGTGGTCAGGGTTCGACTGTGTGGATCCTACAAAATGCTACAATTGTCCTTCTGAGAACCTCTGGCACCCCTCACAAGGTCTATGGCAAGGTTATTTGGATTCCGTACATCATGTAGCGACTTCAGAAACAATCTTCACCAGATGGGTGTCCATGTTTTATTAAGCAAAGGACAGTCCAGGAATGGGCCAAATTGCTCCTGGGCCAGATCGTACACAAGTAGCCTTCCTTACGTCCGGCCTTCAGGCAGTCTGAACCTCAATGATTCGGCCACTGGGTCGAGCCCTTGAAACGAGTCTGTGCTTCATTTACGCAGCGGAATTCCTTGTTCCTTATATCACCACAGTCCTGCAAACTGTTCTCTGTGCAGCTTTATGCTGGTTGAATCAAAGTCAAGTAATTGAGGTTAAATCTACTGTAGTTCACAGCCAGAATGTTAATTGTGTGCTTAAATTGCGCGGTGAAAAAAAAATTTGGTACCTGCTGTTGGGGTGAAAATAACCTCAGCCACTGTGGGTGTTGGTGGGGGGGCTTATTTGTCATCCTGCTCTCAGTGGGAGTCATAATGTGCACATAAACCATAGCAGTACAATTAAAAGACCCTCAGTCAGCTCCTCGAATCAGTTATACAGGCAGCAATTCTTTGCCCAGCCCACCCTCCATGCTTTCTGGCTCTGCTGCTGACTTTCTGCAGCCCAATCTGTCTCTGAACATGACAGGAGGGCTGGCCTGCCAGGGTCCCAGAGCCCCGTCTAATCCGGGTGACCGATGACTGGCATAGCTCCGTCCCTGGCCACCAAACGGCACAAACAAGGTCCTTCTCAGACGCTCTTCAGAAATGTTTGGTTTCTCTTTAAGCAATTTGCACAGTGTAGTCATATAATTAGCCTGATGTAGCGATTCCGATGTCTTTGCCGGGAAGTTCAACCATGGGGCGCCTCCCCCGATGCGAATTTCGGTCAGGCCTGCAGCTTTTAACGCTTATGTGACCCACAGGCCTCCTCTGCAGCGGATTCGCAAGCCAGGGGTAAGTTGGCCTCTGCGTTCACGGGCGGGAGAGTGTGCCGACGAACCTTGTCTCCCGCGCAGAGCAGAAGTGACTGACCCGTGTTTAACCTTGTCGAGAGACCCGGGTCTTCTGGCATCAGCTACAGGCGATTTTTGCATGGCATGCAATGCAGTTCCAGTTTTAAGTACGGCTGTATTTGTGTAGATGTAACTGGGCAGTTCTCAGCTACTGTAGTACTAGCATTAGTTTTCATTTGTCGAAAAGAGCACTAATCTTGGTAAGTCGTACAAGCCCTTAGCAGAATGTTATTTTTCAGTTATTCTGAAGTCTCACTGCACTGCAAATTCATGCAAATAGGACCCTAATGGGCAGTGAAGTGAAACACATATAATTAGATGTTTAGATATGCTTTTAAGAATCTGCTTAGAATTTTGGGTGAGTTCGTGCGTATGTGCTGCAGATATTAAACTTAACAAGCTCCTTCCATTTGGTGATTAAAAAGGGGACAGTGTGGTTTGTGAAAATACAGAACAAGGAGTAAAGAGAAAGAGAGAGAGAGAGAGAGAGAGAGATCTTGTTTGGCTAAGATCTTTCGCAAAAGGACACTAATAAGTCAGTGTCATCAAATGTCATGCCAAATGTCAACACAAAAAAATTAAATGTCATCATTCAAATTTTTATTTGGCAGTTGTGAGACAGATTATTATGCCACAAGGCTCTTAAAGCCCAATAAATGAAATACACATAAAATATAAAACCGGATCGGCTGCTATCAGACTATTTTACTGCAGTGTAAATGCAGGCATTTTAAAGTCCACAGCAAGAATTTGCCTTCCTGCATTTTTCTAATCTTTTTTTTATCTTTCAGTTAATCTTCCCCCTCCTCTCCTCCCCTTCAGCCCTCCTTTAAAAACATCCTGATAAAATGTCCTGGAGTCCCTCAGCCTCTCCGGCAGTACGTCTCCCCAGCCAGGAGCCCATTGTGGCTTCAGTACAAGCTGGAATCAAAGTGCTTTTTTCCGGTGAGCTGTGCTGACTGCATGTAGTTGGGGGTCATCCGTAGCTCAGCATAGACCCTGAATTCCCCCTCCCACCCCAGATCATTGGAGGACACTCGACTTAGGGAGATGGCTGAGTTAATTGGCTTTCCGCAAGACCATTTGCATATTTCCGGGGCTCCACGTGAAATGCGTTTTCTGAGAAGCTCACTGAGGCATGTAATCGCCAGGCCTGCTGATCTGTCGATAGCAGCGAGCGTCTCTGAGAGCCAGATGACACGCATCTCATTTTACTCAACTGCAGCACCAACATAAATCATTTTCCCTTTTCTACATAAAGACCCGTAACTATAATATTTTGTGTGTTGTGAATGTTTAATGTCTGGAGACACAGTTGTGTTCTTAAACGGACAAAGCAAAAGAAATGTCAAATCTTGATCACTTTCCGGCTGTCCTTCTGAGCACCAATGCTTCAGCTCAGTTCCATCAAGGGAGGGTGAATTTTTCTCGACATTTCCATCTGGCTCACATTGGGAGGCTGTATACGGTCGACTCACTAACATGAGACGGCTTTGGCAGCCATGCTGGATGGAGCAAACAGACTGACATCCTGTATGGGTTTGGTCTTTTTCATTTTTTCCTCCACCCTGCTGATCATTTGCAGATAAACTCCTGAGGGAGACATTTTGGGGTCTCTCCGCCTGTGACGTCCCTGCAGAGAAATTGTCGTCAGTAAGAACGCTGCTGATTTTACGTGCCGGGTATACATCCATTTCTTTGAGGGACCATCTCTGTTTAGAAGCAAGTTCTGAGAACGAAAGGCTTCCTCAGTGGCTGAGGCTGATACAGTCTATGGTGCATCTTTCAGCTCTCAGCATCTTCTATTGTCTCTGGACTTCCATGTTGACATGCACACATTGGGTTCTGACTGGTACATTTTCACAATTTTGGAGGGGGGGAGTTGGTCAGGGGAGGCAAAAAATGCTGGTTCTCCATAATAGATTTTTCAATATCATTGTTTTTTAAAAGGGGCACTTAAACCATCAACAGGGCCCATCTTCAATCATTCGGGTAAAAGTGGCATGTGCTTAGCTTCCCCCCCCCCCCAGGTAGACCTGCTACAGATACAGAATCCATACGAGGGAGAGGAGCACTTCATGAGGGTCCAGCACATGGTAAACAAGGTTCAGCTTGCTGTTCTTCTAGTTACAAAAGTGTTACTTTAGCCCCGCTATCTTATTATGATAAAGAGTGTCACACACTGATGTAAAGGCAAAAAAACCCATCATACTCATGGGTACTTATAATTATTCTCATAAAGTTGCATTTGTAGGTGTGAGTACAAGTAGTGCATAAATACATATTAATAAATCAAGCATTTATCAGATCAGGAAAGGAATATGGAATATGGGATATAGGATATGGGAAATGGAATATGGGATATAGGATATGGGATATGGGATATGGGATATGGAATACGGGATATGGAATATGGGATATGGAGTATGGGATATGGGATATGGAATATGGGATATGGAATATGGGATATGGTGTATGGGATATAGGATATGGAATATGGGATATAGAATATGGGATATGGTGTATGGGATATAGGATATGGAATATGGGATATAGAATATGGGATATGGAGTATGGGATATAGGATATGGAATACGGGATATGGAATATGGGATATGGAGTATGGGATATGGAATATGGGATATGGTGTATGGGATATAGGATATGGGATATGGTGTATGGGATATAGGATATGGAATACGGGATATGGAATATGGGATATAGAATATGGGATATGGTGTATGGGATATAGGATATGGAATACGGGATATGGAATATGGGATATGGAGTATGGGATATGGGATATGGAATATGGAATATGGGATATGGTGTATGGGATATAGGATATGGAATATGGGATATAGAATATGGGATATGGAATATAGAATATGGGATATGGTGTATGGGATATAGAATATGGTATATGGGATAGGGGTGGCATGGTGGTGCAGTGGTTAGCACTGTCGCGTCACACCTCTGGGACCCGGGTTCGAATCCCCGCCTGGGTCACATGTGTGTGGAGTTTGCATGTTCTCCCCATGTCGT
>JAODJX010000001.1:18140658-18151844 GCA_026776945.1 Isichthys henryi | reverse complement strand
TTGGACAGCTGGAGAATAAGACATTACAGTAATCAAGCCGGAGGTAATAAATGCATGAACCAATTTCTCTGTATCTTCAAAGGAAAGTGTGTGTCTTAACTTGGCAATATTGCGCTGGTGAAAGTAGGCGGTACGGCTAATGTCAGAAGCATGTACATCGAACAAAAGATCAGAATCTAGAATAACACTAAGGTTTTTAACAACAGTACTTTGTGTAATAGATAGTCCATCCAGATTGACTATGATGTCCGATAGTTTACTTCTGGTGGCTTTAGTGTCATTAAGAAGAACCTCAGTCTTGTCTAGGTTTAACTGGAGGAAGTTGTCTGACATCCACTTTTTGATGAAATTAAACATTGTGAATTAAACATTCTTCCATTCTCTGAAGTTTCTGTCTATCTTCTGGTTTGGCCGATATATATAATTGTGTATCATCTGCAAAGCAATGAAAGCTAACACCATGCTTACGAATAACTAGGCCTAAAGGTAACATGTATAGTGAAAATAGTAGGGGAGCTAAAACTGAACCTTGTGGCACTCCGTATCTGACCTTGACATGTTCTGAGGAATCACTATTTAAATTCACATACTGATAACGGTCTTACAGGTAAGATTTAAACCAAGAGAGTACCACTCCAGTTATGCCTACAGTATGTTCAAGCCTTTGTAGGAGAATGGCATGGTCTATAGTATCAAAAGCAGCACTAAGGTCAAACAGCACTAGAAGCGAGGCACAGCCCTGGTCAGCATATAGGAGAAGATCATTTACTACCTTCAGTAGAGCAGTCTTTGTGCTATGATGAGCTCTAAACCCAGACTGAAATCTCTCATTAATCTGATTCTCCTGCAGAAACGATGTTAGTTGACTAGCTAAAATTCACTCTATTATTTTAGAGATAAATGGTAGTTTGGCTTCTTCATTAGAGGTTTAATTACTGCTAGTTTAAGAAATTTTGGTAGATGGCCGATGCTGATTGAGGAGTTAACTATTGCTAGTAGCGGTTGATTCAATGCTGGGATCATCTCTTTAAATAATTTTGTTGGAACAGGGTCTGGTTAGTCTGGTTATTAGTCAGCTTGAACACCATATTAAATAGGAATCTAGGATTATTTTTGTTTATTTCAATTAGTTGTGATAGTTACTCTGATTTAGCGGCACTAAGAGCCTTTTTATAGCTACCCATAGCCTCTTTCCATGCTAGTTTGAACGCCACTAGTTTAGTTTGACGCCACTTACGTTCTAAGTTCTGTGTCTCCAGTTTTAAAGTGTGCAAGTGGTAATTTTACCAAGGAGCATTTTTATTTACTCTGGTCTTTTTTATTTTTAATGGAGCAATTTTATCTAGGGTTGAATTAAGTGTAGATGCTAAACAATCCGTAATCTATCAAGTTCAGCAGGATTCAACATTAATTTAGTAGAAAACAATAGCTTGGTGATTATCGATAAACTTACTCACTGTATTTGATGTGATTGTACGTTTGGCATTAGCTGGCAAGCTGGAAAAATTTGTGGCACTGCCTTTTGCTCTGAGGAAACCCTGTTTGTATTCCCTGAGTTCAAGCATGTCATGTCGCAAAACAACTGTCAAGCACCTACAATAAACTTTACCTCTACAATTTTGATAAGCATACAAGTGGTGTAAGCAGACCGTAACTGATCTGTGATCAGGATGGATCTCCCTCCATTCAGCACGCATGGTGTGAACCACGGCTTTATCTTTTAAGCCATGACACTGTTTGACCGTGACAGTGTGAAATACAGTTTTACTGTCACTGTCACTTTTTAAAAGTTAATGTTCAAATCATTTTTCACAGCAAGGGAGAATTTCTGCCTTATATTTAGCGCATTTTTCCATTTCCCTCTTGACAAATGCTGTTTGCACATTTAATTACAACTTTTGTTTTCCTGACATAACTTTTATTTTTTGATTTCAGGAAAACAATTTTGGCAACGTTGAAAAATAAGTAATGATGCAAAGTTTCAATGAGAAGATACGAAGTAGTGTGTATTCACAGGAATGGCACATGGTAAAAGTCCCTAAAGATGTACCTTTGTTATTAACTGTAGTTATGACTGTCGGCCGACTGACAGGCTTCCTGTCCAATGAGTAACAAGCATGTGATGATCAGTAGGTACATACCATTTCCATTTTCAGTGCTGATCATGATGCTTTTGCTTGTGTGTTTTTCATTTGCTGGCATATTTTTGTATTTGCTGTTGTATTTTTGTATTTGTTAACATATTTTCATAATTGCTGTTGTGTTTATGTTTTTGCTGGCATCATTTCTTATTTGCTGCTTTGTTTTTGTATTTGTTGATGTGTTTTTGTATTTGCTGGAGTGTTTTCATATTTGCTGGTGTGTTTTTCCCTTCAGGGCTTCCATAGAACTCGAAAAGAGACTTAAAATAAACAGGGGATCAACAAAGGGGGCGTGGAACAATGAAGGGTACAGGCTGACAAGAGGGTTCAATACCAATGAGTGGACATGGGGACCATCAGACTGTAAGCACATATATACGAGACTAATGAGGGAACTAATGAGAGGCAGCTGGAAGTGACTAACACAATGGTTAAAAATGAGAGGTAAGACAAATGAGTAACAGGCGTGGCTCATGGTCAGGAGGATGTGACAATAAACTATGTAGTATAGCCAAAATAAGGATAAAGAAATACAGTGTACTGAATACATAAACCAGAAACATAGTTGTTTATTATTATTATGAAACATTGTGAACGGTACGCAATTGTATGTGCTATACTTTTGCATGACTGGCAGCACGGTAGGTTTGCTTACACCAGCATCGCCGCAAATGTATGAGCAATGCGTGATGCTATGATGCCATTAGGCGTTAAACTCTAAACGACATTTTTTGCTTTTCTCCTTTTTTTATGAAAGCGAAAATCCTCTTTCGATTCTTTTTCTTTGGTTAGCAAAAACAGAGGCTAATGTGAAAGCGAAGTGGTGTAAAGCAAATGTTCATAAAGTGGAGGATACCTGTTTTATTATAACTATAACTGGTACTACAGCGTAATACAGGATTTAAAGGTTGATATACAGTCAGGACCATAAAAATTAAGACACTGGCACAAGTTCTACTATTTTACCTGTTTACTGAAATATATTCCAATTGAAGTTATACAATGGGCAGGGACATAAAGTCCAGACTCTCAGATTTCATTTTAGGGTATCCACATTCAAACTGGATGAAGGGTTTAGGAGTTTCAGCTCATTAACATGTGCCACCCTCTTTTTAAAGGGGCCAAAAGTAATTGGACAATTTACTTAAAAGCTATTTCATGGACAGGTGTGGGCAATTCCTTTGTTCTTTCATTATCAATTAAGCAGATAAAAGGTCTGGAGTTGATTTGAGGTGTTTTGTTTGCATTTGGAAGATTGTGAACATACAACATGTGGTCAAAGGAACTCAATATGCAGGTGAAACAGGGCATCCTTAGGCTGCGAAAACAGGAAAAAACAATTTGAGAAATTGCCATAACATTAGGAGTGACAAAATCCACAGTTTGGTTCATCCTGAGAAAGACAGAAAGCACTGGTGAACTCAGCAACACAAAAAGGCCTGGACGTCCATGGACAACAACAGTGGTGGATGATCGCAGAATCAGTTCCATGGAGAAGAGAAACCCCTTCGTAACAGCCAACCAAGTGAACAACACTCTCCAGGAGGTACAGTAGGCGTATCAATATCCAAGTCTACCATAAAGAGAAGACTGCAGGAAAGCAAACACAGAGGGTTCACTGCAAGATGCAAGCCACTCATAAGCCTTAAGAATAGAAAGGCTAGATTGGACTTTGCAAAAAACAAACCATCTAAAAAAGCTAGCACAGTTCTGGTACAGCATTCTTTGGACAGATGAAACCAAGATTAACCTGTATCCGAATGATGGAAAGAAAAGAGTATGGAGAGGGGCTGGAACCGCTTATGATCCAAAGAACACCGCATCATCTGTAAAACATGATGGAGTCAGTGTGATGGTTTGGGTGTGCATGACTGCCAGTAGCACTAGGTTTCTTGATGATGTGACACAGGATGGAAACATCCATCCATTTTCCAAACCACTTATCCTACTGGGTTGCAGGGGGTCCAGAGTCTATCCCAGAAGCAATGGGCACGAGGTAGGAAACAACCCAGTGAATTCTGAGATGTTCAGAGGCATCATGTCTGCTCAGATCCAGACAAATGCAGCCAAATTGATTGCGTGGCATTTCATACAATATGGACAATGACCCAAAATACACAGCAAAAGCAACCCAGGATTTTATTAAAGCAAAGAAGTGGAATAGCCAATGGCAGCTGTATCAGGAGAGAAATGTGGGGAACCCAATTCTTGGAGAGGTGTCCAATGGCATCCAATGACAGTGTCAGGCTGACTATCCTCTTTTGTATGACCACTCATTCTGCTGCCATTGCTTGATGTGACAGATTGCATGGCTGAGTGCTTAATTTTACACCTGTATGCTTGCAATGACTGTGGATTACATGGCTAATTTCTGTAATTACTGCAGGTGTCTCAATACTTTTGTCCATATAGACTAGGAAGGCAAGACAGAGGGGAGAAGGTGACGTTTTGGGGGGAGCAGAGGGCTCTGCAAGCAGAAATAATGTAAAAGGCAACCTCTTACCAGACAGGAAACAATGAGAATGTAATTATGTGGGAACTGGAATCAGTACATGCAATGGTCTCGTAAAGGCTCGAGATGTAACAGGGCAGGCTTAAGCCCTCCAAAATGGCTTTCTAAGCTATTTGCCGTTGACCGATGGAGCTCGATTATAACGTTCTATCTGAAATGTGTCCAGACATTCTGGGCGTCACATGGAATACATTGTGGTCACTGCCTTCTTTATGACAAACGCTGACCAGGACCAATTTCCCGAATTGGTGATTGCTGCCTAGATGTGAGCCAGTGCCGAGCTGGCCGTGACGCTGCCTCCCGACCTGCTGACCTCGGGCGGCTGAGCTGTGCGCCGCTCTAAAAGGATTTAATTGCCCGATCCAGGCCAGCAGGAATAATGGGCGGACGGAAGGCATCACTGTGGCTGACATGCTGGAACATGAGTCACTCACAGAATGAAGAGAAACGTATGAAAGATAATCAAGCATCACTCCATCAACTCTGTCAACTGTCAATGACCTTACAGAAGTATAGTAACATCTGTGCCAGTGAAGCTCATTATTTTTGGAAACTAAGATGAAGATATAATAAAACAAACCACCGTGTTTTTTCCCCCCCTTGATGTACGCTGGAACAGAAAGGCTGGGATAATGAAAGTGTGTGACAAGCAGTGTTTCACCTGTTTTGCCTTCTCTTCCTTATAGAAAAAGACCCACAACGGTAGGAAGTCATGGCCACACATCTGAATGACAATGCTTACTGAGCCACCACCAGCACCTACATTGTCCGAACCACATGTAAAGGAGATGACACAGTGAACAGGACGTTCACCCTGAATATGTGACCTCTGACAAATCACCGGCGAGCTGAGCAGCTTGTGTTTGGTTTCAAGCTGGTGCTCAGAATGTTTCGTGTTGTTTTTTTTTTTTTCACGGACCTAGACTGTTTGATCCATGGCAGCTGATTCCAAAAAAGGTTAAAGAAGGTGATTATATTAATGACATTCCTGCTGGCTGGCTTATTCTGGATAATCTCCTTGCAGACCTGGGAGCTGAAGGCCTGGAATTGAGGCTGTCCCCTCAGACCTGGGTAATTCTGACCATGGAGGAAGTTGATCAGACTCTCTGGTGATTCTCTTGATGGAATTAAGGGAATTTTATCTCAGAGAAAAAAGGTATCATTTGTCAGTGCAGGAGACACTGTAGACTGTCAAGTGACAGAGTTTAATTTAATACTGTTTTTTTGCCAAAATAAGTAATTCTGTTTTGTTTTTGTTTCGCCAGAAATTCCCGATTGGGATCAATGAAATACAGTTATGTATTATCATGTCTTTATTACATACAGACATTTTTTACTTTCGTGTTGCATGTTTTGCACATTTCATACGTGCTCATGTCAGAGCTGCACACATCTTGCTGTTACTTCGTGTAGCACTTATCATGCATTACATATTTTAAATTTCAATATATTAAAAAATTGCATTCTGTATTTTACCCTCTGAATGAATGTCATTAAGCTGAAGTAATTTAAATTTCAAACAAACATGATTGAATATGCTCGAATATATTAAAAGGTTATTTATAACAAGAAGCCATTTTCACGGTATTGGTAATATGTTTGGTGTTCTTCTCACGGTAATGATTAAGGTGTTTTTTTTTCACCATGGCCCAAACAAGGCTATTTTCTCCCATTGTGATATATCTTTCGGGGGGGCATATTAATGCAGTGTGGTCCTAAGTGCCCAGTGGACTTCCTAAAAAAGCAGAAGCTCTAATTAAAGTTGCTCTGTGATGGTTTTCATGGGCACAGAGGTGCTGCTTCACCAGGTGGCATGGTGAACAGGGAGGTCAAGGTCTAAGGTCAATCAAGATTGTCCCAAAAATGGATAGTGCCAATGTGGTTACAGTGGGGCTCCATAGAGGATTTCTGTTGCTGGCCACACAATAAACACAAAGGCTGTCACAGCTCCCCCCCCCCCCCCAACACACACACACGTGAAATCCCCGGGGATGGTGAGTAAAATATGCAAACCCAGAGGACAACTAGGATGGACATATAGAGTCACAGCTCATCTCTTCTACATGGTGACTGACATGGAAGACAAGTAGTGCAGGATACAGGCAGCTCTCAACTTACATAAAACTGAAAAACAAAAGATATCTGAGATACATACAGTTTATGGAAGCGCTAAAAGATGCCTATAAATAACTTTAGCACTTTATCCTTTCATTTATTTAAAATCTGTTATCTTGTAGGTATTACGAGTATATTTTCTTATGTGTTTTTTGCTATAAGGTATTTTACATGGTGTGGGAAGGTAAATCTGATTTATGTAAAGTCTGACTTACGTAAGAGTGTGTAGAGTGGAGTACTTATGTCAGCATGACATATTTCATGCATTTAGATGCTGATAACGTTGGTCTGTGACAACAAACACTCAAGCACAAGACTTTTCTAGGTAACTAATGCTAAGCTAATGCTATTCTAAAACTATGCAAATCACATTCATCAATTCTTATGGGTCAGATGTTAAATCAGAAGCTGAATATGAAAAGGGACACAGTTTTAGAGACAAGAGTGTGGTGGCAGAAACAACGTGGAGCGTGACTCCCAGAGAAAATGCATGTATGCAGTTTAACCTTATCAGTTTCATTTCCCAGTGGCCACTGTTACCATAATCTCATATTTATGTGCGGGCCGATGAACACATCAAAACACAGTACAGATTACTCAGATATCGATATTTTTTGTTGGGGGAGGCTTTGGGGGATTTAGTACTTTTGTAGTTAGTAGGAATTCATGCTATAGAATCCCAGATAGATGTCAGGATGAGATGGGGCACGATGAGTTATTCAGCAGCTTTTCCAGCATCCACCATTGTGTATCCGCTTGTGAAAATTCGGGATGGAAGAGCGGCAGAGATTGTGGGGAAATGAAAAAGTGAGACTAAAAAGAGAATATGAGTCTATCAAAGTCACCAGTCTCAGGGCGAAGGACTCTTTGAGTGTGTGGCTTTTAGTTAGTGGGGGAAAAAAGCTGAAAATCAGCACGAGGGCAATTTATATTCAGAAAGCAGGCATTGTCTCTCCAGATCACCTGCATGTGCTTTTTCAGACTATCATGCCATTCTCAGAGGTACGGTGGATGTTTTTCTGTAGGTTTTAATATCAAGAGTAATTTTTTTTTAGGTTTGTGCTTACTGTCCACATCAAATACAGAATGACCCCATGAAACAGTGTAAACTAGCAGTGGCTTGAGTGTGCTGAAAATAATGCAATGCTAAACAGACATGAGAGCTTAACGTGTGCCAGTGGGTGACAAAGACCCCTTTCAGGTCTGTGCGTTACTCAGATGGCTAGGTGCTGGCACAGCTGCAGTAAGACATTTTGAGTTCAGAGTGCTCAAAGGTGGAAGGACCGATAGACAATGAACTTCTTTATATCACTGGTAGCTATCAACAGTTAACAACAAAGTAGCAAGTATGACAACATTCGACTGGCTACAACAACTCTCACTGCAGTAGCAACATGAATCTTGGGGTTTGTGGAGGCAGAATTGCCAAGTAGCTTCTTGCTACCCTAAAGCCATTGTTAGATAATTAACATTATGTTTTTTATTGATGCAAACTATAGGCATGGGCACAATGCCTTACAGCATTTTGGCACTGCATTACCACCAGCAACCAGAGGGGGCGGTGAAGCATCCTAAGCCCTGCTACTTCAAGCGCTACTGGGTGCTGTGCCGATCTACAAAATCCAGACGTAGGCCCGTGGCGTGGAGGGTAGTGTATAGATTTACAGCAAGCTCAGCTAGCATGGGTCTATCATTACGTTCATATTCATCTAAACGCAAGTGACCCCCAGCCCTTACAAAAATATTTCTGTCGACTAGGAAACATGAGACGTGTGTGAACTGGGTTTTATACAGCCAGAGAAATTCAAAGAGCTAGCAAGAGTCAGTATAAAAAGGCAAATCAGAGTAAGCCTACATTGCTCACAGTCTAACATTTAAATGCTTCAAAATCAGTCCCACTAATCAACAACTTTGAAAATGACTTAACATTTCTATAAACTTTTTCTATAACTTTTTTACTTTCCGGTCTACTTGGGTGTATTTAATTGATTTACTGGTCTGTTCAAAACCTTTTACCTTCTGTCAAGAATAAATAATGTCTGCATGGTAGTTATTTATTTTTCTGACTCATTGTTATGGTTTAAAGCAGTGGGAAAGAAGAAAATAAAGCTTAATCACTTCACTAATAATTACCTTAATTATCACAGTCAGTACTCACTTCGATATACATGGATTTTCGTTGATGGTTGGCCTTTGAGGAATGGTCTGATCCATAGGCCCATAAATTCAGTGAAAGTTTTTTTCCCCTATTGTTTGGAAAGCGAAGGAGGCAGGAACCTCTCAAGCAGGTTTCTCAGTCTTTGTTTTGCTTAAATATGCACAATGCAAGTGAATAGGATTGTTATTGTTCTGTTCTTGGTGTTTCGCTTGAAATCAATGCCGTAGCCATGGAGTCAACATGGAGGGAGGCCAAGGCAATAATCGTGATTATTGGGGGGGACATTGTGAACACATTTGAATATTGGGAGGGGACCTGTTCCCCCCAATATATAATTGTGGCCTTGCTTGAAATGGTAGGTAGAGAACAAGCAAGGTGCCAGTTACTGGTGTCCGGGCAGAAACTGTTGACTTTTGAACAAACAAATCTGGACTCCTGCGACCCTGCATAGGACAATGGAAAATGGATGGATGGATGGATGGATAGATAATCAGATCTTCTTTGTTGTCCTTGAATGCATATACCAATGGTGCCAAGACAAATTCCTAGTGTGTGTAGGTATATCTGGCCAATAAAGTGAATTCAAGTTCTGATTTTGATTTGGAGAAATTCTCCATGTTCAACCGACAGGAATGGTGAAGGTTCACACGCTTCTGCATGGCAAAAAATACCAAGAATGTAATTCACAGCTTCGGAGTAATTTCCGATCGGCTGAAATTCTTAACTGGAGATTAAGTAACAATATCGTGCAGAAATAAGTTCACGTTTGATTTCCCTCCTTTTAAATTACAGTTCTGCTTTTCTAAAAATCACTTTGCTTTTACAAAACGCTTGACTGTCAGTGTATCGTTTTCCCTGCGATGGCTACGAATTAAACTTGCAGGACTTACAGATCCATGGAGTGCCCACTCATCTCCAAAGGCAGGTGCATAAACACAGATTCTTAATTGAGCAGCAAACCATCCTGCAAATCTTAAAGCCTAAAGACCTAATTCCACGATAAAAATGCATTTTATATGCAGGCAAATATGTGTCTGAAGACAGTTTACATCATGATTACACAGAGCCAAACACATAGCTGCCTAATTGCCACCGATGAGCAAAAACAGTACCTGAATGCTGTAAAGAAATAAATGCAGAAAATGAATGAGAATCTAACGCACAGCTCAGCAATGCCTATAGGGGGCATCCGACAGTTTTGATGATTTGCTTTCTAACCAGTGTTCTACTCAGACAGACGTCACCTTGCTTTATATCCAACTGTCCTCCCAGTCAGTGTTTTTTTCCCCCGTTCTATATAAATATTTATTTTCTCAGCCTGTCAGCGTGATTCCTTCATCGCAGCCCGGAAGAGGACTTCCTGTTTTCAGGATATGACTTCCCATCTGCAGAGTGTGAACACGTTTCTTACCTAAGGCTCCTGTCACAGTGGCACTTCGCGGTATCCCATGGGGCTCTGGTTCTGCTGACAATGTTTGTTATAAATAGGGAGGGAAATTAAGACCAAAATAAAATGTACCAAACAACACAATGCAAACAGGTAGACCCACCACATATGCAACAGTGTAGTGTCCCATACAAACCCAGAAGCAGAATGACAACACATCGAGAAATTGTGACTCATTTGCCTTGCTTGATATTTATTAATAAGAAGTGGTCTTGCTAAAGTTTTACTGGATTGAAGCTTGGTCAAAAATCATCCTTTTTAAGCCACTACTCCACCTGTTGGCTAAAAATAACACAGCAATGAGCAAGGTTGGGACTTGAAAGAGAATCATGCATTGATTGAAATAAGTCAGGATCTGCTGTAAAATGGTTCCTGACATTTCCAAGTGTGTAGCCAGGCCTACAATCCACTGATTGCTGAATACCGACGTTCCAGTAGCAAAAATCATAAACCGAGTGTTACATCACAGGTAGGGAAGCCACTTCTCTCCCACTAATTAATAATACATCAGAACATTATTAGATACAAGCTTCTGTCATTTGCTAGACCGAGAGGAAGCAAATCAACAGACTGCACAACATCCCCAAAATGAAACAAAAAAAAAAACATCAAAATGTCCGACTGAGTCAATAAGCCGGGATGGTAAAACGGAAAACTGTCAGCCATTTGGTGCGAGCACTGACAGGCTGACCAGACGGGGGTGCTGAGCGTCCTGCCAAAACTCTCCCCGTAGCATGGGGCGCGGCCCGGGGGGGGGGGGGGGGGGGGGGGGGGGGGGGGGGGGGGGGGGGGGGGGGGGGGGGGGGGGGGGGG
>JAODJX010000001.1:18112026-18140558 GCA_026776945.1 Isichthys henryi | reverse complement strand
CCCCCCCCCACCCTTTTTTTGGTTGTTTGTTTGGTAGAGGTAAAGACATTCACTAAACAAGTGGAAATGATTTAAATGGCACAGCCTGACATCCCACGCCGCCTGTCAGCAGAGATACTGCCGAAAGCGACGTTTAGGTGGAGCTGGTGCATTAATGCCAAGCGAGCCTCTTACTATGGTATGCGCGGTCGGCCAACATGTGCTCGTTAAAGATGTGCCTCATTCATCGATGTTGCTGTCATTGCTGGCTGGGAGAAAAATGGGTTAAAAATAACTTAAAAGAAGAGCAATTCACAGAGTAAAATAGCAGAATGTTCAGTCACACATGTTAATTCTTATTAAGCCCTTATTACAGAGTTCAATGGCAATGTTCTAGCATAAGTGAAGCTTATTCCTCCTTTCTGGATCTCCTTGGGGCTTATGTTTTATTTAGTCTTGGGGCATTCCCAAATCGAAAATATTCCTGTCCATTAGGAAACCCAATGAGACAAGTGTGTAAAGTGGGTTTTATGGAACTAGTGAATCTCAGAGAGCTGACTGAATTAATAAAAAATGTAATCCACAGCAAACCTGTCATGCACAGTCTATAATATTTAAACGGTTCAAAATAACTCCTATTAATGCATATCAATGACCTTGAAATGATGTTATGCTTCTATAAACTCATTTACGTATGTTTGGGTCTGTGTTGAGTGTCGTCCGAGGTAACCCACTTTCCCCTGACTAATGAGGGTTGGCCATCCTGAAACAAGGAAGGTGACTTTTTTTTTTGCATAGAAACAGCCACTCGCTGATTTCTGGTTAACTTAATTAATTTTGCTTAACAAATGGAGTACTGCTGGTTTAATGTGACTGTGCCTCTGCTATATGGGAGCAGAGGCAACCTCAAAGGGAGGCAGAGAGCAGAGGGAGCATCAAAAGGAAGCAGAGGAGCCTCAAAGGAAGGCAGGAAGCAGAGGCAGCCTCAATGGTAGGCCTAGAGCAAAAGCTGCCTCACAGAGTAGCAGGAGCATAGGTAGTGGCAGCCTCAGAGGATAACAGGGGCAGAGGCAGCCTCAAAGGGAAGCAGTGAGCAGAGGCAGAGGGAGCATCGAAGGGAGGCAGAGAGTAGAGGGAGTCTGAAAAGGAAGCAGAGGCAGAGCGAGCCTCAAAGGGAGGCAGGAAGCAGAGGCAGCCTCAAAGGAAGGCAGTGGCAGTCTCAATTAGAAGCAATGAGGAGAGGCAGATGCAGCCTCAAAGGGAAGCAGTGAGCAGAGGCAGAGGGAGCATCAAAGGAAGGCAGAGAGTAGAGGGAGTCTGAAAAGGAAGCAGAAGCAGAGCGAGCCCCAAAGGGAGGCAGGAAGCAGAGGCAGCCTCAAAGGAAGGCAGTGGCATTCTTAATTAGAAGCAATGAGGAGAGGCAGATGCAGCCTCAAAGGGAAATATTGAGAAGAGGCAGATGTCCAAAATAGTGTTAGGCAGGTAATTTAAGTGAGAAGAAGAGCACAGAGAGCAAAACAACATCAAACATACTTCTGGCACCCCACAGTCTTGAGTGACAATCACTTTCCTACAAAAGGTTCAGGTGACTTTGTTCTGATCCAGTAACAACCCAGTATCCTATGGGGTGAAAAAATAGCACAAAATATCGCAATCTTCTGCAAGTGGAAATTAATTTACAAAAACGGTAATTTGAATTCTTTTTGTAAAATAATATTTATAGACCAAGCCAGCTAATAGCTGGATCACCTAAAAGTCTTCCCAGGGTTACAAAAGGATGTTTATGCGATAGGAAATGTGTTTCTCCCATCAGTGATTCATATAGGACTACAAAGTGACTTTATTCTGTCTTCCCCGGGCCTAAGTACATCTTTCTTCCATGTTTAGCTGGCCTTTGTTAGCGCTTCAAATGAAAGACCCTTTGCTTCTCTCAGAGCACCACAGAGCAGACTTAACCGCAGACAGACGAAAAACCAACAGATCATTTTCAGTGAATCACACATCTTGTAAACAGCAAAATAATCAGCATTGCTAATTTATGTGCCAATCAAGGCCCTGGAGGAGTCCTACAACATTTAATCTTCCGGTCAGGCTCCCTCCTGTGTTTTCTACTTGCTTGTCATTTGAAAATGACTCGTTATTCTCCCTCGTTTTGTTTTTCTTTTTTGTTTTTCTCTTTCAAACCCTCCCCACCATTATTATACACAGATCTGTGGCCAGCCATGAGCGTCCACTGAAGAGCCTTCCTCTGAAGCCGCATTAATGAACTGGCCTGTGAACACGAAGATGAATATCTGCGCAGTATCTGCACACGGGCGGGAAACAGCAGAGCCAGCCTCGCGAACATGACGTGACACGACCATGTGACATCACATCACCACATCTCCCATCCAGGAGAGACCCGGCTCTGGAAATCCATGCTATTTCTGTATTCGAGTGCAAAAACGGTGCTAATCAGGCAGGAGAAGTGGCAGCCATACTTTGCCTTAAACCATGGATCATGAACACACAGAAGTGCACTCATTTTAATCCTAGTGAAATTTAGATTGAACTGCCCTTTGTATCGTAGACGAGGCGTTACATACTTTGCAGATATTGTTTCTAACATTGTTTACTTGGACACATGGTTCACAAACCCCCCATTTCAAAATTGCATTCTATGTAATTTAGATTACTAGATGTCTGCAAGTTCAATACTCTATTACGTTTCTGTGGGTTGAAATGCCCTTTGCTTTTATTAAAGTTACCGCTTCTGTTTTTCAAATGTACTCCAGCTAATAACAAGGTAGGTTTTATTGTGATATTGTAAGAGATATGTATCACGCCTCAGGCTATCTGTTCATAACAGAAAGACCCAGAATATTTAGCACTGTTGCTCCGAATGTCATTTCGTTAGCACGGCTGCTGAGGCGGTTTAAAATGAAACACGAAATGCAAAGTGTGAAAGCGTGACCTTTTGTCATGGGGTTATTGTGAAACGTCCCTGAAAATCAAAATGGTTCTTTTTTTATTGTTGTGGCCCTTTAAGGTAAGTTAACACAAACAGCTCTAGCTTGACCAAACCACAATCATAATATATGCTTAGAATGCCATTTACCATCATTATTAGTGCAAAAGCTACACATGCGGACAACCAAGATTTCAAATGTTAAACATTGTATGTAGTAAAACTGAGACAGGAGACAAATTAAACGGATAAAGGATGGTTTCAGCACTTTGGTGTATTTTGCCTTGCGCTGCTTATATATGGAGTTTTTGTGTGTTTCTTTGCCTTTGTTATTACTTTTTAAATGACCAGACAGTAGCAAAGCTAGCTAGTGTTTCATTGTGCTGAATGTATAATAGCAACAACACGATACAGTTTCATTCAATCATAAATTACAGCATATTCATACATACACATGTTGTGATTTGAAAATTGGAAAGAGAAGGATACATCAACGGCTAAAAACGTCTTTGAAATTCACCTGCTCAAAAAGCTGAAGTCATTAATGATAGAAATAGCATTTCTGGAAGTCATGAAGAGTGTATGGTGGGTGAGGGCGGGGGCAGGGCCAGGTGAGACTGGCATTAATTCACTTGTGCTATTTAACCAGTCAAAAAGGAACTAGTTCTATTGTTTTACTCTGACACCTGAGCCTGTTTTTCCAAGACCTGATTTGTTTTTGTTTTGTCTTTTTTCCCTGTTCTGATGCGAAAGGGGCTGCTTATTGTGTCATATGGTCTTAGTAAGAGGTCATGTTTTATAGACGTAAGAACTTCATGCATCGAATAAATTTAATTGAAAAGGCGACATTAGAAGCTTGCTTAGTGCTGTAATGAAAGTGGGCCTTGAAATCAAGGAAGATAGTTTATCTGATGCTTCATTTCAAATATTTCATGTTTTGCAATATTTCAGTCACTAATTCATTGAAACGGTTCAATTTAATGGTTGCCTAACAGTAAATTCATACTTGCGTTTATTTAAAAAATATCTGCAACTTTACTTTGAAAGAATTGACTAAATTATTGATGAATTACCCTGTCGTTATTTCAGTAATTACTGTTTTTTACTTTTAAACAGAAATTAAACCCACAGTTGATTGATTGTTATACTTCTATAATAGCAAACTCGGTGAGGCATTTATAGCATAAAAAAATCAATTTAGCCAGGTAACTAAATGCATGTTACCCATTACAGGCAGATATGAAACTTCTCATGGTAGGGGGAATTTTGTCATTAGGACGCTACCCCCATCTGTACCTCCTCCTTGGGTACCTCCTCCTTGGTTACCTCTTCCTTGGGTACCTCCTCCTTGGTTACCTCCTCCTTGGGTACTTCCTCCTTGGGTATCTCTTCCTTGGTTACCTACTCCTTGGTTACCTCCTCCTTAGGTACTTCTTCCTTGGTTACCTCCTCCTTGATTACCTCCTCCTTGGGTACTTCTTCCTTGGTTACCTCCTCCTTGATTACCTCCTCCTTGGTTACTTCCTCCTTGGTTACCTCCTCCTTGGGTACTTCTTCCTTGGTTACCTCCTCCTTGGGCACCTCCTCCTTGGTTACTTCCTCCTTGGGTACCATATTGCTTCCCATTGGCTTCCCAAGTCAACTATCCAGCATTTCATTTTTCCACTTTAATACAAGTTAAATTTAATTAAATTAAGTGGCACAAAGAACCAAAGAATAAAGATTATAAACATAATTTTTAGATGGAATGCAGGCTTTATGTTCATGAGAAAACATCTGACCATGAAGGTCACCTGTTTCCATGTATAAAAACCTGCATACAGAGTTTAATGTCTCCTGAATATTTCAATGTTAGGTTTCATTTATATATTGTGTGTACCCAGTACCCTATACCAGATAAGCAGTTCGAATATTGATGGATTGATGGTTGGATGGATGGGTGGTTGGAAGGACAGGTGAATGGAGGGATGTTGTGAGTGCAAAATATGGAGTTTAAAGTAACCTGGGGATTTTTGATACATTTTATTAAACAATTTATATACAATGAATAATAAAAAATGACATTTTCCTTCATCAGTTCAGTGTCATACTGTAAAAATGTTGTATACATGTATTCTGCTCTAGAATACATCTTTTGTTTTGTTTTTTTTCCAGTGATGAAAGATTCTGTCATTGTGCCGGAGTAACCCAGCCCATCTGTGCCTCTCTCTTTACTCCGGGCTCCAGTGCTCTGCCTCTGGCACCCGTCTGTCTTTGTCAGTCAAGCCTCGGGGTTCTTGTCAGCGCCTGGGAAGTAGCGGGAAATGGGGAAGCATCTTAGAAGTGGGACAAGGACTGGATCCCACTGCTCTTACAGTCTTTGTCGGGTGTTACTTTTATTCGAAGCAACTCATTTTTTTTTTGCTCATTTATCCAGGGAGATGTTTTTGTTTCTGACACAGTTCCGGTCAGGGCCTCACAGTGGCACAGTCAGGGCTGCACAGTGGCACAGTCAGGGCTGTACAGTGCCACAGTGGCTAGCATGCTTATCTCTCACTGTCACTGTGATATATGCATGTTCTCCTCATATCATTGTGGGATTTTTTGCAGCCCTTACCCCCCACAGTCCAAAAACATGCTAAGGTAAACTGGAGGTACGAAATTGCTCTTTAGTATGAATGCACTCTGATGGGTTGGTTCCCCATCCTGGGCTATTCCCTGCCTTGTCACCCTGCATAGGACAAGTGGGTAAAGAAAATGGATGAATCTTTAACCATTAAGTATCTGGTGTTAAACATTCCAGCCAATATCATCCTGCTATAATATTTGTTATTTTTGATCACTGCTTTCCTGCATGCACCAATCATGGAAAATGCTGTTAATCGCACCTATATGCCATCCAATATTTCCATGCCCAGTAATTATTTCATGGCTACAGCAGAGTTAAATGCTCTTCTTTGCCTTTTAGATCATTTTCAAACGGAAGTCCACAAGACTTATTAAAGAGAGATGCATGAAGAACCTTGAGGCAAAGCAGCAATGATTCCAAGGCCACAGACCTGTACCAAGCTGGCCGTGTTGTTTAAAATTATTCCACAGAGAGGGTAAAACATACGAGAAACACGTAACACCTGCTGGCACGGAGAGGCCAGAGAACTGAGTTGTTCCTCAGCCACACTTAGAGCACAGATGCACAGCTTCAGCTATACAGGGCCGCCAAGAGAGTCTTAAATAGGTTTGATGGAGATGTAGGACAATTTGGAAGGTCAAACGACTACATGACTTTATTTAGCTAATTATAGTCATGGGTGTTGGTCTCAGGATTTTCATCTTTCTAACAAAAAACTTCAATAATTATTAAATCCATAAAGCTATGGAAAGTAATGAGACAGTTATGTATTTCATAGATCTCTCGATTTAGTGGGGACGTATCAACCTATTTAATTCACAATGAACCGGTCCTTTAGCTGGCATACCGTTTATCAGATATAATTGTAAACAATTTGCATTAAACATGTGATCTGAAAATTTGATTTGAAAACCTGCATAGAATGGATAGCTTATTTGGATCACTTAGTTAATTTGATGTTAAAATACAGAAGTTTTTATCATTTGACTAATACAGTAACCAACAGCAATTATGCAAGACAATACTCCATAATATTGCTTAATATTATCTGTCCAATAAAATTAGTCTTACAGTTGACTAAAAATTGAGATTTCAAAACAAGCTTTCTTAGAACCTATGACAGTTGCCTCTGTGCCCATAATCATTTTGTTAGTTTTACTTCTCAAAAAATCATAACAACACTGACCAATAACGAAACTCAACATGAACACGGATCGACAAGAAGGTTTGATTCCATCTTAATTTGAACAGGATCAGACTGAAACACCACTGGTCTTTCAAGAATGTCTTAAAAACCCTTCACCACAGCTGAAAACAGTGGAACTGAAAGGACCTATTAGGTGACCAATAGCGTAAAATTAATTCTGTGTATACAGTGTATAAATTCTGAAGGGGAGAAGAGGCATTGGCATGGGGGGCGGGGGGATGAAATAACTGTAGCAGTCTTTGAGCTTCACACAGGCAGATGACTTAAACTACTAGGGGGGCATAACCTGACTAAAAAGATAGGATCTGGACTAAGCTCTTCAGAAGATCCTCTGAAAGCGCGGCTGTGGAGAGTGGATTGGGAGTTGAAGCTTACAGATCAATAACGCTGCATGTAATCAGGCAGCTTTAGCCACTGGCGTCTAGCTATGGGATCGCCAGTATCATGTCGCGTTCGGACACGGCGCTCCCGAAATGATAACCAAAGAAATTACCTCTGCAAACATTTCTACCCTAAAAGTATACATACATGTGTAATTCTGTTATATTGTGCGGCAAAAGTGCAAAACAGAATTCTAATGCTTAATACAAATACAGGCCATTTAGTCTGCAATTGGCTACATAATTTCCCATCCCAGCGTTCATCCAACAATCTTCCCAGCTGGCCTACATTTATCCCTTCAACTACAATTTTATTAGGTGAAGATGGGCGTCATTACTGGCTGTTTCTATGGCCGCAGGCTGGTTTGCAATAGCCATGGTTATCAATTCGTATTAGACACTCACAGGCCATGTCTGAATGACTGAAAATATTAAGTTGCATAGACACATTTAATGCAAAAGACTTCCAATGTTACAACACGGGGATTCTCCTGTAGCTTGCTACACAGCTAATAATAATGTGAAAAGCGAGATACTGTAGGTTTGGGGAAATGTAGCTTAGCACTCATTAAAGCATAATGAATCTGTTAGATCTGTCATTAAGCAAAATATAGTATCAAGCAATACAGTTGCGACATGATGTGTACTGTTTATCAACAATGTACACTGTTTATCAACAATCAAGCAGTATAGAAGTTCATTGTAGACCAAAGATAGGAATTGCTCAGAATATGGTATTTTTATGCTATTGACTTTTTGGAAATAGGAAATATGCTGCTAAATCAAATTAAATTGTGTTTTCCCATCCTATGAGGTCCCAGAACTATCATAAAAACACATTTTGATGCCTGACAATGACATACATTCTCTAACATGAACACTAAATAATGAAGAAACAGGAAAGGAAGAGTATCTCAGGTTGACCAAAGCTGGTACATCTGCCTGTAATTCACTCCTAAAAATATGGGACATCCCAAGCCTGAATTTACATACAATTAATAGAAATTTATGTTAATTGCAAATTGCACACTGAGTGTTTGATTTGTTAATTGTTTCTTGTAGTAAATAAAATTTTTTATATCACAGCGTAACTTAATCAGTAATTAAGATGGTTTGTTAAGAGAAAAGAAATTTGGTTAGTTTACAGTTTGGAAAGTTTCCCCTCTGAAAAAAATGGTGACACCCCCCCATGTGGAAGTTAAGATGCACAGGCCATCCTGTCTGCAATCTGAGTTTAGCTTAAAGGAATATTGCCTCTCGCTTGCGGTTAATTTAATTTGCCTTCTGGTTATCGGCATAGCTCTACAATTTTTTTTTTTTTTGAATTTCTGATGACAGGTTTTTGGAAATATTGTCTCTTGCCCCCGCACATTCGCACACATACCATTCCACCCCTTTCATAAATAAACAAAATGAATTCCACATTAGCAACCCCATCTCTGAGAAATGTCTGCCTGCCTTTATAAACAGCCTTGTACCTTCGCCCCACGTGATGATGATTAATTCCGCTGCTGCCACCCACCTCTTCTGCCGCTTCCTCACTGTCACGCTGATGAGCAGGCTTTGGGTCCCTTGCAAGAGCTGTCTGTCAGCAGAGTAACTGAGTGAGGTCAACACCACGCCCATCACCCCCCCTCCCCCTAGCTCCATCCTGATGGAGAAACTTCCACCACACTTACTACCATCCTAACTTGTTAGCTAGCACATGAAAGGTAAAAAATGTAATAAATTCTGCATTATTTATCACCTAGCAACAGGTATTCTCATTCACCTACGAGGAAAACTGACAAATACTTTTTGTGAGGAATCAAGCCTTTGTTTTGGTCTGTTTTTGCTATGAAGATTTCATTTTGTTCAGCACTACTGTGGATTCAAACTTTAAACGTACTTACTTCGCACATTTATCCGAAAAACAAAATCAACCAGAAGTTAAAAAGATTTACTTCTGAAAAAAAAACTGCAGTAACTTATTACTCCTGTGTGTGGAAACCATAGATAATACATCCTGATTCTCTAGAGTTTTCCTTCTGTCTTCTCTGTTTTCTGGCACAGGTGTTGTTGCTTCATCAGTTATTCTGAAGGAATTGAAGGAATTAATGAAAGTGCTGCTGGAAGCCTCAGTGTTATGACAGAAGGAGTTAAAAACATTTTAAATAAATGAAGGTAATGAGAAATTCCTTGATTTACTTCCCCTGCTTGCCGTGACAGAGGAATTCTCTGTGAAACGGACCCGCCTGAAAAACGATAATATATTGCGGGGAAATAATCCTTCAAGAAGAGCAGTTAACTACTGAGCTAACTGAAGTCCTTGTAAATTGTACTAATACAGAATATTACTTGCACTGTGGATAACAAATGGGGCTAGCATATAGAATTTTAGACCACCTTAAACTAAAGGACAAGACTATGGAGGACCGAGAGTATAGTAATTCACCGCTACTCTCTTTAAAAGACGGATATTTGTATACCAGTCTGTTCATCCGTCACCCCTAACTTTCACCTGTGATAGATAAAAGGCAGTATTACACTATCAGGAAATTATACAGATACCCAATTCATGACACAGATAAATATTTGGATTTTTGGTCTCTTAGACAGAATGATACTCATCAAAGCTCATGAAGCAACAAGGATAGATTAGCAACAAAGAGTTTAGCATAATTAATTTCTTGTGACAAATAGAATACACAAATATAAATATTTAGATAGATATAAAACTAAATCTCCATATCTTTGAAGCCCTATCATTACATAAACATAGAAAATCAGCTGTATGAAGGAGACCTGCAATGCTAGTTAGTGAGAACGACTTTAAACCTTAGAACAACATGTATATCTGATGGTCAGATTTCAAATAATGTCACTTTGCCCACAGGATGGAAAATGCAGTCAGATATCATAAAAGTACGATTCATTCAATATTTGGTATTGAATTCAGAACTGCAGAATTATTACATTTTTCTTATGTTTCATCTTCTGCGAGAAAAATTGATTATCATATATGTGTGTTTCGACGGAGAATCAAATCCTGAAATCTCTTCTTTGCTCCATGGGGCATTCTGGGTCCTGCTGCTCCCTCCTGAATAAGGAGAGCTTTTGTTGAATTACAATACTGCAGCAGATCAGAGGAAACTTCTATGAAAATGAGGCGTTGGTAACTAGGACACAGCCACAGCAGTGCATCCCCACTGGTCCCCACTGGTCAACCACAGCAGGTCTTTGTCAGCTCACCACTTCTCAATTGCCAGGACTCAAATCAATGGGAAACAGAAGAACAGTAAAACTGCAGCGATAACTGTTTTCCATGGGGGAAGTTGGCAAAGTGCTGGTCATGTCTATGTGGGAGACCCTGAGTGACGGGAAAAGCAGAGAAGTAGAGAGGCGTGGTAAACAAATGGTAGAAAAAATGGGGGGAAAAGAGGCGAAATTATCGTTTGCCAACCATGTTCTTCCTACCACTTCTAAAACTTCGGCCGGAATTAAAAGATGAGGAGGGTAAATGCAGCATACTTATGAATACCGAATGGTTGGAAGTAGGGACAGGTGCAATAAATCAGCACAAAAACTTGCTGTCACTTAGGACTCTTCATAAATGCGGGGGTGGTATGTGGCTCAGTGGGTTGGGATGCTGAGCTTGTGTTCACAATATCGCCAGTTCAAATCCCAAAACTGGCACAGTGGCCTCAGCTTGGGTCCCTGAGCTGGGCCCCTAACTCCCAGTTGTTCCAGGGACAGTCTGGCCCTGCTTACCCAAAAAATGCCTATAACTTTGCATAAAAGCATCGGTTTCACTCTGGGTGCTCTGGCAAGATTCTGCTGGGTGTCCCCCAGATCAACTAGAAACAAATTTTGCCAATTCATTTATATTGAAAACATATTATATTGACTGCTACCTAACAAGCTCATGTCTCACTCGAAAAGTGAATTATCAGAACTAGTGAAATAGACTAATGTCACGGAATGCAGTCAGAGGTATTTCAGTCACTCCTTTACGTCTCCTAATCAAATGCTGCCCTAGATGATCACCTATGTCTCCAATAAGGTGGCCAGAACTGGCCCTATCTAGCAGCTTCCAGTCGCGCCTGCCCAGGCTGCCATCATGCACGAGGTCCTTTTCGTGAAAGATCACACACACCTCTGCGAAATCTTCCCAAAGTGCACTTACATTCCATCCGACAGCTGCCTCATGATAAAAATCAATAGTCATTTGCACTGAAAATAAGCATTGTAGAATAAAGTAAATGCTTTCTGTATCAGCTGTGTCATCGAGCAGACAATGTATTTTTGGGTAAAATTTATTACTTGACAATTAATTTATATCGCTGCAGTCAATTTGACTCCATCCAAAAAATCGAAAAAGCTATTAAATTGCAGGATAATACTGGGCTTAATATCACATGTCCTTTATAATAGTCGCAAATATGAAGTGCTGATAAATAGCTATAAAGTGGAAGCATGAGTAACGGTTGCCAAAATGTTGTCTACATTTGATGAGCATTTTACGGCCTCGTGTGCAGTTTTGATGCAGCTGACCATCAGTTGGGTTGTATTTATGTAGAGGTAAACTTTCAGTATGACAGCCATCATTTTGGTCTTTTGTAAATGGTACTTATCAAATTCTCAGTGATGACAGGTGTGAAATCGTAATAACCGAATGTGTTTAATGATTTCTGATGTCCTAAATGAACCACTTTAATGCCTCCCAGACTCCTCTGCCCCACACTGCATCACCAAAACAACCCACATGAAGACCTAACATGTTTAGATTATATGCTCAGATATTTCATGCGATTATTTAGGTGCAACCAAAGCGAAGGTCGTTCCATCTTAAAATTCCACGATAAAACTTCTGTGATAAAAGTTGACTCACACTTTTTCATACGATATACCAGCCTAATGCTAAAAATACAGCTATATAAAGTAAACAAATCTGTTCTCGCTAATATGTCATCATTTATGCACTAATAGTGTTATTCACACGTTCTGGCACACTCAGATATAAGCAACACTTCAAGATTAAAGAACGACTAACTCTCTCCAATATGATGAAGGTAAGCTGCCTTGGTTTTGGGTACAGAAGTTTCCATGCAAAGTGTGATGCTATAAATTAAGGTTTCCAGGATAAAAGTGTGTTAATCCTAAGAAATGTATGCAGTTGCCTGTCAGCAGAAGCCAATGCAGTTGTGTTGTGGGTCCCTCCTAAGCAAAGCAGTAAATCCCTGATCCCTCCCATCTCAGCGCATGTAAATATCCAGGATGTATTAACATGCGGGGTATGTTTACTTTTTCTGCACTTATATCTCCTCGATTATGTCAATATTGCTGTCCATCCATTTTTCACGGTGTCAGTCTGGAGCTTATCCCAAGAGGCCCAGGGCACAAGGCTGGGAAAACACTGTGAGGTATGTCAGGCCATCGCAGGCCAGGCACACAATCACACAGAATGGGCGATTTCAAGATGCAGGTTTGCCTGATCACATATGGTGGGAGCCGATCAGAATACTGGCAGTCTGGGTCTAAACCCCACGGACTGGTGAAGGAGGCATAGCTAAACGTCCTCCCCCTGAGCCGACATGCTGCTCATCTGCTGTGTGACCCTTTAAGATGTAAATACTTATTACACTCGTTTTCATTCAATGTAATTAATTTAAATGCAGCGACTTTTTAAAAGCATTTTTTTTGTAGCATAACAGATTGTGTAGCATATAGCATAGCATGGTGTACTGTAGCATAATAGCGTAGTGTAGTATAGTGTAGCATAATAGCGTAGTATAGTGTGGTGTAGCATAATAGCGTAGTGTAGTATAGTGTAGCATAATAGCGTAGTGTAGTATAGTGTAGCATAATAGCGTAGTGTAGTGTACTGTACCATATCTCGATAGCCCCATATCTTTCCCACATACTAGCTTACTTCCCAGTTTTGTAATTTGCTGAGCTGCTGCCTATGCCAAGGAACATTGAAAGTACAACATGAAATCTTTCATTATATTCTGTTTTTAGAACTTTGCCTACTGTAATAATGCTGGTTTTATTGAGTTATGGTGATGTCAACATACCTGGTCATTATTTTCCCGCCGAATGGCTTCACAGAGAGAAATCTGTCACATGTTGTTATTGATTATCTTAACTTCCTGTTCAGGCCATTGTACATAAGCACCAAAGTTTTGGAAAAAAAAACACAATAACAAAGAAAGACCTTCCCTGAGGTACATTTGGCCAATGAAGTGTCATATATTTGACATTTATACCTGAATTTGGGCAGTATAGCCCTTGTTAAGTATAAAGACAAATCATGTGCATGGCAATACAGACGTCACAGCAGTTACCATTTTACTGGTACTTAAAGACTGTAGAGCTAACAGCAAACAGTCCACATGTAAGAAAAAAAACACGTTTTTTATTTATAGCCAAATAAATCATCCCACATCTTGCACGGATGTTGCGAATAACAGATTTGTTCACATAACTAAAATCTCTTGTGTGCAATGGATCCACCTTAAAGTTTATTTAAAAGCAGTCATTACCTATAGTCTGTGAAGATATATATGGATGTATTTACGGCATACATCTGGCATGTTGTTATGGTAACCGTTTTGCGGGGAAGGGCTACATCAGATACAAAGGATTGTCAAACATACTAGTTTGTCGGTAAATCAGCACATTTGTTCGAAGTTGGCAGGGCCTGTTTGTGCAACGTGACACCTGGCTACAGCACCAACAGATACCTTGTCCTGGACGTCATACCAATGCGTCTCCATTCCATTTGAGGTCAGGCTCATCTAAGCATGCTTAGTGGTGTGTGGGAACTGGCAACCAGCCAGTTCTCAATGCTGTAGTCATGAATGGCAATTACCACCATCTCAGTTCAGGGTGGTCCTTCAGTGGTCCACGGTTATGATAGAAGTCAATACCCAGATATTTGGGTTTCAGGAGAAGTTGACAATGAGGCAGCAGTATCATTCAGTTTCTCAGGGTCAGTGCCCACCCAGCCCTGTCCTACGTGTTTGTCTCCAGCAGGAGTAAAGTGTCCCCAGTTTTCTGTGTTTGTTCATTGTAATGTATTCAACCTACAGTATTTCTTCTTGTCTTATGACTGTACTGATTGGTTTTCACCTGTCCTGAGTCATGGCCTGACAGTCCTGTGTATTTAAGTGCCTGCCTTCATTCATTTCCCCAGTCAGTCATTATGAGATGTCACTGTGTGTGAATGTTACTGTGTGTTTGTTACCTTGCCAAGTACTGTTCCCTGTGTTCTGCTTAGTTCTGTAGTTGTGTGTATTCTATGGCTTCTAGTTAATTCCTTATTTTTTTTCCCCTGTTGGTTTCTGACCCCTCGCGGTCCTTTTATTTTTGTGGTTTGTTCCCACTATATCATCTTCTCCCCCGTAAAACCCTATTATCTCTTGGATCTGCAAGTGGATCGTCACCTTTTTTTCCCACCTGCACCATGCCCCGAGTCCGTAACAGCAATTGGTGGATGTAGTTACATGTTAGGTCACATGACCGCTGACCCAATGTTTTTTGTGCAGGACTGGTTCATCTGTAATTATATCTTGATCAATAAACAATGCCACTCTAATGTGTTGAGTCTAAATGGTGCTCCAGGCCATGCTCTGAATCTCTATAAGCCTGAAAAATGAATCGGTAGGACTTAATCTGTACTGAATGTTTAAATTGGAGGTTATACTCTGAGCCCTGAAGACAGGTGTCATGGATGAACCTTTGCCTGTCTTTTAACAAATCTGCAAGTGTAGGACTGACATGAAAAAGATTTCTCTGACACTGTGATGAGAATGAGCAGACGTATCGTTGGCGTACGTCTGCTACACAGTGACAGTAAAGGCAATCTTACCGCTGAGTCACAGTCTTGGGCTTCAGTCCACCAGCCATTCACATGTTTTGGTCGGTGGAACACCTTACATCACATTAGATGTCAATGGTCATGGTAGATGGGGTTACCATCTACTGTCAATCATGGGTATATTTAGTCCAGTGGGAACCTATAAACTTACTGGATAAACTAGCCAGTCACTGAGAGTACAGAGCCACATTAATAGTGGGCCTTTATTTACCTGTGCGCAGAAGATAGGATTGTGTTTTTAAAAATGTAATGGATGTCCTCACAGATTTTTTTTTAAATTTCATTATATCGTTATTAGTGTTATTTGCGTATCAGGTTTGCTTTTAAATTGAGCATCTTTAAACATTATGTCTCAGTACTCTGAGATACAGATGTCATGAATGTGTTATTATTAAGGTTTAATAGTTTACTCCAAAATATTAGTAAATACTTACATATTAATCACATTAACTTGTTTTTTCAAACTACCAAATATCAAAAATGTAGGGAATCCTAATATGTTTGACCCTGGCTGAAAGTAATGAACACAAACTGTAGCTCCACAGAGTTTGCCGCTAATTGTGGTTGTAGTTTACAAATTGTTTTACCGTGCTAAAAATTAATGCACCATTAAGGCTGACTTGCAACTTGACATTTTTGCCCTCTTAAAGGAAAACTTTTTTCCCCGCTCTGTCATTGAAATGTCAGATTCCTTTTAGACTGACTTATGAGTTTGTCAATCATGTAGCTACAGACAAAAACAAAAGAAAAAAAAACACTGTGTCAATGCCAAAAACAAGGGGTTTACCCCCAATTACATATAAAACCATGACACCACTAAGAGGAGAGTAAAATGCATCATCAGAATGTATGAATGTATTTTAAGAGACAGTTAGGTAAAGGGCTCTTATCTATATTCTGATAAAATAGCTTCAGTTTCATGGTTTACCTGCTGTAATTTTTCTGGCATGCAAAATACACTAAGAAGGACAAGCCTACATTTTACAACATGTCAGAATCTCTGAAATATTTTTAAAAATTACAGGAAAATAATAAAAGCTCAGTTTATAAAAATGTTGCAAAAATGTTGAATTACTATTTCTCGTTAACAGATTCTGTGTCATTTTTGAAGCCGGTTAACAATACCGGCGGGTGTCAATTTAACAGCAAGAACAACTGTATGAAAGCCTCTGCTTTTCAGATGTTCCAGTTACCTGAGGACCGATGATACCTGGAGTCCTCATTGTTAAATCAATTGTTAAAAATAAAGAAGGGGAGCTGGAAAACAGAACAAAAAGTGTGACTTTCTGTCTCAGTTCCAGGCACCAACAAGGGCACCGGTGACAGAAATGGGTTGGGGCATTCTCAGATTCAAGTTATAGATCTGGTGGCATGGTATGCCAGTTTGTAAAACAAATCCTGATGTCTAATGCCTTGAATTGGTGGGAAGATAGGAAAAGCCAGCTTAGAACCAAGCAAAGGCAATTGGAGGAGCACTCCGGAGGATACAGAGCTTTCGGATCTCCTTCAGGCTTATTTCACTTCCAGGTGATGACCCTCGAACCCCCTGGAGACCCAGCTACTGTCCAGGGGCTTACAGACAAGATCCTCCAAGACTGTGATGACTGTAGTTCTAAGTATAAAGTAGTTCTAAGATTATGTTGTCATTTTCATCAACACCTGGGAAGCTTGTTTATCTGTGTCCTTGAGCTTAAATATATTAAAAACTCAGAGGCATCGCTGCACATCTCGGCGTTCTGCTCACGTTCTGTGGCAGACCTCTTACCCAATTAATTTCACTAGCTTCACTTCTTTTGTCATCCATGACTAATTTCTAATGTAGAAGGAGCTGGAGTTCAGTGGTGGTCTTTACTAGGGGTGAGAGATGGGAGGGGGGCTGAGGCTTCCATTGCAGGGGATATTCAGCAATACATCAAAAATGTAGGGAATCCTACATCCTACAAACCTCCTACAAACAGTCAAGGAGACTGCAATTCCTAATTTTATCAATGCACACATTCAGCCTCTTCAGCCTGTACTGGCAAGGAACAGGTGACCAGAAGTGTGGCACAGGCTCTTGTATACCAATCTGGTGAGTCTTTATACTCAAAAACAGTGGTGTCAAACCTTTTACAAAGAGCTACCAAGTCACATCAATATAATTTGACAAAATGGTGAGGGGCGTGAGGGTGTTGCGATCTACTGTAAATGTCCTGAAGAACAATCTATTGTTTGTTACTGACCAGTCGATGACCATTGCTCAAAAAGCTAAAGAAAGACATGTCCAGTTTTTTTGGTCTCTTTCTCCTCTGGAGTCCATAGATTGGAGCTTTTGGCTTTGGGGCTCCCCGAAAATGTCACTGGTTTTGAGGTACCAACAAAATAATTCACATCATTGAAAGATTCTGATTGGCTAAAAGGGTAAATTACAAAGAAACACCTTGCGATAAACGGTACAGTAATACATGGTTTACGTGCAGACTTTTATATTGATTTTGAAGCCATTTTATTAAATATAAACAATAATAATTAGTATTGGCATGACACATTTTTCACAACAGCTTTTCAAACCTGCAATGAAATTAATGATAAAAACAAATGCTAAAAATACATTATACATTAAACACCTGTCATGCCCCGCTCGTCCGATCCTCCCGTGTGCCACGCCCCCTGGTTACCCACGTGTGATTCCCCGATTGTCTCCAGCTGTGTCTACTTAGTTTGCTCTGTCTTGCTGTATTTAAGTCCTGGTCTTACCTGTTTCCCTTGTCTGTCATTGTGGTTGGTGAAGTCCGTCGATGCCTGTGCTGTCCTGCCCGCTTCCTTAATAAATCCCCTGTTTGCCCCGTATTCCTGCCTGCCCGCTTCCTGATTGCTCGCCTGCCCTCACGATCGCCGCTTGCTCGTGCCAGATCGTGACAAAACCTTTTGTCAATGTTAATAAAAAGTTAAATATTTGATGGCCGTGCTGTTTTGTTTTGAAATGCCATATCTCCTGGGCTGGGTCATTATAATGTGATGTCATCAAAACTCAAATGATGTCATCAAATGTGCGTGTCCTCGCCTGGGCCTGAGCGTACATGTCCCTCCCAGCAGAACCCTCTTTGTTCCTGTAGATTCTTCTTACCTTCATGTCATAACATCTACGGCCCTTTTATGTTATCATGACCTACATTCATTTAAAAATATTAGATGAACCTTTCAGATAAGACATTTGATCTTAATGCCATTTGTGGTTCCGGGGCCCTAGAAATGTCTTCACGACAGACCTTTTAAGACATTTTCTGCCAGTGAGAATTAAAAAGTTTGAAAAAAGTTCATTTAAAAGAAAAAAAAAATAACAATGAAATATTTAATCAAAGCAAACCTGAGCCTTGTCTGACTAACTGAAATAAACTCTAAAGATTCCTGCGTAAACAAGACTGTATGTAGACAAGGCACAGACCATGTGAGTCTTTATGGCTTCTGATTAACGCAGCCCCAAACGTGACCTTGAGAGCATTAACAACTGTGCCTTTTTTTTTTACTCTGTGGGATACTTTGAAGATTCAAATATCAGAAAAGTAAATATAACAAGGCTGTCATTATCTTTCTTTTTCAAATAATGTCGGTGTGTATGTACTCTTGAATTTAAGTGGCCTCTGTGGCATCAATGGAGTGGAAGGAAACCAGATTTAATTAAGTAAGAGGGAGCAGATCCTGATTGAAGAGGTGGAGAGCTGCATCTGCACCCCCTCCCCGATTGTGGGGGGGGGGGGGTCCCATTGATTTCAGTGAGCTGACAATTATGGGATGGGTTCGAGGGTAACCGTTAAGGCTTGTTATAACTCTGGCAGGCAGTGGCTTCAGTGCGGTTTCTTTGTTTATAAGGTTCCCAGCCTCTCAGGTTCCAATGTTCTGTTCTTCAGGACACAGGAAAACCTGTCTGTGTGAAGAGTGCAGTGTGCTGTAAGTGGATATAGGGTTAGAAGCACATTTAACAGTCAGCCATTTGCCAAGCATCACAAAAATAACGTGTGGACAGATTTGAACTGAATCACCTCCACATGCGTGTTAAGAATATAAATCTCAAAAATCTCTCATTAAAATGAGGTCTCCATACCATTTACTGCATATTTTTAATGTTATACGTGCATTCATCATGCTGGATAATTATGAAGATTAATTAAAGTAGACAACTCATAGGATTCCGTTTTTGAACTTTTTTCCCTACTGTGAAACTTTGAGCGTGACTCCTGTGTACTAACTTTATTCCACCTGTGAACTTGAGGCCCTGTCATTGCGAATGAAAAATTGGCTCCCCTATTCAGCTTGCTCCTTTGTTCAGAACCATTTTTGATGTATACATAGCCAAAAGGGGGAAATGACTTTCATCTAAGAAACGTCTCCACAGGAGCTTTCTTCTGGCGTTCATTCATGCAAACTTTCTACACCCATTAATTCGTCATCAGGAGCACATCTCCTTAGCTTGAGCTAATGCTGAGGTCACATGTGACCAGCATGTGACTGACAGCATGCAGTGGCTTCGCCCACCTTAGGTTTCACATCAAGAAAATAAAAAAAATACAGGTCTGAAACCCACCTGCCATAAGATGTCGTGCGTTTGGACCATGGATCCCAAAGCCTCATTTTGACCAATTGCTAAGCGGGGAAACAAAGAAGCCTTGATGGCAAGAATAACGATTATATGTTAGCATCCTAAGTAATGTTTTGTATCCTATGATGGGATACTCTCTCCCACTGCTGGCAGAGATGCCTTGGCTTCATGCAGGCACGTTCCATTGCACAGGATGCATGCTTCGAGCAGGTGCTTTGGCCAGCGTGAGGACTTATCCAACTCCCCTGCCCCCCACATAGCATAACTGAGTCTGTCTGGGTGGGAGCCTGCAGTCTGAAACTGGCTGAACTGGATGAAATTCACTGTGCCAATTTTGAATTCCCACAAAATGGGTCCAGACTGCTGACAACAGAACCACACTGTAACCATGCCAACATCTGCGCATCCTAGCCTGATGGGCTGCTTACTGACATTTTGTCATGGCCATTATTTTCCCCATTGCCCATGTATTTTATGACTTAACTGGACTAACTGGGACCTAATTAGCCCATTTCCATTTTGAATCATGTATTTAATATGTTGAAAAAAAGGTAAGTAGTACTCGCATTTAATAGAAAGTCGTAATTATGGCCTCCGGTCAAGATCTTCTGCTTCATTTGTTTATTTTTGTTAAGCTTTTTTAAAACTTGTGTAACACTAAGGGTGGCTGCTAATTACTGTTTAACTCCCATAGTCTTTATACAGAGAACAAGGCTACCACACTCTAGTGCTTTAAACGTAAATCAAGGTTCTGTTGTGGTGATGGTGTTGAGAGAGCATTAAGTTATATTTCGTGTTTCATTATATTTGTTGACAATGAATCTTTGATTGCGCAGTTCAGGTTAAGTATCTCACTACTGCAGGGTCTCCCTGAACCATCAGCTGTAGCATTGATTGTGTTCAAAGGTTCCTGCTAAGCTTGCAGTGACCAGCAGGGCACCTAGACTTTTGTAAAAAGAAAATGTTCGAAATATTACAATGTTAGGATGCAAATTGCTTTTCCACAGTATAACTTCCAACAATACAGGCCTTATTATTCTGGGGAAGGGTTTGTGCAGTACTTATCAGCAAAGCTGCCCTCTCTCCGTAGCGGTTGTTTCTCATAATGCTCTGATGGACAGTGCTGCTCTTTGAGAAGAACATCAGTAGGCAGCCCCTACAGCCCTGTCTCTATCATAGCTGTACATGACAGTATCATTAGGGCAATCAAATATGGATTTCTGGAAGCTCTGGTTGTCTTCAAAGGGAGCTTATAAATGACCCCACAGTTCTTCAAGCTGTGGTACGTAATGCAAACTGCTGTCTGATTAAGAAGATAAGCTTTGTTTGGGAACTAATAATTTCAAATAGACAATGTTGGCAGCATTAGTTAACTATTAAATCAAAACCTGCTTGTATATTCCAGTATACTGTCAATGTCATTAGTATTATTAATAGATGTTTCCTACTCCTTTGGTGACACAATTATAAGATGTAATCAGAGTATAACTGAACATAATTGCTTTTGTGAGGATGCTGTGCATTTCATGGAATTTAATTTTGAGTTTTAAAATAATTCCTGGCTGTTTGCCATCTATACCCTACAATATAATGGCTCATAGAGGTAGTTTTTGCTTTCTGTTACTTGTTCTGTACTTTTTAAAATCACAAATCACTTTTAATTGAAAATGTTCCATGTTTCATAGGCCTCAAACAAACAAATAATCTAATAAGTATAATGTCATATGAAATGTCATGGCATTTGTCAATGTGGTGTGTTTCCTGCATTGAAAATTTGGTGGTCTCCAAAATCTGACCATTTGAAAAATTGACAGTAACACTGATGAAATTCTACGGTCAAAGTTTTTTGTCTTGTCTTTTTTTTTGGCCGGAAGAATTCAAATTTGAAGTGACGTTCGAAAGACAGGTGGATGCATTTAATACTTAGTATAAAGGATGACCGATATTTGCTACAACCACTATCCCTAACCACTTACCAAGTACAGGGTCACCGTAGGCCTGGAGGATATCCCTGAAAGCACAGGGCACAATGCAGGGGACACCCTGGATGGGATACCAGGCCATTTTAGGATAAGTTATAATAAATGCATATGGTGTATATCTGTAGGATCAGGCTGCATTGTATTGCCGGCCAACCCATTAAATGACACAGGCTGCTGTCTAGGGTGCCATCTTTTGAGGGGGACTCTGGCAGTGAAGCTTCGTTAGAATTTCATATGGCCATCGAGCTGTACTGTCCCTGTACAGTGAGATGCAGTGCGGTTCCCCAGTCTATATAGAGAAAGTACAGGACAGAACAATAGCTACTGTTTAAGCACCCCCCTGTGTGACTTTGCCTTTTGTATCTTCGTGATCAAATGGGGACTCGTCCCTTTAGCCAAAACCGGCAGAGTTTCATCTGAAGTTTGCAGGCCTTTCTGTGGATCCTTGCACAACACAAGTAGGCTACGGAATTGCCCATTGGAATAATTTGAAGAAGGCAAAAAAGGCTCACAGCAAATACACGTCCCTCTGCTCCAACCAAACAAAAGACTCTGCAGAAGGGCTCTGGGAAGAAGGCAAGATTGTGCTTGGCACACTTTCGCCGTGCCAGTGGCTTCTGTTTTGAGCATTTTAGACAGATGAACACTGTCTAAAATGTCGTTGAGGAAGCAGGGTCTGCTCTGAACACCAGTTTGGGGACATGCTCAGTAGCACATGTGCAAAGTCAAACTACCACAGAGGCACGCAAGTTTTACAACGAAGACATTCTTGACAGCAGAGCTAGTGATGGAGCCGACCAGGATTCAGGCATGTTTTGTTTAAATCGGAAAGAGGACGCAGTCGTCGGTAGAACCGAATGGCTGTTATGTAAAACTTTCAATCAATGACAAGGATTTTATTATTCTGCAACCATGGGTTTTTGTGCAAGATCGTATCCTGGGCCGAGTCTGAATTTTGCACCCTGGAACCAGCATTTGAGGTGTGATAGTTCTGAGTGGAAATGAATGGCCAGCATAAGATGACCAATATGGAAGATTTAACCAATTAGCTGGTTTAACTGAAATGAAATTAAAACGTTTAATGTTTCAAATTAAAATTTATTTAAGCGTATCACTGTCCATTTATTGATAATGTAATTGGAGATAAATTGATATGTGTCACGCCCGGTTTGTCTGATCCTGATGTGTGCCATGCCCCCTGATTATCCACTTGCGCTTACCCGCAACCTGACAGAATGACGGACCTGAACAAAGAGGCACAGCAGCAGACCGAGGACCAGCATCTCGGTCTGCTGCAGGAGGTCTACTACTGGCTCAACCAGCCCGATGTACAGGACGACCCGGTCGCGTTGGAGTTAGCCAGTGACAGCAGCGATCTCCTGCTGGCGATGTCCCCACCTGAGGGCAGGCACTGCCTGGGAGAGGTGCACGCCAAGCTGGTTCAGCGCCTGATGGCGCGGAGGTTGGGGCTGGACGCACCGTGCGTCTTGGAGGTTGTCCCTGAGCCGTCCGTCTTGTTGGACCTAAAACAGCCTCCCGCAGCCACAATGACCCGAAGGCGGAAGAGGAGGAAGAAGCCGGCGGTCGCCCCAACGATCATCCTGGGGGCGTGCACGCTCGTCCCTGCTTCCCTCCAAGCCGGTGAGTGGGAGGACTCTCCAGCCGAGCCTGACGTCACCACCGCTGATAAGCTGCCTTCACGGGCAGCTTCTCCTGTCATGGGAACGCGCCTGGCCACCGTGGAACTACCGCTGCCCCTCGAGCGGTATTTTTACCGGCTAGCACAGCTGGCCAACAAGGGGGCCAGCTCAGTGCGGGACACTATCCCGCATGTGGCCTGGACTCTTAAAGGGGCCACGCCCATCTCGCCTGCGCGGGACCTGCCTGTCCCGCCGGCGTGTGACCCGCCTGCAGCTACGCCCGAGCTGCCACCTCTGCCTGCAACTACGCTTGAGCTGCCGCCTCCGCCTGCTGCAGCCGCCTGGCCCGAGGCGCTCCCTTCGCCTCCGCCTGCTGCAGCTGCCCGGCCCAAGGTCCTCCCTTCCCTCCACCTGCTGCAGCTGCAGCGCCCGAGGCGCTCCCTCTGCCTCCGCCACCTGCTGCAGCCGCATCGCCCGAGGCGCTCCCTCTGCCTCCGCCACCTGCTGCAGCCATAACGCCCGAGGCGCTCCCTCTGCCTCCGCCTGAGGTGCTCCTTTCTGTCCTGCCGCCCGAGATCCCTCTGCCACACCTCCGCAGCCCGAGCAGCCGCCTCCGCCTGCACCTCCGCAGCCCGAGCAGCCACCTCCGCCCGCTACGCCCGAGGCGCTTCCTCTGCCTCCGCCTACTGCAGCAACTCCGGAGGCACTTCCTCTGCCTCTGCCCGAGGTGCTTCCTTCGCCTCCACCCATGACTATAACCCCTCTGACCTCTGACTCCTGTCCCCACTCCAGTTCCTCCAGCTCCAACCCCTGACCCTGCTCCAGTCCCTGAGGAGGTCCTGGACAACCCGACCAGCACTCCTCCCTCCTTAGAGGAAGTGGTGCTTGAATGGGACCCCTCAGGGACCTCCCTGTTGTCTCCTCCGTCCTCGCCCCGGCGAGATCGACCCCAGCCTAGACCCCGCATGTCTGTGTCCCGGAAGGGGAGAGGACACAAGCACGGGGTTAGGGTCCCACCCGCCCTGCCCCCTGGCTCGCCTTGACTAGGGCTCGGGGGGCGCCTGTGGGTCCTGGGACTCCTGGTCGGCGGTCGCCTGCAGGTCCCCCTCCAAAGCCTCGTCGCCCTACCTCGGTCCCACCTCTGACTCCTCGTCGGTCGCCTGCGGGTTCCCCCGCGGCGGCTCCGTCGTCGTCTGCGGGTTCCCCTACTCCGGCGCGTCGGTGGACGTTGCTTGGGCCGGCTGTGGCCTTGCCGTCGCTTGCTGCATCTCCCCCTCCCTCCTTGCCTTTGCCGGTGTCCCCTCCGGCTCCCTTGTCACCTTCCCTGGTGCCCCCTCTGACTTCCTCCTCAGCCCCTCCGAGGTCCCCTCCTGCTCCGGCCTCCCGGTCGCCTGCGGCCCCTCCAGCTGCTTCCCGTCGCCCGCTGGGGCTCCCTCGGGCTCCCTTTTATTCCCCCTCCTTCTCTCCCTGGTCTCCTATCTCCGTCCCACCTCTCTTTGTTCCTCGTCCCTTTGTTCCTCCCGTCTCTGCTCCTTGTCCTCCAGTGTCCCCTCCGTTCACTCCTGGCCCTTTTGTCCCGCCTGTTCCGTCCGTGTCCCCTTTCCTCATCTGTCTATCTGCCCTCCCTGTCCTATGTCAGGGCGTGTCGTGGCTCTTGCCCTTGTGCCAGTTTTGTCTTTCTGTTCTTTTCCCTGTGCCCCATTAATGGTTTTCTTGTTTTCCAGGTCCTGGTTCCCCGGTCTCGTCTCATCCTTCACCTCCCCTGAGGTGCGCCCGGAGAGCGCACCTTTGGGGGGGGGTGGTTCTGTCGTCTGATCCTTGTGTGTGCCACGCCCCCTGATTATCCACGTGCGCTTACCCGCAACCTGACAATATGGGGTATTAAATGACTGGCAGTGGCTGTTGAAGGAGTTTTAAATCTTGATGGAGGACTTGGATCGGCATCAATTTGTCGTTTATGCCACTCATGCAGTTAGCCGCAGTAACACATTTTAGGGGACGTAGAGATAAATCAGCATCCTTTGGACCTTTAGCCTCAGAAAAATGACCCAAAAAGTAAATGCAGAAATAAAAGAGAAGTAGCACATTAACTCTCCACTCTTTGCAAAAACCATTATTTTTCTGAAAGTTTCTGTCCAGCTGAACAAACTCTAAAGGAAATTAGAGCTGATTCTGTCATGCTTTTCTGAACTTTGGTTTAAGCTGAACATTTAGCATTTCCATCAAAACATTAGAATACCAATTATAGCTTGTATGGTGTTTCTGAACAGTAAGATTTGTGAGCAATCTTTCAAGTAATCTCCACCCTGCAGAGACGGAATAATTGTTCTTTGAATTCGAATCGCAATTAAACCTTTTAAGAACTTAAGTCTAGATGTAAATGTTGGGAAAAGGCAGCAAAAATCCATGAGCATTATCACCTTCGACTTTACGGCACAATTCAGCTCTGACAATGTATTACATTTAACCATCAGTCTGGGCTGTTAGGAGCGAGGTACAGATTGTGACCAGGAGCAAATTATTCCTGTCCTTACTCTGTGATTTTTTATTTTTTTTGTGTCACCAGTCAACTCATCTTCCACCATTCATCACAAAAGCAAAAGTGAAATCTGAATTGTTTACACGCCTCTGCTTCAGACTGACGGGTAGGTGACAGTCTGTCAGATGCCGTGTTCTGGGCAGGCGGCATTTCTGATGGCACTCGCCATGACAACAGAACAGCCAAATTTCATCATTATCAAATGCCGTTGTCGGTGCTCTCGCCCGTGAATGCTAATCGGTGATCACTCCGGAGAGAGGAAACACAAATCCCCATTGCATCCTCGTTGAGTTCCTGGCTCATCTGTACAATTACTATGCTGTGTAATTTAAAGAGCGTGTACAAAGCCCATGTGGCGCTTTAGGCAAGCTTTACTGCTGGCACTGCCCAACTGAGACAAAGTAAAACCGACTTGCTAAGTCGGTGCTCCCTCAGAAGATGGTGCCCTAGGTAGCCACTTATGTTGACAGCATTCATGTTTGTGGGAGTTTTACTTACACAAAAATGTTCTGAGGGCAGAAAGAAATATGATTGGTTCAGAGAGATCACCAATCAGATTGTAGAAGAGGTAGGTCCAAGCAACTAGAAGAGGTGGTACCAAGACATCTGATTGGTTGGATCTCCTCTACATTGCATTACATCGACGCAAAACATCCACTTGGATTAGCGGTATGTGACTCAGGTTAGAACACTAATGGGTTAGGACACTATTTCTGTGATAAGAAGGTTGCCAGTTCAAATTCCAGGGTTGGCACAGTGATTTCACGCTTTGGCACTTCAGCAGGGCCTTTAAACCCCAGTCGTTCCGGGGACTGTTTGACCCTCCTTTCTCACTTGTACATCACTTTGGAAAAAGGTGTCTGCTAAATGGACTTTGATATAAATGATTAGCTCAACATTATCCAAAATAAATACCATCAATCTTCTATCATTTCCTTATCTGTGAAGAATTTGTATCTAAAATATATTTACATAGAGAGGGCAGACTGTAACTAGAATTTGCTAACAGCCTTCATAGATGGACTCCATTCATAGATAGTCAAGCTGACTGTTTAGTATCCTAGCGTAAGTTGCTGTTTTGGGAGTCCCTGAACACTGTTCTGAGCGTCGAGTCGGTGTTTTACACGCTCCTAGTTAGTAGGATCACATTTTCCATCAAAGAAGCACCTCCAGATAACTGATTTAAGGGGGTAGCCAGGGTGGAGGAAGAAAAAAATCAATAGGCAATATACAGTGCTGTATGGCTTTGAAAAATGGTGCCACGTATACATACAAACGTTTTCCTGGGAGAAGGGGAACACTGAAAGGAAATGCATCAAAGGTCATAAATCAAGTGGAATTCGCAGCCTAATATGAGAAAAGGTACTGAGGTTGTGTGTTTTTTGATTTGACGGATCTTGACAGTCCTGCTTTCACTTCTAATACTTTTGATGTAAGCATTTTATCATATAATTCATTTGGAAACTCCTTTACACACCAAGTCCACATTTTTCATATGTGTTTTCTTGTCTGTCATCCAACAAAAATCGTTTTGCACAGAAGCTTTGCACAGTGAGTCCAATGCGTTTTATAATTGTCAAAATTTGCAGTATGAGACAAAATGAAGTGATGATGATTTTATGGTCCTCTCACTTCTGAGCTGAAAAAAAAGAAAATACTGGCTTGCATGCAGGAACTATTCTGATCGTTTCAAGGTGTATTTCAGAATGTCGGTGGTCCACTTTGATACACTGCTAACTGCTAATACTGGAACCACAGAAGACCACCAATTTTGGTGGCTGGCAGAATGTCTAAGGTAGGGATACAGATAAAGATATCAGGGATTTAATGGTTAATCCAAGTTGTGCCATCAGAAAAGTGCGATCTATGTAATTGGCAGGTATTCAGGGCAAAGTCTCAAAACAGTACAATATACATGCGAAAACATGGTCAATAGCTTTTCACGGATGTGAATAAAAAACAGAAAATCAAACCTGTTCCAAAAACGTTAATGATGCTTGAAAGTTTCAAAGTTGGTGTGTAAACTTTATTAACACAACGTGAGGATGTATTAATTTTTACACGTGCAACAATTTTGGATGAAAAATACAGACCTGGTGTGCAATTACCTTTAGTTTTAGAGTTTAAAGGCAAAATATTCCAAAGAGGTGCATTTAATCTCAAAACTGGGCACATTTTCTAATTTCCCCTTTGACCTCTGTACAATATTGATTACTTCTTTCTGTGCTGGAGTGGATACAGGCATAAAATATACAAGCACTTTGAGGTATCTGCTACGATCGTTGGTCTGCTACTGTCCTGCCTGTGAAAATCACTATACTGGGAGAAAAGGAGGATAGTGACCACGTCTTCGGCGTTATTCTCAGAATGCTATGGGTCATCACTGCCTCAATGAACTCCAGATTGAATTAATCATCAGGTGGTCTTGAAATTTCACAGACCAAGCCTCAGAGCTAGTAAGGTCCACCAACAAACAATTCATCTCTATGTCACATGACCAAAAATGATGGGAAGAAAATAGGATGAACAACAAGGAAGACCACCATGGTTTTTTTTTTGTTAAATTAAACTCTAATTTTCCATCATCTCCCATCAGTGTCACTGGACATCCTGGCTCACCTGGACTCTGCCCAGCACGACTGGGTCCAGAACTCCTGCAGAGAATCGGCTCTGATACAATACACCCGGTTAAACATATCATCTCTGCTGTGAATCTACCTGTTCTCACCTTCATGCCCGGGGCCCGCCCCCCCCCCCGCGGGGGGGGGGGGGGGGGGGGGGGGCCGGCGGGGGGGGGGGGGGGCGGCGGGCCG
>JAODJX010000001.1:18091900-18103264 GCA_026776945.1 Isichthys henryi | reverse complement strand
ATGTCCCTAGAGCTAGCTTCTGCAGCCGAGGATCGGACCGCCAAGGTCCCTGCCTTTGGCCGCCGCCCAGATCACATTGCTTAAAATGTCTTTGTTATTGGTACATCCGGCCACAAGAGGGCGACCTGATTTACTATGTTCAGGAAGCAGAATGGAAGTCAGGAAACATACAACGATTGGGAAGTGCAGAACATTAGGGAACGGTTTGACAGATGGTTTCAGGTAAGAGAAGTGCTTTGTGTATATGGGATGCCATTGAAGCTGAAACAGAGGCAGTGCTTTACATTTGCCAGCAACTGAGATATTGTCTTTTTTGTGGATCTTTTACAGCGACGTGGAGTAGAAGTGTATTGAATGTCTCTACTGGGGCTGGACTGCTGTGTAACAGAGGCTGCTGGGATAGGTTCAGGACTGCCAACTCTCATGCATCTGGTGTGACACTCACACTTTCTTACTCTCATGGTGACTTAAGAAATCTTACGGCAAATCTGTATCATTCCATTATAAACTTAATATTAGGTACATCAAAAGCAGTGGGCTAGTTCGCAAACCCTACTGACTATTTACAAAGTAAATAGTAAAACTGTTACGTACATGTAAATGAGTGTGCAGATTTGTCCCAAACTGAAAATCACACACCAGCCAGCTGACCAAAGTTGACAACCCTGTAGGTTGGGTCAGAAGCTACCAGCCAGTTACCAGTTGTTTTGCCCTCAGAAAATTGCCAAGGTTCTGTAGATGTTTTATCACAATGGGAATAAAAATAAGCTTTGACTTTAACTCAAGAATGGAGTTAAAGTGTCCATGGAGCAGTGCTGTGTTTCTAAATGTTTGTTACCCCTTGAATATATCTCTACAATATGTCCTTTGAGTGCAAGTACACTAGCAACTAGCAAGGTGACAGTATTTACACACATTCACAATGAGATGTTTAGCTTTCAGTTATAATTTTAGAGTGTCTATTGGAGTCTTGCACGCAGGTGTCATGCTTAAATGTTTGTTTGAGTCATTCTGTGTTGAATTAATTGGAGCCAGGACCATGGCGTAAGTGCAGCAAAGTAGTAGGTGCCTGTTTCGGGGGGCTGAAGTTCGTATGCTGCTGTAAAGGGTTAAATGAGGGATGTGTGTATGATCCACGTGCACAGAACCAGCTCATTGCACACCCTCAGATCCCTTATGCAGCAACAGTAACGCGGGCGATGGGGGAGTTATAACCTACCTCCCCCAACAGGTAAAAATGCACAATTCCTTCAGCTGTCCAGGTCTGACTAACAGAATTAAGATACAAACACTGCGAGTGGTTTTGAGTAACTCAGATGACACGTTTTAAATTGAACCCTGATGAAATATTGATGTTTTATTCCCTGACATAGAAGTATCAGTTTTAATTTGCATCATAAAAAGAGAAATGGGGGTCATTTTTAGTGCAATTATACAGTACATATATTCAGATAAACACAAAAAATCACGTTGGGGCTTCTCCTGTAATGCAGTCACTGACCATACAATTATTGTCCTAAAAACAATAAATAACAATAAAAATTAAGTTGTGTAGATTTAACTGGGAAGCTGACCCTCCAACTGGCTGAAATATTACATGTACAGAAAGATAATCACTAAAACAAATTGCTGCGAGATCTTTTTTTCCCCTGTTACTCTACATAAATAAAAATAAAAAGTAGCTTACTGCTCTTATAGGGTTCTTGATTGATAATGTGAAGGATCCGGATCAGAAAGCAGATCTCTGTTGCATCTTGATCTCCCTTTATCTCCAATCCAGATGTTTCTGGACAGCTTGGAAAAAAAGATATCACCTGCTCCATCTTCTGACCTCCATTTAGACTCTTATATGTGATATATTATTTCTCATGTGGCTCACTGCTATCTCATTTTTGTCCTGCCTGTCTTTCTTATCAATTTTAAGAAAGCCAACTCAGTCAACAACGGCCCTTTGCCGAGGTGAAATGAGATAGCTATTGCTTCTCATAAGGGTAAGACCGCTGCTTGGGCAGTAACAATCCTCTTGGGCTGGACTGTGGGATTCTTAGATTTTATACCTTTATCTCTTTGGCTCCGTAAAACTCGGGACCTGGGAGACTGTCCCTCATATTGTATAATTTCAAGTAGTGCTGCGTATCTGGGGGTCACTCACAGGGTGGAAATTATGAGGCTAAATTAAAGTGTGGATGAAAGTCAGAATTCAGTTCGGATTTTGTCATAAGTAACACTACAAAACTGCATGAAGCATCAAGCATGTAAGAAATATAGTATAACGGATATAGAAGTAGTCTGTCATGAAATATAAATATGGCCACCAGCTACTCTATTTTCCTATTAATATTAAGGTCAGATAAGACAAATTCTGTTCCTGCTAGGGCACTAATTGAATAATTGAACAGACAGATCGGTCACGCACCTACTTACAGTGAGAAAGCCGCAGTCAGTGGAGTCTGTAGTTTGGGACTCTCTCTCTCTGTACGTGTCGATTCTATTGCCATGACGACAGCTGTCGGCTTGATGAGCATCTCGCACACTTTGGCTGTGCTAAGGCTCAGAGGAAATGACAGTATGCTGTCCCACCCCATGAACCATTTCATTGCATGTTAATCCAAAAAGTAAACAGGCTCTGGCCTAGCTAGTGGTCTTAAGTAAGCAGGGGTATAAAATCCCAGCGACACAAAATTTTACGTTTATCCCGGACATATATGTATCTAATCTATCAATGCATTTGCTCGCTCTCAATGTGTTTCATATTAGCGGTGAGAGTTCTGAGCCAGTGGACTGTCTATCCACCTGAGAACAAATGCTCCATTCTGGCAAAAGGTCTCACCGGTGCTGCTGATGATTAAATTACTCTCTTTTCACCCGGGTGGTTTCTGCAGTTCAGCGCTGCAGTAACGGCAATTATGTCATGGTCTTGTCCCCTGTCCAGGTCGCACTGAGTAGCCTGAGTGCCGTCAGTCTTGCTGCTGCCTATCGGCATTTCTGAGCCGCCTGGGGTTCTGCCCCACCGGTCCACAGAGCCACCCCCATGACCTCAAATGTCAGAACTGGCTTCTGCTTCAAAGTGAACATGACTGATGCTGGAGGGGGTGTCGGGACTCAAAGGGACCATCGTGCATGGTACATAGGATACATTGCCTGCAGTACATGTGCTACTGACCATGTAGTACAGTAGTACTTTATATAATGTATTACAACAGTGTCCGGTGAAACTAGATAGGCTGACATGAATCATCTGAAAGATGGCCCTGAAAGATAGATACTTTTGTCCATATACTGTAGTGTATTGGGACACCTGGCCATTACACCTATGGGAACTTTTATGACACCCATTCTAAATATATATAGATATAGAATTGGTTCCTTGTAGCTATAACAAATTCCCATTCATCTGGAAAGGCTTTCTACAAGCGTGGAAATTTTTGCTGATTCATCGAGAAGAGCATTTGTGAGCATTTGGACAAGCACTGATTTTGGACGTGAAGGCCTGGCTTGCAATCTCTGTTCTACAGTAGTTTATCCCAAAGGTGTTTGTTGGCGCTGAGATCAGAGCTCTGTGTAGGCCAGTCAAGTTCTTCCACATCACATTCACCTAAGCATGTCTTTCTGGACCTTGATTTATGCCCTGGGGTACAGTCATGCTGGTAGAGAAAAGGGCCTTCCCCAAACTGTTCCCTCAAAGTTGGAAGCATAGAATTGTTCGATATGTCTTGGTATGCTCCAGCATTAAGAGTTCCCTTCACTGGAACTAAGAGGCCTAGTCCAACCCCTGAAAAACAGCCCCATTCCATTATCCCTCCTCCACCAAACTAAACAGCTGGCAAAATGCTGTCAGGCAGGTAATGTTCTCCTGGTATCTGGCAAACCCAGACTCGCCCATCAGACTGCCAGACAGAAAAGCATGATTCATCATTCCACAGAACACATTTCCACTGCTATAGTGGCTATAGTGGCAGCGTGCTTTACACCACTCCATGCAAAGCTTGGCATTGTACTTGGTGATGTGAAGCTTGCATGCAGCTGCTTGGCCATAAGTCCATTCCATGAAGCTCCGGGTGCACAGTTCTTGGGGTTAATGCCAGAAGAAGTTTGGAAGTCTGCAGTTATTGAGTCAAGAGAGCATAGGTAACTTTTACACGCTACACGCCTCAGCACTGGGTGACCCTGTTCTGTTACTTTACTCCTAAACGTTTCCACTCTGCAATAATATCACTTGCAATTGACTGTGGAATGTCTAGCAGGGAAGATATTTCACAAACTGACTTATTGCAAAAGTGCCATCCTATGACAGAACCATGCTTGTATTCACTGAGCTCTTCAGAACAACCCATTCTTTCACAAATGTTTGTAAACCTGACTGCACGACTAGGTGCTTGATTTTATACATTTGTGGCAATGGGTCTGAATGAAACACCTAAATTCAATGATTAAGAGGTGTATCCCAATACTAGATAGATAGATAGATAGATAGATAGATAGATAGATAGATAGATAGATAGATAGATAGATAGATAGATAGATAGATAGACAGATAGATAGATAGAATTAACTTACATTAATTTTCAACGGGGATATGTTCTGATGAACCCATCATAATTTGAAAATATTTTGAGTTGACTATGAATTCAATATGATGTGACACCCTTGGGCATGCAGTAGACATATTGGGCTTCGGAATGATTGGATAAACAGAAAAAAACACCATACTGTACATTTCAAACATAATCATTACAGACACTGGAGGTGTGGCTGGGTGATTGCTGCTATAGCCTGACTTCAGTAGAAAGCATCCTAAAGCATATTGGTATCCCCAGCACAGATCCAAATTGAAAGATTGATGACTACTGGATGTGCATCAGTATCACACATTCATGAAGTCTAAATATTGTAAGTTGAACCATCATAATTTGAGCAGCACCTGTACTTCCTAAGCAAACGATCAAAACAGCCTTTTCGGTGCTTAACTGTCAGAACCACTGTCCCAGATTTTGAGAAGAACGTGGTTGATACAAACTTGTGGTCATCCCATGAAAGGTCAGCCCATTGATTCGGTACAAATTTAAACTCTTGTAGATGACCTTTCTATGATTTCTATTGATATAAATGAAAGACAATGTACTCCCAAATCCTGAACCTACCGATGCTTCAGAGATATCTCATACGAAATGTCAGTAATCATAGTTCACACACAGAGGGACTGTCTGAGGACAAAAGAAGCCCACCAGGGTTAGTCAGCCATCTATACTGGCATATAGACATACAATCAAAATTTTATTTCAAATCATAAAAATCATAATGTTACATTTACTATTACTATCCTTTCTAAATATTACTCCCTTCTATTTTGGAAGATAAGAGACCTCAGGGTCATCGTTTGGCCTCACAAGATCATTCCACCCTCCCCAGAAGTGTAAGAAAGGATCCTGGGAGTCCTTCAGCCCTCCTCAGCATCTGTGTTGAACTCATTAATGTAACCAGGAATATGCCATTTGCTTGCGGTGTGATGATATTTACAAGTTGACCAGCTCCTGGAAGCCAAATTCAAACATTATTGATACCAGTCCATCAGCTGGTATATCACTTAATGGGTTAGCACTCTATTCTTGCAATTGAATAGTCTTTGGTTCAAATCCCAGAGTCGGACAGAGTGATTTCACTATTGGGCCACTGAGCAAGGCCTTTAACCAACAATTGCTCCAAGAACTGACTGACCCTGATTTCTCAATAAATAAATAGTATGTTGCTTTAGATAAAGATGTCTGCTAGCTAAAAAGATGGAAATGTATTAGATTTCAGTAAAGCCTCTATTGCAAGGCATAGTTAGCAAATTCAATAGGAATATCATCCTCTGCATAGAGCATAGCCCCGGAGATGAAATAAGTGCTGCAAAACACCTGGATAAAACTTTGGCCAGCAAATCTCTGACTTGATTGTCATAGCTAAGATGTCCTGTGCCCAGTCAGGCAGGGACCGCACTCAGTTATACTCCTACACCTGATTTACCGCCAAGGACTCCCACTTACCCGTTCAATCGCTGGCCATGTTGTTGTGTGCACCTCACCACTGTTTAGACCAGACAAGGTCAGCTTGTACTTAAGGTTGGTCAGAGGATGAAACTCTATTCTGAGTACTCTGTTGTCTGAAGGCTGGTAGCAGTTAGCCACAGAGGAGCTAGCCTTGAGATCCCAGGGGGATTCAATGCTCTATCTCTTCAGCGTCCAGGCCGTCCAGCCTAGGAGTTATCCAGCAGCAGTTCGGCAGTATAAACGGCAGAAGGTGTTAAAAACACATTGTCGTTTCGAGCTGCTCACCTTGTGAACAGGCTGTCAAGCTAATAAATAATTTAAAGGCCTTGCTTTGTGCTACAGCTAACTGCATTGATCTCCTGACAGGGAGTGAGACTCTTCGTGGCTCCTGACTATTTGCAGGGGTGGACAGTGCTCTCCAGAACATTCTGCTGTTTATTGGGTTTTGTAATGTTTCTTCTTCTTTGGCAGCAGGGGTTTAGCTTCTACGTTTAAATATACATGACCATAGACACAGAGGCACACTAAAAAGCATAAATGGGATTCACATCTTCCATCCCCATACTATTATCTATAAAGTTTGGTGGGGAAGGGATTCACATCCTCCGACAGATGTCCAAAATACATGAGGCATCACATTAAGCATGTATGCAATATTGTGAACATTCGAAGTTTATATGACAGCCTGAGTTTTTGACTATTTTACTCTACACCAAACTGCTTGCCTGAAGTTCCAATGCTGATGGCTCTGTTACACGTATATATTTTTTTGTCCATTATGACTAATATGAGAATTATGACTTTACGATCCTTCAACACGTAGTGCTTGACTTGTCATTGTCCCACCTCACGAACAATGGCGTCATGTGAGTCGGTTTCTGGAAAAGCTAACGCTAATTACTTGCAGTTGCAGGCTTTCAGTCTGGCAAGATAGCCCAGCCATAAATTAGCTTATTTATTGTGACCACACTAAATCTTGCAGGGCACACCCATCTTAGGGGATGTATGTATACACTGAATATTTTTATTAGCCCATTCAATAATCAGATTTTCTTCTCGAAGAAACAGATGTCTTTCCTGGCATGTAGCGCCGGTATAAGCTACACATTTGGGCTCCATTGTTATACTGCCTCAGCTTATTTCGTCTGTACTGTTGTCTTTATGGTTATTTGAATGTTACATTCCAAAAGTCACATAAATATTAAAAGACTGTAAATAAATACAACAGAGATGATGCAGGCTGTACGGATACTTCAGCAAACATCCAGTTTTGTCAGCGATTTATTTGTGTACTAGCATTCTAAGGGTCTTTGCATTTCTTTGTGGAACTGTTTAGCATGCTGAGTGTCTCAGAAGAGTTTTCATTCCAGATAATAAATTCCCGTTTTTGAAACACTACCTGTTTTCCTGGCCACTCTCAACCTTCTATACAAGTGCGCAGTGTAATTGAAATATTGACCTTAGGAAAAATATTAGACATTACGTAGAGTGGCCAATTTGGAAAGGGACATTAGACTATTTTTTGCTGAAATCAGTTTGCTTTATTCAGGATCCAGTGCTTTACATGGGGAGGCAACGATGAACAAGCAATATTTCTGCTTATAGTAGTATCCAGGTGTCAAAGGTGCTTCCTACAGCTGCATACAAAGGAGGTTGGCCAAGTTGATAGCAACATAGCAGGTTTCACTTCTAGGAGCAAAGTCTTGCAGAAGCTTTAATCTTAAGCTTTAGTAGAAGGAAAAAAAAGGCTGTGAATGTTTGCCTTAATCCATAATAGATGTGTGGGATTTCCAGTGCTCAGCACAGACGTTGGGGAGGAAATTATGGAAATTGTATAGCATCAGACCACCATGGATGCTTTGCAGGAAAAGGTCCTTGCTGTTTACACAGCAGAGACTTGAAAATAATAACAATAAAAAAACTGGTATTTTAGAGGCTGAAAATTTTGCAACTATCTGGTGCTAAATGGAATGCTTGGACGTTTTTGGTGATGAATGATTGATCGTCTGGCACAATTTTATCTGTGTGTCTGATTAATTTCTGCAGTAGACAGAAAGTGGCCGTACATTTATGTGTGCACAGTAGCCTCATAGGCATGCTTTTCCATGTGTTTTTGCCTTAATGAAGTTTATGGATGTTCCACCAGTGAGATGTGATTGACATGTTTCAGAGTCAATTATCATTCTCCAAAACGTTGGTAAACCATCATACCTCCATGGCGATCTCTTGCCATGTGTATCTGAATGGATCAAGGCAGGAGACCAATGTCTGTTCATACAGGCAGGTAGTTTGATGCTTATATGATGTGGTTCTGCTGTAAATCATAATACTATGCTAAAAAATCATCTATCCATCTCCTACCCACATCTGGATCCTCTCCCAGTCAGCAGAGGGTCTGCCCTGGACAGGATGCCAGTCCACGTACCCAATCACGTGACAGACAAGTTAGAGACACCAATTAGCCTATCTGCATGACTTTGGACTGCATGAGGAAACCTTCCCTACACAGAGAGAACAGAAGAGTGTGTGTGGACCCCGAACCCTGGAGGTGTGAGACAGCAGTGCTACCCACTGAGCTGCCCTGCAATAAATCATTTTCCTTCTAATTAAGCCCTTGTGGTTTAGCCATATCTGTCTGATACAGTGTCACGCTGTCAGATTTCAGAGAAATCCCTGGCTAACCTGCCCATCAAAGCCCCTCCCCCCCATAACAGTATGTTCAATGCTTAACTTAATTAGGGGATCCATCAGTGTGTAGTTCCAGTCAGAATCAGGCCCATCACCCTTCCTCGCCTCGTGACAGAGTGTGAAGTATTTATTTGCAGTCCTCATGGCTTTCTTCCGTGCTTCATGAATTTGGATACAAGACAATCACTATACATCTGCAGGAACTGCGTGGCGATACAAGCAACCTGATAAGAAGCGCAGTGCTCCATCCCGTCCTTCAAGGTGGCAACTGAATATCTTTTCATTTAGTTTCTGAGTTCAGAAGCCTGAAATTGGAAGGGATAGATAGAAACAGAATGTTAATGCACTTTTTGTTGTATTTTTCAAAGCTTGCTGTCGGCCACGGCGGTTTCCTGCGTGTGAGACTTCGTTAAGTGGTTGAAGCAGACTTTTGCGGTGCCTAATGGGTAATATGATTCTTTGAAGATGGCCGATGGAATGAAGATGGAAGAGTTTCCCTCAGCTCCAACACTAGGCCATCATCCCAGTATTTTTCTTCATAAATACTGCTTGCTATTGACTAAACCCTAAAAATAACCGCTTCCAGTAGAAAATGTGTGGGTTTGTGACATGTGACCATTTTACTGGGTGAGATGCAAACGTTTGTAAATTTGCTGTTAGGGGAACCAAGGAGGGTGATCTCCGCCATCTTCTTCTTCATGCCTTCAGAGCGTTCCATCATTTTTGTTTATAATTTACATTACTGGCAGAGAGTAATCATCCCCTGGGGAGGCAGTGAGAAGCCCCGGGTGCTTTCAGAACACCGCCTTCATTACAATCCCCTTGTAGTTATCCGCTTAGAAAGATAGAGAGAGAGAGAGAGAGGGAGAGAGACTCCCTCCTGCACATTCTTCACAGCTGAATAATTTATTGAATTTTCTGACTGTCAGATTGTCATTGGACAGCTTCATCGACTCGTTCAGAGGAATTAACCGAACAGCTGGCGAGAACGTGCCCGTCGACGATTGCTCTCGGCGGCCTGAGCCGTCATCGCAGCCTGATGGGCGTTTTCTCGGTGAGGGGCCCTTGTGACCTTAGTGATATCTCAGTGTTATGCACCAAGATGAGTCTGTTCTAATGTGCCAGCCCAAAATTCAAGGTTTTTTTTCTGATTTTCTTGGTTGTTTAAAGTGTGCATTTACAACAGGATATGAAGTGAGGCTCACCCAAGGTGCAGGGCCTGGTCTTTTGGCAGTTATTCTACAAAGACAAACACAACTCCTCTCCATTTGTTTTCTTTATTTGTAGAGATCTGATGAACTCAAAGCCCAAAACACAAACAAATAAGTAAATAATTCTCCTGAAATGTCAAGGCTTTGAGTACTAACTACTGCTTTGGGAATTTCATTATTAAACAAAGGTCTGGTATTTGTAAGCAAAGTGTCTAAAATGCTAGCATGCCATCTGTCTTTGTCATATTAGGGCTATGAATTATTTTTTTCACATAAATGGAATTATGAGATTATCGGATAAGCAGATATTCACTGTGCTTTGATATTAGCTTTAAGATTTTGGGAATTAAAAGGAAAAAAAAGTTGCAGGGCTTAAGCTCAGGATGAAGAATAATCTCATCAAGAGTCTCGACCATTCACGTGGCAGATCTATCTCAAACATAGCCAATGGTGGCTCAGCTCCCCCCCACGTCATCCAATCCCGCCTGCTGCTTCTGAGACACCTTTGATGAATCGTTCTTCACTCAGTGGATCAATTCCTTATATATTTCACAAAGTAATTTTCGCCCGGTGGACTGACAAATGATCGCAAAGCTGAAATTCTTATTGCTCAATAAGAGACTCCGGGCGAAAAGCAGTGGAACCGATGCCCTTGTACGATAGAAAAACGACCGGCGGTGTCCGACCGGGCTGGTGAGGGGGGGGCGAGGCACCACTGAAAAATGATTGGATTGATCCTATTGTGCATTGTGCATATTAGCCGTGGATAATGGGACCACCTGGCTTAGCACGCGCGGTGCCATTCTCTACCACATTAGTCAATATTTTAAGCTATTCCGATTCAGCCTGAGCTGTGATTGGCTGCGACTGTCATACTTCCTATCTGCCACGCTGGCTTTTTCATATGTTCATGCTCATTTACACTCAATACATAGTATTTACACGCATAGACATGCACATGGGATTTACACAGATAGGGACTTAGTGATAATAAAGCTGGACTATTGGAACTGGGGGGTTAATTCAAAGGACTCGGAGTAATTAAGAAGAATGGCTTGCTGTTGCTTAGTTTCTACAATAAATGTCTGAGTGTATTAATAGTATTAACGTATTGCTTTGAATATCATTTTGTAGTCCACACTCCCATCTAGACACTTTCTGGATGAATCTTTGGGATCAACTGGCCACTCTGACCTTGTTGGTGACTGGTCCAAATGTTCCATAATCCAGTGCTCCTCTAACCCCCCTCTCCACACAATGATGCACCTACACAGTCAGGTCATTCCGTGCCAGCCCAAAGCAGCTCTGCCGAACGCCCTCGCCGCTACCGCCCCGGCCGGCCCCCCCCGGCCCGGGGCGGGCGCCGGCTGGGCGGGTTGCGGCCCAGGCTCTGAGAGGATGCGGGCGGGGGGGTGGGCGGGGGTTGGCCGCGGCGT
>JAODJX010000001.1:18073210-18084076 GCA_026776945.1 Isichthys henryi | reverse complement strand
GCCAGCCCATCACAGGGCACACTCACACACCAGTCACTCACGCATGCACACCTACGGGCAATTTAGCAACTCCAATTTGCCTCAGCATGTTTTTGGACTGTGGGGAAACCGGAGAACCCAGAGGAAACCCCACGACGACATGGGGAGAACATGCAAACTCCGCAGACATGTGACCCAGGCGGAGACTCGAACCCGGGACTATATAAAATATCACTATTAAATGTGGTAATGAATAATATCTCAGGTATGAGGAACCAGAATCATTTTAGGCTCCTGTAGCTTGTTATCAAATTTCAAATAGCATGTATTTTATCTACGATTTCCCTACTGGCCAGTTGTTGCCTTCCCTGCATGCTTTGCAGCTGCCGAAATCACCAAATCTTTGAGTGTGTCCTTTAGCCTCACTCGGCAATGAATGAGCCCCGTTTTCATGATTCGGTTACCACGGGCTACCCATACCTCACCCCCCAAAGTGTAGGAAGCAGTGAACTCTGACTGCTGACCTTTCTCCAACATCGAAATGACATTAATGTTTCAGTCAGTCTTGGCATTAAAAAAAAAACTTAATTAGGATGACATATTAATGGAAAATGCTTCACATCAAAAGAGTGCCAAGTCACCCATAATGATTTATGTTGTTCAGGTATTCCGTTTTTTGAGACTTTCCAGGCTAATGAGAAACTCTGAAGGGCCCCGTTCCCACTTTTAATTAGAGAGCCGTCCATTCCAGGGACGACCCCGCTGCCTCCTCTGCTGCCCCGTCCAACACGATCTGTCACTCCAACACTGAAGTGATTAAAATCTAATAACATTTTCTTTAAAACATGCAGATGCCATGTTGCTTCTGGGGTTTACCGTCCGCCAGTTCCTGTAACAATGGCTCGGGACAGCCAGGGCTGGGCGGAACAGTGGGCTCCCGTTGATGATGATTTGAAAAACAGGCTACAAATGACTTTGTGCGACCTGCCCTTCCACCCCCTTTATGTGTTTTTTTTTTGTTTTTAACTCCTGACAGCAAATGCAGTAGCGCAGGATGTAGGGGTGTTGAGGGTGCTTCAGCACGCCTTCTGGTTGTTGGTGGTAATGCAGTGTCTGAATACTGTACTGTAGTGCAGTGTGCCCATGCCTCTAGTTTTCGAAAGAAATTGCATTATGTTAATTATCTCGCAGTAACTCAGAGGTGACTTTATAATAATGGGAGTATTGATCCTGATCATTTCTTCAAAAAGATTACTGTTGTTAGCTGTAGATAGCTACCAATGATGCAAAAGAACTTCAGTAAAACCTACTGCATGGTTATTCCCGCTTTCAGTACGCTGAGCTCAAAATATCTTCCCGTGTCTATGAGTCAATGAACTGAAGCAAATTAACAAGCTTTGCAGCATTCAGTAATAAAATCCCGGCTCCTTCTGATAGTATGGAGGAAAACTACAAGATCAAACCCGATGCCAGTGATACATTGTGAGAAAATGCAGTCTTACCTTTTCCGAGTCATCGTCGCGTCTGTTTATGCCATTGTTCACCTGTTCTGGCATTCAGTATGGTAATGAGAAATGTAACCAGGCAACCACTTCATGTCATTGGAACTCATAAAAAACCATCTTTGGCAAAGGATTGTAATTGTTCAGCACTGGCCAGCTGAGGGCCATCTCAAAGCTTTTTTGATAAGTGGCAAAACAGTGAAAGAAAAACTGAATTTACATAGGTTTATAGACCTCTTACACAGGCAGCTACTTTTACATATTAATTGGGGTATTTGCTGTTTATTTGTTCCTTCGTCATGCACTGCATCTTAAATTAGAAAGGCACTTTCCCTGTGTGTTGTTAAACACATGTAGCAACAGTTTTCCCAGAAGGCTGAGAAATGTGCCAGCATGTTTTAAGGTCATTAGGGAATTCATCATAAAAAGTTGGACAAAGACTTCCAAGCAGTAAATGCCTTGAAAATGAGGCTTTCTGCTTTGTCTTCCAGCTTTTCCCGTGGATATTTCCCAGATCGTTCCAGGCATAAAGTCCTTCTAATGGATCTAAAAGGAAAGCCCTCCTGGTGGAATTCCCTGAAACTGTACTCTGGCCTTTAACCCCCCTGTAAAATATGATGTTATCCTCAGACGCCTTGGAACCTTGCTTTGAAGTACAGTAGATGTACATCACCACTGGGCTCCCAGAGCCTGACCAACATAAGCACAACATTTGCAGCAGAAATCTTCCCAATATATTGTGTCACTTTGGGTTTCGTATGGGTTTCACACACATAGGCCAGTAATATCACTCAAAGCGCCATACGGGTTGCTCAAAGGTCTCCATCATCTGCCTACAAAGTTCAAATGAAGGGATCCAGTGAATGTTTTTTACCCCTGGTTTGGTTGGACAAGCCTCTTTTATGAAAATAATTTGATGTGTCCCGAGGTGTCAAGTCTGCAATCATTTCATCTACAAAAAAGCCCAAGATAATTAACCAGCCCTTTTCAGATATTTGCAGAGAAGCTAATGTGAGGGCTTGCCATTTGAAAATCTGGAAAGAGTGTTTCAGGGAGCTGTGGGAGAGGAGGCCGTACACCAGCCGTTGAGTGATGGCTAGCATATAGAGCGTTGAACTGTACGCAACCTTATACTAAAGTCATCGGTGAATACATTTCCTAGGCTGGCACCTCTTTATCATTCAGAAGCTGCGTAGGTGGCCGACCTTGCTAAACGCTAAGTGCTAAGAGCGGCGCCTGGTGAGAACACGTCTTCCCGCGCCAACTTGCCCCCGAGGCTGTGAGGGTTACCAGATTAGTGACGTGCTGCGTACGGTAGCTTTCATTTCACATTAATGCTTCATTTCAGTAGGAGGACAGAGGGATGGAGGGAAAGGAGTGGCAGAAAGAACAATGGGAGCTCATTATGGGAGGCGGTGGGTTGGGGGCATAATAGAGTGGGGGGCATAAGAAGGGCAGTAATTCATACAGTGGGGCCAACCTTATCATTAGTGAATGATAAGTTTTGAATCAGTGAGTGACAGCGGAGAGGGGTGCTCTGGCGGCCAATCAGCTTTAAGCTAGGTCCAGTGCCCCAGTGGTCTGCCCCTGGCAATTGGTCCTCTGAACCCAGTGTGTGATGGTGTGTGTGTGTGCGCACTGTCCACTGTGCTGCGGGTGGGACAAAAGCCACCATGACTCAAAGGGGGCACATTGCCCATTGGCGTGCATCAAGGATGCAGGAATCCACTTCCAGTGCATTAATAGCAACAAATGAGAACATAATCCACCACTGGTGCCATCCAGTGACCCCTGTCCTCATTGAATTTTGGGTGTAAGGGGGGAGGAGTGGCGGCAGAGAAGGGGAACAACAATAATGGGTCATGGTTAATAACATTCTGAGAGTGTCTTTGGATGGAGAGGATTTAGATTTGTTCTACAGATGAGAGGGGGATTGGGGGGGCACAATGTAAATCCACAATTAAGCTCTGAGAAGAAGCCTGGAAGAGTGACCGCTTGATCTGCAGAATGTGAAACTTACCTCAACACCCGGAGCCCGTGTCCCCCCTGTCCTGACCCGACACGTCCAGGATTCCAGCAGCAGAGAGCTCACACCTGCTCAGTAAAGATAAGTGGTAGTGACTGGCATGCAAGGAGGACTGGCAACTGGCGCTATGTTACTTTCTGTGTGGAAACAACACTGAGTGCCCCCCTCCGCCCCTCACACACGCCCTGCTGGTTGTGGTGAGTGACACCTCAGTTTGCCGCCAAACCGTGCACCCCATGATTGGCTTTGCTTGTTCACGAGGATGGGAACCCTCCCGACCATGAGGGCATGTGACTGATTCCGAACTCCAGATTTCATTTTCAGGCACTTCAAGGTGAGCCTTGGCCTTCTAAGCTGGAGTAATATGCCAGCCTGTGCCATTCCCAGGGAAGGGGGGGGTTTGGGCCCCAAAGCTGCTCCGGGTGGCTTCAGTCTATGTTACACAGCCGCTTGCAGCTCTGTCCCCACTCTGCTTTGCCTCTGCCGGTAATGATACATCGTAGAGATGTGATATGTCAGGGATGTAAATAGACTACGCCAAGGTTCTTGGGGGGCGGGGAGACATTTCTATTAACTGTCTTGGAAAACTATCTCACTGGCCTCCCCTTTTCTACGATGCATTACCTCCCAGTTTGTGTTTTAGTGTTTCGCTGGTAAATTTGTAAACAAAATTAAGCATTTGCAGGATGCTGAATGTTCTCTGGAAAAAAAAAACAATATTGGCTGGCAGATTTGTTTGGCTTAGGTAACACTAATGGCAGGTGAAGTGTGGAGTGGGGGGAGGGTAGTCATTGTTCACTTCTTCAGAAGCACTGGAGAACCATCCTCAACCTAAAGTCTCTGACCAATCACTGTGCGGCTGACGTGACCACATGGAGCCTGGGTGAGCGTCCGACATTGGGTGGTACTCACCGTGCTTTACAACTGGGCAACTGGGATTGCGCATGGACACGCGACACACCTGGGTGTTTCTGGTGGAAATCATTGTGCGTTGTAACAATCAAAGTCCAAGGTCAAAACCCCAGCTTTGTATCGATTGTGTAAACCCATCCCAAAGGAGCCTGATGGTGCAGTATGTCGCCTGGCAAAAAAAATTGCTTAAATTAGCATGACAATAGCAGGATTTGCATTTGTGACAGGCTCATGGACTTAACTAAAGGACTTGCGTTTGAGAAGCCCACACAGGATTCCTAATGTCCTACGTTATGGAAGGTGTGCATGTGCATGCAGACCTACAGATAGTAAGGAGAACTGGCATTTCGGCCGACTTCTGACTTGCGGCATGTTCGGATAATCAAATAAGTCGTAGCGCTTATGCCGTCTCAATGCCCATTTGTAAGCCTGTTATTTACAAGAGCAGAAGACCCCGTTTTACCCCAGGAAGAGTAATTGTCTTGATTTAGCGCACAGAGGATGTATGGGGCACAGACACTGGGCTGAGGGCCGCTCACTCAGTTATGACAAACAGAATATAATTTAGCTGCGAAGTCGGGGCCTTGCTGCCACCAGGAAATGAATTCCTTCAGACCCCGACAAGCACACTGGCGGCAAACTAGCCACCGCGTCCGCTAACCCGGCAGACGCAGCGCGGGGGGAGGCTGTCAGCTACGACGGCTATGGTTAGATGTGCTGCCTCGCTCGCGGTTAGATATCGGCACTCCGTGAAATGAGATCAGTGGGCAGATTGTGAGGTTGTGGTGCTGAAATGTTCCCTGCGAGGCACCGTAACTCACGGTGCGGCAGCTCTGGAGGCTTACTTGGCCTGGCACCATGCTACACCAGGTCCATGGCATTGCACGCCGACCCGGTTCTAAACCCCATCAATCTAAATCTAGACCACAATGCTGCCATTGAGACTGTGAACAAAAGCTCTAGGACAGCTCCGGTATTAAATGGACAGGAAAAAAAAAATCATTTCCTTGTTTCCACGTAATTGCGTCTGATGGATATTCTGGCTCTTCTCCCAGATTACGACCAATAATCTGTTCTTTATACCCCCTGCTCCCCTGTTCACATTCCCGATAAATTATTTATGTAATTAAGAAACCTTCCCTGCAATGTAAATACTGTAATAAAAGGGGGGGGGGTGTGACTGCAATAAAATAATATGTGAGGCAAAGCTTCCTTTAGGTGAAATGAGCTCTGAAATGACATCTTAACACGTGTTTTAGAAGAGGGCCGTAATATTCCCCGACTTTACGACCCGTCTTGAATAACACCATTCTAGTTCCGTTCCGGAGCATGCAAATCAATCCTGTCGTCATTTTAATCGCTCAGGGAGCCGGGGAAAAGGGTATATTCTTTGCGCGTGGTGGCAGGACTCTGTAGGGACACGGAACAAGCATCCATGGCTAAGGATGGGAATGCGTGGCTTCCTCTGGTGCCAAACGGCACACCAGGAAAAAGTCCCAGCTTCTCATGATAGTGGGGAAAAAAACTTTAGATGGCTGCCTTTCTTTCCTCAGCCCATAAACTGCTGGGGTGCAGTAAGGGCAAGGGAGCGGCATCGAATGGCTGAGGTTCGGGCTTGTCAGAGCGCTCTCGAAAACTATGAAAAAAAAAAAAACGGATTAAAGGACGAATGTGGACACAGCCCGTGACTGATGGAGTGAAGCCAGAGAACAAACACAAGATATTGATACTCTGGAAGCTGCATTACACACTTATATCTAACCATATGTCTTTTGTGTCTCTCTATGGCCTGGAGTATGGCTTTTTAAAGGGCAAGGGGTAGTGTTCACGTTTTCCAACATGGACTGTTTTTGGTTCCCTCTATTTGATTATTTTGCCCCTGGAAATACTGCCGTCAATCACCGCAAAACACTTTCTGACGAATCATAAAAATGTGCGGTTGTCATGGGATCCATGCCAGGATGCACAGAGAGGCTCAGTGGCAGGGATGCAGGTGTGAAGGAATTTAAAGAGGAACAAAGGAACCACTGGCCTAAGCCCTAAACAGGGAACAACTGCAAACATGTGACAAGGAGGCTGGAAGCCAAACTAGAACTGCAGTAAGAGACCAGGAACGGGAATAAGGTCAGCAAACACTCAACAAGGATTGAAGTCGAGATGTTGAATTATATAGGAAGAAACACAGGTGAACCACATAAGGGTGATCAAGACAAGATATATGGTAATTATAGACAGAACAGGGTGACATGATGGGAAAAGCCAAAACCCTGGTCAGTAGTGTGGGGACTGGGAGAGCTGGCGCCCTGGCATTGATGTTACAGTGGTGCTAAACAAAAGTAATGGATGGATCGGATGGCCAAGCCCCACTCGTTCCCCTCCCTTGTATACTTGCTGACGGAGGATTATAGGAGGCACAGAGAAAACTGCACACTTTTGTTTCTACAGTAGCGACCTGAGGAAGAGCCACTTAATTATACGCTAGCTGACGAAGCCACGACCCATCTGTCTTGTTTTTATTGAATTTCTGCTACACTGGTCTTGTCTTTCTTCCCGCACAAGTGCACGTTCCTTTTAAAACTATCATCTGTTCAGAAATCTGCATCTGGAATGTGTTTGTCAAAAGGATATTGATGGGTGGTGGTGCATCCCAAAGCAAATGCAGGTTTCTTGATGTGGGGGAAGATGAGATGGCAGTGAATAGGTGAAGGATTGCATAAGTATGTGAATGAATGGGTGAAGGACTGCATAAGTATGTGAATGAATAGGTGAAGGACTGCATAAGTATGTGAATGAATGGGTGAAGGACTGCATAAGTATATGAATGAATAGGTGAAGGACTGCATAAGTATGTGAATGAATGGGTGAAGGACTGCATAAGTATATGAATGAATGGGTGAAGGACTGCATAAGTATGTGAATGAATGGGTGAAGGATTGAATAGATATGTGAATGAATGGGTGAAGGATTTAATAGATATGTGAATGAATGGGTGAAGGATTTAATAGATATGTGAATCACTGTGTGAAGAAATGAACCTGCATGTGAATGTATCAGTGAAAGCCTGATTCAAGAGAGTGAATGAATGAAAATGGAATACAGCGAGTGTGTGGATGTCAGAATGGTATATTAACTGATCAGGTGAACACTTTTGAAAATGTGTGCGAGTGAGTGAATTCATACCAAGCAAGCAAGCTGCCATATTAATAAATTAGTATAGAAACTGGAGAGTCATTGAGCGTGTAACGGATCTATGTGTTGACATGATATCCAGAGCACATGACCCTTTGCGTGTGGCCAGGTGTGCCTGTGTTTGCAGGTCCCCATACTAGGTGACAATCACAGCTTCCTAGAGCTCCCTCTCTTCCTGGGCAGAGCGGTTAATCAAGTGATGCTTTAATCCATATCACTCCTCAATAACTGATAGAAAACTATAAAATAAAAATTTGTCTCAATTAATTAATCAACCCTCCAGTTGGCAATTTTCACAGAAGGTACCAAGATGATACTGCCGTCAATGTTTGGCCCGCTTTACATTATTAATCATATTTTATAGCCATAATAATGGAAATCGAACATACAAGAGTGGAGGATTACAGGGCCACTGGCTTTAAGGATTTTCAATGTCCTCTCTTCACTTAGCATTCCAGTGAAGGACCCTCTCACACTGCCCTTAAAGCCATTTGCTGCCTGCCAGACCAGCACTCTGACTGACAAACATATGAACCAATCAGACAAGAGAGATTAGCTCTGCACCTTCCTCTCCCACCCCATCAGAAACAAGCTTTCTGAAAAGGTCAGGTGCTCAAATGTGGGCTGCGGCTACAGGCTTCCTCTAGTTTTAATGCACTGAAGGCTCGCCACCCTGCAGGCATACCCGCTGAATCCTTACTTCCATGTTGGCAGGGAGCACAGCAGGCGGCCGGCTTACGGGCCCGGTCGGGGCGTGGCCTCATGCTGTGCTGCACAGCTGCCGCACTGCAATTCGCTGATGCCGTAATCAGATCCCCCTCATTTGCCTCACGAAGCACAGAAAAAAAAAAACAACAAAACTCCCAGGCGTCCCGCACTCAGCCCCCACCTCTCTCAGTAACGAGATTAACCTTTGGAGGTAATTCAATACAATCACATCAAGCACTCAGATAATTAATCAGCACGTGCTTACGACAAGCAATTGACAACAATAAACAAAATTAATTGTGTTTAAGAGTGTCTCTTCAATATTCTTCACCTGTAACTGGTTCAGAATAAAATCTTATGAAAAAGTTATTAATGTTTTCGAAGCTGAATGAAACCACTTCTGTTAGTATTGTCAAAAACTGTAAATACCAACATATGACTGTTCTAACATAGATATCCATGTTGATAACCGGTCCAATATTTTTATTCAGAAGTGGGCTACAAAAACATCAACAGAGATATTAAAAATGGCCAGACATGAAAAAATTAGCAATGAACAATAATTAAGTTTAAAGCTCCCAGATGGAGATCAAATATTTCCACACCAAACTGCTTATATAAATTACTTGTAGTTATTGCTCCCAGAACATGGCTTTCCATTCTCCACCCCATTCATGAGGTGCAGCCAATTCAAGGCTGTATGCCAGAGATCATTAACCTAAAGAACCCGTTATGCACTCTCATAGAATTTGGTCTAGAGGGATATAAATCCATAGGGCATGCCAAGCACTAACCACCACACCTAACTGTTGAGTGAACATGGTGGAAAAGACACCTGTGACAGGTGCCTTCCAACATCGTAACTCTGACGTGATTACATGTAAATTGTAGAATTCCCAGCTACTCCTACTTACACATATGCCCTTTTAACCATCCAATCCTGCCACATCTGTTCCTCGCCTGAGCTAATACACTTTAATGCATTCGTTCGCTATTACATATAATCCTGCTTCCATATTGACTTTCAATTGTGTTACCAGATTACTCTTCGGTGTTACCGCGTGCTCCAGTTATACTCTTTGATGCATAATTTTTCTATTTTCACATAAAATAGCCCCAAGTTAGTAAACACGAATAATAAGCACTTTGGCTTGCACTGTCAAACCCTGTGATAAACAAATAAAATGAATGCTTCTGAGAAACATGTTGTTTAAAAAACAAATGCTGGAAAATATGTAGAAATTGAGAAATGTAGCTCAGCCTGCATGAATTGCCTGTCCTCTTTCATTCTCTGTAAACAATCCCTGTCAGGGATTATCTTTTTTCCCTGATCTGTCTCCTCTTCCAGAACATCACTATTTTCCCCATGTTGCACAATGGCCGTCAGACCCTGAGGACAATCTCACCAGTCTTTGCTCTTTTCCCTCACAGCTTGGATTAGCTGATTACTCCCGTTTTCCGTAAGGCCACCCCCTTGACGCACAACAGCCTTGGTGACTCAGGGTGACGACTAACACAGACCTCCTCTGATGTGTTCCCCGTTAGGAACTCTACAGTATGTACTGCAGTGACATAGACACAATAAAATGATTCTGCCCCTAAGCACCCAACCAACTATAGGTGTCATTGGAGAGAGCTGTAGGAAGGAGGGATCCTGCCGTTGCACTGATACAATCGAACATGGACAATATTTTGCATTCTTCCGGCACTATCGCCATGGACAGCTAACGCGGCTCAACAGAGATCAAACCTGGCTTCTCACTGTATCTAAAATTGACTGGTGTGTCACTGGGGATGCCGCCAGTCCTCATGATTTGTGGGAAATGTAGTGGTGAGAATGTCATTTTAAAAAGATAAACCTCCGTCCTGAGTTGACAGGGCAGTATCAGCAAGATGTATAGCTTGACGTGCTTTCTGTAAAACGACAGCTGATGCAGTGCTTTTGCCAAACACTGGCAGTTATGCCCTGTGGAGGGTGGCCCGAGCCAGACCGGGCCTCCAGTACTTGTGAACTTCCCTGCCCTTCTGATTTTGTGTCACTCATGGCTTGATAGACAAACTCTCGACCCCAGCAGAGGTCTGACCGCCACCACAATAGGTGTGTCGTGATTTGCTGCCAGTGCGGGACCAGGCGTTAAAATAATGGCTAGCACCCAGCTAAGTGGGGTCCCCTGCAGAGTGTGGTGAGACCTAACAGAATCAAACACCCCCTGGTGTCTACTTCAGCTTCATCCTGGAGACTATTTTTTGCCTCAGAAAAGGCTTAAAAATACTTAGTATAAGTACTGAATGATATCATTTTAGGCAGCTGATCTTCCCTTAAAAGTACACCTGATATTTATTTATGCAAAATACATTATCTATAGTGATTTCTTAGCAGCCTGTTTTATCCAAAACAACTTTACTTCTAAATTTATTCTTTACCTGTTCATTTAATTTGATAATTTTTCAGAAACAATTAGGCTTGGGGGGCGGCATGGTGGTGCAGTGGTTAGCGCTGTTGCCTCACACCTCTGGGACCCGGGTTCGAATCTCCGCCTGGGTCACATG
>JAODJX010000001.1:18041877-18073110 GCA_026776945.1 Isichthys henryi | reverse complement strand
GCCCATTGCTTTCGGGATAGGCTCCGGACCCCCCGCGACCCAGTAAGGATAAGCGGTTTGGAAAATGGATGGATGGAATTAGGCTTGGTTGCCTTGCACAATGTGCAAGAGCAAAGCTTAGGGTTTCATCCGGTAAATGATCCTGCCCTTGGCTACCAGGCTTGTGAAAAGCACAGAAAAGCAAATTTTATTAATACAGAAGGTTTTCTCTCCAGATTAGCTGGGCTCACTGTGTCATGCATAGTGTCAACATTTTGCTTGGACCGAAATGAAAATCTCTCTCAAAAACAAAAGGCTGCCGGCCCATTTCGTCTCGAAAACTGGACTGAGCAGCATCACATCAAATTAAAAAAAAAAAAAAAAATTTGCTCTCCATCACAAAAGCAGAGTCAGACACTGAGAGAGACATGTCCCGCGTGAATGGCTGTCAACAACAGTTTCCTAAAACTTGCTTTTGGGTCCCCACACAGATGTTTTAATGGCATTCCTCCCTGGTGAAATGTGGCTGACAGTGCTGACATCAAATAGGAAATAAAAAAGACACATTTACTTTTATAGTGACTCATGACTGTTACTACTGAACTTTTTTTTTTCTGGTGAAAGGGGTATACAGTAATAAACATATTTCTATCTATCTATAAAAATCCGCACGTCTACGTCAGCACTGAACTACACACGTGCAAGGGGGGCTCATGCAGGTGAGCGCCGTTTTATGAATCCGTTGACTGTACTTGTGAACCGACACCGACAGGGGTTCATAAGTTTGAAAGAAAAAAAAGTGTCTAAAAATAAATCTGGCAAGTTTCCCTCAAATGGCGGTGCTTTTAGGACGTCACCTGAACAGCAGAAAAGTAAATCATTTGAAATCAAACTGCAGCCACAGAGGTAATCGTCTTCGCCTCATTTTGTATTACCAATCAAAGCAATAGCAGTATTTAGTCTCGCTGCGTCAGCGCCGCTGATAAATCATCGTGAAAGCGGATGAAATGGGAAATCGATGGAAAGGCGAATGCCGTTCTGTGCCCCGTATCGCCGCCACGAACACCTGTAATTACCTGGAAAATGGCGCGATTGCTTGCGCTCCACCGCGTGGACAGAGGCAGATGGGAGCGGCGTTCAGGTGATGCGGGCGAAGGAACCGGTGGATTAGTTATTAGGTGTTTTTCTAAATACAGTAAAATCCAGTTATTACGGACTTCAAGGGACCTGGCAAAACAGAGGTATAGATTATTACATTGTACATGTAGTAATCCAACTCCACCTGACCAGATGCGTGACTATTAATAATCCCGACTACGTATCTGCGTTGGATATCACCGGCACGCCACGCGCCTTGTAGGCGGAGCTGCATGTCCGTCATAATGAACAAAACTACAACTAAAGGCGGCCCTGAGGACCAAATTGTTTGTCCGTTATAAGTGAAATTCCGTTATGTGCCAGTCCGCTATATCCGATGCTTTTTCTGCATCTTCTTAAAGGCACACGGCCGGGACCAGCGGACCTCGTCCGTTATAGACGATATTCCGTTATAAGCGATTACACTATAACGGCATTTTACTGTATATATGATGTGTTTTGAAGTATTAAGATGCTAGCTAACTTGGAGGCTGTCAATTAGCATAGGTAAAAATGAAACATCTCTCTCTCACACACTCAGTCTGTCTCACACTGGGGGATAACCCAATACTGTCTTTTCAGCCCAAACAAGGGCAGTCGAGAGGCTACGCTTGTTTCCTTTTGAATTCTTTTAAAACTTTACATCGTACACACCGTGAATCCTTCAGAGCCCAATTTACTCCTCAGATAACGCTAGAGCAAAAAAAGACGTTAGAGAGCGTACCCCCGCTTAGAGTGCCCAAAGAGGTCGTTTCGTGAATTTGTGAATATGGTCCCGCAGGACAGATTCCGAGCTCCTTCAGCCTTAGCCTCAGCCTGACACCCTAGAAGTTTATCATTTTAATCATTCTTTTATCTAAAGGGCCTTGCAGTTTTAACGCGTTCTGACAACCCCTCTTGTGCAACTCCATATTTCACTGAAGTGAAAGGGATTAAGGACCTTTCTGACTTAGAAAGTTTTACCTATCTGTACAGGTTGGACATTTTAGTGGAGCAGTGCAGGCGTATCATTGTGCCTGGCAGGGTGACTAGTTCCAAGGCTGTGTCCTGAAACAAGTTATACGATGCTTTATTGCTTGGTAGAGGAGTCAGATGAGAATTATTCTTTTGTCTATGGCTTTGAATTGCTGCGGTATTTACATCATGCTCTTCTGTAATGACCTCATGTGCTTACAGACATCACCCATTATTTAAGCAATCTGTTTCGTAGCTTGACAGATTTTCTGCACTATCTACTTGTGATTAAAACAACAGGTAGATAATGTTGTTAGGCTGTTGTGGTGTGGGTGGTCACACTTTCAACTGTCTTCCTTCATGTTCTTTCTAATGTATCCATCTTCCATAATTCCTCATTGAGTACAGGGTCATAGTGGGCATGGATGTGAAGGTTAGCAATTATGAGCATATGCAACATAATGTAATATGTAATAATGATATTTATGGCTGAGCAGGACTGACCTTTAAAGCTCAGAAAAAAAGTTTGTATATGATGGAAAGGGTACAACTTCCACACCTGTACACTCAGTACCTCAGAGCAAACTCCAATTTTTAAATATTCTCTCGGCTCTGATACCAAGAGGTCTTTGAAAGGTTCCCAGCCTGCTGCAGGAATCATATTTATGCTATATTCCCTAATTAGTTTGCATGTCTCTAAGTCAGGAGTGATGGTTTGATTGTTTTCCAATAACTTTGCACCATCTAGGAGACTAGGAGAATGGCTCATTAGTAGGTACAGAAGAGCAATGTGAGGCCTATCCTTTATATTCATATCAAAAAGGTACGCTGCTAAGGAAGGAGGCTCTATACACAAACTGCACCTGAAGGAGATGAGGCAGTTGTTTGATCGCACCTGCAATTTAATGGAACGTGCCTGGTTTAAAACAAAAGCTGAACGAATGGCTTCAAAGAGAGCTGCATGAAGGGGAAGCAAGACTTGTAACCCAAACAAGGTGCCAGAAGTCGGAAAGATCGGAGTTTTTGGATTCTTGGAGATTGACAGCTTGTGAATTCCCAAAATTGCATGTAGCAGTCATTACCATTTGTATCTTTCTTCTTTTCATTTCTTTGATAGCATGTGATTAAGGGCATTTTTAGGGCAGCTATTAGCAACGGCTGGTCAGAAATATTTATTAAATATTACATGTCCTGTTAAATCTAAAGGAAATGATACTTATTAAATAAAATACAATATTTCTCTTTTGGTAAATAGCAGTTTGATACGTTTGCATTGAGTTTCCTGCTACTGTACTTGAGTTCTTTGTACCGTTTCTTAGCACAGAAGGAGATGAGGGAATCTGAGGAAACTGAAGACAGGTAAGAGAGACCCTGTGTTTTAAAGTACAAGTCACTAGACAGGATTGTTTTAAAAGGTCTGACTTTTTGGCTTCTATTTGTCAATCAGTCACACATGCTGGGTGTTGATATTGAAATTGTAGACCATTTTTACTCTCGCCAGACCTCCAACACAAACAACGGGAACATAAATGTCTTCCTGGCAACATCAGGTTGTGAAAAAAAATTATATAAAACCAAGAAGAGGTTAGTTCTAAGGTACGTGAAATGAAAAGCAATCCAGCTTCCTTTGAAAACATTAAACAAAATTTAGCAGAACCAGAGATTGTATCATTTCAGGGTGGAATTCTCTTTGTTCAGCAGTCAAGCTGGTTTTAGATTTTTGGTGGGTTCACAATTACTGAGACAATAAATGAAGTAGACAGTATGGACCATGTTCAGTTTAAAATGCTTAGCAAATGCTCTCCTGGATAATGCATATTTATGTTTTTTTTTTAAAAATCATACTTGATTAGTTCCTCTCAAGTTACTCCCTTATTTACCTTGAATCGTTCTCTTGATGAATACATACTTGTAGTTGAATAAACATTTAATTTTGATGATGCTTTACTTAATGAATATGCATAGCAGAGTAGTGGTGGGAATGTTTAAAAAGGTCTTTGTTTGATGTCTGGTCACATGATCAGCAACATGTCTGGTAACAGCACACGTCAAAGGTCATGACAGGTAACTGAATACCCTGGGTTTAACCATTAGTTAGCCGTTTTAAGTACCAGTAATGAATCTTTTTTTTTCTCTTCCTAAATATACAGCTCAGAGATTAACAAGTGTTTAAACACCATTCTCTACTCGCCATATCATGTTGATTTCACATTTGTGTTGGTTAAATGAAGTTACACTAGTGGAGGATGTTTCACCTTAACAGCAGAAGTCATGCAACATCGTTATTATTTCCATTTTCTTTCTGGGCATGACAGAAGACACGTCAGTCATTAAAGGGGAAAAGGACAAAAGAAGGTTCCATTAAAATTGTTTATATTAATATAATAACATTTATCCTGATTCCATTTTTGTTTATCTGGTGCTTATGCTACATTTCCTGTGCTTTTGAGCAGAAATGAATTATGAACAGACAAATGCTAGGAAGCCTTGGTGCTAATGTGCATTTTGTGCATTTCCTCCATGGCCTGAGCCTGTAAGACTCTAAATGGATCTTTTTGTGCTGGGCGTGCATCTCTGAACCTGTTATCTTAGTCTTCATCTCTGTCATTATAGTCACCGTTCTGCCATGGTCATTGTGACTCATACACCATTCATAACTCTGTAGCATCTAGCTTAGTCATGCAAGTGGGGTAGACTCACCCCAATAAATAAAAAAGATTTAAGGTAGCATAATTTGTGGACCGGTTGTCTGAACTCACAGTGACCCTGTGGTTAAAACTATAGTCTTTGTACTGTGACATTGACCTCCATTTATGTAGACAGATATGATCGGTCTGCTTCCTGCTGGTGCCAAAAAATGTAGCAAAGCACTGAGTGTCGGTCCCACACATTTCAGGATGCTTAGATCTTGAGGTGGCTCCTAAATTGGAGGTGGCTTTTTGTTTTGGATTGGATTTGTAGGCTCTAGCATTATTTGCCATGCCCAGCTGGGATTGTCAAGAACCTCAAATGACACAACATTTTGATTGACCTCTTGTGTACAGCTCATAACAGCCTGACCTGCCTGGACTTTACCACCCAGATTAGCATCGACGCATTCAGTTGTGACATCTCAGGGAAAGGTTTTTTCCTCCTCATAGTCTTTTTTGCAAGATTAAAGGATGCTCATTCGCATGGATAAAATTAAGCCTGCAGTCCAGGGCACTGAACTGCATCTAGTGCTGTTGATCTCCAGGACTCATTTTGGGCAGGGAGGCAGTCAGTAGTTCTGTGACATGGGGATGGAAGAAAGGAACAGGGATATTATTTAGGTAAGGAGTGGTGATCGGTATAACAAAAACAGAGAAGAGGGATGAAAATGAAAGTCATTTTTGGTATCAGCGCGAAGAAGGGCACAAGAAAACAAAATAGACATTAGGGTCATGGAAGCAAGCTTCAGCAGAATGTGGGCACAGCCATTGAAGCCTGGGCATGTTATCTTATGACGCCAGAAGACAGCACTCAGCCTTATATGACTGACTTCCGATCTCGGCAGTGTTCGAGGGAGCCGATGTGCTAGAGCAGCATCTTTTCAAACCTGAGGCTACATTGGCCGACGCTCTGAGGCAGAGTCTGCCGTCGTTCAGTGCTGCAAAGCCAGTAGCTAATTTTCATTTCCTCACAGTTCTGCTTTTGTTTGAAGTCCCTGATGTATTGTCTAGCATCGTGTTTTACACAGACATTTTTAAACCGAGACTTCCCCCTCCCACCCCCACGGCATTTTAAGGACTGTGAAAAAGAGAAGAAAAAACACATTTGCTAGGATTTATTTGTTCTGCGTACTTCTCAGAGGAGGCCAGTGTGGAAAGAGACAAGCCTCCACCTAATGCTGAGGAGACCTTTCATTAAATGCATTCTTATGGTCATATTCTTTTGCGGGAGCAGAAGCGTATTCCTTTGAGTGACACAAACAAGAGACAGGAGACCTCAGAATATGTGCTCGCTTCATCGGCCGGGTCATGAATACTTGGCTGCAGGCGACGTGTAATTTATGGCTTTTTTTGGTTCATATTTGTTGGGGGGTAGTGAGGGAAAGAGGAATATAGACTGCACAGCATGACTGCTCTGTAGGCATTTCCGCTTTTGCTAGAAAAACACATTGCCATTTAAACTGAATTTGTGTCTTGTATGTTATTTCTTTTCTTGATAGGCTTTTTGACTGAAGCAGTTAAACATGGGAAAATTTAAACAAAACTGATCTCAGAACATCAGATGAAGATAACCATCGTAATTTTTAGCAGCGGTCTTCACATTAGTGGTCAGTGATTTTTGAGTTCTTGGCCATTATAGTGTGTGATCTTTTATTATTCAATGAAAGTTTGTGTTAATTATTTGACTGCTCCCCCCTCTGTCTGCATTGTAGGTCTAATTGTGTGTATGGGGGGGGTTTCTTTGAGTCATTGCAGAAAGTGTTGAAGGTCAGTGTCAAACTCTTAAGGTAGCAAAAGTCAGATGGGTGTTTGTGCTGCAAAGATGCAGCCTCTGTGTCAGCCTCTGGCATTTTCAATCACTTCTGTCATGTCTGTGCACATAATTGTGTAGTTATGTAATCTCTTGGCTACATATGGACACAGCTGTCCATAAGGGTGGTCTCAGAGCCGACATTTTCTCGCAGTTGGCTTCAGACTGACTCAGATCCTCTTTCAGGTCACTTTTGATCTCTCTGCACGACTTGATACAAAGTTTTGCTTATTTCAGTAACATTAGAATTGGAATGAGTATGTTTCTTCATTTGCAAGCAATGCAGTTTTAGTTTACTTATTGTTTAGAGATTTATTCATGTTTTAGTTTCCAGTTTTATCCCTTCTTGGGCATCCAGATGGATGTTCCAGCAGTCATATAAGGTGAGCTTTCCTTGCAGGTGTGACAGTAGGGGTCATTGTGAGCATTTTGCCTGTAGTCTAGAAATTGAACTGTGTGGCAAATCAGTCTTATGATAGAAAACAATCCCAGCAATGTATTTTGAACAATGTGAATCTTTATTTCAACAAAGCGTCAGATAGGTGATAATAATTATCATTGTGTGGTGCATGTATGTTACTCTTAAAACTGAAAAATTCCTTTCCTGAGGACTTATGTTTTTTCCACAAACTGAATAACCTGTAACATTTATAATTAGGATTAATTACAATAATACCTATGGTTACTATATTATTTTCACTATATTGCTCAGTTCACGCATTATAACCAAATAATGTTTGTGTTGCCCAGCTAGTTAGTGATCTGTGCCTGGGTGGGTGGCTGGGGCTATGGGTTCAAATCCTGTGGCTGGCTGAGTTTTCACATGGTCAACTGCTCCAGGGATGCTGGCTGATCCTGCACTGTGACCTCAAGCTTTCCTCACTTGTGCATTACTTCGGACAAAAGCATCCATTAAATGCATAATTTGAATACAATTAATCAAAATTTCACAGCTGATTACTGGTTTAACCCAATGAAAAGTAGTAAGGGGAGTCTGTTAACCAATGGGAGAGTGCTTGCCAGAATCCCACGTCCCACCCACCTTCATTGCTCTCATTTCTTGGTTTTTGGCAATGTAAATCAGTAATGAGTAGTGAATGTGTGACCAAGAATTCGGGTTTATGTACAGTTTAGTCTGCAGTTTTGAAAAGCGGTCTAGGTTCAGAGGATCGATCTCCACTGACAGTGTTTAGAGTGCTGAGATTGGAGGCTAAGGGAGTGCCTTGATTTGTATTCTGAGCCAACGTGGTTTCCAAATGAAACGATAGCCCCCAGACGATTGCTTGACGTTGAGCAGATCTTTGATGCTTCAAACTCATGTGTTCGCTGCTGAGCCACTGTTCGCTCCTTGGAGGGGGTGCAGTCCACTGAGTCTCACTTGAGAGGCTAGAATGTAGACAATCAACGGATATAGACACATCTCTTGAAAAATCTGCAGTTTATGACTCATGTTTATTATTGCATAATCTAATGAAGAGTGTGTTCATTTAAAGAGAAATAACTTATAAAATTTGGATATCCCAAGTGTTCAAGAAAATGTTATGTCCTTGTACCTCTTGTACTTTTAAGTATGACTAAGGACACAGCACCTCTCCATATTTTATTGAATATAAGGAAATAATTTGTCAGACACAGGCTATTCCATGGTTAAGGAAGCAAATGGGAATGGATGGTTACCCCCTATTGTGGCCTGAAAAAATCTTGTCCTTTTGTTTTATTACTGGACAGGGGCTCATCGGGTACATAGCATATTATCCAGTGTGGTTTGGTTGTGTTTAGGACAATCCATGCCCAATAACCATACAAGAAGTCATCCCTGTAAAGAGCCACATGACTGTCATATGCTATAAACATTTTCTATATGAATATATGAATCAATGCAGAATATGAAAAAAACCTCGAATTCCTTAGAGCAATGCCAGCAGGCTCCAACATTAAAGCCGCAACGCAGACAATAAGCCATTTCTACTCGGAAAAATACAATACTTCAGTCATTCTTTAGCTTTTTGGAACATCAACTGCATTTTCTTTTGCAGCTGTGGCATCAATACGAATGCATTTTCATCATTGTGTCAAGGCAGCCAAGCACACATCCATCAACGGTGACAACAGATTGGCCAAAACAAAGCAGATCAGAGCATGCTGTGCATTTCGGCCGTAGGGGCTGATACTGAAGACGCAGAAGCGTGGTGGGCCCTTCCAGAACTGGACAAACTATTAAATCCGCTCATGTTAAAAATCACTTCATGCTGGTTAAAAACAAAATACAAAAGTGTGAAGGCCTCTCTACAAGATGGAGATTAGGAAAGACACAAAAAATAAAGATTCCTGAAACTGAAATGTTTCGAGATTGCCTGTAGTGTGTTTAGGCATTGAGTATGATGGGGTGGGATAATATGTATTACACAGGAAATGGCAGGTTAGACATTTCAGGACATCTTGTAAATGCCTTGTAAGAGAACCATGTTTGCAGGCCACCATTGCAGGTTTGAATTATTTACTGGTGTAGCTCTGTGCTGTGACCTTGTGTTACTCCTGTATTCCACTGCAACATGGAAAAGGTGCCTTCAAAATTAATCCGCATAAAGAAATTGGAATTCGAATAAAGATTTCTAGTTAAAAATTGATTTAAAGCAAAGCATTTTCTATTTCATTGTTACCGTAAAACATTTAACTTATTTTAAATGAAAACTGGTTTGCCATGATTTTACATTTTTTATGGTGAGAACAATTAGTTTTCAAAGCACTTTAGAAAAATCATCATATTATAAAATTCAGTATAATCAAGTTAATGGGAAACAGACTATAAATCAAACAGCCTTAAAACATATTGAAATGACGTGTCAATATTTTGTTTAGAGAACACAAAAGTAAATCGTGATTTTTATATGTTTTTATAACTTAAATGGGAGAAAATCCATTGTAGAAGATTTAATACCATTATGAGTATTTAATGTCTTTTGAGTACAAAAAAAAAATATTCATCCTGAACTGACCCTTTTGCTCTGCAAAATTATACTCTCTGAACTTAAGGGAAACACAGTTTGCTTTTTTTTTTTGGTGCAGATCTGAATTAGCTTCATACATGTTGGAAAGATATTCTTTATTTTACTTAAACGGCTCCTTAAAATTATGGTTTTGGCAGTAATACCTATTTGGTCAAACACATTCGTTAATTATGAGAAATGAGCTTCTCCTGAATGTGTAGATGTTATTTTTGTTTGAAGGAGATGATTAATCATTCATACGGTAATTTAAGACACACAACATTCATACCGTTAGCGCAAGATTCTCCTTCTGATTTCCACAGTATTCTGCATCAAAGGCACAATAGAGAAGAGTGTTGGACTGCCACCAGTAATTACTTATGGTAATTCTGTGGAGCATTAAAGAGCATTATCAGAAGGGGTGGAATGTGGCTGGGAGTCTAGGATGACTAGGATTGTTTGTGTCGATTCTCCCCATCTTCTCCTCATTAATGTGTGGCAGTTGAAACTGGAGTATTGCATTGTGATTTAAATACGATTAAATAATTGATTTTTTTCCCCCACTTTTCTTCCTCGCCAAAATCCCCCCCCGCCTGAGTATTTCTTATTTGCCCTCTGCCATGCTGATGCTTTCTCAGCCCCACCCATAACTATGAAAAGGGAAACAGCACTCCAGGGATATGTGGTTCTGTTGGCTGGCCCGATTGCACACATTGGCTGAATGCGGGGTGAGGGAAGCATGGCAGGATGGACAAGCTGTCTCACGCACATCTGACTCTCACTCCCTGTATTTGTACTCAGCGTGCCAGGTGACATGGCATAAAAGAAAAAGCTGGAAACTTATTAAATGTGATTCTCTCCCCCCCCCCCCATTTACATACAGACTCAGACTGAATTGCAGCTTTCTCAAAATGATTTGTTGAATGTCTAAAACAATGTGAACATTATTGACACAGGGCATGATAACGTGACTGAGGTGGTCATATGTATCCACAGTGCCTACTCAGCTACAGTATGTAGATGTTGCAAGCATGTTCAAAGCTCAAAATTCTTCATTTTGCAGTTTCCTCTGTATTTCAGTGTAACTATACATATCTTTTAAATTATGTCTGGTGCAGCTGTATTTGAAAAAACTGTACAGATATATGCATTACAAAATGAATGCACGTTTTAAAAATGATTTATTAACTAGCTCTTCATAGGTCACCCTTAGTACCCTGAATACTGTTCATGAAATAGTCAGTGGCTGTGCACTGAATGTTCTATCTGAAAGAGCAGCATATCAGTCTTCATGAAAGAAGGATATTATGCCATTGTGTCTTCGAGCAGGAACTGGTTCATAATGATCCTGATTACCGCCTCTGGCTCGGAGATCGCTTTGTCGCATCGAAGCGTTGGACAGGCCTGGCTGCCATATTCGACGTGACCTCGTTGGGTGGGGAGGGGAGTGGGGGACGCCCGCAGCAGAAGAACCATTCGAATGCATTTTCTCAGTTGATTAGCAGGCAGGGCAGTCTGACAAATGCAGTGAGGCGTTGATACATATAAGGCTGACCTCTGCCGAAAGCTGACGCCGGGGGGGTCCATGGTGGGTGTGTTAGATTCATAGCACCTGCTGAGAGATGATACAAATGAAGGAAAGGCTAAGCTCTCAAAGGCATTGCTCTGGAAAGTCACCGTTTATGGATTGATTCTCATCAAACCGTGCTTCAAAGCCTAAATGAATGCTTGGGGAGTAAAATAATTTTGTCTCATGAATAATGAAACGTGGAAAGACTGCGCGGTGAAGTTTATTTATTTATTTTGCATAGGACTCCTTGGAATTCAACAAGAGGTCATTGCCAAGTCCCTGAATAAATCACAGACTCTAGAGTCCCCTTTTCTCTGTCTCCCCTCCCCCCTTCTCCAGCGGACACGGTTTTTTGTCGCCCAGAATTTCTCCCATGTTTGCCCCACAAAAAAGAACTCTTGTGATGTCCTTCCAAAAAACTGGACTTGGAAGCCCATGAGTGAGCCCACTGTGACAGCTGTTATTGGTGCATCTTCCTCCTGCACTGACCCGCTTCCATTCCACCTCATTGTGATGCCATAATTGGTTTACTCTCTAGACTAGCTAGTAATAATATTATGCATGTACTATTTAAAATGTACTCTAAAATGAGAGTGGCATCGTGCTACCTCACCAGCTCTATGAGACAAATGAGAGATGACAGGAATAAGCCTTGAAATCCATGTTGGGTGGGATTACTGTCCGCTATCGATCAGACTCGTTTAACCCACTACCCTTCGCTTGTTCTTATGGGCTCCCCTTGGGTTAAAACAGACAATGGCTGAAAGAACACGGTAATCCAATCCACTGTGGGCTTTTGAAGCCTCGTTTCTTCAGCTCTGTAGTGTGAATATCCATTGTTAACTTCGCGGAGGTATCTATAAATGCCCCCGGGGACTCACAGAGAGGCCCGTCTGTGTCAGCTCTAGCTCTGCCCCACGTTGTTATTACCCCAGAGAGTTCACAGCTTCGCAGGGAAGTAACCACAGACTCTACTGCTGGTAGTTGTGCTGTTCCCTTTGCAGTCGTGCTAATTGATGATGCAAAAGTATGATACACATATGGCAGGATAGGGCACGCATAGGTCACGGAGGACTGGGGTAAATGGGGGGCATTGATGGCAGCAGTGGTTGACAAACACCAAGTTGCCATCTTTTCCCACCTCAGCATCCTGCTGTGACCGACTAGCGCCTTTAGGTGTTGCTGCGCCAAAACCGGTAACTGCAGTTAAAACATCCTCATCAACGGACGGGTGCTACCCCCCTCCCTTCACCTCCCGGGGGAACTGTGTTGCAGCCGCCGCCATGGCAACATGTGTTCCCCATGCTGTAAATCACAACCTCATTGATTCCCGGTGTAATGAGGTTACGGCGGTGGTGCCGGCCGCCCGCATGTGAGGCGTCACTCGATAATGGGTGTGTTCCATCTGCCACCCAGCAATCATGTTTCCTCGCTTAATTAGCCCAATTATGAACGTAATTTACTTAATTTTATGGCAGTCTAATTTGCATGTAGTCCAGAAGGTGTATTCATAGAAATGTTTGCTTTAGTTTTTCTTATAAGAAAAAGTATTTTTTGCTTTTTTTGCATGCATGCATGCACATGCGCACACCTTTGACATATTCTGTATGCCTTTCTGTACATAAAGAAATCTCCTGTCTCTGAATTTATGAACCCCCCCTCACCCCCATGAATGCTGTCTTGCCAGCACCAGTGATACCAAAGCTGATATAATGTTGGCAATTGGACCCAATCATCTTCACATCCCCACATCACAGCTAATATTTTCCCCCGTACCTGCCAAACTTATTTTTTCGCTGAAGCTCATGGTTGACTGCGTTCAGTGACAGGAAGGGGGCGGGGAAGGTGGGTGGGGGGTGGAGTTAAAGACTGCTGAAACGCCATAGGGCCAACAGCAGTGAAAGCCACACCTGTGGGCAGAAGTGAACAAACAACATAAATCGCAAGTGACAACGCCACCTGTGTGTCTCTGCATGACTGCGTGTGGATTAACAAGCCGAGTGCGTGTGCCCACATTTCTGCGTGTGTCCCAGCTACTGACAGAGGGGAGGATTACGTTACACAAAGAACAGCTCTTTGTCACTTCCACAGTAGCCATACAACTGATCTTAAGTGATTTGAACTGACTTGGAACCTTCTTCCTCACATCATACAGTTTGACTCAAACTACCACTCCTTAATAAAACACTGACATTGTTTTCATTAATATATTAATGCTCTTGAACCTGCAGTGCTGTGAGGCAGAACACCTCTCGTTCTGTTCCATGACTGGGACAAGTCACGAGTTGGAAATCTGGGTTTTGCCTGACATCTGATGGCTCATTTCTATCCCCTGTGGGAAACCACTCTCGATAGAGAGGAGTGGGGCCTTGACAGCCTCTCTCCCTGGATGCTTGGCATACCCAGGGCACAAGTGAAGAACCTTGGCAGCCTGACCAAGACTGGCATCGGGACTGGATGGTGAGGGCGAGAAGGAGAACAGCCAGATGTGGCCCTATTCTTCTGTAGCAATGACATTTGCCCAGTGACTATTTGAGACTACCGTTGTTGGCAGGAAAAGAAAACTGCCTTACCTGATTTCTGTTAAAGGGAAAACTTGGGGTTGCCTACATGTTGGCTAAGGCTGTAATTCTGTGCCCTTTCAATCGCATAAAAGCCTCTGCCATTTTTCTGTTGAAAACTCGCTGTTCCCTCCAGGTTGTGGCAGTGTCCGCTGGTGATTTAGCTCACACTTTATGGATCCCTTGTGTTAACTGTGGTAAACTATGGGAGCAGTGAGCCTGGGGGGCCCACAGTGACCGGATTATGGTATGTTTGGCTGGGCTTGTGCTTGTTGGCTGTTGGTTCCCTTTTGGTTACGTTAAGTAGTGACTAAGATTTCACAGTAATCCCGCCCACTGTGTCTTTCAAAGGCTTGTTCTCCTGTCACTGGTCCGTTTTAATGACTGATGTCCTCTGGCATGTGGTTCAATCTAACAACTGGCTGACAGATGCAGAGAATTGTATGTGAGTGTGTTTCCTGGTGATGCCTACTTTTAAATGAAACATTTCCAAGCTAATGGAGTGATGGAAGTCAGTGCATTTTTAACAGCATTGAAATTTCACTCATGACACTAATTTGTGAGTAGAGCTCATGGTCATACGTCTTTACTTTGTCTATTTCGTAGTTGAATATAATTTGGAATATAATTTGCTGTAGTGATGTTGTTGCTACTCTCCAGAAAGCACATGGACCTGTGTGTTCCTATTTCCCACAATCACTTGCAATGCCACACACATCATTTCATGGGAACAATGGCTTAAACACTCATTGTTCTTCCTCAGGTGTGGTGTACTTCTTTTTTTTTTTGGAAGCCCCCAGCCACTCGCTAAGTCTGCCATCCTTCTACTTCTCCTCTGGAGACTTAACTCATTCAGCTTTCACTAGCCAAAGACAGTATTAAACGACAACAGCTCGCTGTATTGCAATACGGGGCTGTACAATGTGTTTTAAATGATGCCTACGACAGTCCAGGGTGTGTGTATGATAGTAATACAGAGGCCCTGAAATCTTCACAAGTTCGGTTGTTACAGACTGGATCAAAAGGCCTGGTAATTCTGGGAAAATTACCCCAATAAAAACAATAAACAGACAGGAGAACAATGTCTTCAAATCGAATATAGATTTTATTTGGTTACTACGAATGAATGCTTCCACTCCCATACACAAGTCATGTCTGAATTATGTAAGATATGACAAATGTAACAAAAAGTTGCTAAGAGATCAGGAGAAATTTTAAAACGACTAAATTAAATGTATTTATAGTTGTGAACAATGAACACTTTGTAGGCCGATGCATCTTTTTTTTTCCAATCAAAAGAAAATCTGAGGCAAATTAGAAGTGTTTTTTTTCCCGGAAACTCTTAACCTGAAAATGTGTCCATGACTGGAGCTGCATACTCTGACATATTAAACAGATTGTACAGAAAAAGCACTTTCTTGGATGATTTTGCAATATGAGCTTGTGCTGTTTCTTATTGTTTTAAATAGCCTACTTTTGTCTAGCCTTGACATTTCAGTGACTCCCATCGGATGTCACGGTAACAGTTGCTTTCAAAGAACTCGTTCTTAAGTAGAGAACTGTTATTTTTACACTAGCCATTCAATTTTTGTAAGTAGATGAATTGCCACTTTGGCTCCCAGCTACAGCTATGGGTGTGCGAATAACGTGTGGACAAGGACTCCATTTTCCGAGCTTCTTTGCGAGCACTGCTGCTAGGCTGCTGAGGTGTGTTGACGTATCGGGGGTTTCCAGGAGATGGGGAGGAAAGGGCATTGCATTGCTCTTCTGAGGGAAAAAAAAAACAGAAGAGAGGAATTCACATAGTCAAGCCAAACAGAGCCACCAGTGACAGAGGCATTTCGCTGACTCATGGCGCGATAAAAATCGCCTTTGACTGGGCTGACCTGACCAATTATCACAGGCTGTGTGGAGTCATTTTTGGCTGCTGAGCTACATTTTTTGGATGCTTTTCAGATTGTCCCCAAATTCCCAGAGATTTCCAGCAAACCTTCATTATTAACCTGGGGTCTTAACTACGTCCAGATGTGAGCTACAGTAGTGGGCACTTATCTTTCCCAGTCTAGCCTTTCTGTAAGGCACCAATGGTGGCATGGAAGTACACAAGCAAATTCCGAATGTGCACCTAGCATACAGGCCATTTAAAGCACGAGATATACAGCCTGTTGAGAAAGGGAAAGATTTATTATAGCTTTTGTCATTAATATCTCATGATTATTATTACAATAATCATTATTATCTTCTGACAGGTCTCTCTCAATGGGCAGAACGTTCGTATATTCAAGGGTGGTGCGGTTAACATGCGGTATAGCTATCAGATAGACAGTCATAAAACAGTCCATTAATTCACTGCGCTGCGATATCCTGCATTAAAACTCTAGTGCGAGGTGCCCCTTGGAAAGATGAAGAGGTGCATGAGGCATTTTGCCGATGACATGGAGGAGTGGGAATGTTAGATCAGCCAGATGAGTGCACTCCGATGCCTGCGCAGCCACAGCTGGTGGCACTGGTAAGCCCACACACTGGAAAGTTCAGGCTTTGGTTTATTACTACCGCCACAAATCTGTTTTTAATATTCTTCATCCAGTAATCTTTGTCGCAAACAATTATAAACAATGTTTGGATGTAGTCTTAACTAGTCTTTTGTGTAGGTTGATTTTATATCCCTGGTGATATATTAATTGGGTTTAATTTAGCAGCATATTGGTAAATTGCTATTACTTGACTTTGGAGTTTTTTAATTTCTGTTTGTAAATGCTTATTTTTTTCCTGTTCTGTTTATTTCTGGTCCTTAAACTCAGCTGTGTTAAATGTAGCTGCAGTCAGCTATTTAGTTAATTAAAATTTGTTGTGATAGTTGGACATAGATTTATACAGCAGCAGAATATGCTCTCAAATCTTTTTTGTTCACCTTTAACTCACCGCACTGTAGGCTTTTTAAAAGATTGCTATATTGTGGCATGTGGTTGCCATGGTGTTATTAGAACAAAGGCACGAGTTACAGAGGGCTTTTTTCACCTCTCATTGTTTCTCATTAAAATGTAGAATAGAGCAGAGTTTCTGCAGCTCAGTAAGCCTTTGAAGGACTCTTTATTTGTCGTTACGTTTCCTGGATGAGCTGGGCTTGGGATTAGCGCTAACAGTAGATAACGGCGGATGACGAGTTGCATCGTGACTCTGTGACTCCCCATCACTTCCCAGCAGAGTTCTTGGGCAGCCTCAAGCTCTAGGGGGACAAAAGGTGGATGTGGATGAGCAGTCTGTTGTCTGACATGGGAGTTCACTGATGGGAAAACCAAAGAGATGGGACTGGAAATCTGTGGGGGGGAAATGAAGCAAATGTGGGAGGATGGCGATGGCTATTCGTGTGTGCATTATGCATTTGACTCGCTGCTTTGTGTTGCCTTTTCAAATGCTTATGTTTTCAAATGCTTATGTTCATGAATAACAAGTCATATGATGTACTCAGAGAGCTGGGGAGAAGGATGACATCATTGTTAATGACATAGCTGGCCTCCAACCAATAGATACCTAAGGTCTCCCCATTTAACTTAATTTTAAACTTCCTCCTAGTAACACAAATGTTAACTTGGGGGTTGGGGGGTGGGTGTTAAAATCCAGAACATTCTTCTTCTGACATGAATCATCAATCTGATGGGCTGCAGGCTTCACTGATCATTGTCATGACCTGCGTGTCCAGTCCTCGTGTGTGCCACGCCCCCTGATCATCCGTGTGTGCTTCCCCCGATTGTGCCCAGCTGTTTCCTATTAGTCTGTGCATTTAGTCCACGTCTGAGTCTGTATTCCCCAGACCTGTCATTAACGTTTGGTTGTCGCTGCCCTGTGCTTCCCTGGCTGCCCGGAATAAACCCTGTTTCCCTGTACTCACGGCTCCCTTCGCCTGCTTCCCCAACGAGATTGCAACAGAATGACAGAATTCTACACAGAAGACTCACATCAGCGAGCCGAGAGCAAGCGCATCGATGAAGACCCTGAGGCACTGGAGCTAGCCAGGTGAAGCGGGACCCTCCTGGAAGACATGTCCCCACCTGGGAACGCCAACCTCTTCAAAGACAATCTCCGGCTGCTAATGCGGCGTGTGACAGAGAGGAGGCTGCAGCTGGTCGCGTTGCTCACCGTGGAGGCTGGAGAACTGCCGTCCGTCCCTGCGGACACGCCGCAACCTCCTTCCACCACCGCAAGCTGGAAAAAAAGTGGAGAAAACAGAGAGAAAGGCCAGAGTCTCCCTCTCCCCGGCTTCGCTCCTTGCTGGTTATCGCGGGGAATCCCAGTTTGCCCCGGACATCACCGCCACAGCACCCCCGCACGTAGGCAAAGCCCGCCTAGCTGCCACAAGCAGCCTCCGCCACTAGCGTCGTTGCACTTCCGGATGGTGCGGCTGGCTAATAGGGAGGCCAGATCCATGTGGGACGCTATCCTGCGGGTCCTGCGGGCTTCTAAAGGGGCAACACCCACTCTTACAGCGCGAACCCTAGCGGCCATCACAGATGTCCCTGATCTGCCTGTCCTGCCCGTGCCTGATCTGCCTGTCCTGCCCGTGCCTGATCTGCCTGTCCTGGCGGCTGCCGCGCCGCCCAGCAAGGCTCCGGCCAAAGCGGCACCCCCTGCTTGTCCAGAGTCGGCGGTTCCTGGGCCGCCCCCTGCTCGTCCAGAGTTGCCGGTTCCTGTGGTGCTCCCTGCTGGTCCAGAGTCGGCGGTTTCTGCGGCGCCCAAGGCACCTGCCATGGCCCCGCCTCCTGCTCCGCCCGAGGTGCCTGCCACGGTCCCGCCTCCAGCTACTGCTCCGCTCTCTGCATCGTCCAAGCTCCCTGCTGTGGTTACTGCGCCGCCTGAGGCCCCTCTACCTCCGCCTGTCCCTACTCCGCCCGAGGCCCTTCTGCCTCCGCCTGCAGCTCCGCCCGCGCCTGTGCCTCCTACCCCTGTGGTTCATGTCCCAGTCCCTGACCTTGCTCCAGTCCTCCCAGCACCAGTCCCAGTCCACAAGGAGGTCTCAGACAGTCTGACCACTGCTCCTTCCTCCTTGAAGGAGGAGGAGCTCGAGTGGGACCCCTTGGGGACCTCCCTCATGACTCCTCCGCCTTCGCCCCGCCTTTCAGTGTCCCGAAAGGGCTGGGGACACCTCCGCAGGGGTCGGGTCCCGCCCGCCCTGCCCCCTGGGTCGCCGGCTGTGGCTTGGCGGCTGCCTGCGGGTCCTCTGACTCCGGTCCGGCTGTCACTAGCGGATTCCCCTCCGTGGGCTTGTCGTCTGCCGGCGGTCCCTTGTCTGACACCTTGTCAGCTTCCGGGTTCCCCTGCCTCGACTCCTCGGTCGGCTGCGGGTTCCCCCACTGCGGCTCGGCGTCGGACAGTGCCTTCCCCGGCTTTGGTTGCGCCGTCGCCTGTGGCGGCTTCCCCCTCCTTCTCACCTGCGGCGTGGTCCCCTCTGCATTCCTCTTTGCCTCTCCTGAGGCCCCCTCCTGCTTCCTCCTCGCCTCCTTCGTCAGTCTCTCTGCCTGTTTTCTCGCCCCCTGCGAGGTTCCCTCCTGCTCTGGCCTCCCGGTCGCCTGCAGCCCCTTCGGCTGCCACCAGTCGCCTGCTGCAGTTCCCTCAGGCTCCCCTTTGTCCCCCGGCCTTTCCCGTCTGGCCTCCTCTGTTTCCTCCTTGTCCCTCTGTGCCTCCTGTGTTTGCTCCTCGTCCCTCTGTTCCTTCTGTCTCTGCTCCACGTCCCTCTGTGCCTCCCATGTTCACTCCTGGTCCTTCTGTTCCTCCATTTCCTCCTGGTCCTTTTGTCCTGTCTGTTTGGTGTTTCCCCTGTATCTCCCTTTCTGGTTTGTCTGTTCCGCGTTCCCTGTTCTGTGTCAGGTCCTGGTCCTGGCCTGGCTTCTGCCTTTGTGCTTGTTTTGTCCGACCTGTTCCCGGTCCCTTGTTTATGTTTTGCTCTTGTTTTCCAGGTCCTGTGCTCCCAGTCTCGTCCTGTCCTCTGCTCCCCTTGGGGCACACCCAGAGCGTGTGCCTTGGGGGGAGGTTCTGTCATGACCTACGCGTACAGTCCTAGTGTGTGCCATGCCCCCTGATCGTCCATGTGTGCTTCCCCCGATTGTGCCCAGCTGTTTCCTATCAGTTTGTGTATTTAGTCCGCGTCTGAGTTAGTATTCCTCAGACCTGTCATTAATGTTTGGTTGTCGCTGCCCTGTGCTTCCCTGTCTGCCCGGAATAAACCCTGTTTCCCCGTACTCACGGCTCCCTTAGTCTGCTTCCCCGATGCGATCGCAACAATCATAATGGTGCTATTCCATATGCTGTCCTGTTGGAGTCGATATGTAGCAGTGACAGGAATCCGACTGTCTCTCCCACCTGATGGCATGCAAGTAAATCCGTGTAATTTTGTATAATAAGACATCCCTATTCACAGGAGACTTTTTTGCTATATTATAACTATTTAAAAAAATGTTCTGGTAAATGGAAACACTTCAATACAGAATATTTAGTGGCTCATATCACTCAGTTTAATAAACTAATAACAAGTTTACGTTGTGCTAAATTACCAATTGTCATTGGCTAATGACTGAGCCAGTATGATAATTAGAAATTGGCAGTGACAGATAACTGGCAATCCGTTGGGTGAGTGCCGAGACTTTGTTCTGGAAAAGTGGACCAAGCCTACCCCCACCCCCACCTCTACCCTCTGCATGCAAACAGTTTGGATCAGAGGCTCGGGAGGGAACAGTGAGAAAGCCAAGCTGTCCGGTCACGTTAGACGCCTCACGGAAGTCGCGGCCAAATCGAGAAGATCAAAGGCTAACCTGAAAGGATGTGCTCTACATGTTCAGGAAATTCAAGGGGATTTAGGAGGCGCAAAACGCACCGGCTCCGTGCCACAGGAGGCTGGGGGGAGAGGCCGAGTACAAAAGGATAGAAGAATAGAAAAGGCACTTTTTTCAGTTCAGGCCATAAGCAATTGTCTGTGTCATCGAAGCTGGTGGCTGAGCCTTTGTGTTTGAGGTGTCGTGTACCATTCACAGGTAGCTGGATAAGGCAGCCTATGCGTTTTGGGCAGACACCTCGCTGACAGGCTGCTAAGCAGCCAAATTCAGTCTCATGAAAATTGTTATTGTTTCTGTCTGAATTATTATTCTTTGTATACTAGACAATTGGATATACTAGTCACACAAATTAGTGATATTGCAAATACCGTTCAAGCAGTCATGATGTAGAAAAAAAAAAGACATTTAACAGACCACTCCGTGACGTAACAAAATCAATAAAAGGGGTTTTTATCTTTCATTTGAGATGATTTATTATACTTGTTCTGTGACTATCCTACTGTCGTAAGAACAAATACAGTAGAGAGGCAATACTGCAGATGTTAATCTGGGTGGTCGGGGATGCAATGACAGAAAGTTAAGAGTGTGGTGCTTCCTTGTAATTTAAATGACGAGTTAATCACCTCCTTTTATGGCAGACTCATAGGGCAAGCTTGCTACTTCCATAATTACCACCAGGCACGATGCATTTGAGAGACACTAATGGTGGAAACCGGTCTCTTCCACGGGTGTTCGCTAGCACGGTGCTTGCAGAATGCTGTTATTTTATTACAAGTTGAGGCACAGATGAGGAAATCAAGCTCCCACTACAGGTAATGGGGCTTAATAGGTGAAAGCTGAGGAAAAGGCTCTAATTAAGCTAAACTGTTTTTTTTTAAGAGAGAGTTTATTCAGAAGCCAATGTCTGCCAGTAGACCAGCAATAACAATAACAATGGTTGGGGTGTTGGGGGAGACCGGGGGGAACCGTGACTGATTGGAGTGGCTCTCCACAAGAAAAGACTACATTCCTCAAACTCCTATGACCCCCCCCCACTCCCCAACCCAGAGGTACCTCCTTTGACTCAACCATTTTGTGTTTTCCTGATGTCACTTGTTCATGACTGCTCAGCTTCATGGCAGAGGGTCCAATCCGCTTACCCATTAGTGGAATCGAAGACTTGAGCTCACGGGGCAGGAATGCAGAAGGGGTCAGCACTGTGCTGGCCCTGTCACTTCACAGTGTGCTCCTTATGCTTGGAGTAACAGAAACAGACAGGAATGCGTGACTTATTGGGGGGAGACAGACTCCAGATACTCTCAGCTAATCACTGATACAGCAGTGCTGTGTGGCTGGACGGCTTCACACCAGCAGCTGTGTGTGGTTATTGTTCATTTAGCGCCTTCTTACATAATGAGCACTTTGATTTGTATCACAACCAGGTGGAAAAATATATTACTATTAGATAAAATTTGCATGCATGGCATACTTATTGTTTGAAAATCGAGATTAACTGTTTGGTTTCATTGCAGTATTTTGTACTTAATGATATCTAACTTAACTTTCTTTGTACTTTTGCATGAGTACGGCTGTCTGTCTCTAACATACTTATCTATCCATGTTTTAGCTAGGAAACAGACAGCATAGCATTTAAGGATCTAGATGTTAATTGAAGACTGCCAGTTTAGGTCTCAGGATGGGTCCTGTTTAGTACCCTTGAGTAACATTATTAACCCTAAATTACTCCAGAAAATAGGCAGACACACGAATGAGGTCAATTGCAAGTCTCATTGCATAATCATGTCCGCTAAACATCTATATATAACTTAAACACAATACAATCCTCTCTATGAAGCAGTATTTTATTTTTAGTCTTTGATGCAAACCCTTCCCCTGATCAAAAAGCAAAATAGCAGGTAGCCGCACCTCTTGTTTGTGCAGCTAATGCTAAAGCAAATGAATATCAATTATGGGCAACTGGAGGAGGGCGAGTCGTCCTCCAGTCACGCTGAGAGGTGATGCACTACAGGTCAGAGGACAGCCGGGAGTCGAAGATCATCCCTTGCTTCTCCGCAGCGGGATCCACCCTGTCTCGTTAAGCCTGACAGCAGAAAAAAAATCACTAACACTTACAGGTAGTATATTTACCTACTCAATATATTCTCTATAGACTAAAAGAGATTCTGATTCATACATATGAGGAATTCCACCATTGTAGCCAATATTTGTGACAGAGGTCAGGTTTGGTTTGGAGCTTGTTATTTTTTAAACGATAAGCATCCCTTGGTCTGTTTATAAGGTAAGATAATCCTTTATTAGTCCCGCAAGAGGGAAATTGCATCGTCACGGCAGAAAGTGGACAATACAAGATAAGAACAGCAAAAATTAAAAACAATAGAATAAAAACTATACCAACAGTACAGTATAAAAATTGCACTATACAAACAATCTGGAAATATAAATATGGATGAGTGAACTGAAGAATATGAATGTATAATATAAATGGAAATACGGACGCTCCTCTACTTACGAATGAAGTACGTTCTGAATGGCCGTTCGTAACTTGAAATGTTCGTAAGTCGTCATTCAACATCATTTTAAGGGTATACGCAAGTACAAAGAACTAGGATGCTGGGAGTTCGCACGCTACGCTGCTGCGCGGCGGGAGTAGCGGCCAGAAGTTGTACACGGCTGAAATAGCGCACAGAAAAAAAAATATGTTGCGGACAGGAAACATATGCCCAATGAACACAATTTGGACTTACAGTCCTCTTCGTTTTTATATCTGAAAGTTCATATGTAGAGGAGCGTCTGTATTGAAATACAGAAATATAAATAGAAATATTGCACGTAGAAACTACCATGGTGTATTGGATGTGTGTGTTTGTTAGTCTATGTGTGTGTGGTCAGCTGCAAGGACTTTGTTGTAGAGTCTGACAGCAGTTGGAAGGAAAGGCCTTCTGAATCTCTCCTTATCCCATATCCCGATTACTCCTGTCCACTCCACCATAATGGATGGACAGCAAAGGTGCGACTGGCTAAAGCTTTTCACTGAAAATCACTCTCCTGCCTGGTGGGGAGATCATGAGAAACTCACTGTCTTTGCACTGCTGACGTCAACGTCCCTCCCATCCCACTGCCATCCCACCCTGCCCCCACAAAAAAAAAACACTTTCCAAAGCCACAGAAACAAATACAGATGGTGTGGTCACCATCCAAATCTATAAGCAAATTGCACAAGGTGCTTTGGATGGCTGCAGAGGGATTTGAGAACATGGAACATTTACATGGGATTAAAGTCAATTGAGCCAAAAATAAATAAATGAATTATATATTTTAAACAAGCTCATGGAATGGATTGCTTGTCCTCTGGGACTTGTTTATGTTGAGGGTGGCTCTGAACATTTCAGTTCTGCTAAAACACCCTGGCTGACCAAACACCAGGGTAGACAGTCAGTATTCATTACCACATTGCACTGTAATTATTTTAAAATGTTGCTACAAAGCTATTGTGTATATATATATATATATTTTTTTTTTCTTTTCTTAATTTTTACCTGAACACGCAGGGCTACAGAATGGAAGTCTTCTAATGAAGCCCTGATACTTTGTTCTGGGAATGTTAAGAAGGATTTTAAAATGTAATGCTGGAGGGGGAAACGAGAGAAACACCAAACAGGCACCCCTCCTTCACCTGGACGGGTCAGGGTACTCAGTGATGCACTTCAGAGTTTCACTTGCGGGCTAATGTTCCTTACAGACTCCGGACCTGGGTCAGGGAGCGTGTAGAGGGTTCCTCGGAGTTAGGAATTAATAAGGCTCCGGGAAGCATCTGTCCATTTGGCCTTTTCATTCATGGCGGCCAGAGAACAGCTGCGGATTGTAAATCATCGGTAAAAAAAAAATGGGAATGTTGAGGAAAAACAGGGCAGAGAGGAAGTGTGCTTTCCTTAAATAGCCCATCGGAAACAGTAACGGCTATTATTAAGAATTAAGGCCATCATGCATTTCTACTAAACTGGTTGTTGTAAAAAGCTGGGATCGAGCGGCATGACTGCCACTGATGCTAGAAGCAATGCTACAATGCCCAGCTCCATGTTCGTGTGCCAGGCGCAGTGGATTCTTATGGTTATCATACGGTTACTCACGGTGACCAATTTCCTTAACTAAGAGCACACTTAAAATATGGAACATACATATAAAACCATTTACCTCTCAGAGATTTGGAAACTGGCCATTACATGATAATGATCACCGTGAGCACTTGCATGAGGGAAGCTATGATATTCCCTCCAAATGCTCTCTCTGAAATCATATGACTTTGACAGAGAGTCGTCTTGAAGAGGTCAGAGGTATTATTTGGTTCTGGGTGACTGCAACCACTGCAGACATTCCTGCACAGTAAAGTAAATGCAAATTACATTCCCAGGACCTTGAGATGCATGCAGCACACACCTCATCAGAGGAGTCCCACGGAAAGTGATAAATTATTCACCTGATACCCCTGACCGGGCTCGTCTCACTTCTGGCTGCTTCCCAATCAACCGGCCAGTTTCACAATTTATTTATTTTCTGCCCTAATCTGAAGGAGCGGAGCCATGAAAAGCAAGGATGGCACCGGCCAAACCAACATCTTTATTTCCTCAGTCTTTATCTCAGCAGGAAGACGTGGATTTAAACGAGTGTGGTGGAGATCAAGGCAACAATTTGCTCCAGGAGCGGTGGAGAACGCCAGGGGCTACTGACAGCCCATCTGCGTTGTGGAAAAATGCAGATCGCAGATCTCACCGCCGCTGGTATGCTGGCGAAGTCCGGAAACAGACATCAGGATGGAGCCCTTCATAAAACAAATCATGCTGAAAAATATACTCCAGTACAATGAGTAATGCACAAGAATTATGTCCAGAATCATATGCATTGTAAAATTCATTCAAAAACATTGCTCAGCATAATCATTTGCATATTTTTATAGAACCACAAGAATAATGCCAATAACTTTCCAAAATGCCCCATTGATATTGGGCAATTGGTAATATTCTTTGCAACACAATTTTATATTGAGTGTAAGTTATTATGTTTTTATGTTACATTTGTGCATTAATTGGTAAAATACTCAGAGAACACAGTTTAGGGTCACATAAAATCAGCACTTGCAATATGTGGAGAATACAGATGTTCCAGAATACATTTCTGCTCTAGGGTGGGTGTTATCTGGCCCAGTTTTCATGGCTGTTATGCCTGTTGGAGCCCTATAGATAGTCCTGGTAGGACACAGCCTGCATACACTGTGGTTTGATCAGGGATGATGATTAAGGGTCCAAATCCACAGCTCTGTGCTGTCCGTGTGAGCAGTAAGCAGTGTTTTGTCCCAGTACAGAGAGATCTTTATGTCAGACATACCACAGAAGGTAGCCAGAGCAAATAATCATTCACCTTTCAGAGGTGCTATTTGCAGTATTTCCTTATTGACCTCATCCTACACAGTTAACTGTTTCTGTTGTGAAGAACATAATCTCATTGACTTTTCTATACTATATATATATATATATATATACACACACACACACACACCACGTCTATGGATCTATAACTCATTTGCTAGGATTAGACTTACCAGGGCATCAATCATGAAAAATGCCACAGATCCTTTTTGGTCTTGGATCAGTCCCAAGATGGCCCAGATTAACCATAAGGGCATTTAGCTCGTGCCCAGGGGCACCACATCCTCGAGGGGGCGGAGGGCAACGAGCTGAACCCCCAATGAGCCTGCCCCCACCAGGGTTCCATTCACAGATGTCTTTTCACAAGTTAATGTGATTTAATATGTAACATGTATATAAATATGAATGTACATTCTTTTATTATGGCAGTTACGAAAAGGCCTATGTAATGTTTTCCATGTACTAGATGCATTTCTGAATTTTGCGAGGCACCCATCAGCTCTGTTTGTTTCCGATGGGGCGTGTTCTGTGCACTCTTGCCCAGGGACACTTAATACTCTTAATGGTCCCAAGGTCTTCCGTAGCCTTGAAGGAAATAAGCAGCCATGTCGCTGTCTCAGTTGCACCGTCTTGTTGACCTCGGTGCCGTTTTGTTTATTTGTACTGGTCAGCAGGAGACTGTCTGGTTTGATCTCACGCGCACTTCGTTTGAAACGCATGAGTAGCCCTGGAAGAGCCTGCAAGGAAATCTCCCAGCCGGGCCACCATCATTCACAATTTCTGTCTAAAAACATTCGCCTATATATCATGCATAACATATCCAGTAGAGCTGAAAAGTCCTGCATTGTGCTTGTACAGGTATTACATCAACCAAGGTCAATCAGAAAGTGAGTGATTGTAGCAGCATAAAGACTTTAGAGATGTTGTGTGTGTGAGCATGAAGGGATGTGTTGAGCAATTTTCAGCAATCGTTTTTTGAAAAGATGAATGTTTGTTTTCCCATCTGACTCTCACTGATTTTCCTGAATGGAAGTCATTGGCTTAATCTGTAGCAGGCGGTGAGCTTGCCCAGAACCATTCAGAGCTGACTTGCTGCAGGGAAAGTAGAATTAACTGAAAAGTAGGGTTTCCCCTGTCAGTACAGTGATCTGCTAGAGAGCTGAAGATGAAACTGTGTGAAGTCAAATCTGCAAAACCATAAAGCTATTACAGGCTTTTTAGCATTTAAGGGGCCTGTATGATATCTTGTAGGACTTCTGTGAGCATGTGTTCTTCTTTGGAGCACAGTCATCTTGTAGAAGTAAAATTGGCAGGGTGGGGGGGGGGGCTGTGCTCCCTTCTTCAAAAATGTGTGTTAAAGCCATTGAGGGTGTTTGAGTGGGGAAAAAAATTTATGTGACATGGAAGATAGCACCCGTTATGAGGACAGGGAAAAAGAAAATGGTCATCCAACAGAGAAAAGTGTGTTCAGAGCTATTGGAAAAGTGACCCTACATGCTCCCTTGCAGGCAGCCCATAAGGTGCACAAAGTCATAGAAAAATCGGTGCACTTAACGTTGTTTGAATGGACAAAAGTGGTTGTTCTTGTCAATGCATTCTCAAGAAATGAGTCCTCAAGCACCCGAAAGCATGTTTTCAAAGAAATCTTCCATAAATGCATTTATCACATTTTAATGGAAGACATTCCAAGGGGTATCACTGTAAATTGTTAATGGACATCCTGTGTGTGTGTGTGTGTACGGTTTTGTCTTATTATTGTGTTAAAACTGATGAACTATAAATTTCTCTGGGATCTCGGTCATTGTTGCAAAAGGGACCTAAGCTCATAACTAACTTCAAGTTTCAAGGCACCCGCATTAAATCCCCCTGATGTTTTCTTGTGGAGAGTAGGAGGAAGCACAGCAGATCTTGTTTTGGACTGCATAGGACCCAGCAGCTTGTTAACATAAAGGACTGTAAGTGGGGAAATGCAATGCTGGCATAGTACCGCCTCTCTAGGGTTCAACAGAATCAGTCCTCTTTGGACTGTGACCATCCAGACCGTTGCCTAAGAACCTTGCTGTTGCATCCAATTTTCCCACTGAAGTCTGACTTGGGAAGCTTGTAGAAGGAAGGTAGGTGATGCAAGGGGTCCTTGCATGCTGTTTTTCACATCAGCCCTTTAACAGGGTTCTTTAGTAAGGTCCTCAAAAGATATCTTCCAGAGGCATGCTTTCCAAGAGCACGAGATTTGTGCATTACAATTGCCTGCCAGGAAATTCACGACCACATCTCACATCATGTCCACTTTCATTGTCAGTGTTCGAAATAAGACGTATAAAAGCATCTATAATACATGGAGAGATGGTGGAGAACTTAAAGCAATTATGACTTTTATTGACACTGGTGGACCTATGCAGCAAACCCTATGTCGCATTCAAAGTATAGCCTCGTTTCAGAAAGCAATGGTATAGTCTTCACATCAAATGCATTTCAAGACACTGAACGCACATTATCCACCCCCGCTGTTCTTCTGTAGTACTGACTCAAATTGTCCCTTCCATTTTCCCTGGTGCCCCAGGCATTTTCGTTTCTGGCGACTTCAGGCGTACGGGGAGTGTACCAATCACTCCTGCTTTGTTTCAAATGGCATGCTTCCCCAAACTACTGCATTTAAATGAACATCGCAAATCCCATGCGAGCTCTCTTGGTATTTTTCCCCCCTATCACTACCAAGTGATAACATAATCATATGACAGACATGCGGTTCATGATGGAATATTGAAAACTTGGTGCCCACATTCGGTACAAGGTGGAAAATGTCAGCATTCAAGATTATTTAAAATATAGAGACATCTTTCTGTTTGTGGTTTGTGTTACTTATACTGTCATTTTCTTAAAGATCTGTAACCCAGCTTCTAAGTTTGATTGACAGAAAGCTTGTATGGGCTGGACCTCCTGGTCCCCCTGTTGAATAGATAGACAGGTTGTCGCATTCACGGCTGAAGACATCCTTTTATCCTGTAACAGTAAAGTTTGACCTCCTTCCCCTCATAAAAGATGTGACAGAAGACGTGGAGACGTGCTGACCTCCTGCCTGAAGTGCTCTCACAATAGACTGGACTAATGGCCCAAGGTGAGCAGAGCATGTGGTCCTGCTCCAGAACAAGTACCATTTATGCCATTGACTTCACACCATTCAACATTGCATCCCCAGGGATCCCAGACAACTTTGAAAGGCTGTCATACGATGGAGTGGGCATTCTCAGGGAAAAGCATGCATGCATGATACAGAAGATAGATTAGATAGTTTTGTTGACAGATAGTTTTTTTCTTAGAGCATCTTCCATGATGATTCCCAGTTACTCGCATTCCATTTCACTCTACTGACTCCCCTTAATACCTTCACAGTAAGACATGGAGCTTAAAAGCAGCCACATGCACTAATTAATGCTACAAACGATTCTGATTCTGAAGCGGTAGCTGAAATCACAGCACTAATTGTTAAGGCAGTATGATAAGCAATGATAAAATACAGGAATAATAATAAGAAGGGATTTCAGATGCCTCTGCAGACCTAAATCTCACAACTATCCTGTTGCTGAGCTTCAGAGCTGCACAAATAGCCCGTTAACTAGCCACAGCTGAGCACATTTCACTAACGAGCCCCTACTCTGGTTGTCTGCATGTTACAGATGGGTCGGGGGGTGGTGGTTGGCCCATTATTGCATTATGTGAGATTTAAAGTGACTTGCTGTTACTGTTCATGAATTTCCTTCTGCAAACACAGAGTCAAATCCAAGAAGCCCTTAAGCTGCACAATTATACAGTGTCAACACTGTTTCCTTGATAAAATATTAACAGATAATTAAGTGCTGCACAGGAAAGGTTATATATTTAAATTTAGCAGATCTTACTTTTGTCATTATAACACAGCGCCATTCAGCTGACGTGAAACTGTAGGATAGAAATGACATGCTTTCGGAATATAAGCCTACCTTAAACATAGCTGACCCCATATTCGTTTGGGAAGGGTGGTTTGATGAAATTTGAGATGATAAACACTTTACACACACTATCCATCGCTTTCCCATGCTGCTGTGCAGGATTTAAACTTTGTAGAGGAGTTTAGTCTAATCCAAATTCCGGTTTAATTAATCCCCAATGATCACGGATGGTGATATTTTGGGCGTTCTCTGTAGAATAACAATGTGTTTATCTGTCTGCAGTACTAATAATCCACAATGCCATTTTGTGTTGCTGTATACTGACAGTTGTTAAGTAATATGATAGTTTTTTAGATTTGAATTGTTACCCTGCTAGTTGAAAGGATGTATTTGTGTCATGAATAAAGTATTTGTTCAACACAGCCCCGAAGTTTGCCCTCGTTAGTGAGTGAAGGTGCAGTGCTGTGCTCTTCATGCATGGGTGCATGTGGGAGTCGTTCACACCACTCAAGACACATAGGTCGGCTGTATATTTCTCCATATATATCCTCCTCTGGCCTCCTGTGAAGGCAGAGGCTTCGGCAACAGCCAGAGTGTCAGATGGGGGAGGGGGCGTGGGGGAAGGGGGGCTCTTTTGTATGCGATGCTCAACCCAGATGGTCAGGCATGTCTTACTGGGGTTCTGAGATTATCCTGCCTATGTAAAATGGGCTAGGCCAAACTGGAGAAGAGGGGGTGCTTATTATAACTACATGTTACATGTTAAACATTCCGGCACAGGAACCGGGAAATGCAAGTTTAACTGATTTAATCGTATTGTTTGCATAAAATTTTATGTTTAAAAGGGGTCCCATGATGCTTTTCTGGATTTTTCTCCTTCCTTTAGTCTGTTATATTATGTGCATGTAAAAGGTCTGCAAGGGGCCAAAGTATATGTCAAAGGGAGTAACTCTCACCACAAGAAAAACACTCTACTCTAATCTGGCTGAAACGCCTGCTTGGAGTTCCAGACATTACTTCCGTGACATGGTGAGGTAATCTTGTAACACAGATCCATAGTGAATCTATCTGCAGACTGCAAGATAGGGGTGGAACATGTAGGGCAAGCTGACCAATCGGAGCACCCTGGGCTCAACAGAGTTATACGGTAGACAGAACAAATAGATATGTACGGTATGAGAAAAATTAAAGCATGTAAATCCGTTCTAGCAAATCCCCAAAATAAAATTGTAAATAATGAAAATGAACATAGGGGCCATACTTTTAGTACGTACGCACGGAGGGGTCAAAAAATTTGACCGAATTTTGCGTACGTGTACGTATGCTGGGGGGGGGGGGGGGGGGTGAATAAATTTGTGAAATTTGTAAATTAATT
>JAODJX010000001.1:18014508-18031181 GCA_026776945.1 Isichthys henryi | reverse complement strand
CCAGGCAGAGACTCGAACCCGGGTCCCAGAGGTGTGAGGCAACAGTGCTAACCACTGCACCACCATGCCGCCCCCCTGGTCAAAAACATCATAAAAAAAATAATTAACAAGAAATCCAGGAAACCAACCACTAGCTCCAAAATTAACATTTTATTCAGATTCTTGGGGTCAGAATATCATTTGAGGCCTGGTACATAGTTTCCACAAAGCTACTGACAAAAACCATCTTGAAGTCTTAAAGCTGTTTCTGGTGTTAGTGCTTCATGTGTCACGACATTCCGATTCCCCAGTTCTCTCTTTTTTTTTTTCTTTTTTTTTTGGTATGAATTGAAACAGTTGTGCTGATAAGATTTTTTTTCTATTTTTTTATTTTAATTATTTTTTTTTAATTTTATTATTATTTTAATTTTTTTTTACAAAACGCTCGCTCTCGCTCTCTCTCATAGCTGCAACTCACCCAGTTCTGTAACTGTCATTTCATTTTGTAAATAAATTTTGGAAATACCTTTTCGTAATGAAAAAAACATGCAAAAAAAAAATAATAAACTTCAACTTTAGTTCAAATTATACATATACAAGTTTGGAACTTCTTCATTCATTGTAGACTAAGCCAAAAAAAAACTGAAGGAAAAAAAATATGTACACATTATTTTTACAGTGGCGTAAAAATTAAATCAGAGTATGACTAAGGCAAATAAAGTGTACATGGATTAGGACAAATTTAATGTTTCTGAAATGTACTATATCACTTCAAAGAAACAAAAATTTATTTCCGCTACAGAATGATTCATGACTCCCTTTATCTGCAACCAGCTGCATAAGTTTAATGTTTTTAGTGAAAAATTCTATCTAAAAGACTAGGGCACTGTACACTTCTGTTCCCATTTGTTTCTGCCCATCCAAACTAACAAAGAAACTTTCATTTATTTTGTCTCTATTATTCACTTAAGTAACTGTATCCGACAGAAGACAGGATGGTGAAATTAAAAAAGCATATAGGAGCATTACCATAGTTTGACATACTTTCGTAATTATCGAAATTACTCCAAAAGTCAGTACCGTTAAAGCCTTTAACGTAAAACTAATTATTCGGATCCAAAAATGTACAAAAAGGCACATAAAATCCCAGTGCTTCTGTACTGTGAAATTCAAGTGTAACTTAGCGCTCTTAACCTCAATGACTCACTCGGTGTTGGTTTTGCCAGTGATCCTTCTCGGCTGAGACTGGTCTATACTGAAGCCCTCGACAAGCACATCTGCAAGGAGACTAAATCATTAAGCCAGAGTTTTTGCTGTTGTCATTGTTGCTGCTTTTGTGGTTGTTCATTATCGTTGTTTCTTTTTGTTCACTCTTCGTGAAATATCTTTTCTTTAGAGGCTGTACTTGTCCCATAAAAAAAAGTGCGACTTCCATTTTGCTTGCTCACCCCTGCCCACCACAACCCCCACTCTCACCCTTCCAGCCACCCATTAGTCGTCACATCCACCGTACATGTCTGCCAGTTTCCTGAACCTTGGACCCCAGTCATTGAGGTAATCATAGTCCTGATCACCCCCGCTGCTGGAGGAGTTGAGGGAGCTCAAGGAGCCTGCTGTAGATCCACTGCCCTCGTAGTCAAACACCAACAGGGAGTCGTAGGGTGGAGCTGTTGGGTCGGTGTCTGCGGCCTTAAGTCCCTATAACAAAATAATTAAGAAAAAGGAAAATTAAGGCCATTGACAGATGCTGTCTATCCCGTGGACTGATTCTGAACATGTCTTTAAGGTCGTTTGTTTGTTTTACTCCATGTTTTATCAGAATTAATATGCTTTCAAAAACCTCGTTTCCACCCACACGGTGCCAGTGCTTGTGCCGAACTTTTTCCCAATCTGGCACTGGTTCCACGCGTTTCCACTGCAAAAAAATGGTCCTGGGCCAGAAAAAACGGCTCTAGCACTGCACCACAGAAAAGCTGGGCTCAGAATTTGGCACCGTAATGTCAGCAAAAGTGGGACAGGCTACGGCATCAACCTTCCGTATATCCATAAATTTCATACAGTGTAAATATGTCGTGGGTCGAAATATATAAAATTTTATGGTGTTTGAGTGGCGAAGAAATGAGGCGAAGAGCAAAGTTCAGTTTTTAGCAATACTGCATAATGCTCACAGATGGGAGACAAAACGTTATAAAATAGCTTAAATTGGTATGGACTGTATTTTCTGAAAATAAAATATTTTACATAAAATATTAACTTGCCCTAAAACACTTGTATAATTCACATAAACGTTACATTGTGTTTTTTTATTCTGTGAAAAACAAAATATTGATTTGCTGGCCAGATTTAATAATAAAGTATAAATATGTCACAGGTTCAATAAATAAAATATAGTGGCATTCGAGTGGAGAAACGAAAACAACAAACGAAAATAAAGTCACATACAGATCGGGAGCTTTTATGGAGAAAACAGTGGACACAGGCAATAGAGAGAGAGCGCAACGAGTCATACTCGAGAAACTTTTTTTTCAGTTCGACAAAATAAATCCAAGAACGTGAAATACAGATTAACCTTTACTTTCACTTCTGCCTGTATAACATTTCAGTTCTGTTCTTTTTTGAAACCGGTGGAAACAGGCTGGTTCTCAAAAGGCACCAAGCGAGAGTCAGCGCGGCACCGGCACCAGCACCGGCACCAGCACCGGCACCGGCACCGGCACCAGCAGCGGCACCGGCACCGGCACCGGCAGCAGCACCGGCACCAGCAGCAGCACCAGCACCGGCACCGGCACCGGCACCGGCACCGTTGGCGGAAACGAGGTAAAAGACAACTGGGTATAGCTAACAAGGCCCACAATTCCAGGATACACTGTAGCGTCCGCCAAGGGCCCTAAACGTGATTGCAGTGCTCCAAACTTTGCTCTGTTGTGGCTGATTTTTAAAAGTGACGTGCAATTTCCTTGTGTCCTTTTCTTAATCAGACACTTCAATTTAAAGCCACGAGTCATCTGTAGCCAAATGGCACACATGCTAATAAACATTCCAGCCTAAAAGAAGGACCCAGGACATAAAAAAGACCAGGTACTTAAAGGGCAAAAAGAAAAGGACGACTTCTAGTTTTTCCCTTCTCTCTCTTTTCCTTTGTGCTCTTCTGCCCCAAGCCATGCGCCACGGCCCTGGGGAGATGGAGCAAACTGTTCCGCTGACCTAAAGTGAGCTGGTCGGCCTGCAATGTGTGGTGAACCGCTGCACGTGTGGCCTCCGCCAGGGCTGCATACTAAAGAGGCCAAACTATTCGACTCCCCTTGTGACCCTCCTTTACTGAGGCCGCAGACGGCCAGTGGAGAATCCCCCATGCCAGACTCACCAGTAAAGTTTAACTGTATTCACAGCTGCCATTATTTCAGGGATCAGAGATCATTTAAAGAAAGGTTTCTTGAATTTAAATGTATCATTAAATATGATAAAGGAGCCCATTATCACTGTGCCTACTGGTTTGCACTCTTGTGGCCAGATTTATTAAGCAGGGCAACTTAGCATGAGGACGCAATCAAAAAAAAAGGCGTCAACAGGAATGACCAATTATGTGGGTAATCTACTAAAAGTGTGCAAATTTATGAATATGGATTTAAATAATGACCAACCCAGTTGCAGCATGTTGCAATCTGACAAACATAATATATGTATAAGCAGTGCTGGGCGCTATACCATTTCATCTAGTATAGCGGTTTTAATTTCCCATATGGTATGAATTTTTCATATATTGCCATAGCTGAAGCAACAGCTGTAAATGCTTCCATAGGCAAATGATATAATACTGTTCACTTCTCCAAGCATTATGGATCGCTGTGCAGATTATTAAGAGGGGACCCCTGTTAACTGTGCGTGCTTCTTACTAACAGTTATAACGTGATGATACAACAATTTATAACTGTTCAATGTTTTAGTGCTTATAGCCACTGCTTCAATCTATGCCTTATTATAGGAGCACATGTAACATAATTAGGTCTGCATAAATGCACATCGGTAAAGTAAAATTCCTATTATTATCAATTTATCATAGAAATTATTATTAAAATCATGCCGGCTAAGCAAACATGTTGTTAACTGGCTAAATATATATGGTAATAATAAAACGTCTTTATGGAGCTAAATATAGTTATAATTTAAAAAAAAAATCACAATCTAGCTAAATATTATAATTTTATAAAAACGTGTCAGTGAAACAATTTTTATCGAGCTACGTACACAGTTAAAGTCGATAAAACACTGCAGTCTTGCTGAATAAACATTAATAATCTAATAAAACATGTTGGTTATACTGTCAATCTAAATGTAAATGTTTTTTATAATTGATAAAATACTTCTTTTTAAAAACATCCGTAAGTGTATTTTATTAATGTGAATGCTCGCTACCACAGTAGCACTGTGATACAATTTTTTTGTCATACCACCCAGTACGTATTTGTGTAGATTTATGCTCCTGTACCCTTGATGGCATCTCTTCCTAGTGGCAAATATCGAAGCCATGTCAAACGCTAAATAAGACATGCTTTTTTTAAAAGTTAATAATGGGTGCAGTGAATTGCCTACCGCAAAACTTAGTAAGTCACGTTGCGTGATTCATTTAAATACTCTCCTCCCCCAAATTTTGTTTTGAAAGGAAGCTCCTACAAATGCATATGCAATATGGCCAATTGCAATTAACTGTGGCAACGCTTTCCACTGCTTTTACCTGTGTATCCTTCATAAATCCTGAGTGTACTATTTTAATGCCAAAACAGGGCTTGCACTGGCGCAAACTGTTAGTAAATCTAGCCCTTAGCTGTACTTTTGGATTTGTTTCTGCATTGCTGTGGATGGTTTATTTTTATTAAGGCAAGCCATCAGATGCCAGCATACGAGGTGCATAGATCGCTTGACATATGTGTGTGATAATGAGTGTGGGTAACCATTTCACGTCTGATACCCCTGCTTAGATTGCAGCTTCTCGCTAGAAACGCAACGTGAGGAACTCAGTAGGCAGGAGAACAGGAGCCCACTTCTAATGTACGGACTTTTCAAACCAAATAAACATAATATATTGGAACTATGCTTCATTTTGATACGCCAGTTATGTAACTACTCTTTTAAAAGCAGCTTCCACAGTCTGAAATTATTTTCCTCTTGCTACATCTCTTTAAATATTTGCTGTAGGCAGCAGTGGTGGCATATTCATCTGGAGCATAATTGACGGATCATTCATTGCAATTCCAGCCGCTGTTGTTCATGTGGTTTAAATAATTCCACTATAAAATGCGGTTCGAGATCACTGGTGCTTCAGTACAAAAACAAAAACAAGTCAAGGTTGGCTCCAGTGGAGAGTGCTTAAGAGCATGAGTGGCTTCAGCCAGCTCAGAGTTACCATGAATTGACAAGTGACACTTTCTTCCGCACTCCTGTGAGATGGCAGTGCAAGTAAAGTCTACACCTTCATTGGCACTGCTCATGAACTCAAGTGAAAAACTATAACATATAAAAGCTGAGTCTATGACTCTTCTGAATTCAGTGTTCCACTTCACACTTTCCAATGAGAGATGAAGGAAGAGAGTCCTATTAAAGGATAATATGGACAGAAAATGCAGTGTGAGCCTGGCCATGTTTGCCATGGGAGGGGCCCCCTTTCTTAATGAGATGAAACAAATGAAAAATGCCTTAGTTACAGATTGCTTGTTTAGCCGCTGACCCAGAATGAGAGCAGGCCTGGTCAACTCAGTGGTGCGCTTTGTTATTCCGATATGGGACCTAAGTAAATAATAGCTCCTCTTGGCTGTCGGGTGGGGGTTAGGGGAGTCTGAGTAGTGAAGAACATTTGACAGCACTTCTTGAAAGTGCATTTTTTAAAATAAATCACGTATCATCTGCAAATAGTATGGCTTTGCGCTACAGACATTCTTCAGAGTGAACGTCTCACCTACTCGTTAAGTTTTCAAAGCTGAAAATAAGAAAGAAAAAAAAAAAGTACGCACTTTGCAGTACGTAAGGTGAAATACAATCTAAAACGAAGTGTAACTATCCCAGATTCACCTGGAGTGGCCAATAGGAACACAAAGTAAGTGGGACCTCATTCCAAACCAGTGACCAAGTTAGATAAAGATTCAGAATATTCAAAGACTGACAATTAAGGTTAGGCGCGGGGGGGCGGGGCGGGGCAAGTGTCAGTTCATGTCTGTTGAAACTCATGAAAAATACATGATGGTTCTTTTTTGAAACATTAATAAATGATGGTTTGGGTGGATGGTAGCCAGAGGCAGCCGTCAAATCTTTAACAGAACTGTTCAATACCAGCCCAAAACAAAAAACAAAAGGTCTGACATAGTATCACACAACAAAAAAGCGAATAAATAAAGTGATGTTTTTTTTAATAACCTGAATTGACTGAGGCATGCTATAAATCATTGGGGTACTCATGTGGTCAGAGTAAGATGGAAAAAAAAATACAAGTCAAATGCAAAAAATATCATGCCTGGGAATCAGCGTCTGGTAAACAAACCAAATAAATCAGGGGAGGTATAATCACACATGGAGGCTTGAATTTGAGATAATGCACAGTTTAAATCAAACATAATTACTTTAAGTTTTCCTGACAGGGCTAGTGTTTAATTCATTACCAATTTAATTTAACTGTGTTCTTCGCTAATCTCATTTTAGCAGAGTTCACTGTGGTCCTATACAAGATATTAAATTCTTCCATCTACGGTGGAGAGAGAGAATAAATGATGAGCGGAAAGAATCCATTGTGGAATGCATATACGATAACAAATTAAACATGAAATTCGAGAAATAAAATATGTGTGTGTGTGTGTGCGTGCGACGTAATTTTTCTTAGTGATTTTCTCCAGTCTCCTAATCGATCCTATACACATTTGCAGCATTCACTGCTAAGCCACATTTTGAGCTCAAGTGCTAAGGTATAAGCCATGCCTGATCCAAGTCACAGTAAGGGCTACGTGGAGTTGAAGGTTGCTCTTCAAGCTCTGTTTTAAACACCGTGCAATTGATTGCATAACATTCGTCGAAGATGATTGGAGCGGCTTTGTTGGGTGTGGCCCAGAGAGTGCCCGCCCCCTCACCTCATTAATGAAGTCACCGATGTCCCCAGGGTGTGGCGCTGCGGATCTCACTGGGTACTGTGGCTCAGGGTGCAGCGGCCTCTCGTCCAGCCGCCTGATTCCGACGGGCTTGATGGTGTCTGGCTCCACTGTGTCCGGCTGCTGGAGCTGGCTCAGGTCGTAATCCTGCGGAACAGATGGGCGTCAGCGTCGGCCACCTGGACACCACGGCGCCGTGGCGGTGCCGCCAAGGGTTGGGGGAGGGGGAAGCAAGCTACACGGAAAAGGCAGCGTGGACAAAGTACTGGAATAAAATCGCCACAACTCCTTGGATGATTGTAACGGAGAAGCAATTGCGACACTTTGGCAAGTGGAATTTCCTCAATGGCGGCAGTAAAAACACATGAGCTATCGATTGTTCTTCGTGACTGTAAATGATTCAGATGATTCTGTTCTGAAACCAGGTTTTGATTAAGGTGCCAGTAAGGACTGCCCAGTTAACGTAATTCTCCAAAACGTAGCAGATTCCACCTCGTTTTCCTGCCATCTGTGATTAGGATTCCATCTTCCACAGCCAGATCCACCCCAAAAATACAGCATCCAGTTACGTCAAAAAATGGCTGTGCAACACAGCCATTTATGGCCCTAATTTGTTGATGGTTCACTGAGCTCATGCCCCCGAAAATTACTTGAATGAGGCAGTTAGGAATATAATACAATTTGTTAACCAAAACATTAATAGCCCTGTTCACTGTACAGGTGCTACGGGTGCATTGTTCTGTTAGTTATCATGGAGACTGGAGACATAATTTTTCAGCAATTTCCTTGCACAGCGTGAACACAATCCATCCAAAATTAAATGCCGCTTTTTGTTATGAATTTTCTCTGACTACTTGGCTATTGGTGATAAACGCTTATCATAGGCTCTAAAGTCATTGGTTTAAATCAATGTCTAGTGTGCAAACTTATGACACCACCACCCCCCTCCACACTATTATCTTAGAAAATCCTGACTATGGCCATTGGACCTGAAGCCATCATGCTTGAGAAAATGTCTTTCTAAATCAAAAAATAATTGCTATATGACGACATTTGGATTGCACTAGCCATGCAATGGACGATAATAAAGGCTAATTTAAGACTGTACATACAAGCTGTCCCACACACAAACACTTAATTGACGGTGGGAACCTCCTAGCAGGAAAGGTCAATTTGTAATATCTCTTTTGCCTTGCTTCACAGCATGATTATGATATAAAATTCTGTGGAGGATTAGAAAAAGTAAGTGTGTGTCTGGCAGGGGAGGGGCACGTACCTGATCCTCCTCTCCGCCTCCCTCTTCGTCGTACTTGAGGATGTTGTCCCTTACGTCGTCCTCTGGGTCGATGAGAAGCTGCTTGGCCTGCCTCTCCTTGTCACGGCGTTTCATCCACACGACGAACAGCAGCACCAAGACTGAAGCGATCCAAGATGGAGAGAGAGTGACAGAAAAATTAGAAACTGTTAAATGGGAAGACACACTGGTTTTACTTAAATTCTTTTTAAAAGCTGGTCCCCAGTTTAAAGCTTGATATGAGCTTGATCAGTGAATTGTGTTTTTTCTCCAGCCATACAATCTGTGTGGATTTCTTTTAGTGGATAAGTGTTTGCCGTCTGGAGCCACTTTAGGATGGGGACGGAGTCAGACTTAAATGGGGGCGGGGCTTACTGAGCAGGATGATGATGCAGAGCAGGATGGCAATGATGGCGCCGGTGCCCAGTCCGGCAGCCACGATGCGCTCAATATCCACGCAATCGCCGTTGTGGTCGCACTGGCACACTTTGACACGCAGGAAGGTCGTGTTGGACATGGGCAGGTTCCCCGAGTCTGTGATGGTGATAGGCACCTCGTAGATCCCACTCTCCAGGAAGCCAATCTTCAGGCTTAGTTGAGCGTAGTCGCCTGTCAGAATCATGTCATAATATTACAGTCATGTTACCATATACGGTTAACATCATGTTAGAACTTACAGACCCATGCTAAAGACATGAATTAACGGATCTGTAATGAATTCCCTCATAAATTCAAAACCTTAGATGCCATTTCTTAGCCTAAGATGTGAGTATTGATCCTTGAGTATGTCATAAGGTAATCCTTAGTCAATAAAGTCAAAGGATATAGCTATGATTCACAATAAGCAGATAATTTTATTCCCCATGACCCGGGGATGAAGTTGGCTGGAGGAGTTCCTGCCGCTTGGGCTTGGGACGTACCACTCAGGCGAGTGATCGTCCAGTTCCTTTTCACGTCTGATGGCTTGTTGGGGAGCTCAAAGGCGAAAGGCCCCGCGTTGGGGTTGAGGTCGCCGTCCACAGCCGTGATATTGATGCCGGTGTGCTCAGGCCTCTCGCACATTTCGGCCTCCTGGGGGAACACGCCAGGCGCGTTGTCGTTGATGTCCAGCAGCTGGATCTGGAGTGTGCCAGTACCACTGGCAGGTGGGATTCCTGCAAAGAGTGGGAGGACATGGGGATGTCAAGTGGACGCGTTGACGTGTGTGGCTCACAGACACGACATCACCTAGTCCGCTTTTCCTGGCCCGCCAGTGGCCCTGCATCTCTGACGCCTGCAGCGTAAGTGGACCATTACTGTTATGTATTTTCGAATCAGCCATATCACTTAGAGCAGCCTTCTAAAAACGGACCACTCAGAATTTACCATAATTAGCTGTCAAGATGCTGCAATCATGTTTACTGTAACATCGGACGAATGCTCTGTGTAAAGAATGGCCTTAACATACCCACACTGGACATTAACCCTAGATAAAACATGTCTCATGAACAAAGAAGGCACCGATGTTCCGCTCATGCCAGGGGTATATCCACCATGCAATGGGCACACTCTTAGCGTAAGTGGTTGCATTGCCACTGCCAGACTGCGCACTGAGAATACTAAAATAGTTTTGGGTGAAGCACAGTGACGTGCATTCACTGAGTAAGCAGCTTTTCAGCTGAATAGAAGCAGTCATCCAACTCTGACCATTTCAACATTTTCGAAATTTAACTGATCGCTCGCACAAAAATTCCCACAAATGAGCAAAAAAGGTCGTGGACTAATTTACTTTTAAAAATGAGCAGGTCTGCACTGACTGACAGTCCCGCTGTGTCGCCCCGTGACTCAGCACATGAGTACCTTCTGTACCTTCTCTTCACATATATAATATATTCTGCAGAATAGTGTGGTGTTGCACTGTGAATCACCTGATGTAACCTGTGTTCATTTGGTTACTTTATTGTTTTTAATAGAAGTCCAGGTCTGTGACTGACAGATTCTAACAGCTTGGAATTGTTGGGAATGAGGCACAGCATACCGTTATCAGAAGCCAGGAACGTCGCATTATACAAATTATTTTTCACATAGGGCGACTCTCTATCGAGGATGGCGATTGTGGAGATATGGCCGCTGTTGGGGTCGATTTTCAACCAACCAGCGGGGTCTGACAGCTTGGAGTACCTAAAAATACAGACAGGAAACAGGACAAGACTCAACATCTGAACAGCTGGGCCAGCAGCACAAGTTACATGTGTGCCCTAATAAAATGTTCTTTGGCTCTGAATAAAAACAAGGGCAGATTCTGTTTTAATACTAAAGAAAATCTTTGCTCCTTCCAGGCCCATCTCCCAGCATTATCGCAGGGGGCACATCTTTGGATTGCAGCTTACCGGATCGTCTGCAGCATAAAACGGTCGGGGTCTTGGGCCGTAAAGGTTGTTAACATTGATTCTGCTGGCAAGCCTTCTTCCATTCTCATGAGTTTGGGATTCGGCTCGAAATAAGGACTCTCATTCACATCAATAACTTTAATGGAGACAGTTGCAGTTGACTGACGAGGAAGATGGATGCCTCTGGCCAGGGGCACCTCATTTTCCGCCACCACAGTTAGCACAAACGTCCTGCTCGTCTCATAGTCAATAGGCTGCAGGAACGAATGAATAAGAACAATACCATGCTTGAGAGGGGGAACCAGTTGGTCGATGACTCTCGCTTACAAATAACTATACAAAGTAATCATAATACAAAGCAAATTCCGCTCACATCAGCCAACAATAAATGAAAAATCCTGCAACGTCAGGACTGGAAACTTTGCCGAGCCTCACCTTGACTACAGTAACCAAGCCCTCATTAGTGGTGGGGTCTGTGGGGACAGAGAACCTGCCCGTGGCGTCGCCTCCAGTGATCTTATACACTGCGTTCCACGCAGCAGTGCTGGGCTGGTCTTTGTCGGTGACTGTAAGGTTGGCGACGATGACGTTGACTCGGTTCTCAGGCACTTCCCCATAAAACTGCTCGAATAAGAAGAAAAAAAAAAAACATAAATAAAAACATGCATGTAATTAGCAATCGTGGAGGCTTCAGGAGAGCCAGCAGTGCAAAAACGTGACCAGCATATGTGTAACGATTCTGGAACAGCCTTCCAAGCCACAGGTAAGTGCGGTGAGTCATTATGGCATTTCCCCAGGTTTGAATCACAATGCAGGGACTTGTCATGCCTGGAAATAGAGTACATGCTGTACTGTATGCACTGTAAGGTCTTGGCAGACACTCACTTATAGCCATCGAAGTCAGAGTTGAATGCATAATGCAAGATATACAAGCCATGAAAGTGGTCCTGTGATTATCGATAATAACGGTAATACCTCATAATGACATCCTTTATTACCAAATTATCTGAGCTACAATATCAAAATTTAATGCAGACTCCACAAATCAAGAATACACTATGCATCACCTTCGCTTTTCATGAAAGTCTATCTTTAGCATAGAAATGGTGCACTTCATGGCAGGTGTTAAAGATCAACGTGCGTTTCTTTCCAAGAAAGCCGCCATTTGTCCTCTGAAGTCGACAGCTTTCATCGCCGGCACCGTTCTAAGAGTCGGGCGGCTCGCAAACTGCATTTATGTGAAATGCTCTTCAAGTCTACGTGACTCTGTTTCTGAAGTACACCCAAAAAAAAAACATTCTCAAACATTTACTTACAGTCTCAGCAGTGAACTCAGGAGGGTTGTCATTGACATCTGTGACTCTGATAACAGCAGTTGCGGTGTTAGAAAGGCCGTACGTTGGGTTTCCTTCCATGTCGGTTGCCTGAATTATTAGTGTGTACTGTGGAACTTTCTAGAAAGACAAATAAATAAAGCAGTCAAACCCACCTTATGAGAGTGGGTGAGTTTTAGCTGAGCATTATTTTACAACACAAACAGCAGGAACACTTTCACATAGAGAAGGTCTTAAAAAGAAAGGCATTCCAGTCATATTTTGTATTTCTGTATTAAATGAAATGTTTTCCCCCCTTCTGCCAAGTGCAGAGTTTAGCTCTGAACAGCTGCCCTGACCAGCAGATGAAAACTTTATGAGCGGTCAATAGTACTGGCAGCATCTTGGAGAGACTGTTGTTTCTTGTGTGTCTAATATCCCAGAGGAATACAGGGAAGGGTATCATTCTTTGAGATGACTCCCTTTCCACTACGAGTCATTCTGGTTGTCGGTTGCTAGGTAATGAGGAAGGAGCAAGATTATGTTCCTGGGGACAGGTGCCCCCCAGCCCATGCAAGTGTGGCAGAGCCTTCGGGCGTAATTACCAGAACAGGACATAGTCGCAGAGGTTGCCCAAATTACTGCCACCGACCTCGTCTATGTTTCAGAAGAGGCTGACGAATTACAGCAGAAACTGCCGCAATTTAAAGTGAACAAAAACTAACAACGTTCAATTATTTAATCAGTCGTCTGGTTTCCCCAAAGTAAAAATCGAGGTGATCTTGGCGTGAAATGATCTGCTCCTGAGTCGAAGCCGCTCATTTGTTTCAGGAGCAGACCGAATGGGAAGTATGAAAAATAAAATAAATGATCATTTCTCCATAAAAAAAAACAGCTGTGTTGTAGAAACTTTACCATAAATATACCTAAATCAGGTTCTGTTCAAATAAACACAATTTTCATGAATTTCATAAGTTGACTTTCACAACATAAAAGTGAAACTTGCATGATGTGTGATTCCCCTTCTAAATCTGGAAATGGTATTTTTACAGCAGGATTCCCCAGTCTAACTTTGCTAATAACCAGAAACCTTAGAAAACCAACAAACACATCGAGGGGCTCTATTTCCGCCCCGTGGGTCTCGGCACTTCTCAAGCAAAACCACATGAAGGGTGAACCTTGGAAAGCAAGGTTGAGTGGGACAAGCTCATTGTAGGAAGGACAGACCGGATTATTTTCGGATCACGGGAACCTATTCCTCGGAGATGCTTATCCTCTGTCATCTCTGACCCTACTGGCCTGAGCTTCAGCAGCTTTTATTGCTGGTGCAAGGAGATCTGACTGCACTAGAACAGAAACTTAAAACCATGACAGCACAGGAAGCAGGAACAGTCTGATATCTACCAAAGGGATCCTATTAATAGTGTTTATAGTCAGGAGAGAAAGGAATGCCTCTAGCCCGAATCCTTAAAAATTATTAACCATTAATCACATAATCCAAAACCCACTGCCCTTATATAAGCTGAATGTTAAATTCTTCTTTATGTAACATAACCACAAAACCACAAGTAAAGAAAAAATGATATCCAAACACAAATACATCCATAATAAAAATGATCGTTTTCCCCAGATTCATTACCGCCAACTGCTCCAATTATGACTCATTAGTGTAATAGAACGCCGGATTCACACCAAGAGTTGCACGATAATGATACGTTAATCCTGCTTCTCCCCAGCCGCTTCTCTTCTTGCATGAATTAACACCAATTTTACCTCTCTGTCGAGTCCAGCTGCCATTGTGATGATTCCTCCCGTCTTGTTGTTGATGGTAAACATGTTGAGGCTGGGAGTTTCTGGGTTCTGGGAGAGGATCTTGTACCGTAAAATCCCGTTGGCTGTGTTGGGATCGTCCTTGTCGACTGACGTTACTGTCATCACAAAGGTGCCTTAGGGGGGAATAAAAATGGTTAAAAAAATCTGTTTAATACAGCCTCAGCCACTTAGTGTCATACTAATCGGCCATAGTCTGATTTTACACAACGATGGCATCTGTTTTATGTTGAATAATCTAATTATCAAATATGCAGGCTGAAACAAATCTTAAATGCTGACTGGTAAAAGGTAGGTACACTATTCATTAAAAAAGCCCATAGTTGGCTCTGAATAGAATGAGGTGACGGTAACCTGGTTTGGAACCCTCGGGGACGGTCCCATTCCAGATCTGGTGGACAAACTCGGGCCGGTTGTCGTTCATGTCAATTACATTGATGACAATGTCGATGGGGTTCTCCACCTGGTTCCCATTCAGGTCCACGGCGTGGGCCCTCAGCTGTTGGGGGTACAGCAATCTGTTAGGCCTTGCACTGTGTTGTGAGTGAATCAGGAGTCAGAGACAGTGGGCCTCATTTAATCGAGGGAAATTGCGCGGGTGCATTTACTAAGAATATGTGACCTTTTCCTCTTTGCAGGATTATGAAAAGGCACATTTTCACATATTATACAATAAAAAAAAAATCAACAAAACACCAAAAATGGCTCAGTGTTTACGGGTCCATGCCTCGAGAAGACAAAGGACACTGAAAAAAATGCCAGTATAGGTGAAACAGGTATCCCATACAGGAAAAAGCCCCCCCCCACCCCCGAAGGTTTGACGGCCCGTGAAACCTGCCACCTGCCTGCTCATGCAGAGCAAGCTTGCATGTCGGCCCGTGCAGCACTTACGTGGAAGTTTGATATCTGCTCACGGTCCAGAGGCTTAGTCACGGACAGCTGTCCCGAAATGGGATTAATGATGAATATTCCGGTCGGGGGCTGGTCGGCTCCGGGTCCCGTGACACTGTACCGCAGCAGACGACTCTTATCGTGGTCAGACCGGATCTGATAAGAAGGTAGAGCATAGGGAGATGTGAACATTTGCCGTGCGTCGCCCATTGACGCCAGACATGATGCCATAATTAATTTTTCAAAGTTAGGTGAGGTGATATAAAAATTTTAAATAGGGAAAATCGTCTATCAATCTATTAATTACATTTGTCATAGTGCTCTATTAATAAAAGGAATCCCCGGGACTCTGCTAGAGGCCGTCTCTGGCTCTGCAGGCAGTACTACTTTCATACAATAGAGGACCTTTCCCTCAAAGAGGTTAATTGTGTTTTTCTAGTCTCTTCTTTTCTGCGTTAATCTGGACTTGCTATCCTTACACCTCAGTTCAGACCATCATTATCTTCTTTCGAAGTTGGCAATTAAACCACTATCATCTTCATAATTCGCCGGATTGAATACTACATGTACAGATGGTATTAAAAATGACTCGGACGCTGACGTGCAATAGGAGAGGATATTAAAAAGAAAGGGGAAAAAAAACTTTGAATGAATATTATCTGCTGTGCCGGCCATCAAAGGAGTGCCTGAAATGTCACCTGGAAGGACGCTGTTCAGCATCTACGTTGCGAATAGATGAAAGTGGAGCAGGGGAGGCGAGCGTTTGCCAAGCGGCCAGTGTGTCCTTGCGGTGTGATAAAGCAAAGATAATATTTCATTCATCCTGAGGATGGGTCTTTTGGGGGCGGTGGGGGTGGGGGCTGATTTAACATTGCGGATTGTTTCTGACTAAGGCGAAGGCAGCATGGGCAGGTTTGTAGCTCAGACTTACTCTGACGAGCTCCTGGGGAAATGGGCCCCGCGAGTTCTCAGGCACGTTGATGGGGGGGATGACCCAGTCCCTCTTCATTCGCTTCAGGGCGCCGCTCAGAGGCGGGAACACGATCTGGCGGAGTCGCTGGGGACCTTCCACTGCACCTCCCTGCGTCCCAGGCTGAAACATCCAAAGCCACTCAGACCTAGTGCTCCTCCACCATTTTATCCATCTTATAGTTTCGCTTGGAAACCATATTAAAATACAAAGATCATAAAATAAAAGGACAAGCAGCAAATTATTTAAAAATCACAATAGAAAAAGCTCAAGAGAAATGGGTGTGAAGTTATGAATGTGGGGAGATGCACTTTGAGCTCCTTTGCTCTCTTTTCATCAGCAGCACGGAATTTGATCTGCTGCCCTGATTATCCTGGTTTGACCCATTCGCACAGCAGGGTACCTAACAAGAATCGTTTGGGCTGAGCATCTGGTTCAACAGCAGAACCCGCTCTTTGCCTGACCTATGTGTTTACCAGTCTGTGGCCTTAACAATTACTCTACATGCCATTTTGAAAGTACGTGGGTGTCTAGTGGCTGAGTCATATTTTAGCTAAAAGAGTCAAATCAAATTGAATCATTTTTATTGTCGCATCACTAGAATGAGTGAACTAGTGAGTGAAAGTTGCCCATTCACAGTGCAATACGTTAAATAAATACAAACTGTAGACAAAACAATAACTGGACAACTGTATGACAATATTCACTATACATATGCACAAAATACAATACAATACACAGTGGAAATTACAATACCCCATGAACATCCATCCATCCATGCATTTTCCAAACCACTTATCCTACTGGGTCGCAGGGGGTCCGGAGCCTATCCCGGAAGTAATGGGCATGAGGCAGGGAACAACCCAGGATGGGGGGCCAGCCCATCGCAGGGCACACTCA
>JAODJX010000001.1:17988651-18009892 GCA_026776945.1 Isichthys henryi | reverse complement strand
TACATATGGTGTGACACCTCAGTCATCAGCCATGGATCCCAGAGCTCCAACGAGCGCCAAAGGGGGAGCTGGAGAACAAAGTCCCTTTGTGCCCAGAAATGATCTCACAAGTGTGGCCGCCGCACACAAGAGGCCCAGGCCTTTGTCTGTCTTAATCAACAGCGTTAGAGATGAACAAAGGACAGCTTTTTTTTGCACTATTTACCAAAACTAGTAGAAGTTCAGAACAAATGCCATGCTGTGAAAAAAAGCTGAACGATCGATAACAGGTTTATAGACGCTGCATCTTCTACCTGAAAGCAAGTAGAGGGGAGCAAAAAGGTGAAAAGAGCCCCCCTTCATTTACGCAATGACCCAGAAGTCAGCCTAAGTCTGATTTAGGATGCACATATGAGACCGCTGTGCTGCTTCTAGACCCTATGGCTGATTATTCTGAGTCGGTTAAAAAGCACCGATGTATCTGTATCGATGACGACAGGCATAGACAGCATGACGGCCGAAGAAACGGACTCATAACACAAAGGTCAACAGTTCTAGTTCAATCTAAACTAAAGTGCCGTTAGCTTCAACCGATCCATTGTCGTAAGCCTTCTCTGTGATCTTGGCGTTTGCTTGCCCTTTCTTGTTTCCTTTTTGATGGGGGAAATTGAATGATTTTTGAATAAAAAACATTTTTTTCCACTCAAACAAAACATTGGCATAAAAATTAGACCTCATTACAGTCCCGACTGGGATTACCCAGAAGCCAAATGCTGGAGAGCATTGGGATACTCGTTTATAATTATTCTGAGAACTTTTAATGAAATGGTGCAGACTGAGGTGACCAGTTCAGCGCTGAATTTGCCGTTTTAAATAATGCCCTGTGAGTCCTAAGCCTGCTGCATGATTGGCTGCTGTCTCAAGTCTGTGTTTGCAGTTTGATTTTTCGTCTAAGTCAATTAATTCTAAAGAGCCTAATTTGCCAGTAATGTTAACGTCACCACACAGCACAGCGACAAGCGTCTTCGTCACACAGCGAAGACAACAGCATAATTTATATGGCACGTCACGGTAAAACTAGTTCAGGTGTATGCAATCACAAGGGGGGGAGGGGTGTAATACATTTCATGCATTTTAAAATCATGCATAAGATACTGCGGGGTGACTCCATGATGCTGCATCATTCATGTTAACACCACAGTGCCTAATGAGATTTTGCTAAACGTATAATAAACCATGCTGTGTGCTGTGAGGAACCATCTACACATACAGTTAATGGAAATGAGTCCTGAGTGCTGATGTAACCCGGAGCCTGAGTATGGCCCTCAGTTATTATAACTGCGTCCTCTCGCATTGTTGTTCTCCTTATGTGCAACATAAGTATCTATATAAGGGGAGTAGCCCTTAAAAGTGGGGGGGGGGGGAGTTGCTCTGGGGCCCCTAAAGTCTTCCAACATCCTGCTCAACACACACACACACACACTCCCACTCCCACACTCCTGTCTAATGAGCTTTAAATAGAAGCCCCCCCCCTATGCCAGACCCGCTTCGGGTCACACGGTTCAAACAAAACCTACCGCTGTTCCCTCCTCTATAAACTCCAACCAACAACGTTTAATAGCATATTTTATGATGGTTATTAATGTAGTCTTATTAGCCCCAAGCCTGGTAATGACCACTTACACGTACACGACCCAACACTGTCGTTATTGTTTCACACATCCCCACTTCAAGGTGAGACTTAATAAGACACAGGATCCCCAGGGGTTCTTTTTTGCCCCTAATCCTTGACCCCCCCCCTCCCTAACCACCTAACTTTAATACTTCTGCAGGGGAAATTGCAGAGCACACAGTTTGTGTGTCCTGCTATACGTCAAGCTTGTGGAGCATTTGTCATGCCATAAAAGGGGTGTCATTCCCTTTGTAACGTGACCCCCCCCGCCCCATTTGTGGTTTAGTAGTCCTGCCTGGTCAGTGTGCCCAGGCCCTTGACCCCGAGCCTAGCATGGTCTACGCACGCGATACTTTCACAAGGCCTTTCTCAGGTGATCGCTCCTTCGACGCCATTCTGATGTCAGTGTTGAGTGAGGACCAAAACCAATGGACATATTTTTTTCCTTTTTTCAGAAAGTGTTACTCCAGGTCCCCCCACCCCGCAATATTAGCTGTGCTCCTCTTTTGTGTGGCGATTTAGTCAAGCAGTCGCCTTGCCGTAATAAACCTGGAGATAAAGGCCTTTTTAGCTGGAACCGAGGTGCCAGTGCAGTGCCTCGGGGGGGGTGAGTCAGGAACGCGGCCGTCAGCAAAAAAAGGCAGATTAACCACCCCGAGCTGGGTCCCCAATTACCTTCCACTCAGTGACCGCATTCACAGCTAACCATCGTCTGCACGTAAACACAGAACCCCGCCAACCTCTCTGGCGACCTTTGTGCTGCAGTGTCACGTGACCCGAGTGGAGTGCTGATTATTCTGAGTCGGTTAAAAAGCACCGATGTATCTGTATCGATGACGACAGGCATAGACAGCATGACGGCCGAAGAAACGGACTCATAACACAAAGGTCAACAGTTCTAGTTCAATCTAAACTAAAGTGCCGTTAGCTTCAACCGATCCATTGTCGTAAGCCTTCTCTGTGATCTTGGCGTTTGCTTGCCCTTTCTTGTTTCCTTTTTGATGGGGGAAATTGAATGATTTTTGAATAAAAAACATTTTTTTCCACTCAAACAAAACATTGGCATAAAAATTAGACCTCATTACAGTCCCGACTGGGATTACCCAGAAGCCAAATGCTGGAGAGCATTGGGATACTCGTTCATAAGGTAGGAGCGGGGGTGGAGGCGTCCCCTTACTCCATCACCGCCTTGGACCCTGCCAGAGCATCCTCTTGTTTCGAACGTGAAAAGTGACGGCGGCGATTTTGTTTAACAGGCTGAAGTAAGAACAGGGAGATAAAGGTAGCTGACACATTCAGTGAGGGAGGAAGGGGGTTCGGACCCACACAGAGTGTGCCTTTGAAACTGCGGGTGCCACGTTTTGACTGCCAGCAAAGGAAGCCTATCCTCATAACTGGCGTGAAGTGGATGAAAGTAGAGGCAACAAAGCATTTATTATTTTGTTCTGAAGCAAAGTGCAGCATTAAAGCTACACCACTGACTAGCGGGTGCAAAATCCTCAGTAGGCGTCTCGTATCAATTGTGTGCGGGGTCCCCCAAATGCTCAAAAAAAAAACAGCTGTTTGTTTTGGCAAATATGTCTGGATTCCAGAATATGCCCGGGCAAATGAATTATTTAAACAGATTGCGCGAGCGCTGCCCATAAAACGAATAGAGATGCTTTCCTCAAGCTTGAAAAATATTTGCTTTTGGCTTCCTGGCTGGGGAGTAAAATACATATATATCTTTAAATGAACCCACTGCCTAAATGTTTAACAATTGTAAAAATGATCATTCCCTGCATTATAAAGCCCTACCAGGTTTTAGGTCTACATAAGCATTGTGCTTCTGTTAGATGACTGTACTAATCTACATGCTCTCTGATGTCTGCTAACAGCCGCTTCACCACCACAACTGTGCTGTGGATCTCACATGCTGCTGGAACTGCCAAGCCCCCCCCCCCCCCACACACCGAATCACTCCCTATAAAATCTCCTGTTTTCCGTTCTGTCCTATTACTCTCCGTCATGCAGTGAAGGAGCTAAGAGGGCTAAAAATGGCCGATTACTGTTCTTCTTCTTAACATACAGGAGGTCCACAGCATGTGGCAAATGAAGGCCTGCTTTGTTTACTTTTGAAATTGTTTCCCAACATTAAACATGGCCCTTTCACCATCACCAGGTAGCGCTTGGCACGGCATCCCCCGGGTGACTGGAACTCATCACGCTGGCCGTTATCTTGCGCCGGGCCGCCACACGTGCCGTTTCCCAGCTAAACTGACAGTCTGTTTATTTTTGAGTAGAGGGACTGATGGAAGCTCTGGATATGTTAAATTATGAACCTCAAAGGGCAGGTTGAGAAATGCCCACTAAAAACATCATGCAATTTTCTATTGAAAATGCAGCTTATTATGCCAAAAATTTTCCACATGCCCAAAAAGCAGACAGTAACTACAGCATAAGCCTAATTTCCTCTCCCTGATGACAGTCCTTTCATTTCTAAGAGGAGCATAAATATTTATGAGTTTATTATTAATTCACTATTTATATTTATACTGAGTATTAATTTTTCATTCAAACAGCACAAAGAAAAATAAATCACAGTCAACTTTCCTTCCCACTTTCACATTCTCTGTCTAGACATTGTACTCAATATTGTACCTGATACATATATATTTTTTTAAAACCACATGAAAATTACTTTATGAGCTTAAAAGTAATGGACTTTCTTCAGTGCCGTTCCCAGCAGTGGAAGCAGGAGGGTCATAGCGCTGCAAATTCTACAGATGGTTAGCGTGGAAATTCAGCCCCTGTTTGGCTTCCTTTGAGAGGAATGGGCCATTGAAGGTGACCGCCGGTGCTTTTCACGACAAACGGGGCTCGTCGGTGCTCTGCATTCACCTTGGCTACGGGCGCCTCACACGCTCCAGAGAAAGACATCAGCAACTGGGATCCTTAACTCACCGCACCGGTTTCCCCGGATACACGTTGGCCAAAGGCGGATAAAAGGGGCTCACACAAATGGGTGGAGACCTTGGGCAACTGCACGGCGTAAATGTGCCTTTTACTGCAAGACCGTGAATCAAGTGCTGCTTTCTTTAAATTGCTCGTTTTTCAGTTTGGTAAAAAAAAAATTAAAATACAGGTGGTTCTCGACCGACGTAAGTAATTGGCTCCACAAACTGTTACGCAAGTCAAATTTTACGTCGGATTTATCCCCCAAGCTATTCAAGAAACCATACAGCAAAACACAGAAGCCAAAAATATATTTGTAAAACATTCTAAGAAACACAAAGTAAAATGGAAATATGATGTTTAAGTACTTTATTTTCACTGTAAATTTACTTACAGGCACGTTGCTTTTTTGCATTAATGCTTCTGTAAACACTACCACATACACACACAGACACAAGGACCTAAATGCAGTGATCAACAGTTAGTGAAAACCAGATCTGACCCCCTAAATCTGCACTAACTAAGGAGTCTCTTAGCACCCTCCCACTGCCTGGCCCCAGCAGTCCCTCCCTATGCGGCATAAAGGACGTCATTGGCTGCGTGGTCTCCTTTTATCGCCCCGAACAGACTCTGCCATTTCCCATTCTCAAGGTTTTAATCGCTATCCTGAGTGTGCTTCTCCCTGAACGGCTTTCACGCAGCAGAAGTCAATAGCGAGGTAAGGAGATCAACTACTCTGCCAGATATAAGCGCGGAGCCGATGGCTCCTCTCTGAGTGAGTAAGTGTCCCATTCCTCCAAATCAACGTGTCAAGGATCAATCGAGGGCTTTCCAGAGATGGCCGCTCATTATTGCTGCCTTCCCTCGTCTCCTTTTCTTTGATTGTCTGATCACTTTTTTCAGCTGGCCGGCGTGGACCGCCTGCCTGGCCTATTGCCACCCGCCTGTTAAAATGAGAATTCTCCAGTCTCGTTATGGTAAAATATATAAAAATTGCTTAACGAGTAGGAAGGCCTGTTACAGATGCATGTTGCATGGAAGGGTCCCCTGATGAGAAAAGGCCATGATTTTCCCCTCGATGGCAAAACGGAGCTACACCGATTAGACCTGTCACACAAACCAGTGCCATCGGCAAAGCGAGATGAGTTCGGGATGGGGAAGCAGAGGTCGTATTAAGAGATTTGGTTTTTAGAGCCGCACTCCCATTCAAATACAATGAGAACTGCTCAGTCACTTGAGCCAGGAAAATCCCGTTTCATACTAGAAAACACAAATTACAAAACCACCAAACAGCAAAATATGCCAGCACAGTTCCAAGAAAAGAACAACAAAATGAATAGTCTGTGGTGCCTTGGGGTCGTGAAAGCTAACGCTTTCATTGGGCTTCTCTTTTGCCCAATGGATAACATTATAGCTCGATAAGGTCCAGAGGACCAGGGGCTGATGAAGGTTAAGCCACTGCAGTCTACAGTTTCCAACCCAAAGTCCCAGGATCCTGCATTCTATGCTGCACTGACAAATCAGCCCAAGAGGCGAAGGGGGACCAAACCTCATGGAGGCTACCTGGCGTTTCTGTTCCCTGTGCATTACGGCCAAAAAGGAGTCTGTCAAATCCTCAGCACATCTGTATGTCAGTCATCTTGAAAACACCCATTGTCATTGATGGGTTTTTAAAATTGCTGACAATTTCTTCCATTCAAATCAAAGCTTTCATTTCCAAAAGTGTAAGGCAAATCATGGCCAGAGGTAGCATTTTACATACAAAATATCACTTAAACATCTATCAAATGTCATGACCCTTTGGCCTTTCAGGCTCAACTCTACATACTAAAGACTCTTCACACTGTGCCTTTTAACTGGAAACCTTCATCTCATCTGTAAAGGTCATCCACAATTAATTGCCCCCCACGATTCACTTCTTTAATGGTCCACCTTCTTGAATCTTTTAATGATAGTTTCACATATGTGATATAATACACATACACATTAGGATACTGGATATATTTTATAAGTAGTTGTGCATTTTGCAGCATGGTAACACGATGGCACATGGACATGCAGTTAGGTGGTGTCTCTAAAATCCGCTTAGTGTGTATGCCCTGTCCAGGGTCGACAGCTACCTTATAACCTATGCTGCCTCAGGTACCCTTCAGGCCCCCTGCACCCCCTTTACTGGATATGTGTTTGAAAAATGGAGGTATGGCTGGATTTGTGTGTGTATATCTGATTATATACGCTGATTTTTAGGGCTTGAGACATAGGCAAAGCTCAATACGCATTATCACACCCTAGTCATGCTCTTGCATTGTTGACCTGCGTACATTGTTGTCTGTAGACTATTTTCACTAATGGGTATCTAAACTGCGACCTGCACTTTGCTTTGTGCAAAAACATTTGCCAGATAAACTAATGTTAAGATAAATGAGAAACAGCCTCTGACCGCCATAGTTCATGATTTCTTCTGGAACAAGATTTTTAAGGATCTCCCTTGCTTCACACTATGTAATATATCTCAACACTCCTCAAAAACCCTATGATCTATTTGCCTTTCCCTGGGGGGGGGGATGGATCAGATCCATCTGAACGTTGGCATGGTTACTCATGGACCACTGCGATTAGGCCCTCTAGCCACGGGGTGCCATTATGATCCAGAAAAAGAAAAGTCATTTTGCAACTCTGGAGACACCTAGCTGGAGCACGCTAGGCTGCCACAGAAGACAAAAGGTCTCATGTAGGACATGGGTAAGTAATAATTTGATGTACAGCTTTGGTATGTCATGGGGAATAATGGTTTATTCCAGTCTCCTGGCCCATGTACACTTGCCTGTGTTGCATGAAAGACTATTTGGGTCATGAAGCATGTGTAGCATCGTATGACTGGAGATGATGACAATAATGACAGAAACGGTAGAAGAGGCATGACAAACCACAACAGCGTACTGGGTACAAGGACCTGGGTTTGTAGAGCCAATACTTCTTGTAATTGTCCGTTGAAAGTGGGCCAATGACTAGTTTAGATTTGCTTTTAAGGAGCACCAAAGATCCTGACCTCCAAAGTGAAGAGATCCCTGATTACAGGCTTGCGATTTGCATCTGGACAGAAACTCCTGCAGGCTGCTTTACAAAGGGCCTTTGTGACGGGTGCCCCCATGGGTAGCACTTTTTGCTGCAAACCTTCAAGGTTCTGAATCCTGCAAAATCCCCGAGAGTCTGGAGCTCTGAGTACTGAGGCCAGAGACATGTAGTTTAGGTAGATGGTGTCAATAAATTGCTTGCTATGTATGTGTGTCCTGTGAAGGACTGGCATCCCATCAGGGTGTAGCCCCGCCTTGTGTCCTCTGGTGTCCTGCAATCCTTTACTGGATAAGAACTTGGAAGGTAAATGGTTAGAACTTTTCTTAGAAGAGCGACAGTGAACTGGCCATTTCCTTTGTGGCTTTTGCTAGCATTCAGAGTGAAGCCCGGCATTATCTGACACTGCTGCATACTGAGTGATTGATTAGCTCAGGCGAAATTCATCACCATTAAATGAGTTAACAAACCCTTTCCCCACTTTGGTCTGTTAAGCTACAACTGAAATTCACAGCTATTACAATGTGCCATTAAAAATGACACTTTGCCAACACCAGACCGTTAATTATTCAACATCTAAAACCAGGACCAATGAGAGCTTTGATCTGAAATGCTGCTTGATGGGGCCTCATTTTTCAAAGCTCCTGGTAATTTATGTTAAGTACAATTGAGGGAAACAAGGGGAGAAGCCGGATGATTCTCTGAGGAGGCGTCCATGTCACTGGGCCCGGGTATTGCAGAACGATCACCTCTGCTGTCACCGAATGGGTGGATTTCCAATCATTGACCACAAAAGACATAACAGAAGACAGCAGAGTGTAGATTCAGCAGACAGAACCGAGTGGCCAGCAGACACATAAATGCTTGGCCAAAAGCCTCCCGACTTTTGTAAAAATGTCCAATAACGCATAAGATGTTTTCCAACAGAAGAACCGCCCAGTAAACTTGTCCATTATCATTAGGTTGTCAGAGCAACACTAAGTAGGTTCAAATTTGCTGAAAAGTAAGCCGATAAATCACCTATAGTCAACGTTGGAATGTGACACATTTACTGGATATTTTTGTTAATCTGCTTCAGTTTTGATGATATCTATGAAAACTAGATACATGTGACATTGACAATAATAGGTCAGTTTTAGTTTCAGATATGAGGGGCTTTTTGATTCGTTTGTTTTTGATTGATCCCTGCATGTAGTGCCAGTAAGGTGACTCCTTACTGTGGCCTGTGGCCGCTCCAACTGACTTGTGATTTCTGTCACTTGTATGACAGCACACAAACGGACACACACTTGCATTCCTGTCATTGTGGGGAGTCCAGCTGACTCTCATTTCCTTGTAATTAATGGTTCACATCTCAAGTCCGACCAAAGGGGAAAACAGCCTGAAACTCATATCACACAAAGTGTCTGAGCACATGAGGTTCACTGTTTCATTTATTTCGGCACTTTGAGGGTTACTATCTCTACTGAGGACATTTCTCAAAGTGATAAGAAAACCAGAGCAGGCAAACATGCCGGCTATTTTTAACGTAAATCTGAGTCACTTTAATTGTGAACTTCGGCTGAACAGCCATGTGAGACGTTTATCATCTAGGCTGGAGCTCTGGAACTTGTCTGGCTTGAGCACCCACCACCCCCCTCCCCCACCCCCACCAAAGTCAGATTGCAAAGTTATCAGTGAACAACCGAGATACCTGGAAGACATCTTGGGTTTCCATTCCATCAGATTAGGGACCGATTTGTTCCCTCAAAAACCAAACCAAAGCAAGCTGTTCTTCACTGAATCGAAAGCCACTCATTGCCAAAACTATGTTCTAAAAGCAAACTGCGACCATACATATATACATCTTTCTATTTTCTGGAACTGCTTATCAAAGCAACATTAAGCTACACATGCATGATTTATAAATCATCATTTAGTTACTTAAACTATGTTGGATGAACTGATACTGTCACATGCAGATGGTACCTAATTATCTGAACGCTAAATGGATCAAAGTAAAAAAACTCCACTCTGTTCTGCTTTACAAAGTACAGCCAACCGCAGGATGGGGGCAGACAGACTTTCATAACCTCGGCATAATGCGGGAGGCATGATGGCAACGGAAACGGCCGCCAAGGGAAAATCCTGAGCGAGTCGATTGCCAGGCTGCAGGGAATGCTCAGTGTAATCGCGTTAACACTGTTCAATATAGAGACTAACTTGTCATCAGTGCCCATCCTGACGACTCTCAAAGAATAAAGGGGGTAGGTGGAGTCATTAATAGATTGACCAGGTGAGGACAAAAGGCTTCCCCCACTGAGAACTGCCCTCCATTTGTCAGATTTTAATTTAGATTAAGCATAACACACTGTACAACAGCTGCTATTAAAATCCCAGCAAATTGTCAGGCTGTCCCATTATAGCACATAAGCTACCTATCCGTAGTTCATTCTGTCGTGGTTCATAGCTCATTTCAGCCCCTGAAAATAATTATCCCAGCACATAGCTGACGTTTCATCCACCGATGTAAAATTCATGCTGTCATTTTTGGCTGACACAAATTGCATCATTTTGGCCCTACCTCTTTATGTCCACTGCGACTAGACGCGACTCTAAGAACAAAACGAGCCTCGGTCTGCATCTCTTTTATTGGGAAAAATCTGGATTTTCCAGTTGAATTGTGCCTTGGTCATAATGCCTCCAGCTATAGTACATAACATCAGGCTTAGTCAGTGTCCCCCACACAGGCTGGCCACTTTAGCAACGCTAATATTGTGTTGACATTCAGTTTCACAATAACAAGTGGCTGAATCACACAATCAAGTGAGAATGGAGAATCTATAAGCAAAATGAAAACTCAGTGGGCGTAATCAAAGCACACACACACAGGGTCAGTTAACGACAGTCTTTGGCAGTGTGAGAATAATTTTGGTCTATCACAGAAAAATGGAGTCAAATAAGTCTTGATTAACTTTATAAAGTTATCTGGACAGTTAGCAAGGAAATACTCCTCAAAAGAATAATGAAACTGTCATGTTAACATACACTAAATTAAAAGTGGCTGCTAATAATTACGGAAAATGTTTATGAAATGCGTTTCATAAAGGGAGGCTCTGCAGTCGGGTTACGCTGAATGTTCACTGTTTTTACAGCACTTATGAATTTGGTCAGAGTTCCCTCATACGTGATTGATCGTGATATCGTGATCGTCATATCCCTCTACAAACATGAGCATGGTGGAGTCGACGAGCCCCAGCTGTCTGCATGCAAGTCCTTTTTTCTGTCTTTTCAAGCTACCAGACATGTTTTAACCTTTTGACCACAGCAGTTTCGAATACCCTCAGAGCACCAGGGCACCGTGTGCAAGATTTATAGCAACGTTTCATAGGCAAAGATATGGGGGTGGGGGTGGGGTGACACAGTTAATACTACCCCGGAGAAACAAAACAGATAGAACATACCGTACATGCAAATGCATTTCACTCCATCAGCACGGCGTATGTACCTAATGCAGATTGGGTGGGTGTGCGGTTCAGGAAATGGGCCTCGGTTTCAAATAAAAGGCAGAAAGAAAAGGATTTGATTAAAAAAAGGTGGGGGGGTGCATGAGGACTGAAGGATAAAGAGGAGATGCACCTGACTGACTCTGAACAGAACGACGGCAACAGGGGGGTGCAAAGCTGGGACTGTATTTTAATTGGCAGTTTTCAGCGCACAAGCAAAGTTATATTATATTTAACCAGCAAACTGGCACTGCTCTCATAGTGGGCCTGTGCCAAGATGGCGGGATAAATGTGCCCCGGCGTAAACCACGCGGCCAAATCCTTCATGTCATTCGACGGCAGACCATAAACTGTCAGGCGCACTGAGGATGGATGCTGTCGGTCCCTCAGTCTGAAGTATGGTTAGGGGGCCGCTGACATCACCGACCTTCATCCCACTGTATACAAAAGGATATGGAATATGATTCCCCCACCCCCAGCCAGATGACAGTGAGCAAAACAAAACGGGGGAAAAAAAGGGGGACCTTCTGAGGTCTGATTAACCATCTGAGTCGCTGACACAAGGACTCCGAACAAAAGTAATCATTAAAGTAATCATTCCTAAGAGGCCTTAAACTGCCAGCTGATTACTGCCCTGCTCAGGAATCGCCACCCCTTTAAATCAATACAAATCAAGTACCAGCTTGAAACATAATTAGTAAAAAAAAAAAAATAAATAAATAAAAAAAATACAAATCCTTTCATATGCTATCAGATGGCATGGAGTAATTTAAGTCTGGCAGGAAATCACATTTTGGGCCACAAAGGATGTAGCGTGTAATGACATGGCAGGCAACCTACAGGTGGCAGTGTGGAGAATGTAGGTAACGCGAAACGTTTGCCGCATGTGTCTACCTGTATACACTATTTCAAGGGTCACATGACTGTGTTAAACGACATGCTGGAGAATTCACTGTTGTGGGAACGGGTAGGGTTGTTTTCCAAATCAATGGCTCCAGAACCGGAGCCCGAGATCAGCCGAGCAGATCCGTATGGCGCGGGCGATGACGGGCCCACCCAGAGCCGCTTCCGAACAAGTCGATCGGGTCCCGGCTGTACTGGGGAACGCCCTGCTCTGGAAGCGCAGACTTCTGGGAAGGAAACCAATCCCGCTTGTGTGGCGCTGTTTCCTGTCTGCTTGCGGGTCGATCCTGGAGCCGGGCGGGCTGCGAATCGCAGCGAGGCCGCCGGCGCGATCTGGCCATTAGACGTAGGAACTGGAGCAACCTGACACACCAAAGAGAAGAACAGACTGGACGGTTTCCAGCCCTGAGCGAACAAAAAGGACAACAGCGGCTCCGTTAATTCCCAGGATGCTGATTTACCATCAGGGGCAACGTGGAAGAATGATGAGAGCCGGTTATGGAAGCTGAGAACTAACATGCCGTCTCCCTATACGATAATCTGCGTGGGCGGGAACATATAGGAATCGGCTCCCTGAAGTGAGATGAAACATGAGAAAGGGTGAAGCAGAGCTGCTTTAAAAGGTAAAAAAAAAAATTAACACAGCACCACCCCCCCCCTTTATAAAAGCAGCCATGGACAGTCAAATATATGAAAAACTGATATGGCTAATCTTCATGCTAAAAATGTATTTTGGAATGTTTTCCGCGGCTGTCGTGTGCTGCAGCATGTGGCCGTTTCTGAAGGTGAGGATAAGACTGATTGATTGGGACAGCTGCAGCGCTTTTGGTCTGACAAGCAACAGCAATGAGGATTCAGGGGTCAAGGCACCCTTATCTGCTACCTAAATATTTAAAATTCCCTGCAAATGCGAAAAATATATATACATGAAATATATAGTCTAAATAACATCTATCTATCTATCTATCTATCTATCTATCTATCTATCTATCTATCTATCTATCTATCTATCTATCTGTCTATCTGTCTATCTGTCTGTCTGTCTGTCTGTCTGTCTGTGTAATCATCAGGGAGCTTTTCAAATGTTCAAGTTTATCATTTTTGAGCAGGCACTGAAAAAGACAACTTGATGACATTGAGGCCAGAGGACCTATTCAAAGGGCCTTTTGAAGATGAGGCCTGATGAGCGATCGGTTGACTGGCCACAGGTACACACAGAGTAGCCACCTGCTCCTCTGTTTCTCTCTCCCAGCAGACACTGAGGGTGGGAGGGAGGAGGGGGGTGGGGGTGAGGAGCAAGAACAGCCCACGTACTGGTGACTGAGCGAAAATATACAAGGGGATTAGATGGACGTCAGCTGGTGTCCTAATTCTTCAGCCCCCCCCCACCTCCCTTCCCCCCAAACCCATGCCTGAAGGCAAACATGAGGAGTAATTTGGTGCCAAGAGTCGATGTTGCTCTTTCACGCACGTGAGGGCAGAGTGACCCCTTACGCGGAGGGGGGGAGGGGGTCTTATTAGCTTAGGTCTGCCGGCTCAGTTTACGTTAGCTGATCAATTTTTTAACGACCCAGTGTGATTCGGCTCCAAATGACAGAGAGCCACATTTTATCCGCAGTGGTGCATTATACTCGCTGGATATTAAACCTCTAATCTCAAATCTCAAATTAATGCAATTCTGCCCCTTTCTCGTTTTGCACTAATTCTCTTTCTTCCAGAGGGCTCCACACCATTAGGTTAACATTTAGAAGGGCTGTAAATGAGGAATTAAGCGGGAATATGAGTGCGGGCAGTGTTCCCTAACCTGGGTTAGTGCTGCCATAGTCAGTCAGGTTTGGTCACTGTGTCATACAGAAAGCTTTCCAGTTTTCTCGTGAATTTTGCTCAATTCATTACCTGATGGTAAATTTCATTCAACTTTGCTGGGTGGTTCAGAATCTAAAAACATGGGAGTTTGAACAGTAATTTCTGTCTAGGCGCTAAGATGATGTCAACAGGGGAGCCAAGCCTCGGAGTGGCGTTTATTCATTACTCCAGTCGAGTAACAAGTTAGGAGACCGGTCACTCGTTCCCCCAGCTCTGCTCACAAAACGTGGTTTCCGGCGAGCATCCAGGAGCTGGCTTTTAGCGAATGCTGAGTCGCCCTGGAAACGGCAGTGCCTACTGCCCTTTTTCAGCAAATAGTGAAACGCATGGACAGAGATCAGCTCTGCAAACACATCAGGCAGGACGTCGCAACATCGGCCAAGTGGATCTGAGGAAAATTGTTGCCCTACCCAGGGTGTAAGCGGAAAATGCCATTAGCAGTGCATTTTAATGAAGCAGAATTTTACAACTAATGAATAAATATATAAATTCTATGTAATCAGTCACATTTTGAAGCCAGGTTTGATGTGGGATCACAACACTGTGACAATGAAAGGAATGATGAAGTAATGCATTTTGGGTACTATGCAGGAACACCGTGAGGGGGCACAGCAGAGACGAGGGGGTGGGTGAGAATGGGAGGCTGAATAAAGGACATATTTTCTTCCAGTGTGGAGCTTCTCTCACAAAAGCATTAGGCTGATATACAAAAGCCTGGTCGGTGTCACCATCCCCCCCACCTCCGCCCCCTTTCCAGAGAGGTAGCCACACAAAAAGCACTTTAAAGAGACACGCGGTCCTTAGCGCAGGGAGTTAACCTGCCCTCCCTACAAGCCCTGCAGAGATATCAGGTTTCCCGAATGAAAAGTAGACAGCAGCACTGGACACAGTGATACATGTTGTGGGAAAAGGCAGTGCCCGCAAACCGCCATGCCGCTCCCAGCTCCGCCCATTACATCTGATTGGCCTTCCAAGTGGCCGCCTCCCACCAGACAATGACAGCCTTTGGAGTACTAAGGCTGGCATCTCCGGTTACCTTTACACAAGAAAAGGGACAACAAGCACATGGATTTCTTCGCTTAAGTTACAGCGCTTACAAAAAAAAAAAAGTGCAGGCTCAAAGAAAATGAGGCCCACCCCCCAGAGTGCTCATTTGCATACCGTCACAGTGGGGGCCAAAGGTCGTGCACATCATGCAATCCCTCTGAGCCTTGCCAGAGAATAGGGCTCCCTGGGCACCGCCGATAGCTACGCTGGGGGGTCCCCAGGGCCTGCGCTCGGCTCCCATCACCGCCCCCCCCGCTACACCGTGGCCACACTGTTCCCACTGTACCTGAAAGGTATCCTCGGCCTCAGTGCAGAAATCCAACCCGACGGAGGCGGAGATGCTGTTACGAACACAAAGAGGGCCTCTCCTTGGCCAGTGAAAGGAGAAATTTCCCAGAGTTCTGTGGGCAAATGCTACCCAAGAGCGCATGATAAAGACTTATCACAAGAGGCTCCTTGGGGGGGAGGGCTGGAGATATTTAAATAAAATAATAGTTTTTTCTCTCTTCTGCAAACGACTCCAAATTTTTAAATAATTTTGAATAATCCCGCATAGCCTGGGAAAGGCACTGAGACTCAACCAGCCTTCCTCTGCTACAGCCCTGGTTATAATAAGCACTGCCTTAGCACTGTGCCTGACCCAAATAAAAGGGACCGCAAAGCATAAATGACCCTGACAGGAGCTTTCTGAGCAGGCATTTGAGCAGCCATCTAAGCAGGCATATGAGCAGACACCCAAAGACCTCTGCCTTTTGTTAATTCAGAACTTGCTTTTATGCCCACAACACGTGCAGTGTTTAGGAAGCCTGCTGCTGTTTTGCTAAACCTTCGCAGTTGTGTGTGTGTGCATGTGTGCATGCTCTCGCCTAATCCTCTGTCTCACAAAGGCCCCCTGTGCACTAGGGTTTACTCATTAATAGCTTAGCCCATGCTGACATGTTACAAGGGAGGAACAGGAAATGATACCTGTGGCAGCCCCAGGACAGCAGGACACAGTTGCGTCACAGTCCTGAAACTCAGTGACAGACTCACAAGGATAATGGAATCAGGAGGACAGTAGGTCGGATGGGATCGGGGCTCCATATAGAGTAGCTGGCATATGGAAAAACTGCAACAATCCAAAACTAAAATTTGCCAAATCTTTGGGGAAGCATCGATTTTCCTTCCAACCTGAGAGTAACACCACAATTAGACGACCGTTCCATGTAAAATAATGTTTCTGCAAATGGTGCATAATGCTTTCTTTAAATATTTTCCCTTCAACATTCAATTGGATGGAAAGACTACCTAGGAAACAAAAAAAAACCATCTCCCACAAATATAGCCGAGCATGGAGGCCGAAAAGAGGTGTTGGGTCGTCAACGACGGAGTGCCCTGCGGGTCTCATGATGAGCCTTCCAGGTTTCTCATCTGATTAAACGTCCAGCCCCCTGACTCTAAGTGTAGGTCTGTTAGGAACATTGAAGACGTTTATTACTGCACCAGAAACCTGGTCATCAGTGGCGGCCAGGTCCTGCCCACGTTTTATTAGCTCCGCCCCATGGCGCTCAGTCAGACAGAATCCCCAGAGAGTCTCCGGTTTGGTGCCTGTTTGCAACCAGTGCGGCTTTCCTGTGCCGTGCACACACGCCTGCGCGCATCATCGCAATAACTTTCACTGCTTTTTTTTCTTTCTTTTAATCGCTCCGGGCCATGGAGCTCGTTTGGCAGTGCCTTACGTGCTATACGGAAAATTATAAATGTGCAGTTACACAGCTTCAAAACCCAACTTTAAAGTGAAGCATTTTTTTCTCAAAGCAATTTAATCTTGCTAATCATCAACTATCCAGCCTGAAGCAAGGAAGGTTTGTTTGTAAAGGGCAAAAAGGCAATAAAATTTTTATCGCTTGTAAACAATGTAAAAATTAAATTATTAAGAATCAACAGCGCCCTTTAACTCTGATGCGGCTGAATGGAGCGATGTGCCCATTGGGAGAAAATGAAAGTGGTGGCTGAGACCAATTCTGGTCGCTCTTGGCAACCCACAGCACGCAAACATACTCCCCACTGGTCTGTGCTTAGGTGAGCCCCTTCCCCCTACCGTGACACCACGATGTCAGCTGTGTCGAATCCATCAGAGACGCTGGGGGGAAGCCAATATGGAAACCAGCAGAATCTCCAGATTCCAAAACCCACGGGGCCAGGATAGCAGAAAGAATACTGCAGAAATGTTTCTATAACAGAGGTTGTTACCATAAAAAGCACACACTCCACCTCATTGTCTAAACAGCTCCCTTTGTGACGGAGGCATTCTGATAATAACTCTGGACGCCGGATGTGAACCTAAGCCTTCTGCGTCCAAGCCGAAACCGGAAAAAGAAAAGCTGCATCTCTAAGACAATGTTCCTGCCAGTGGAGAGTGACCAATCGATTATCCCGGGCTCAAACTAAAAGGTGGGCAAAATGTTTTCGCTACTTGACGTGTGGGTGTTCAGAGGAGCCTCAGCAAAAACGAACCCTCAAAGTGCAAAGTGAGAGACCATGAAATGGTTCTGAGTAGTCTTGGGCAAAAACCCTTCACCCCCTGAAAAGAGGAATTTGTATAAACACAGCAGAGCACACCCTGTCTTGAAGTGTTTTAGGACCTGAAAGCGCTGAATTGCAGCACCGGAAGATTGAGGGGAGCACTTTACAATAACAAACCTGCACGATGACGTGAAAAAACACACAGAGGCAACTTCAAAGTTTACCGAGGGGTGGCTCGTGCTCACAACTACGTCAGAAGACACCTGCAGATCTAACAACAGCTGTCACTTCCCTGTCAAACATTTTATCTGGCTGACTGTTTGAGACAGACTGTGAGGGTCAGCGCCTCCAGAATCTCCGCCCGAAAAGAAGAGTAACACCTCACAGCAAAGAGATGTAGAAACGCAAAGCAGAGGGTTCAATCAAATATAATATGCACACACATACACACATGCCTTTGATGTGCATATTTATCTGCACAAAATAAAAATCGGCCGACATAGGGGCTTCTAAACATTCATTTTTGTTTGTGATGACGGATGTCAGCCGGCCCTCACGGCGATGGGATACAGCCAAGGCCATGCATTGGGGAGTCCGGGGATTTCGAAGCAGTGGGTCAGTGGTTCACGGTCAGGGCGGCTTTCACAGTAGGGTAGACAACGCCTGGAGATAAGCGTGCACTCGTACAAGGTCCTGCTCTGTTTTTACAGTGCTCCCTTTTACATGAGAAACGATCAAAGCAACAGTAGCTGAACACATCTGCAGAACATTACGCTGCTTTAAGGTTATGCTAACGCTAATTCCTAACACATGCCCTCATTAGTTTTGCGTGATATGTGAACAGAACATTCCACATTTCCTTTCTTTTTTTTTCGTTGTTATTACTGCTCCTTCTTTCTCCCCACCCTGAAGAACAGCTTACTGAAGAGTTTCTGGCAGGGGCCAAAGAGCTGGGCCCAGCAGTTGTGCTTGGTAACAGAGCGAATGTTCCTGAGCAGGCCCAGCACATGTCAGCATCATTCCGGCGTAGCTTCGCCTACGGTTCTGTCACACAGCTGTCATGGGACAGGTTGTGGGCTCCGGTTGCATGAGAAAAACCCACCACGGAGACGGGCATTTCTAGAGAAGAAACCCAGGAATGATATTAAAAAAGAAAAACAGCATGTGTCTTAGGTGCCATGGACAAGTTTAACCCAGTCAGCGAGCAAATGCTCTTGCGATGAAAAAAAGAAACAAATGGTGTCTGAGTGCCCTCCCACTGTCTCCTTCATGGAGGAGAACATCAGCGACACCGCTGCACACAACATTGCTGGCTACCTCATAAATGCCACCAGTGATCACGGCAGGATTAAGGCATCTCCCAGGAGGCTCCCAAGTGGGATGTTTCTTCCGTTGGCACGAAACTCTCTAACGCTCAATGGCGAATGTGCTGGGGTGTGACGGATCACATGGCCACGCCGTCCTTCAATTTGGTTTGCGACAGACTGCAAAGCCAGCTGCCGGGGATTACCGAAATTCCCCGACCTTTTTTCTCAGCAGCCATTTTGGAAGCGAGGAAGAGGAAAAAGAAGAAGATAAAGAACAGTTATGGAGCAGTTTTCACCCCAAACCGGCAGAGGCGTTCGCGGCTGGGATGCCGAGCCGGGGCCCCACATCATGAATCGACACCTCCAAGTGTGGAAAGTTCCATAAAAAAGTGTTAGTGGGCCATTAATTTGCACATTAGTGGGACGGATCCTAGGCTGGATGCAGGGTGTTCCTACTTTGTCCCATATTCTCAGAATCGTTTGCCCCAGATGGAAGTGACATGCAAATCGCAGAAAACAAATAACCTTAGCTAAGGCTGAGCGAGAATTATCTGTGGTGGTAAATAAACTGCATGTCATTTCATATTCTCTGGCCAACTGTTTCTACCGCCCTGTTCCCATATCCACCGCAAATATGTCGGCTGCCAAAATCCACATTAGGTCTCACAAACTGTCTGCGTTGCATTTTTCGCACCTACACTTGCAGCTATCAAATCTCAGGACAGTGTATGTTGGAGGCAATAATCGCGTAGCTATTCACTACGAAAAAGCAGGCAAATGAAGCAGACATAGGTCACATGATATAGCTGGACCTATCTTATCTGGCGTTATTACCTCCATCCGCACCCCCCTGTTCACCCCACTGGGATTAGAGGGTCTGTTTATTATCATGGTCCCCGTAGTGCGAATTCAGAACGGAGCCCAAAATAAACTGCGAATGCACCCTAGCTTCGCCCAGCTAGTGGCTGTGAAATTCAGCGCACCGGTGTCGAGGCGCAGCGGGTTGGCGTCAGGGGTTGGGCCACCATTCCGCAGGGGTGTGCGACATACGGGTTGAATTCTTACGGACTTTCGCATCATGGTGAGCGTCCTGTGCTGGATAACTAACCAAAGGCTACCGTCTGCTCCAGAGACGGGGGTTCCTGCATTTTCCGTGTCAGCGATATTCACGACTGAATGGATGTTTTTTTTTCCCACTAAAGTGCTTCATAAAACAAATCGAGCTCTGGTACAGCTTTGGTCCCAGTTTTGTCCCATTCATCAGGTTAATAACCCCTTTTTTAGCACAAAGCTAAAAGAAGCATCTTGGTTTTAAAAATGTGCGGTCAGAATCAACTGTTGTTATAGAGGTTTCTGGGTTCCTGTGCTTTTGTCTGGAAAGCGAAATGTAAGTTTAAGAACTTATACGAAGGAAAAAAGACATTGGAAACTATTTTTTAAGCAAGATAAGTCTCGGCACAAATAAAAAGGTGCTTCCTACTCAGCGAAAAAACCATTCATGTCTGAAACTTGTAACTAGGCAGCAATGCTTGAGGTCAGACCAAACAGATTCCTCAGCAGTTTTCACCCCCTACTGACATTCTCTGAATAGCTGCTGATACTGACTGGCTCTCTCTCTTTCTCTCTCTCCCCCCCCCCCGTTTTTAATTCTGATCATAATTAGAGACAGGCTGAGTAAAAAGGTCTGTTCAGTCCACCACTGCAGAGTAAGCCGGAGTCGAATTCCTGCCCTGAAAAATCCGTTAGCGCCTGCCGTGAACTTCACTCGCCTTCGGTCTGTGGTCGACCACAAGCCCAAACTAATGTCGCAGCCTTCCAGAGTGAGAACCCAAAAACAACTTCAACTCCACAGCAATTTCCGTGTCCATGACATTGCTCTTGCCACAAATGAAAGGCAATATGAATTAATTATTTACTGTTGGCCTTAGTGTCTTAGTTCTCTGCTAAAAATGATTATGGACCTAAAAGGAACTAAACCCCAACTGAATAGAAAATACACCCCTTCCCCACTGGCCATGAACAAATAATTTGTATTTTTAAGAGACTCAGCCTACATTATGTAGAATGAAATATGAGGAACCTGGTTAATAGGAACCTTCCTATGCCTTTCATTAATTACAGCTTAATTATGAATTACGCTTCCTGCAAACTGAAGGACATGAATTTCGGCATCATAAAGAGGCCATTTACCTGCCTATGAATATTCTGACACTGTCTACAAACTCATTTCCCCATCAAAGGTGGGTGTCACGCTGGGTCAAGCATGGGAGTTTGAGCCGCAGTCATGCGGCTCTCCCTGGCTGCCAGTGATATTAAAATGCCCGCAGGTGGACCAGGCGGCTGCGGGGAAGTCCCGTTCATCTGGCCGCACTCAAGGGTGCTTGTGTTGAGAGACTGGGGGGGGGGGGGGGGGGGGTTAAAGAACCGGCGGGGCACGCGCGGGGGCAGGTGGGGGGGTCCGGGTTTATTTA
>JAODJX010000001.1:17968050-17988551 GCA_026776945.1 Isichthys henryi | reverse complement strand
TAGAACCGGCGGCGACAGCTCGTCTGCAGGTGGGGGGTGCCTGGATGATGTAATAACACGGTGAGGAGCACACAGCGGGCCACGTTCTTGAGGAGTTGCTGTTTTTTGACAGGACGCCCCCTCAGCCTAACCTCCTCGCTTCAATTACATCGGCTGGCCCACACCCCCTTCAGGTGCGCTGACGGGTTAATCCCACATTTACTACACGAAGGAATATAGCGAGAGGGGTGGGTTTAGTCCCCTACCTCCACACGACTTATCATTACCCGTTTGGCTTTCTCATTTTCTTTGGGCTCCAACAGACCTATCTCATTACACCGGCGCGGCCGCCTGCAAGAAAGTCCGTAATGTAGCGCAATTTGTTGCTATAGCTCTAACACTTCATAATACTTGCTATAAAGAGCTGTCAAATTTAAGTGGGCGCACTCAGATTGTATCTTGAGCACCACGAGATGACTCGGAGCTAAGCCGAGGGCCGGAGCGCTCCAACGAGCCCCATCCGAGCCCCATCCGAGCGCTCCTCTGCTGAGGATTCCCGCCGGCTTTCTACTTCCAAAATAAAACGCTGGATTCCAGCACAAAACAATTTTAGCTGAAGTGAAGAAACAGACAAAAATCGGGGGAGGGGCGCACACAACCGAAACACAATATTGCAAAGGGAGGGGGGGGGAGTGTATCGTGAACCACCAGTGGCAGGGATACGGTGCCCTTTGTGGAGGAGGAGAGTAGAAGGGGAATGGTGTTATTTTCCATGTCGACCAACCCGCCCCCACACCAGCACTTTACCATCAGAGTGGAATCCCACAAATGTCCCTCCCCCCCACTAAAACAAATATTCCATGCCATAGTGCTGGCCGCACATGTCATCTGGGTGATGTCCAGAGTCGGATGGCCTGTCAATGGCCGACACGGATGCTGCTTACATGGCGGCTAAAAGTGTAGGTGGGGAACACCGGCAGTGCCCAGAGTTACGGACACGGACACTAAGGCGCTGATGCTACTGGCTTTGACAGCACACTTATCTTTGCTTCTTCCCAGAATCTCCTTTTCTTCCTTGCATAAAAACACGAAAGTGAAGCTCACGCTCTGCTTCCGACGCCCCGCTCCTGTAGACTCGCGGGCCCCAGTGTATTTTAAGCTGCCAAACAGACTGGGATGAAAGATGAAAGGAACAGCCACCTCCTACTGTACAGGGCGAACAGTGGCCTTCTAGCGGACTCCTGGGCGGCTCTGCCTGATTCGAGTAAATGTCAATAAAAATCACGAAGATGACAAGGATCAAAATAAACAGGGGTCTGGAAGAGCCATCGCCGTGATTCGGCGAGCGGTATCGGCCTCCTGGCACTGGCTCCCAGCTCCGCTGCCAGTCGCTTGGTTTGGCCTGCGGGCACTGCAGCCATCTTCTCCACGTAATGGGCTAATTATACGGTGAGGATGGGCCCGCAGACGCGGAAATGAGACAAGAAACCATGGAAACTGCTGGCAAACGATGACGCCGGTCTCAGGAGGAATGGAGCGGCTGTACACGTCCCCGCCGTCCTCCTCGCAGCCCAGCGTCTCTAATGGAAGATTATTAATATTACCCGGCTTATTTGGCTGCTTCCAGAGTGAAGCACACAGACAGTAACTTCATGCGTCCTTATAAAACTGGATACAAGTTCATCTCTGTACCCGGATGCCAGCTTAGTTCCAGACACAGTGCTTACACAGGGGCACTACAGTTGTGAAAACCTGAGATTATGGTATACCTCAGGCCCGTAGCCAGAAATAAATTCCAGTGGGGTCCCCACTCTGGGTGATTCTGCCAAATCACCAACTCTGGGGGAGCAAGTGGGGATGTCCCTCTCCGTAAATTTCACGAACTGCGGAGATAAGCAAATTTTGATAGTGATTGAAACCTTATTATTTTTGTGTTTGGCTGCGTCTCTGATCAGTAGCAAACAAGTCGTGGAAGGAGGGGGAATCAAACCTGTAATTTTACTACATGGGCAAATGTACATGTCTTTACTACAGAAACATGGGACAACATACTCAGACAAGCATATATTGTACTCTGCGGTAAGGCTTCATGGTTAACCACGACCTTAGGAAGCGAAAAATGTGCCAAAGCGTCAATGTGTATACACACACAGACACACACACACACAGACACACACACACACACAGACACACACACACACAGACACACACACACAGACACACACAGACACACACACACACAGACACACACACTCCACAGCTGAGCCTACCTCTCCAAAAGCTACTGAGTTTAACACAGCTTTCACAGCTGCTCCTAGAATTCAAACCTGCAACTTCCTGGTCCTTTTTCACTGCACTATTTAGCTTCTTCGAACGTGGTGGCAGATTTAGGGATAGTGAACATCTTTCTTTGTAAACTGTACAGAGACCCTGTGCTCATACCTGTGTCCAGGAGTCACCTTTGGAACGCATGTGTGCATCTCGATCTTCACATGACAGCACCTTGCCGAGATGTCATTATTTCTTCAGTGTAACACGCGTACTGGAATTCATCTCCTGTCCGAGGCGCACTGTATGAGGCAGATGCCTCATTATTGACAGCTAAGACTAGCACTCTCTCAGCTACCACACATGCAGACTCCCCCCACCACTGGTAATTTTAACATTTAAAGGGACCAATTGTATGATGTGGAGCATCTCCCTTGTGCTGCCCAGTTCGCAGCAGATCAAACTTGGGATTCTTCAGCCCCCCACTTCTGGGCGCCCACAGCGAAATATCCCAGGATTCATAATAATAAAAGCAACCGAATCCGTCAGCCACCATCAGGCCGCTTATCTGGGAACTGGGGCACAGACTCCATTACACTGTATTGATCAGTCCAAAGGAAGACCCAGAATTTATCGATCCTCTAAAAAAGAGAAAAAATGGGTCAGTAAATACCATTATACTGATTTAGCAAAAATATGCCATATGTTGCATTTCTAACTACTATGGACACAAGCTGTCATGAAATGCAGAATCGTTACTTGTCAGTCTCATTAGAAATGGTAGAACTCGACAAAGTGTTTTTTGATTCTTGACTCGATCCTTAAAACGAGGGCTGGATCAGCCAAGTTTTAATTATGGACCTTATTTCTACCAAACCATTAATTATTCAAACCGTTCCTGCTGCTTCAATTAAATAATTAAGAACCCATGTCCCCCTTTTTTATAGATAAGTCACAGGCATGAAATCTGCACAACAAAAATATCAATTTTATATTAAAGACGAGTTAACTTCTGAAGAATTACTAATCCAGTCGAAGTTTAAAGGGATTTCATTTCAGTGTGTAGGAGAAATTAGAGCCTTTGATTGTTTGCAGCCCTTATCAAGGGCCACAGTCAATTTCATCGCCTTTTCATGTTCTCCCTTGTAGCAGCTGGATTATCGTTAGCGCTGGCATTTCACAGAACGGGCAGTCAAGCTGCGTTGACCAACATGCAAATAACATTGGAGCATGAAGAAATGTTGCGGTGGTTGGTTGGAGGGGCGCGACCCAAAACTACGTCCTTCTCACACAGATGAGCTTATTTTTTGTTCATTTTGCCACACAAGCGTAGGGAAGTTTCAGTGCATCGGCGAGAGCTGCTGCATTTCAGGTGCGGCCTTGTGAGGGTAGCTTGCGTGTGTGTGCACGCGTGTGTGCGTGTGTGCATTCAAGGCGCCACACCCGCTCCACATTTAGCCAGGCACACAGTACCTTGTGCGGTTGAATTATGGCTCGAGGTGGCTCAGTCTGAACTGTAATCAACATAAATGCCAATGAAAATGCCTCAGTTATTGTGGCTAAAGTAGAGCAGAGGCAGCCAATCTTATCCGCAAAGGCCCAGTGTCTGTGGAGGTTTTTGGGACAACCATTAGGTCATCTGTTTAAACCCAGGTGTGAATAATCTTCAGCCAATCAGCCTTCAAATTAATAATCTAATTAGGGAGTTCCAGCAAAAACCTGCACACACAACGGCCCTTTCTGGATAAGACTGACCACCCTTGAAATAGAGGATCAGCCTTTTTTCTAACCAACCATGAATGCTTAATGAGCGTACTCTGAAGTGAGGAATGTGGTAGAGGGGAGAGAAATGTTTAATGGAGATAGGCAGCCAGGGATGGGGTAGCCTGAGCTCTGGCTCGGCCTGGCCTCCGGACACGGTCATTAAGCTACTAGGGAGGAAGAGCGTCCTCACATTTTTATCTACAGGTGGATGCTTGGCAGGCTGTGAAACTCAAAAGCTCTGTATACGGGCACTTAAACCCCAGCATGTGAGGGGTGCAGGAACTCTGTTCTTGCCCGACGTCAGGACGTCGACGCGCAGGCAGAAACTTGGCACTTCTCTGCAGTGTGAGCAGCGATGCATGCAAACAGAATATCCTGTAATTGCTTCTTAATCTCACAGCTGTCGTGGGGCAGCACTGGGGAGTTAAACTGGGTTTCTGAGAAGAAATCTGCCGGAGTTTCATAGCCCTGGCGTATTTTCCTCCTCAAAGAGAGGATGCGGATCTGGTTACCCCTCTCCCGGCCAACCTGTTCAGCAGGACATTGTCTCCCAGATCCCGTTAAGGGTGTCACGTGTTATCCTTTGGCAGCCCTCACACCAAAGAAGGGCAAACGGGTCAGTGTATCTACACAATAGTGTGGGAACAACCAGCAAGAGGCACAATGGCTAAGGACCTTGGTCTTGCTGTTGTACCCTAAAACTCAAGCACTTGACAAAAAGAAAAAAACCTACAAGTGTGTAAATAATCTGACAGCAATCACTTTGTATATAAGTGTCTGTTAGGCAGCAAAAGTGAACTAAGTTCTCTGAAAGGGGGATTTTCTATTTATGAACAACAAGCACAATCACTTTTTGAAAAAGTCAAGAAAAGGCACTGACTGAACAAGCAGGCACCCAGATCTCATCCTCCAGGCTAAAATAAGCTACTCTTTTTGCCAGAAGTATCAATAAATAATGAGCTCACAGTTTGCCGAAAGGCTGAACTTCAACAAGAAGTACTGCGGGAAGAAAAACAAAAACAATCTGCTTGCATTCAGGATAATTAGTTAGATCTCCCAATAAGTGTTTCATAGGCAAATAACTGTCAGGAAGGTCAGTTTTGTTTAGAGGATGACATGTTGTTTCTTTGTTTGTTAATTGGTTCTGGGTTCACACAAGTAGCCAATTTGAGTATTACTATAAAGTCTGAAACTGTCCACACAAACCAGTTGTGCATGTAACTGCCTCTACTACCTGAGGTCTGCTTCAACTGGCTGTACCTCTCAAAGACAATCCCAATTTTGGAAACATATAGAAGAAGCACTGCAGTAATTCCAGCTGCTATATTCATCTTACATCAGTCGGGAATACAAATACCGTTCTGCTGACATGTACAAAAATAAGACCACCACTTCTTATTACTGTGACATGAGCTACGGGCTAAATGCATCGTCTTATAGAGTTTAAAGAAGTTTTTCTTTTCTTTCTCTTTTTCATTTTTCCAGACCAGTGTTGGGTTCCCACCGCCTGTGTAGAGAACACGACTAAGAAATTTTAGAAACGGAGGCACTACAGGTGGGGGTGGGAAGTTTCACTCAACCATATGGTTCGAAATGATTTTTCTTTCCGGCCGATGCGAACGCGGCGCTTTTTTCTCATCTCCTGTCTGAACAAACACGGAATGACAATAACCCGACCCGATGAAGTCTGTTCGCTTTTCAAAACCCGTCGAAGGACAACACACACACACAAAAATATATATATTTACCACTGAGGAGGAAGGTCCACCAGTCATGTAGTGAAAGGAGTGTCTTCTAAGACAAAGGCAGCATTCATTAGCAGATAAAGTTTTGTTAGTGCTTTCCCACACTGAGTGTGGCAGAAAGCCCCATCTAATAGGGTCCTTCAGAAATGACAAAGAATGTTGCTCCGTCGGAGAGCTGCAGAGGAAAGTAACAAAACCACAAAAAAAATCAAAGGAAGCCCCAGGACCCCAGTGGTGATAGCTCATCCACCAGTCAAAAGAAGAGAGAAAACAGAAGATCAAACGCTGACGCATACAGGTAACCGGCCAACTGAGCGGCTAGTCAGGCGACCAACCCCCTCGCCAAGCTCCCGTACCACCATCTGTGACTAAGAGCCCCAGTCAAGCTGTAAAATATGGGAGCCTGGTGTGAAATCCAGTGGCTGAGCTCTCCTTTTGTCTCCGAGGACGACAGCTCCGGCCCTCTGCCATTCCTCCAGGTTGCTGGTAGCGTTATTTCGGCTTCGGCTAAGTAGGCTCATCATGAAGACCTCCTTTATCACCGAGCTCCTGCCTCAGTGGAGGGGTGACGGGCGTGCGTGTTTGGGGGTGGGGGGGGATGGGTGTTCTTGCCAGTTGCCTGTGAATCCACAGGGGGCTGCAGCCACATGGCATACAGTAATCTCACCTCCCAGCCCCAAATGCATCCATGCAGTTGGGGCCCCTAGCCTCACCTTTTCGCCGCATAATCGCCCGGCCTGTGGTTCCTTTTTATCAACTCCTGAGGCTCGTGAAGCCCAAGATTACATGTTGTGCCTTGTGACGCTCTTATTATTCTGCATAATTACATCCAGCCAATTAATGCCCCCGGCACCTAGGGCAACGCTGGAGTCTTTCTTCCTCGCTTCATTAATTATTGGTGCGTGAGAATAAGCAGCACCACAGCCCAAAGCCGTGTTAAGCGCAAGGAGCACGATGTGTTGATACCCCCTTTGTTTTTCCCGGCTTCCCTTCGCAAGTGGGGTCTCTCCGCCGAGGTTGGATAGTGGAGTCAGTGCTTGACCCGTGTCTGGTTCCGCACCCCTGCTATTTGCTTGCGAAAGGCGTCACTTAAGACTAAAGCTCCAATTAGATATAATCGGAAGCCCCCCCTCCCCCCACTACCGGTGAGCTGGCAGGATCTTCTACGCTGTATCCAGCACTCACACGTTTCAGACAAACTAAATAAATGGCTGCAGTAAATGAAGGGTGCATTCTGGGAAAAAAAATAAATAAATAAACCACCATGGCACGGACATCTTATTATCATGCTAAATTAAAGGCAGTCCTTCTGCCTGAGGAAATACCTTCTATGAGGGTTGCTTCAGCGTGACTCGAAACATTTGTCAGCAATGACGATCACAGACTCTGTCCCAAAAGCCAGTTATTCCACGATACTTCCACAGAAGCGCTACGAAACCAAATATTAGCCTGCTCTCCGTGTCATAACGTTCGTCTCAGATTCTATGGGACACAGACCGGCCCGAAAATGAGACAAAGGTGCATGCTGTCCGGACCAATCCGGCTGACCTGCCATGGCTTCATCTGGAATTTAAAACACTGCGTCCTGGGAATCTTTCACTTTTATCAGTTTGACGCAAAGACAGACACATGTGCGAAGGCATGCGCTCGCTGAACTGTCCCATGCATACTGCAGAACAGCAGGGTGTGGCAAGAGGCCAAAAAAAAATAAAAAACAGGAAACAGGAAGAGATTTACCGCTTATAATTGGCTGGCCTTCGGACACCCTCTCTGCGACCACGGCATGGTACACGTCCTTCGTAAACCCAGCTTTGCAGGGTGAGGGGTCTTCACCCTCTGCAGAGATCTGTGAAGAAGTCACACATGGTTTTGTTATACCTTTGATTGCTATTATTATTATTATTTTACTATGATGCTCTTAATGGCCACCCTCGCCGTCTCCAGGTCACTTCCGAACTCGCCGTTGGTCACACAGCAGCATCTGTTGTTTTTTAAGTGAGCCGCAATTAGCGTAATGAGGCCAAAGGGTTAAGCATTTTGCCGGGGAGCCTGGCTATGCAAGAACAAACCCCATTTGTTCATTGGGAACAGACTGTAACGCGGGCTCGGGGCTCCTGATCACTGAGCATTTCTCCGTAGGACGTCGTTTTAAAGACTCGACACGGAAAGAAAATGAACGTGCAAGCGACAGCGGCGACCGTTCACTGTGCAAATGTGGCATAATTGCCGCATCTCGTCGGAAATTTTAAACCCACCGCTCTGGCTCTCTTTCACAAGAGCTTCTCCTCAGAGTCAAACACATCTCGCTATTGGCTGACCTCTGGCATTTGTTTTGTTGTTGTTCTTTTGTCGCAATTTTGATTGTTTTGTTCGTCTTGATAAATCTGAGTGTGCTCCTCACATTCTAGGAACCACTCTGGCGCAGCCCAGGGCACCATTATCCATGGCAGGCAGCCCTTGCTCCCTCGCTCCCAAATCCACGCTATTCAAAAGAGCCGTTGTACTCCAGCCCTCGAACGGCACACAATAGACCTACACATACCCCACCCCTTTTAAACCCAATCTGAAATTGCTGGACTTAACAAGAAACATTTCCTCCATAAACAATTTATTGGTTGTCTTCAACACTGACATTGTCATGGGCCTTTGTGTCCCTTTTTAAGTGAGGGAAGCCACACCCAGTCATGGGCAAGGAGTCTTTCGGCCGTCATGCTCTTTTATAGCAAGTGATATTGAAAACCATTCATATTAAGCTTTTTTGTATTATGTAAGTGAAATAAAAGAGACAACTGACTTGGTCAGTGATATCAAATATGAATGTTTTCCAAGTAACCAGTGGTATAAAATATCTATAAATCACTCATTTAAGCTAGAATGTATCAAAAATGAATGGAAATGTCACACCAACGTTATTGTGAAATACGTGGGATAAAGGAGCTTGAAATGATAAGGGTTGGAGAGGAGTGAATACCAGAACCAGAAAAAAAAAACTCCCATCTATTATGTTAATTGACATGCGGGGGTCGGGCTGGAGGTGCAGGGAGGGCTTTGAGGGGCGCGAGTTGGTGAAATCACAGACACGTTTGACCCGGACGAACCGAACTTTTAAGCGCAGCACCCATAGACACGGGCTCCATACAGCAGCTACTGACACCGCCGACCCCATTTCGACCTGGGACCCTTAGACAATGTGGCCCGAGCTCCAGGGCGATGCTGCTTTGTGGGTATTCGTGCCACTTGCCATTTTCAATCACTCGAATTTAAACTGGGTTAAATCGTGTTTATTACTAAACGGATTGCACAGCCACATACTGCACACAAGGGACAATGCAGACTCTTCTGTGCATACCACTTACTCCATATAAATGTCGTCTAACATTACTTTTTCGCAAACAAGTTATTACACGATAGAAATATTGTAAAACCGTAGCAAAAATTATCAGACAAAAGGTTATTAATCTCGATTTGTCGTAAAAGGGAATGATATGAATGAATTAAATTACTTTTCAGTTTAATGATATAGCCTTGTCTACGATCAAATGAAATTTACTCATTTATTCGCCCTGTGTAGTCAGCAACTCTCTGTACATAAGACAAAAACCGATATGTTTGTTTTCTGTAATTCTCCATCTTCTGAAAACTACCGAGTATCTTACGGGAAAGTGCTTCGCAGGCGACACAGAGGCTGCTCTCCGGCCATGAAAGCGCTTTCATTAGCCGATGTTGATTGCAGCCTTTTAAATGCGTAGCAACGTGTATATTCCCCATTAGCTCATCCTGCATGCCCGCAGGTCGCAAACAAGCGCCCTTTACACATCTGTGACTGTAAGTGAATCCGCCGGACCTCACAAAAGGCTGGGCAAACGGGAGGCTCGTTTATGTTAGTAATTCTTCCCAAAAGAGTCGTGTGACAAGCTTCACAATCAAGACCCCCCTCCCCAAGGAAGAAATAAACATAAATTTAGAACTGCAGGCCACTGAAAAAGCTCTAATTAAAAAGTAAGCACTTGCTTCCTATCCCGCGAACATGGGACATTTGGGGGAAAAAAAGAATATAGTATGTCGCTACCATGGACAGTAACTCTAAACAGCATAGCAGCTGAGGCTACGGACCTCTAATACTGTCCTACATGCCGGAATTTGCCATGTGCTCTACAAGAAAAATGCATTTTTAATTTTCCGAGTAAAATTTAGCAATAAGGAAAATATTTGGTGCATTTGAAACGCTAAAATCAACCAGAAACGGAATCATGTTTGCAACCGGCACAAACAGCCGGTTTCTGCGTTTTTGTGTCTGGCGTGTATATCTGAAAGCAACGCACGATGTCCCAAACCTATTATTTGTTATATTACAATAAATATATAAACTCATCCCACTAATATTTTACATATATTCAGAAAAAAACACTCTCTATCGGGAATGCTGAGACGGAGAAACGCTGAATCTTTACTGTATCGCATCGTCGGAGACTCGCCAAAGAAGCCAGCGTAACTCCCCAACATTGTACGAAATCGCCGTTAAACAAACATTACCTGCAAAGCTGCCAGGAGCATCAGCAGGGCGCTTCCTGTAAGGTACATGGTTTTAGTATCCACTTTCTGCAGTCGGGGATAAAATGCTCCTTCCCTTCTCGTTACAGAGATCCCTGAAACAAAGGTAGGACTGGGAGCACCATGAAGCAGCCTCCACCCAACGCTGTCCGCACCGTACTGAGATCGTTGTATGGTACTGAGGCTGCAAATCCCTTCCCAGGCTCACCAGTACAAAAAAGCCCTCCCAGACACCTCACTGTCTCTCCCTGCTGGTCGCATCGCCCATTTTCACATCATTCAGATTGATGGGTTCCCCCCCCCCTCTTAAATCTCCCCTGGCTTACATTAGTAACCCCTCCTCCTTAACAACAAAAAAGAATTTCTCCTTCCTTTATTATAACCCATCCAGGCCCACGCAATCCCACGGTTCGTTTAAAAGGGGGGTATAGAGACTTCTGCATTTCAAAACACGTATTAGCTCTGCTGTTTTAGGGTCTATTATTTGGAGGTATTGTTTGGTTAATCAGTTGCGAGTAGACTAGTTTTAAAGTGAATAAAGAAGACGGTAGGAAACAACGCGTGTTTTTAAATGTTAAGTAAACTGTTTCCGCTCCGCTTTTTACGTTTTCTGAAATAGCAAGTTAAACTAAAATTATCTGCTTGACCACCGTATAATAATGCGAAAATGATTATATCACTATCATTAATTCACCAGACACACATTTTAAACTATTTCAAGAATTTGTTGAAAAGGAATAATAAATTGCGTTTTCCATCAAAACGCCCCAAAGTCTTCCCAGATGCAGAATGAATTACCCTGGGGGAATCTTAACAGAGATTTAGCTGGAAGAAGCAGACATTTATCAAGCGATTTCAAATGCTTTCTCGGACATCTGGAGCAGTCCGGATCGTTCGCTAGCATTTCTGCCGCTACCGTACGGCTGCTGTGTCTCACCCATAGCAACGTAGCGGAGTGTGTTGCCGACAAGTTTAACGGTGTAAGAAACCAATCTGGAGTCATTTGAACATCCTACAGGAATGTCTGCTAGGGTGATCCGCGATGAGGAGAGTGATATAATAGGTAATGAAACTGTTGTCTGTGGCTGTTTGAGAGAGTGGATGGAGGGCAGGGTCGCAGGTTGGACCCGTCTGTTCTTACTGTTGAAGCCTTCACGTAACGGGGATGCTACACTTGACTGCCTGTCCGATGCTTCATGTGCGGCCGGCGCCGCATCTTTCTGGGTATAGCAAAGCCGATTTGCCAAGTCATCACATGTACGGAGAACATAAGCTGTGAGACTTTTCTCAGGCTCCCAGCTATCGGACTAGCTCGAACAGATAGGTATACCTGGTTTTCAGCTGTGCATCTCTATGGTAGACACAGTGTCAAGGACCAAATGTAGCCCTGTAATTGTGCCGCACAATGTACGTCTAATAGTTATTATAAATAGGCCTACTGCTGTGAATTTATAAATTAACTTAATTTCACGTTCCATCCACTTTAGAGGCCAGATTGTTTAAGATTATGCTTTTGTTGTACATTCCCAGGGCTTGAAGTGGGCCGTTTTTTTTTCTTCAGAGTATCAGGAATGTTTCTTGCATGCTGGTGTCCGTAGTGAATAACAAGTTGGCACCTGTTTTTTCTTACTTCATTCACTGTATATTCCATCACATATCAATAAATAACAGTGAATCGGCCTAATATGAACATAGCCCACGTATTATGCAGTTAACCTTAAAGAAGTTAAAGTATTGATGCTATTTCACTGGCATACAGGATCCGAGCCATACTGCAAAGAGCGACTAGTTACCATGCGGTTCCAGTTCGCTTCAGTTTTCCATTGCAGAAAGGTCGGCTCTGTAAAGGCGTCGCAGGCTTTGCAGAGCGACAGTGACGTAAACCCGAAGAGACACTTATTTACTGTTCATACATTGTACATAATTATTTGCTATATGTTAATTTCCGCAAGCACATCTGTGACAATCGCAGTGTTATGTTAACATCACACGCTAGAGGAATTAGCATTTACTTGCGTAAATTTGCATTACGAATCCATTCCTTTCATCTGTTTTTTAGTACTTTCCCAAATTCCGAGTTATTGGCAATGCACCGCGATGTGCGATGCTATTAGTAATGAATGCTACATAGAATATACCACTTTTCCTTTAGTCATTCCCTGCGCAAAACACCTGTATCTAAACCATTTCAATGAATCAGATGGTGGTGACACAACCAGCTCAGTTTGGTCATGCTTTCGATCCTGCTAATAGCGTCCTGTCAGCGTGCTTATGGCTCAGGTACGGCTGACGTACTTTGCGATAGAGAGTCGCTAATTCGCGGTATGGCTCAAGTTCCACGCAGTTCTTAGTGGCAGTGGAAAAGCTCCATAAATTAGAAAACGGCGAATTCCGTTAGAAACAAAATATCTGAAGAATGTCACAGCCGTAGGTGTAAAAGGTGCCATATGTGGCTCCTTTACATTTTCCCAATATCTTTATTTTAACTGGTGTAAATGCGCTACCCAGTGATCCTCCTTTCACAAGGAGGCCGCACTGCCATCTCACTGTGTTCATTTTCATACTCTCAGTTCTCCTTAATTTGCATCCTTGCAGATCAGTCTGAGCTATTACAGTACATTTATACAGCTACTTAGCATAATGTTTTATTATCGAAAGCAAGTTTACATTTATATGCATATATATATATATATAGAGAGAGAGAGATTCACAATTTGCTGCAAGATTTCTCCTGCTGTCATTGTAAACACAATTTTGTGCTTAAACTTGGGTAGGGCATAACAAACTTTTTCAGACAATTTTGAAACATTTCAAGGTGATACTGATTTTTTAGTTCCTCAAGTTAGGCCTACTGTTGAGGGGGGCAAGTGTTATATGGAAAGGGATTAAAACCTTCCTTGTTCAGTAAGGAGTGTATAGGAATTTGGGCTTGATTTTGAACCCTTAAACCATGTTTCCCAATCTGGTCCTTGGGGAGCCAGGGAGCTTGAAGGGAGCAAAAATGTGGGCTGTCTAACAAGGAGCTTGGAGGGAGCAAAAATGTGGGCTGTCTAACAAGGAGCTTGGAGGGAGCAAAAATGTGAACTGTCTGACAGACAGCTTGGAGGGAGCAAAAATGTGGGCTGTCTAACAAGGAGCTTGGAGGGAGCAAAAATGTGGGCTGTCTGACAGGGAGCTTGGAGGGAGCAAAAATGTGGGCTGTCTAACAAGGAGCTTGGAGGGAGCAAAAATGTGAACTGTCTGACAGACAGCTTGGAGGGAGCAAAAATGTGGGCTGTCTAACAAGGAGCTTGGAGGGAGCAAAAATGTGGGCTGTCTGACAGGGAGCTTGGAGGGAGCAAAAATGTGGACCAGCTGTGGGTCCCTGAGAACAACACTAAATGATTTGCTTTGTTAAGGATGCAATTATCAGGTCCTGAAAATCTTATTATTTAGTTTGATGTTCAAAATAATTAACGTTGTCATGTGAAACATCAGGGTTGTCTGTGGTATGAATTAATGGCCTTATCTCACGACACTTATAGTAATTAATTGTGATGTAATAACATGAGGTGTTCTCTTCTTATTTTATTGACAATGAGCAATAATTACATAAAATAAGCTTTATTTCCTCACTGCTTTCCGTATATTGCATTTGAGTCACTTTCACATAAAGACAATTTTAAGTCAGAACTGAATGCCAGCTTCGGATTGTAACAGGAAAATATTATTTTGTCTGAGTCAAAATAATGAAAATGCAATTAAGTAAAACCAAAATAGAACTGAAATTGTAAAATGCAAACACTGAAAGTATGAATCTTGTAAATGCCAGTTTTTAAAAAGCTAGATTTTAAATATGCTAAAGAAACAGACTGGAAAGAGAGTGGAAGAGTTTGGCTGTGCTAACAATGGGAGCCCCTCCTTCCAGAATCCAATTCGCGGTTGTGCTGGCGGATTTACGGGGAGTAATAAAACACTGGCCAGTATGGTCATAACTACCGTATAGCCACCAATTATAATTTTTTTAGCTAATGAGTATGACATGCTATATTCACCCCATTCTTGCAGTTTTATACTTACAGTGGTTACGCTAAAATGATGCTGTTTCAGGCCGTTTGTATAATTACGGCTATAGAATTTTAAATCATGAAAGTCTTCCCTTTAGAGGAGGTATGTGGGTTGTGCGTGGGCTATATAGAACGAGGCCAATTAAATGCTGGTTTATCGTGGGTAAATAGTGAGGCAGTAGCTTCCGTGTATCTCTTCTGATGTAAAAGTGGACATTGTGCTGGAATTATGTTAAATGTTGATGTTGTTGTTCAGTCTTATTAATTCATTATATAAGCATTGTTGTGTTGTCTTTACCTCATAATTGTACACTGTTATAGCTTTAAAATAAATGAACTGGATTTAAAACATTGAGCCATAATGCAGGCTTTGGGCAAAGATGTGGTTTAGTGGGACACGTAATTCAGTGCTAAAACGAACTCTCATTTCATTTGATGATTGAACGAATGAGTGGCTCATTACTGACAAAACTGTTGTTTGGCAATTTTTTCTCACTGCTAAACATACATCCATTGCCTATTTATTCCGGAGACTTTTTATGATCGATTCTCCTTCGTGACTAGCTATGCGCTTGTTTTCATTTGCCTGTTTGTTGACTTTCGTTTGTGTCATTCAATCAGGACGTCGCCAGAATATAGCTTTCAAACTCTCCATGCATTATTGTAACCAGAGTGCTCCGTATCAGAGGGAAATTACAATTGGAAAGCAGAAGGTCTCGCGGGTATCATGCTGAGGCAGAAGGGCGTCTGTTTTCTTTGCATTTCAAACTAAAAGCCTCTAGACTATAGACTGACTGATTTTCTTAGCTGCCACTGAGTGGACTGACAGAGTTCAAAGTGTTACTCATGCAGGGCCTTTTAACTAGAAGAGTAGGGACCAGGGCACACTGGAGGTGTGGTGTGTGCCTCGCAGCTGCGACACAAAAGCGCTGCGGCATGGTTCCCTCTGTTTGTCCGCACCACCTATATTGTTGCTGCAGTGCAGCTACTGCAAAGCCTATCTTTCTATACTGAGTTTCTACATTTACCTTTGATAATGGCCATCAGTAATTGAACATTTGATTCAGAGAAGTTATTTCTGCTGCATTGCGAAAATAGACACTCTCGCCTACTCAGTGTCCTGCATCACTGGAAAATTTCAGCGAGCGACACTTGTGCATTTCCTTTGCTTGAAATGGGTAATTAGAGGATGGAGCCATTTCAGCATTTATTTAATGTGCTTCTGGTCAGATGCTCATTCTTTCGGTTCATTTAATGCAAGAGTAACTTATGTGGGTGACAATGGTAATATGTTACTGCAATGAGGGACATGGTTTTGGGAAAAGCTGAGATGGGGTGGGGCTGTTTTCTTAGGTGACCTACAATTTGGTAGAAATTTACACCCCGTGTGGGTCGTCTGTCTTACACAGTCTGTCCCTCGATCCTCCAAAACACCTCAATGTCAAGATGACAGCTTGGACGAATCGCTTCCCCGGAGTTAAATATGTCCCTTGAAGGAAATTAGGCAAAAACTTTATACTGTTTAATGACCATGTTCATATCAGTGACAACTGAAATTTTTTACAGGAATGCTAATTTTCACAGGTCATTATTTTTCCATCCCAAGAGACCCCTTGGATTGGAGCCTAAATTAGCGACAAATGTCAGGGCTCCGGAAATGATTTAAACCCCCACACCACTGAACCATTTGTGATGGTATCATCTTCTTCGCTTTCTCTTTCTGGGCAAAAGTGACAGCTGAATAAATAAAAGAATATCCAGTGTACCACCTGTATTAGCAACAAAACAAGCTCCATTTGATTTAAATAAACATTGACAATGTAAGCGACATATTCTGCCGAAAGATTATAAACTTATGTTCTATCACGCTGTTGGGTATTATAATAGTTATAGCAGGAAATAATATTGAAGCAGACACACCTGGCATTAATTTTCAACACTTTGCCCAGTGATACATTTAATAGTCTGATGGTTTCTTCTCCCAAAATAGGCTTTAATGAAAGGAAGCACTTAACTAAAGCCTTTCTGTTAAAACTAAAATATTGCATTGTGCTGTTCTGCAGACATTTAACTTTCTTTGTACAATCTGTCCTCATTATTCTATTATTATTTTACATGATTCTAATGAACCTGTAATACTCCATCCATTTTATGAGTCATTAAATGCAGATACATATTTCTGCTTATATTACGCTTTACGCCGACATGCAAAGTCGCTTTAGTGTTAAAGCAGTATAAAGGACTTGCAAATTCCATCCATATTCCAGAAGTAGAAAATATGCCTAGTGGGGGGGGGGGTATTTTTATTTCTGTGTTACTTGCTATGGATGCTTTGATTATGTTTTTTAAAGATGGCTGTGTGTAGTGGGGGGGGGGGGCAATCAAAGAATTCAGAATCCGTGTTTGTGGGACAAACAGATACAGGTATAGTGTGGTTTATCTGAATTGGACGTACTGCACGTGAGGAATGAGTGGCTCCGGCTACTGTTAGAGACTCAGGTCATCAGGTTAGCATAGTAAAGAGTGTAAACCCTCGTCTGTTCCACACGGGACTTCTCACGATAAATTTGGCACGGCTGCATCACGTCCTTAAAGCTTCCCAGCAGGGCTGCATGTTCAGCAGTGGTCTTGTGGACAGCTTGTGCATGCTGGTGTTCATCGCGACAAGCATCTCACTTAATTAGGCCCGACTGGATTGTCACACAACAGCGAGTAAGGTGTGGCATCTCTTAGACGGCTACAGGCTCCTTACAGCGCTCACTACATGTGGATTTTTGCTCCTACAAACAAGCCAGCAAACTGAACAGATACGTCCTCCTCAGTTGAGCTGGTTCTTCTGGACCTTCAAATGAAGTGAGGCTAATTTGGAACTGATTTAATGAAGTTAAGTCCAGTTACATAACTGTTTGTATGACACGTTGATAAAAGTGCAGTGAGCTGTACATTGGTTGCTTCCCTTCAGCTGTCTTTATGCCAAAGGCCTCGTGGCATTCACTCTCACGTCTCTTAGATATTGTTAGTGCAGCTCTGAATCCTGTAAGGCACCTGAACCCAAAGCTGGTGACCATCACAGTTCAGAATGCCGCTTGAGACTGACAGCATAGCCGGTGTAATTACGAACAGAGTCTGTTGGCTTGGACCAAGCCAGCCTTGCTGTTAGTCATGAAATGGTACATGACAAGAAGAAGGTTAAAAAAATCTTTTGATTTGTTTTTCTATGCTTATAATTTGCTGAATGCCTATTTCACGCTCATTTTCTGAATGGTGTGTGCAACAGCACCAGTGTGCAGCTGAAGGAATCAATGCTCACAAAGTTTCAGTTTTGCTCCATCATCTGTGTGTCCTGGGCTTACTCCCGTAAAGAGGAAACCTCACGCCAAGCCAAAATGCTGACACAGCGTCGCTGGGAGACCTAACCAAGTATGCTGGAGCCGTCTCCTTAATCGATGAGGATTTATGTCTATCAGCTTTCACAGGAGAGCTTTTAATGGTGAGGCAGATTTAACTGTGAATTAGAGGCTTGTTTTGTTTCCATGATAAAAGGCGCTTTTATTTCCTGGTTATAAAAAGAGACTGGAGCCTCACAGGGTGGGGTAATGTGACCGAGCGCTCGTCTAGGTGACCAGAGAAGCAATTTCCTCCCACCCAGGGTAATCCAGGCATCCCTGTGGAGCTGTTATTGCAGAGACTGGATGTGGGACCCGTGTTACTGGCCCTCGGTGACCTTCCACATTTTCCGCGGCTGCATGGTGTAAACACAGCAGAAGCAAGGACATCTTAGCCCTACAGCGGTACCCACTGGGCCCTTGAAGGTGCTGACATGCAGGAATAAACGTTAATAACATAGCCGCGCCTCCTTCTGTTGCGTTCTTATGGAGCTAATGCCAGTGTCAGTGTTTACTGCCACTCAAACCTCTGAGATTAATATTTCGTTTAGTGATACTGCACTAAATATTACAGTAAATAAATGCTTTCGTTATTTCAAAGATGCTGGAACCTGATTTTACTCGCTAGCTATTTATTTAGTTCTTGAAACTTGTGAGACGGAGTGGAATTGAATTTGTGAGTGAGTCGCCACAGGTTAGTGCATCACTATTTTGGTAGGCAAATGCGAATAATATATTGATTTCTCAAAGGTCATTTTCTGACCAAAATGTTTTGATTTTAATGTTTTTTGGCGCCAAGGCCTGAATTGCTTGCCTGTGTAAAACAGTCGCCCAGAAAGAATGTTAAAGAGACATTTCCTGTGCAATGATCCATGCATACCAAAAGGATGGCACCTCGCCTCATACCCACGACGCTGTCTATGCCTCCTAGAGACTACTTTTCCTTTTGAATATTTTAGCTCAATAAAACTCAAGGAGAAGCTAAATCTCCAGCACGGAGCTGAAGGTGGTGCGGCTGCATGCGACGACTGCACCGCTGCCGTCCGGGACACTCTGTCATTCAACGATCAGCCCCCAGTCCTCTGACAGCTTCTGCCAGGACGAAGGGAGCGTATTGTCACCCTCTTAAAAGTGTCGGCTTAAAATATTGGGGCGAATATTATCTTTGACAGAGTAGAAATAACATTTTAATATATTTTCAGAGTTATATCCTCAGCCAAATACATTTGGGCTTCAGAAATGCTAAAAAATGTGATTTTAACTGGAGAGGACATGCAATGATGAGCATTTTAGGGAATAAAACACTTCAGTAAGGAGTTGTAGGTTTTTGTGGCAGTAAAGCCAACAGTATTCAGGACAACATCACAGGGGCTCTATTAGCTGGAGTCAGCCTGAAAGCATCTCCGAAGTGCAAAATCTTCCTTATTAGTTTCGGAGTCTGTCAGCTAAAACGTGGCCAGCTGCCATTCTGCCCCAAATATGGATTACAGTCTCAATTTGTAAATAATTACTTAGGTTACTTTATAGCTTTGTAATTGCGTATTCAGATTGCTTAATTGTGAATGCCAGCCTTGTGTAAAAATTGTTATTTGACAGCATTGTCTTCGTTAGCCCCTGGCGGCGTTTGCCGAGTGACTCAAATTGTTCTGTACATGCATATACAAGTGCCTGTACATAATAACTGCGCGACAAATTATGTTCATAAACAGCAGCAAATTGTTATGGAAAAATCATAGGGCAGGTTTGATGAGAGCTGCTAATTAACAAGACACGTTGCTACTCCAAAATCCCATGGATAATGGCTTTTTTGGCAAGAATTATCATATTTTTTGAATTATGTACATGCATGGGTGTTACCTTTATCCAGAAAGATAAAGTCTAGTTAATTAGATAGCTATAGCTTAACGTTAGGTTATTCAGGTACTTGATTCAAATCCGCAACACCAGTGCATCTCGCAGGCCCTGAAACCTAAGAGTATAGATAACCTTTGTGCATTTTGGTTGATTTCCTCCTGCTTTTCACTATTGTCATTCAGTCCAGCCCATCTCATCGCCTGTAGGGACATCTTTTTTGGGGATATTTTGAATATTTCACTCACAGGCGACCGGATGTGCTGAAAGGGTGTCTAATTTGATGCAAATCCATGTTTTCAACATGATTGTGTGAATAGCAAACAGGACGTGTAGCAATTTGGTGCAATTATTTACGTACCGGAGTACATGGTGATTTTGTGGCCCATTGTTGTCGTACCGCTCGAGGTTTAACACCAAGTCTATGACTCACGTCCCTTTCTGACCCTGTTATCCAGAAACCTCAGTTCAGCAGGAGAAGCAACTCCTCTGCTGTGAATTTAACCTATGAGTCCACAGCCTGCTGGAGACAGATTATTCGCACGTAATTTTCTGATTCCTCTTGCTCAACAAACATGAAAAGTAACTCATAAGTGAAGAGAATTCGGAACAGCACTGAGTGACAGATTGACTCTCTGACTAGCATTTCTGGGTGCCTTTATAGCATAATTGCACTTATTTTGAAGTACTGGATTGCTTCTCCTGCTGAACTGAGGTTTCTGGATAACAGGGTCAGAAAGGGACTGTGGATTAAAATGTCTTCATTTCAGAATAGTTCTCCTGGAGGCCATATTCTTATACACAGATTCAGTTTTTTATGCCACTATTTAATGCAGTTGCATTCATTTTTTGGGGAAATCCCCCCCCCCCCCCAAATTGCTTTTCCATGAAAAATGACCTTTTCTTTTATT
>JAODJX010000001.1:17933880-17967660 GCA_026776945.1 Isichthys henryi | reverse complement strand
CTGGACTCATACACAACACCCCAACCCCCCCCCCAGCAGTGCTTCTGAGTTCCTGTATGTATCCCAGCATAAAGTGACCAAAAAGGCAGCCAAGATCTTCACAAGAATGCAGAGTCTAGGCTTGTTCTAGGAACCTATAAATGCTTTAGGAAATCAACTGTTCCTGCAGTTAATGTGAAACCCAGAGTGCAAACCCCACCACCCATTAGACCATTACATTTTGGGAAAGTTAACCTCATGGTTCCCGATGACCAAATGGCATTTCCATGAACTACACGCATTAAGAGACTGCCTGTGCATTACATTAACCCCCCACCCCCCACCCCAACAGATTCACAGCTGCTCTGCTTCTCGTTCAACAAGCTGCCCTTTGACAGCCATCCCCTCTCTGTACATGTCAGTCATCTTCCCTGGGTCTGGCACTTTCTTCCTGCCTGTTCTCCTCCCCCTCCCACACCACCTCTCTTTTCTTTGGCTTTTTTTCACTTGATTTATCTGCTCTGGCATGAGCAGGGAGCCGCTTACCCAGCGGAAGTGCAGGCCTGGGGATAACGGACAGCCCTGCCCTCCCCCGCCAGCCAGCCGAGAACGCTGGCCAAGCCGCTGCATAGGTCAGCCCGAGACTCTTGCCGCCCTCAGCTTCCCTCCCCTCCCCCCGGGGACTGGATTTCAGAAAACAGGAGATGGCAGACTGGCCGATTAAAGACACGATCAGTCCATTTGGCGTGAACCATTCCCCCCCCCAGTCAACACACATCCTTCCGCAGCCAGGCCTTTGCTGCATATTGCTGCCCCCTTGGGGCGGGGGGGGATGGGGGGGGGGTATGGATGTCAACACATCCTAATGTTAAGAACACTGTCACTGTCAGGTGGTGGCGCTAAGGCATTGCCTGTTTCTTATTGGCTGCTCAGTCTACCACAGGGAAGTAATCCTGCATTCAGTTATTTCTCTCCAGATCGGAACTCGGATAAAAACGTCACGAAAGGTCACGAAAAACGTCACCTCCTGTCAGAAACACGCCTCTTTTATGATGTTGATGTCGGACAGAATTTTCTTGTCTGAGTTTCCCCTGTGACGTAATTTCAACATGGCGGCTTACACACTCAACAGTAATTCAATTTTATAAATCTTTAAAAATGTTTGTTAAATGTATTAATAGTTATAAATATAATTGCACGTGTTTGATTTAGAGAATACCATATCGTGACCGTAAACAGTATCCTAACAGCAATATCAGATTTTTACCAGACTTGTTAGTGTCTTTGGTTTGTTTGTAGTTTGTTTTCCTCTCGAAAAAAGAATATTGCCATGAATGTACTAAAATGTTTTATAAAGCTTTTAATGTGGTTTGACTAGTTTGTGTTTCTTGTTTGTTAATATAATCTCACTCCAAATCTGCTAAAATATAAAGCAACAACACAGAACAGCATGTTCATGGCGGCAGCCATGTTTGTTCCGAGATGTGGAAGCTCGAACGGGAGATTGTTGGACGAGACGTCACTCACCTCGGAATTTCCACCAACGCACCAAGATTCTAGAAAGGGATCACGTGACCGCTTTGCTCCAACAGGCAGCACAGACACTGCAAGTTATGGCTTTTATGTTGTGAAATTTAGTGTCACTTTAACGGACCGTAAGTGACATATCTCACAAAAGCTCCTCTGGGAGTGACGTGGGGACACAGCTGTCCCAGGGGCCCTTCTGGGCCTCCAGCACCCAGTCACATGTGCTACGTCAGCAGGACGCAGGGACAGAGCAGAAGCTGCAGAGCTGGGCTGTTCAGCTTCTCATTGGCTTTTTAATGATGCTGAGGAGGCATCACACCTGATGTCTGGCCTTGTCCTTCAGCACCTCAAACGCCGTCTGGGCCTCTGTCCCAAGACTCTGAGAGCCAAGCTCCTCACACTGCGACTGCAACAAATTAGGGAATTCATGCATAATCACCTGTCTCAGGTGTCAATTCACGGCGGTCAGGGTTTGCTTGGGCGGCCTAGTGGGGAGTGGTGTTAGCTTGCAACCCCAGCATTACCAATCCAATCCAGCCCTGTGTGGGCGGAGTTTGTTCCCCCATGCTCCCCATGCTTAACTGTGGGTCTTGTCATGGAGCCAAAATGCACGCGGTTCGGGGGAATTAGTGGCTTGAATTCACCATTAGAGGAAGACTGGCTCCATCTGCAACCTGAGAGAGACTGACATCCCATCCTGTGTGTACCCTGCCTGACCTGCTGAGCTTCCCAGGACAGCCCTGGGATCCTGCCTGGAAAAAGGCGACAAAAATATGTCAAGACATGTCAGTAGGGCGTACAGTCTAAAGCTCTGTATTTAAATTACCCTTGTGTAGCTGTGTTTCTATATTTTACTACCCATTAAGTTACATAAATGAGGATGCTGGCTTGCTGTTGTTAGCAGTATGGCTACATACATTTTCTGTTTATAAAACAATAGCTGAATCCAGAGTAATCTGTGGCATCCAACTCAAAACATGAATAAAACAGACAGCCGAATATAGTTTCATAAGTCGCATACATGCGGTTTTTTAAGTATGAAGTCGATGTCACAAAGCAGACTTTCAAATGTCAGTTAATCCGATTAAACCTTTTTCATATTGTCATTTTTACTCTAGACCTCACACCTTTCAGTCAGCCTGCCATCATATTATTTAACACAGGCAGATTATGAAGAGTTAATGCAATGTAATCGAAAGGAGGTTAGTCGTATATTTATCGATTTTGGTTATTTTATTGTATAGAACATGACTAGCTTTTCGATATTCACATTATATTTGTTTATATTATATTTATATTGACATTATATTTGTTCATTTGGCAGATCCTTTTGTACAAAGTGATGTACAGTCCAGATGGCAGGGAGTAATTTGGAGTTAAGGGCCTTGCTCAGGGGCCCAACGGTGACATCACTCTGCCAACTCTGGGCTTTGAAGTGCCGACTTTCCAATCACAGAATCTTTACTCGTTGAGCCATATACTACCCCCACATCTTAAGTCGATGAACCGTCTGTACCACATTATGGAGGTGTGATCAGACTGTCAGATGCCTTGACTTGGTACGAGAACATTTCAATAGTCAATAGTGATCTTCCATGGCAGCAGAAGAAACCAGGAAAATCCACAGTGACGGAAAGCTGCTTGGAAGTGCCATAACCTTGGGTTTTTAACACCAGTGCTGACAATAAACGGCTTTGAACCGGTGTCAGCTTCCATTAGACAGTTACGGGCGAGCGTAGGTGTCAGCAGGAGAGCACAGTGACGGTCCAGCCTTTCTTTTGAGTGGAAGAATTATTGCTTAATTTTTGATCCGCAATGTTACTTAGCGCTGTGTCTCCCACCACATGACACACATGGCAGAAAGTAAGGTCACTTTTTATGGTGCCTTCGCACAGCTAGGTGGAATTAAATTTATATTCAATAACCCCCCCACCTAGCCACACTGCCACATTTAAGTAGAATGAAGAGCTACAAGATCCAGGGGAATAGCTTCTATTTTTAGGCTCTGAGATGCATGCAGATAAGCACATCAGTTCCTGGAGCAGTGTGTGTGATGGATCACTCGTCATTATGAACTCGATGTAGTTATAATCTATCCAAGACATTTTCCATAAGCGGTTATCCAACGTCGGGTCACACCCAGGCGCCTATCCCAGGAAAGACATGGGACAAGGCAGGGGACACACTGGACGGGATGCCAGGCCATCACAGGTCATGCCCACACAATGACACATGGAGTGCTATTTATGGATGCCAATTAGCCTAAATTGCTTGCATTTGGACTGTGAGATAAAACTGGGAGGAGATCCAGCAAACTCTGTAGACACTGTTATCAAAAGCACACTTAAAGAATGTCTGACAGAAGCTCTGCTTGCAGGACAGAGGGTGAGCTCTATGCTTGTGGATCATTTCACCCCAAAACACACACGTCACCCCTGACTGACGAGTGAAGCATTGGAATTTGGCGAGATACGTCTCATTGTATTCAGCTACAGCATAAACTCTTCTGTGGGTAGACATAGAAATATAAGAGATATTCAGTTTAAGCTGACGAGTGAGGGATACCCTGCTAGTTTAAAGAAGTTACAAAGCACTTCCTAGCAATGCAGAATCTTTACAAAAGGAAGTTTATGAAAATAGCCAATCGTCTTGTGTTTCTGAATAAACGTCAATATTATGTCCAGAAGTAAATAGCTTTCCTTCCTACGATTACAGAAAGGGTAAATTCAAGCCTGTTTTATCACTGGTGATATGATGTAGCAAACTGACATCTGTTTTCTGGTGGAAATGAGAGAATTGGCGCCTTACCCATAACACAACATGTGTGAGAAATGTAAACTGGGAGGCTCGTGAAGAGATGAAGGGTTCTGATTGCACGAGAGGGGGGTTTTGTTGGCAGGGCAAGAGGGGGAGCACCTGTACCGGGGATTGTGTAGCTGTTAGCACCTTTGGCTAATTATGGGCATGAGGACATCTGAGGAGAGTATATTATGTGTAATTAAATATGAATTATGCCCGGCCCATAAAATACCTTGTATTTTAGCTAAAACTGATTTTCATGAGAGCATTTTCCTGATTTCAACTTAAAAGTCCTACATATAATGAAAAGAAAAGCATAAACAATTAACAAGAAAGGTACGACAATAAAATGAGAAGAGAGTGAGGCGGGAGAACGATGTCTGAGGCATTGTTTCAAACAGGGAATCAGAGAGGTTGGCGACATGAATGTCCATGAGGATGGAGGGGATTAATTCACATGGATGGAGATAGACGACCGTTTTCTTGCAGCCGAGGGTAGAGGTGAGGAGCTTTTAATAGAGCCAAGGAGGGGCTAGAAACATCTGCTAAATGGGTATTAAATGAAAGCATGCAAATGTAAGTGCACACCGAGGTAAGGATTAGTGTTCTCAGTGGTGTAGCAAGATGTGAATCAGCCAAGGTTATCACTCTGTAGGTCGTAATACTCAACGTGTCTGGTTGTCATCTAGACAGTCTGCGATATACCTCCTGGAAGCAGGAAGTACATATTATTCACATGTACACTAGTTCAGCGAGAATGGAGAGGAAGAGATGGCTGTCAATAGGAGAGGAGGTCAAGAGTTGTTCGGTGGACCGAACGATTAAAAAAAAAGAGAAACACAAATCTGTTGTCTTTAGATGAGATGAAAGTTTGTAAGTAGGGTTTAATTTTTCCAAAGATTAAAAGAAAGAAAGTCTTGGAGGTTACAGAAGTGGTGAGGGGTGCGGATGAAAGAGATTAATAGGAGGATGGTGTGGATTAGGAGTTAGGAGTGGTAAAGGGGGCTCTTGTAGATGTGCAGGGGATGGGCAGCTTTGATAGAGGGCCTCAGAGTCAACATGAAGAGCTGAAGAAGGAGATGTGCGTGTGTTTGTATGTATCTGTGTGGTTTTGGGTGTATGTGATAACATGTTAACATTCCACAAACATTGCAATGCTGCTCGAAGCTTTCCAGCACTGTCTCCAAAAACTGATTCTTCTTTTTTTTTATATGTAATCGGCTTTTAGGGGTTGTCTCTGCCGAGCCTAACAAAGTACATCTGCACTCTGATGATGATGCTATTCTAAGTCCTCTGTCACTTACAACTGCCTGTGTGGAAAGTGCTTTTCTCACTAACTTTCCACCATGACTTTCCGCTGCGTCTTAAAATAAAGACCGATTTCATGCTTATCAGGACCAAAGCGCTTCTCCTCGCATTCTGAAGAAACGGAAACGGGAGCTTAAGATTCATTAGCATGAAAAGCTCAAATCTAACAGTCAAAGATAGACAGCATTACTGAAGAGATTTTAAGATGTTTCCATTTACCCAGCACTAGATATATCATATCTACATATGCAGTGAAAGTGTTTTTCTTTATAAAGATTTTACCGGAATCCGCTCCCAGCGGCCATGTTTATTAAAGGTTTAATTCAGTCAAATAAATTAATCAAAAATGAACGCTAACAGGTTTCTAACAGTTAAGAAATCATTTCAATTAATGGGGAAAACCAAGTAGTTAGATTTGAATCTTACAAAATTGATTTTTGTGTAAAATAATTCTTTAATTTTTCATGCGCTGTCAAAACACTATTACGTAATCTGGGAAGGAGATCTTAATAAAACTGCCATTTTATACAAAGTGTATTTGAAGTGAGCCTCCTCTTTTATCTATACGAATAATAAAAAAAAAAGTGTTGAAATAAAAACTTGTTAAACTGCATTATGAACAGAATATTTTTAGTGCTGTAATTTGTGGTTCTGTGTGGACAATCTTATGATCAGGAGGAAACATTGCAAACTGACAGGTTCTATCTGGTCCAGATTTCAAACGAAGAGAAACAGAGCGTGTCTTCATACGTCGAGGAGATGAAAAGTCGAGAGCAGGGTGTGATAAGGCAAAACATTCATGCTTGCGACAGCCTCCTTCCCCAAGCTGGAAGTTTACTAAAACAGCTTGCCAGCTGCACTTTGGGGACCAGGCTTGCCTAATATCACCAGCAGACCTCATCATTCAAACATCAGCTCTCCATAAACGTCTCCCCTTTACTTCACTCTCACCTCTATATACCAGTCTTTACATTTCAGCCTTTACATTTATCTATGTCACTATTTTATCTGTGTCTGTTTGTCGTAAAAAAAAAAGGAGAGCGAGGGATATGTGGAAAAAAAAACGCACTTATACTTGCGCAAATGGCAAACAATGCTTCACTTCATCATCCATCCATCCATCCATGCATCCATCCATCCATCCATCCATCCATCCATGCATCCATCCATGCATCCATCCATCCATCCATGCATCCATGCATCCATCCATCCATCCATCCATGCATCCATCCATGCATCCATCCATCCATCCATCCATGCATGCATGCATCCATCCATCCATCCATCCATCCATCCATCCATCCATCCATCCATTTTCTATATTTCAAATGCCAACATAAATATGCTTAACTATGCCAAGTATAAATCCAATCATTGCTACCTTCCCTTTAAACCTCAAAAGAATGGAAATAAAATCCTTACCTCCTCAACATTGCTTGTTTATCTGCTGTGTGAACCAGGCTTTAAAATATGTGTATTTATCACCGTGACAGTGAGGCTGTGGTAGAAAAGTGTGTTAAAATGTCAATCAATACCAATCACAGATTCTGTTTACATCCTAATATATGGCCAGTCATTTTTTTACTGGTATTGTCCCACAGCAGTGTTGCTCGACCCAGTCCTCGGGGTCGCCCAGAGAGTCCATGTGTTTGCTCCCTCCCAGCTCTCAACCAATGAAGAACACTGATTTCATGGTACAGGTGCATTGGGAGCAAGGAGGAAACAAAAATGTGGACTGTCAGAGGGTTCCCAAGGACTGGGTTGAGAAATAGTACAGGGGGTTTCTGTGATGGGTGAATCTTATTGATAGCTGGGACATCGCATCTGGAAGGTTCCTAACACAACTAAACAGAGGAACAAACTGAAGCTCAGCTACACCACAGCAGCCCCTGGCCAGGGGCAGAGCCACAGGGACAGTGCCCCCAGCTGAAAGCTGATTGGCCCCTGGAGGGCCCCCTCTCCATCACTCACCATTTCGAAAGACATCATTGGTGAATGATAAGATTGGTTCCTCTGTATGAATTACGGCCTTTCTTATACCTCTGCTTTAAATAATCCCAGAATTACCCCTGGCACTTTACTGTCCTCATAATCCCTTAAGAAAATGCCACGTGTGGTTTATACACAGTCGTGAGAGCCAGAGCCACGCAAACTCATTCCCCACCCAGTATCTGGGCCCCCGAAAGTCCTACCCAATCTCCTTTTTTGGGGTGCTCTTTGTTGGTGCCAATCAGTCTAAATGGGGGGGGGTGTAACTGTCCCTTCAGAAATAACCCCAATTGTTGGTAATAACCCTTGATATGTTTTTAATCAGGTGATCACTCATCCCCACTCTTCATCCTGCACAGAGAGAAACTCTTTTGCTTATAAAGTTCTGCACTGTGGTTTATGCAGCAGTAAGATGAAATGGAAACGCACAATGAGGTATTACATATATAAGTGTATGTCGCTTATCCATTCAAAGGCACCTAAACGGCGTTCCTTCGGCTGCTGCCGCGTTATCAGCGTGGCGCAGGGAAGCCTGTTTGGCACCTCGCCGTTTGGAATAAGTGCGGGCGCCTCATATTCCGGGCAGATTAGTGGGAGGTCCGATAAACGCGACTGAAACGTAAGCAAAAGTCATTTATAACACATCTGCGCTCCCCAAGGCTAAGGCTGGAAGATTTTTCCTTTTTGTCACCCAACCAATCGGCTTTGGCCAGCGAGTGATGAAGGCGAGGGAAGAAACTTTGTGGGGATGCAAAGCACTGGGGTTTATTTAGACTTTAGGGGAGAGGGTTAGACAAGCAACGGAAGATAGCAATGGAAGTCTGCAGTCATATGAACTGAGATATGAAAGCTGCAATGTGAAAGAACCAATGTGGGGAAACAACAAAAAGACAACATTCCCCAAAAACCTGCAGACTGCAACAATGTCTGTGATTTCTTTTTTAAATCATGTCTGGGTCCATTGGCAGCTCTTAAAGCTCTGAAAATGACTGTGAAATGCTTATTTTCTATACATACCAAGCTGTAAACAAACAAAAAAACCACATAACAGAAAAGCCGCAATGACACGTTTCACTGTGAAGCGTGGCTTTTGAAACTTCAGCAGCGATGTATCCTGACATAACTGAATCGTCGGTGTCGTCAATGAAAAATTGCTTTCGAGAATCAAATGTGATAAAATTAGAATGCAACCATAAGGCAACAACGTAGACAGGGATTTTAATTTGTAAAATAACGTAATAACCAGCCCAGTAGTACTGGCTAAGGGACTTAGCGGCAGTAAATAAGTTAAGCATTTCATTATACATTTATCCAACTGGGTTTTCTGTTTCTTAATGAGTGATTAAACCACAGATAAACCATACTTCACTCTTTTTTCTCCAGTGCTTGGGAACAAATATTTCATTATTAATGCTCGCTGTGGCAGAGAGATCCTCTTTGCATGTTTATCATCTCCACAGCTGAATAAATCAGATTTTCCACCTTTAGTTGTCCGGTCCTGGCGCCGAGAACGACATATCGGAATTCTGTGTCCATGCTGTGGGTCAGGAGGGTCCCCAGAAGGTCTGTCGCCAGAAGAAACAGCTCCTACCGTCTTCTGCTGCAGCATCTCCGCGACACGGACGTGCCACAGCCAGCGACGGCCCGCATCAGCACTCGTCAGGCGAATCGACGGATGCACTTTCTGAGGAATTGATTTCCCGTGCCTCCGGAATCCCTGGTAGGGCTGGAGGTCCTCGCCGTTCCCGCTGAGTGCATTAATCTTGTTTTCCTCATGGTGCAGCGAGCCGGGTGGAAAAGGGAGCGTGGGCTTCGAGCAGCCTGATTAAGCGGGGGCACGTGGATGACGGTGAGAGCATCTGATGGTGAGGCGCTGCCTCATGCTGCCAACAAACAACTGTCCCAATGTGGCCGAACGTGGCTGGTCTCTGGCACTGGTCTCTGACTCACCGCACCATTTGTGGGTCATTTACTGTCACAGAGCTTGACTCCCAGGTACATTTCGAGTACGTGGTCGAATACAGAAGCTTATTCCGCATATCGCCGCAAACACCACTGCAAGAATTATAGCTATTAACATGTATTTTTTTGCAGCACCAAATATTTTTATTTTATTTTAAAATGTTCTTGGAAAATGCATCTATCTGGAGAAAAGATATGTTTTTGCCCATTTTAGTTCTGTCATGGAAAAAATTGAATTAGACCAAATCTCTGTCTCTCTGTACCATTTCATCACACTATTTCCTGCACAGGGGAGTGTGACGGTGGCTTGGTGGGGGGAGGGGGCCCATATGTGAGAAGGAGCCTCTGTGTGTGTGTGTGGATTAGGTAGTGGGGACCATTCTTCACAATGTAATAAAAAAATTGAAAATGTAAAAGTCTTGCATTTTGTTTGGTTATTTATGGTCAAGGTTAGGGCTGGATAGGGGCTACGGGTGTCATGTTGGGATTAGGGTTCTGCCCATTGAAATGAAGGGGCGGTACCCACAAAGATATGAATACAAACGTGTGGATGTCTGTGTGTGTCTGTGTATGTGTGTGTTTCTGTGTGTGTCTGTATGTCTGTGTATATGTCTGTGTGTGTGTATGTGTGTGTGTGTGTGTGTGGAGGGAGAGGGGTGGGAGAACATCCTCTGAGTGCTCCAACACCCCACAGAAGCCATCAGGATTTTAACAGATCAGCCCCCCCGAGCTGAGAGAGGCTCCATGTAACACTGCAGCCGATGCTCACAGAAACATATAAGAGCTGTTGACATGAGAGGCTGCTTTCATAAGGACCTTGATAACAGCCCTTCCCTGGGGCATATACCTGGGGATCCGGGTGCTGAGGGTGGGAGAGCAATGCCATCCCAACATGGGGGGGATCTCATTTCAGCATGGAAAGACTTGTGATGTCTCCCCCCCCACCCACATGCTGGGATGTGATGCATTAATCTGTTAATCATTAATCTTACTCTAATTAACTTAATCTTGATCCTAACAATGATCCGTACAGTTTTGTGGTAAATATTTTGATTTGTTTTCTTACACTGTTTTTTATGTCACAAAAAGCGGTTTCTGAAAGGAAGCTCAAACCAGCCAACAGGGAGTCGCTGTTCGGGGAACCTGGCAGCCAGTCAACCTTGGACCCCCACAGGTTTTTCGTTCCTCTCCTCTCTTGTCTTCTGCCATTCTTTCTTTCTTTCCCTTTTCCCTGTTTCATGCATTATTTGTATAAATAATGAATTGCCATCCATTTGTGTCAAGCAGCTTGAGGTGACTGTCTTGTGAAAGGCGCTATATAAAAATTAATTGAAAATTGAATTGAATCTAATAACCACCATGTGATTGCAGCCATTGTAAAAAAAACTGCCTGTTCTGTCCCTTGCAGTTTAATTTCACAGGTCTTTGTCACGATCTGTCTCTGGAACTGGCAGACATGTTTGTCCCCTGAACCGTGACAAAGGCCACCCACATGCATGACCCTCACTCTCACCCCTCACTCTGCTGCGGAGATGCTCCCTGTGCTCCTTCCTTCCGTCCGAGATTCGCCATGTGCCACGTTGATGATGCGGCACGCGACACGCGACACGAGCCCGCCTGCGGTGGGATCCGGCATGCCGTGTGACGCGTGTTCCAGGAGCCGCCGCACAGCATGCTGGGAGACTCGAGAAGAACTCCATCTGTTGTCACTGACGTCACCACCGCTCGCATGCCGTCCCTGAAGTGGGCCGTCCTGGCGGAGCAGGCCGCAGCTACAGGAGTGGGCCAGCGGCCCACTCACACGGACCGGCAAATGCTGGGCGGAGATGCGTGACCCGCCGACTCCGCCAAGAGGCGGAAACCTGGCACTGCAGCTGTGTGCATCCGAGGCGGAAAGGTTTATGGAGTCCAAATGCGCTAAATGTACAAATGACAGAGCACAGACTATTTTTAATGCCACCAAAGGAGTTTCTGAAAGGGAGTTGAAACCAGCCAACAGGAAGTCGCTGTCCATAACTTCCTCTGCCCCTCCCCCTCATTCCTATTGTAATGTAATAGACCCTTTGTCATTGTTGAAGTAGTACATTTACTCTGTATCTCAACCCTAAGGAGAAGATGGACCAATGCTGGCTGTGGAGATGTTGCCTCATAACCATGTAAACTCATGATGCTTTGTGTGTATTTCTATACAGCGAGGTTGTGTTTTTAAAACATAACTACACCCTTTGCTATGTCACAGAAGCTTCAGCGGCACGCCTATGTCATGCTTTCTAAGGTTACTCACTGTCTTTGTTCTCTGGTTTAGCTTAATTCTGGAAGATACAGGAGGTAGATATCAGGCCTGAATAGTCTTCACAAGTGGTTTCTGACTTCGGATGCAGTTTGAAATTTCAACCTGAGTAATCTATTGTTTCGCTTTTAAAATTCTTATGTTGTTATAGGGGAATATTCTTAATGTACTCCTGAATGTATATATTGCACATGCATGTAGTCAGCCCCAAAATTCTTCAGGAGACACAAACTCCCCCACCATGCTTCTGCAAAATAATTTTCTTCTTTTTTTTTTTCATCCTGTTTTGTCTTTAGGGTGTGGGGGTGTCCCTTTTCTTTTTGCGTCTGGGGGGGGAGACATGCCCACACTGATATCTTGGAAGGAGAGATGGAGGTGCGTGTGTGGGAATACTTTTGTGCCTAGTCTCAGTAGGACAATTAGGCACCTGTTCTGCTGCAAATCTCATTTCCACCCTATGAAAATAAGTCGCCCCCCCACCACCATTGACGAGACACACAACACACCATGTGGAATTCGAACACCCTGGGTACAAGGTCCTCATTACGGTCCCTCTGTGATCCACACGTCACAGAGAGCCTGGGATAGCGTTTCGCAGTTCCAGACTGCAGCTGTAGAAGTTCACTTAGTGGGAACTGAGCTGTTTGGGAAAGGGGGGGGGGGACTGTCTGGTGACTGAGTCGGGAGGAAGCTGACGATGTGTCCAGGTGCAAAAACGCACCATTATTCCTGTTGCACGCTGGCTTATGTTAAGCAATAGTATATGTCAAGCAAGTGTGTAAGTTAACTTTTACAAGACACGTTACAGCAAAAAACACATAGGTCAAGTACATACTAGTAATAAATACTATAGAACGCATACTAATAAATGAAAAGATTAAGGGTAGATTTACTTACAGACAATTGTCTTGGATTTACTTACTTACTTTAGCTGTATGTATGTAGCATATTTGGCAAGACTTCTATATTTAGCACATATCACATATTTATGGAGAGTAATTTGAGTCAGTTGTTCCCTAAGCCTCCCTACCCGTCGTGAGTGTTGTTTTTCCTGAGGATTGGAGCTTGTAAATTTGACGTTAACTGCCCTGTTTTGTCTCTGAGCGTCTCGCAAACGGGCCTGAATGCAGCGGAAAGAGAAGCATTAAGAAACACAATCCCCCATCCAACAGCCCCCAGAAGAAGGATCTGTTTTCCGCTGACATCCACACAGAAGAATCGTGGTTGTTATTTTTCGGTAAAACTGAGGAGAAATGATTCATGGGACGGTGAGGAATTTCATTTGTCTGTAGTTTTTTTTTTATCAAGCTATGAAAGTATATAGCATCTTGCTTTGTCTTTTAGTACTTTGAGGTCTTGGTAGTTTTGGTTGATCAGCCAGGTGGGATTCGATAGTTGGGCTCATCGTGTAGTTAAGTCTGGACGTCCTGGACCTCTGAAGCATGCAAACAATCTGCCACAGCTCATGGTGTGAAACAGCGGAGGCTGACAGAAAAATGCCATTAGAGGGAAGCATTTCAAGGGACAAGCTCATTTTCACACGACCTGTTACCGACATAAAAATCCGTTAACATCGGATGAGATTCAAGCATCATTTAATTCAGACTGGAGGAGGCACTGTATGTGTGTGTCGGAGACAATAAAATCCCAGAAGCATAATAGTTATAATTTATGGTTATATAACATCCTGGTTATACAGTGAAGCAGCACATCATAAACAGATACCAACATGGCGGTAATATGCTCATATATATGACATTAGCCACTCCTAACAACATTAAATCTTTCACAGGAAGTGACATGTGGTGACTGACAGCTAGAACACAGCTTCCACCCCATTTTCTGCTTCATGCTCACTGGATTTAATTGTCTGTTTATGTTCTGTTTTCAACATCTCACAGTATTTAACCCCCCCAAAAACTGGGCTTTTCCCTAAGTGCCTTCATAAATTCTGTGAAGGACAGCTACTGGGCTTAAATGTATTTTAGCTCTAGTTTATTTTACATCCAATTCTACTGTATCATTCAGTTCAAATTCAATAACTGAACATCATTAACAACACCATCAGTTTCAGATGGGTAATTGTTTGATTGTGTAGTTGATAGCTTGCCTGGACTGGCAAACAATTAGTACGGAGCCTTAATTAAAGTTAAACACAGGTGTGGGAGGGACTCTGGTGAGACATTTCTGGTTCATTATTTAGCCACTTGTGGGAATGTGATGTGCTGCTTGACCCATCTTTGCTTTATCTATCTTTATCTTATTTATCAACTTTATCTTTATTTTCTTGGTTACTTGCCTATCTATTTGTATTAGTTCTCTGCTTATCTACTTATTTACTTTATCTACCTATTTATCTATCTACTTATCTGCTTAATTTTCTGTTATTTGCTTATCAACTCATTCAAGATCTTTATTAGTTTTCTGTGAGACCGGTCAGTGTATGAGGGGCCTGCAACTGCTGTGCAGCTTGTTCTTACTGAACAAACAAACCACTGAACATCTGTGGGCCTCTCATTGTCAGGCGGGGGCTTTGCACGTCTCTGGCTGCCTCAAACCCGACGTGCATGTTGGAATCATATGCCCACCCAGTTAGGACCTGTATGTGCTTAAGCACGCTAAAGAGCAATAAATCAAATATGGCTAAATCCATGTCATGTTTTCTCAGCGACAGGTGTTGCTGTTTGCGTCGGGTTTATTCTTGGCCTGTGGTGTCATCATTCCCATGTTCCATTTCTAACGCATCATGAACGTATTTATTTCTTTCACTAAAAACGATTAGTATTGTTTAAAGTAGTGGGACTTTCCCGGACTTTCACACTGATGCATGGCTGGATTGCACACTGGCCTGCAGGGAGGTGTGGGTGGTCTCAGCTTCTTCAGTTTTGCTTACCATTCCCCTCCTGAGTCATCTGTGACACCCCCAGTAGGTTTAGCTGGGGGGTTTCGTATGTGTAGCTACTGATTGAACTCCTCGTGCATCATTAATTAAAGTAATTAATTACAAAGGAATCTCCCTCCCTGCATTTTATCTTGCCGCCATTTGAAAAGTATGCATTTCATTGCTTGTTTAATATTAAAGTTTGTACATCTGCAATGGCTTTATATAACATTTTTTGCTTTGAGGTGTTTGACTTTAAACTTCTTAGATGATATCGTTATACTCACCCGGTGAGCCGTACGTTATCTTCACCCCAGAAGCCAGTTTTGGACACGGGGTCTTGCCGTGTGTTACTGTGAGCGATTTTATTTTCTTGGAAACGTAGCTTGAGCCCGCTATGTTTACATAAAGATCATAATTTGGTTTGATTGCCAAGAAGCCAGTCCTGGATTATGACAATCAGTTTAAACAAAGGGAACGTGCGTCAGAACCATCCCATTTAATTGGGCTTTTTTTTTCCTTTCCTGTGTGCCGCAGTGTCCTGGTTTTTTAAAAAATGCTTTTCTGGGCACCCGTTGGTAAATATATATTTTATGAACTTTTTCACACCATACGCAGCAGGAGAGTTGATGTATAATGAGGCACTGTGCACATTTTCCTGGGTTAATCGTCGAATTAGGCACAGAATTGCAATTATCTTGATATGGTGGGATTAAACGTAATTCTAGGGCTGTTTTTGGAATGAAAAATAAATTAAAGGAGCAAATCAGTGGAACACATTCTAATTAAATTTCACGCGGAAGACTGAAATCAATCTGTGGCATAATTCCCCAGTTATATAATGAGTACAGAACACAAAATGGTGGCACGTAGGTACATATCAACTTTAGCTTTGGTGTAGTGTATTTTTTTCTTTAAGTTCCCTTTTGATAATGTAACATTAAAACCCAGTATATTCAAACCCTTATGCCAAAGCACTGGCAAACTTGAAATGAATCTCTGGTAGTCTGTGCAACTGAAGCTGAATTCTCAGATGATGGCTGTTTTCTCATTTTCCTGCACACATGGTTTCCTGTGCTGCTTGTTCAAAGTCTGGCTGCTCATTGTTTAAGGACATGGAGAGAAACACCATGATTTGGGACACTAGTGACTCATCTAATACCTGTAGAGTAGCAATGTTTGCCTCATCAAAGACTCAGCATAACAGCAATAGATTGCTTAATGTTTACATGCAAATCTGTATGGGTTGAGATCTATAGTCACCAGGGAGCTGTTCTTTCATCCATCCATCCATCCATTTTCCATACTTGTCCTATGCTTGGTCACAGGGGTGCGGAGCCCATCCCAGAAGCAACAGACACAAGGCAGGGAATAACCGAACCATCACAGGGCAATGCAGCTGTTTGTATTTGGACTGGATGTGCTGTACCCCACTTGCGGTCTTCCATATAAATAAATCTTCAGTCAGATTAATTTCAAGCTCTGTCCAGTGAAATTGCCTCCTGTTTAATTAAGCTGCCAGCTCATGTCAGTCTTGAGTCCTGAAGACTTGAGAATGGACACGCCAGTCATCCCAGTGAAAATGCTCAAGCAGAATGAGTGTCATGTTCTACACAGCAAACTGAAGCGAAATGGACTGCCGCAGATTACTAATGTTCACTTTAAAGTTGAACTACTGGCTGACCAGCCTGAAGTTTGTGTTTTTCATTAGGTCTGATTATTTTAGTATTCTGTGTTGAAATTATTATGTAATAATATCCTGGAGCCTCATAGCTGAGAGTATTGGGGGTTTGGGACACATTTGGAACACATTGTCAATGTCGTTTCAGATCAGACAAGCCACAACTTCCCTTTATAAAGTGAATTATTCATAATGGTAGAGTCCTGCGTGCAAACTATTCACAATCATCTACTTTTGCTTTTCATCAGTTAAGCACCAAGTATATGAAATAGGTTTTGGAATAACCTTTCTCTATGAGAGGAGAAATCATGCTGGGTTAGGGTTAGACTGAAGTCATTATCCTGCAGAGTGGCTGAATTCTGATAGCATAGTTCAAAGGATTCAAGGATTCAAAAAGCTTTGTTGTCATTTCCACAAGTACAATGAAATGCTTGCGTTAAACAACATATAACGATAAATAATAATAAATAGCAATAAGAGAACAGTGAGAACAATACTGTACTTATAATATAGACAGTAAATATAGAATATGCACACAATATACAATGTACATGCAATATATGAATATACACTATATGGACAAAAGTATTGGATCACCTGCCAATTACACATACAGTATCTTTTATGACATTCCATTCTAAATCCATAGGCATCCATGTGGAATTGGTCCCCCCATTGCTAACCTTCTGGGAAGACTTTCCACAATAGTTTGGATTGTGTCTGTGGGATATTTTGCCGATTCATCCAGAAGAGCATTTGTGATGTCAAGCACTGATAATGGACGTAAAGGCCTGGCTCACAATCTCCATTGTGGTTGATCCCAAAGGTGTTCGATGGGGTTGAGGTCAGGACTCTATGCAGACCAGCAAAGTTCTCCCACACCCAATTTACCCAACCATGTCTTGATGGACCTTGTTTTCTGCAAAGGGCCTTCCCCAAACTGTTCCCACAAAGTTGAAAGCATAGAATTATCCAAAATGTCTTGGTATTTTGAAGCAGCAAGAGTTCCCTTTACTGAAGCTATGGGGCTGAAAAACAATCCCCCCCCACACACACAGGCATGTAATTATATCTTTGTGGGGATTCTCCATTCATTTCTATGGGGAAAACTCTAATCCCAACATGACGACCTTAACCCCAACCCAGCCATAACCTTAACCATTAGTAACCAAACAAAATACAAGTCTTTTGCGATTTCTAGTTTTTTGATGGCATTCACAGATCTTTATCCCCACAACATCAAAATAACAGGTTTTTATTACATTGTGGGGGACATTTGGTTCCTACAATGTAATATAAACATAATCTGCACACACACACACACATACACACACACACACACAAATAGGGAACAGTGTTGGGGCAGGATGGTGGTTCAATGGTTAACACTGACATCTCTAGGACCTGAGTTCCGCCCGGGTTCCATGTGTGTGGAGCTTGTATGTTCTCCTTGTGTCATCATGGGGTTTCCTCCGGGTTCTCTGGTTTCCCCCTCACAGCCCCAAAACATGCTGAGGCTAATTGAAATTACAGTAGAACCATGGAACTCAAATGCCTTTTAACTTAACCAACTAGGACATCGAACAGATCTGTTGAATTTTTTTTAACTTGTACCTGGACCGAAATGTTGGAACTCAACCATCCCTGCTAAAACTTGTATGGGTTAAAACATGTTCAGTTCTTACAAATTCGGACCTCAAGCGAGTCGGCTGAGGAAAATCTAGCCGCAACTCAACCGAAATCTCTGAACATGACAAAACAAAACAGACCTACTATAACTTGTATGGATCCAGACGGATGAGCTGAAACAAAAGTGAATGGACCTACTGGGATGCTGGTGCCTATGAATCGCTCTCAGTCTCGCGGTGCCTCCCAACCGAATTTGACGTGCAACAGCTGTGTTCCTGTGTTCAGTGTGCATTTTTTTCGTGCTTTATCTACAGAACATTTAGTGATTCAGTAATAATGGCCCCTAAGAAGTCATAGCAGCAAAGCAAATAGGAAAGCGGTGAGAGTAACTGTGGAACTTAAAAAGGAAATTATAGCGAGGCTTGAAGGTGGTGCACATGTGTCTACTCTCGCTTTGGAATATGAGATTGTCATTTATTTCCAATTTATTGCTTGTGTATGTGTGTATTAGTTTTAGATTGATTGTTAATGCATTTTATCATTAGGTAGGTAGAAAGGTTCAAATAGGCAGTCATTTGGGGTCTGAAATGAATTAAATTCATCTACATTACATCTTATGGGGAAATTTGACTTGGACCTCGACCAAATTGCAACTTGACCAGCCTTCTGGAACGAATTAAATTTGTGTTCCAAGGTACTCCTGTACCAAATTGCCCATAGGTGTGCATGTGTGAGTGACTGGTGTGTGAGTGTGCCCTGCGATGAGTTGATGCCCCATCCTGGGTTGTTCTCTGCCTTGTGCCTCTACCCTCCAGCATGGGCTCCGGAGCTCCCGCGACCCTGAATAGGATAGGCAGTGTCAGAAAATGGATGGATGGATGGAACAGTATTTGGCTCCATGGGCTAAGTCTCTGTGCCTGAGATTGGAAAGTCATCGGTTCAAGCCTGGACCATATACAAAAACATGCAAGTAGGTTAACAAGAGTCTACGATTAAAGAGCTTAACTGGGTGGCACACAATGCTATGTGGTGCCATAGTATCTCATGTACTCTACCTTACAATGTGTGCTTCCCAAGATACGTTCTGATTCACCACAAGCCTAACCTAATAAATAGGGCCCTGGGGCCAAATTCATTGGTGAGACCATGCTGCTGTAACAACCAGAAAAAATATGGGGTCCCATTTTAGCCTGTACATAACTCTGGCCTTGCTAATGAGATGTTATCAGATATGGATGGATATCGGTGGATGTAAATGCTTGTATAGCTAAACAGCAATAAGATGTTTGTTAAAATAAATGATATAACACCTTACAGAAGTAGAATGTGATCCATATGTCAGGCTTTGCACGGGTGGGGAATGTTAAATAGGATAGTGGTGGTCCTAGAAAGTGTTCGTGAAAGGCTTTGGTGTCCTGGGAATGTGGTATGGGTCACTTACTTTGCTGAGGGATGCTGGGGTTTGAGTCTCGCAATAGGAGTCACCCTGGTAGACTTTCCATAGCAGCTATAATAGCCAGACTGCAAAAATAGCCACATATCATCTTTGAAGTGATGGTAATTCAAGCTCCCTCCATCAGGGAGGTAGCAGGGAGTATCATTTTTAAAAAGTGCAACATACCGTTGCTAATGCTGTGTGGGAATAGTGCATCCAAAAGAACAGGAAGTGCATCACACCTCAAAGAAAGCGGACAGTGTACTCAACTGGGGGGCATGAGGCTGTATGAACAGACCAAAGTGAACCAATCAAGCTTAGACTGTGTCATCTAACACAACCTCAGCCAGTGGCCTCCCACACTGGGCAGGGTGACTGACTGCCTCTACGGCTTACAGACCCCAAGACAGGAAATCAGAACTGAAAATTTTGTGGGAGCAAATGAAAACAATCTTCCCCTCCATTTTTGTCCGAAATAATGATTTTGGTCTACAGAGAATCTTATTTGATTTTGCTGATGATTCAGTCATCAGTGTTGCTAGAACAGGTTCCACTGCTGATGACATGCATGATACCTTCTCGATGCCTTGTGTTAATTAGTTATGGGGAAGATTAGGCTTTAGCAGCCCGTTAGATTGGAACCCATGGGGTTATCATGCATAATCAACGACAGAATGGTGTAAGTACCCTGTGGAACTGGATTGGACTTATATATTTTAAGTGGTTCTCAAGCGGTTTAACCTCAGGACCCACATTATCCCTCAGTCATTAAGTTACAACCCTATGTTTTTTGTATTTATTTGTTTGTATGTTTCACCAAAAAGGGGGGGTGGGGGGCTGGTAGTAAAACAAAAAATGATTTCCAAGATGACATTGCATATCATTTGCAACCCACCTGACAAATCAAATAATTTTCAAAATAATTTTTTTAACCACACAATCCATGACTCAATAACAGGGGTTTCTCGACCCAGCAGCTGAGGGCCACTGCTTTACACAGGTTTGGGTTATGCTGTGGAAACTACATATATAAACATATTACATATCTTCTCTGTCTGATGAAAAACACACATGTGCAGAAAGCCATTATTTTAGCAGCGTGAAGAAATCACTTTACAAAATAAACCTAAACGATGTAGTGAGACCCCACCAGTGCCACAAATAGAAACCTCTACACAGCCGTATGTGAATAGTTGTAAATGGACATACAGCATGTGGATTGTTGAAAGTGAGGCAAATGTGACATGTTTGTGTCAACAAGAAGATTAATCTCACTTTATAGTCGCAATGGACAATGATGTTAGTTATTTAGCTGTCTAGCTATTAACATTAAGTTTATTTATAATTTATAATCAGCAATAAAAAGTAATCAGTACAAATTACCAAAATGCATACAAATGTTAACTAGTTCAAACATAAATTGTAGTGAAATAAATGACTTCAAAATACATTTTTTCATTGGTCAGTTAGATGTCAAATACTATTAGTAGACAGGAGACAGGGCGTATTCCAAAAGTAACAGTTGTCAAACAGTGGACATGCACAGTTTTTATCAGACAGTGATGATTTAGACAGTATGTTAATGTGGTTCACAGCAGTTAGTGAATGACTGGATTGGAAATAACATGAATGTCACACATGGCTTGGTTTCCTGATTTAGTCTTCATTCTAGCATGCATGTGCCCCTTGACCCCTTCTGGGGCTTCATTACTGCCTTTCATGGAGTTCTTAACATCCAGTTTGTAATGTAAAGCGACGGGGCATGAGCGGGCCGGACGGTGCCTCGCTATGCTCATCTGCCGGCCAGCCCTGGCAGCCGGTGCCGTCCGTGTCCCCCCAAGACCGGCTTCGAGTCCTCCCATGTGACGCGAGACGGCCATGTGGGCGAGACTCCCATCACAGGGGCTTTGGCGCCACTCCACTTTCTCTCCGGCCCTGTTTGGAGTCCTTTGATGTCCCCCTGGACTTGCAGCAAGGCCTTTGGGCCCACGGGCTGTTTCTGCCCTGTCGTGTTTGATGTTTTTTTTGTTTTTTTACTTATTTTTGGTTTTCTGTCGATTAAGGCACATGCCTGATGTTGTTTGACCTCAAAGCCAAAAAAAAAAATGCTTTCGACAGAAGAGGAATAGTTTAAAAAAAAGAACAAAATAAAACTAAGTCCAAACCTTTGGAAGCTCTCGCCTCTTGTCAAAGAGCCACACTGTGGATTTAAGAGTTAAAACACTTGATTGAACAAGTGTTTGCTCATTTATGAAAAGTTATGTGTATTTAAGAGATTAGTCAATGCTTTTATTTGAACTAACACACAGGTTGTTAGCCATTTATTTAAGAAATATTTTACATTGGACCAATTCAAGAGCTCTCAGGTGCTAGATCGGGACTGGAACTAGTAACGTACCTTATTGCTTATAGATGCATGTTATTAACTGCTAAGTCACCTGCTGTCGAGATCGATGGGCCACTTCAGCAGAATACAATACACTCCAATGTAATTAATTCCTTTCTTTAGGCACGATTCATGAAAACACAGTTTGCCTGATTTATTGATGTTTGCAGGGCCGGGGTCGGGCACAACGGCAGGAAACAATCCACAGGCCACCACATCCAGACACATAGGTGACCGTAAGCCCAGCCGGTCTGAAATAACAATAAATGGCAGGCGAGCTGCAGATGGTACGTCATCGTCACTAGTTCCTCTGTACGGCACAGGAGCAGAAATTGAATCTGAGCTTATAGGAAACGGTTTTCATTTGACTTTCTTATGCTTCCCTCTTCTTTGTTTTGGATGTTTTTTACTGGCTAAGAAGCTTATATTCTAAATGAAGTTCTTTAAAGTTCCTCCAATTGAACTGGAATCTGAAACGGCCAGTTAGCCCATTCTTCACTGGCCTCCCCTTTAATGTGCAGCATGGCAGGGCTGAGGACTAGCACGCATCTCCAGTAAACACGCTGTTTGCCACCTCCTCCCTTTCCCTCTCTGTGCTGCGGTCTTCATCAAGCAATAAGACACAACTTTGAAGCCAATGCTTCCTGTTCAGATCCGCCTACAGCGCCGTAGTTGTCCAGCTGACAGGAGGCTTCTCTCTAGAAGCATGACAGAAGATCCAGCTTTTTTTTCTTTGGCCCAATCTGCCACACTGAGAGCAGAACCTCATGCATCAGATGGATCTTGGTTTCAACACAATTTTTTAGTCCAGAAAACTATGGTTGGAATCTGTCAAACATGAGAACAGTTTGCAACATTGTGCTAATCAAGGGTCATTGGAACATGACATTAGCCATCTCTAACACAAGCCGTCATTATACCCCAGTCACTATTGTGAATTTTATTCCATTTCAGCACTTTCAGCTGCATGTGAAACAGTATTTTATGGGCTATATGACCATATTGAATACTTCTGATGATAATGTGGCTAAAGGAATGAGAGAAATTTCCTAGATGAATTGATTATTTGACTTCAACCATATGCTGTTAGTGGAGAGTTTTTTTTTATTATTATTAAAAACCATTCTCTGACAACAATGAATCCGAAGCGTTGAGGGCTTTTTATGAGAACTAGTTTCTCTGCAAGATGTTAATGTGTGATACGAAAACAAAGTATGAATTATTTATATGATAAGATGGACAGGCTCTAATCAAAGGGGAAAAAAGCTTTTTCTGAAACCCATATATTTTTTTCTTTTAATATGAGAATTCTAGCCCATAAACATTTTTAAATAAAGTGACTATCCAAACGTAAGCTACATGTCTGTGGAATGACTGGAGATTATGTTACTGCAGCTGCTACTGCTATTCAAATGTCCCTCTTAATCATGAAAAAAACAATCTGCCAGGTCCCCTGATTTTTTATTTTTTTTTTCCGAAGCATCACTCCAAATGAAAACCACAGGTTGAGAGTGATGTACGCAAATGTCACGTGTATGAAAATGAAAGCAGTAAAAGGTGCTGGAAGCCTGTCGCGCCGGTCCCTGCATTTCAGGAAAGAGCGCGGGCTTTTTTGCAAAAAACCCGAGACGATTCGTGAAGGATCCACTTCACTCGTACCCTGTTTTGGCACAGAGGTTAAGCTGCTGGTCATCCCAGGAATGGGTTGCTGTGATACGCTTTGTGCCGCCTGTCACCAGCCGTGCGAACGGCACTGGATCACATTAAGTAGCCAAGTGCCATTTTTCCAGTCAGTTATATAAATATCAATTGGGGCAATAATTATCATTGCTTGGGGCCTGGTCTGCTGAATACTGTAAAACTCGGTAATCAGAATCACAGCTGGAACAAAAATCTACTTACCCAGACAGGGGCACCCTGCGAGGACCAATAACCAGCCTTTCTGAACAGTTCCACCCTCTGCCTTTTAATAACTGGGTCTGCCGTCTTTTCCCTTGTTTTTGTAAAGCATTACCTAGCACATAAAAGTCCTTATGCTGTGAGAAATTACATATATCGAAAATATTTTTGAAACACCAAAGAGACTTACTACTTGTTATTTCACTTATTATCCGTTGACACTCTTTTCCAGAATAGTCTACAATTACTTGGTGAGGTGGTATTTAAATTGTGATTGACGGCTTCTACATTATGCACACCACAGATCATTTCCTCGTTCCGGGCCGGTTCTATACCTGATCTTTGAGCCAGAAATACACCCCCCTCCCCCCCATTGAACTCTGTAGGACAAAGCCTGGTGGAATCAAGGACTTTTGGGGGTTGGTGGAGATGCAGGTGAGGTGGCGGGGGGAGTCGTGATGTGTAATACACATGGATGAAATGCCATGGAAAGATTGAAAAGCTGGAGCACTGTGCATCGGTCCAGATCAAAAGAATGATGAAGACTGACAAGCCTGATTTTGGGGGAAGAGTGGAGAATATTAACTTCAGACAACGGCTGTTTGAAACTCCGCAGATAAGCGACTCCAGAGACTCCAGATTGGCCATTTGCGGTCGATGGCTTCAGCAGAACGACATTGGGCTGGAAGAAAATACCATTTGAAATATAGTGGCATATGGTATCAAAAGGTAGAATTCCCTTTTTGACTCATTAAGGTTTGTTTGAGGAAGCCTTAGTACTGCGAGTTTTCACTCTTCAGCCTGTTTCCTAGAAGTCTGTTCAGGAACTGGGCTAGCCTCCCTCGTGCAGTTTAGACAGCTCTGACCCCTTAAATCTGAAATTAATGAAGATCTAATTCTCCTGCTCTCACATTTCTTGGAATCCCCGACCTAAGCTCTGAAGATCGGGGAAGACCAATGAATTATTTAATTAAGCTGAATACGTTCGCAATCAGCAAACTGGCTCAGGTGAGAGGATCAATATTTAAACAGTTAAACCACATTTCAGCACATTCTTGTGTAATGTTATATACACACACAAACATGCATATAAAGATTGATACATGCAAACATTTTTTCATCAGCTTGTATCTATTTCACTTTAGTCAAACTTTAAAACTCTGAGCTGTGTTTGAATGTTGATATGCACAACTCATCCTGCTTTCCATCAGGGTGCTTTAACCATATACTGTGAAGGGAAACATTTTACCCACAATGCAGCATTCGCGGGAAGCCAGCATTGGGGACGTCAGGTGGCTATCACGCTTCACCTTATTGGATGGAATAAAGACTGGGCTGTCTGAGCAGGTCTTTTCAAAGGCCCTTTGTGTTTGTGTTGTCGTGAATGAAGGCTTCTGTTAGGAGAGCGGGGGAACCAAAATAAAATGTGAAATTTGGACAAACTGACAGACTGGACTGATGTTCTGGAGGGAGGTCCCCCCCACCCCCCATGGTGATGCCAGCTCCCCACTATGGTGCCGGACTTAAACCTTTAGACCAGGAGACCAAGGTACAAATTTCACATGCTATGGTCAGTCAAAACAAACACACGATTATTACTCTGAGACGTGTTTCCGGAAATTAAATATATGAAGAAAAAAAAATTGTTATAAAAAAATGACAAAGTCGCTCTGAGGTCAATAGCTGTAATTCTACAGTGAAGCAGTGCACAGGTCCTCCCTTGATAAACATGACTGATGAAAAATTCCCTCAAACATCAAACATCATTAAATGGGAATTAAAAAATAACAAAGAAGTCTTAAATTAATGACTAAAAAACAGGGAATTCCAATTAAGCCTTTTTAAAACTAATACAGACAGAAGTAAATCAATATAATATGAGTTCCACTATACATGTACACTAAAAATAAAGATATTTTAATCATTAATCATTTTCATTTATTTATATTGCAAATATGCAACAATATAAATCATGTCTTTACATGCTATTTAGATTTTTTTTTTTCTGTTTGATTGATAAATGATAAGGATGTTTTTGCACATTCGCTGATCTCCGAGTCGGATGGTGTCAGTGAATCATGAAAGAGTGTCCAGCCCGATGGAGAAGCCAGTAGAGCAGGACGTGACCCACCTTTGATTGCTCTACTGTAATGAGTTCAGGGTATATTAGGACAGCATATGGTATTTGCACTAGTTCAGTTCGTATCAAAGGCTTTTTTTCAAGAGCAAAAATTAGTTCTTCATCATGAGCCGAATTGTGTACATCTGTGACTGCATGTGCCTGTGGACTAAATCCTGAATGCATGCAATTAAGGGAAATACGAACATAAGAGAGAAGCTCATGAATGTATTGGTTTATTATTATAAACATCACGCTGACATCAGCCAACGATTTCAAGAAACCACTTATATTCTAGATTTGTATTGGTTCATTTTGCTATACTTCAGCTTCTCAGCTAACCAAGCACAGTGAAAGTGAATCCCCATGGTGCCTAAACCTAAGGTCCAACTTCTGTAACCATGGCTTCAACAGTCAATAAATAAATACGAAAATCAGAAAAATGCACATCCATTTGATCAATCACATAATTTGGAAAAAGTATCTTTTGGTTTCACTCTTCTTTTGTAGCTGACAAAGCACCTTGTCCAAGGGTCTTACAGGAGTCACAGACTTCCAACATCCTGGAGGCCTGTATCTTCAGCCATTCTTTTACAGATATTTAGTTTCTGGAATACAGAGCCATTTCAGTGGGCAAGCTAAGAATGAAACAATTGCTCAAGGTTCCTCTCCTGCCCGTTCATTACATCTGTTCCTTCTTTGGCCAGCAGGTGTCGCTGGCCATCCCGTGTTCTTCGCTTCCAGTGTTTACTTGTTCCCCTGCCCGCCACATGGCTAAGTAGGCTAACTGGTTGGCCATTGTCCAAACTCCTCTTTAGTTGTGGCTTTTATTACTTAACATTTATTTTGTGGTTTTCTTGGTTTATCACGTGTTTGTGTATTTCAGTTACAGTCCCATGTTTTTGCTCCCTGTTTCCTGTTTGTCGCATCCTCAGTTTTCCTTACTTTAGTCTTCTTTGGTATTTGGACCTCTCCGTATCTGTCGATAAAGCTGCCCATCCTTGCCCTCGGTCGGTCATCATGGTTTATACTGTGTTTTAGTTCCTCTTTTTTTTAGTGTTTTGCTATTTACTTGGTCCTCGCTTATCTTATTGCCTGTTTCTTCTTGGTTGTATTTCTTGAGTGAGTTTACTTCTTTGTTCCCACTTACTTGTTTTGGCCATCTGTGGTTCCTTTGTTTTCTGGTTCTTCCTTTGTCTTCTGTTCTGTTTAATAAACCCTATTAATTGAGAGCTGCTATATGGATCCTCCCTCCTTCGTCATGCCCCACTGTAACACGGTAAGTCCTCAGCATTTGGGTACAAAATCCGATGCATGATTCACCAGACCACATGATCCATGTCACGTCCTGTATGTGTTTACAGACTTTATTCCTTTGTGTTTTGCAATGTAGGGTCTGCTCCAAATTCACCTGCTATTGTACCATGCAAATACAGAATGACTAAGTGCATATTTGATTGACTGGTCCTGTTTTCTGGCTTCTGGCAGCCCTGCGTTCGTACCTCACACCGTCGATTAATCAACGCATATTTTTAAACGCCAGGCTCCGGTCCAGGCTAATGAATGCCGATCCTCCTTAGATTATCCTCGATAAGAACGTCGGCTAAATTAATAAACGATAAGTAGCGTGTCCCCTGGAGGTTTCTGGTGTTATCTTTGAGGGAGGAATGAACATTCAAAAGAAGAGGTAAAGAAGAGGAATCAGGACCCTGTATTGCCCTGCTGGAGGAAAGGTGACACCGCATGAATCGAAGCCAAAACAGGACATGAAGTCAACAGAGGGATTACCTGGCTTTGTCTGCGATTGCTTAGACTGAAGCTAACAAAACAATGACACTATTTACCACAATTTCTTGCCAAAAAGCCTACATTCAGTGCTGAATAATCAGATAAATGCTGCTTGAACTCGAATAGCAAATGTGTGCCTTTTGTTTTGCTATTATCTTGCAATTCTTTTTGGCACCTATATCCCGCTAATTCTACTCTATGGCATTTGGCAAATTTAAAAAAAATGGTTAAGCCAGACTGAGAATCAAGAAGCACTTTTCAATACTTATTGAAAACCTCAAACTTTGAGTGGAAATGAGGAAAATAAGCTAAAACTAGGAAATCTGTAGCTCCCAGGATTGGCTCTGGACCTCCATGGCTCTACGTAGGACAAGCAGATATGGAAAACGGATTATATTATAATTTACTGTTCAATAAACATAGGGTGACCTGATGGCTCACACCACCGACGTGTCTCCTGGTGTCTCTAAATATGTGTCTAGTGATGGACTGGCACCCAGCCTCCAAGTAACCCAGGGGCCCTGACCAGGAGAAGCAGGTAGAAGCTGGATGGGTGGGTTTTTGATAAACATTAACAATAGGACAACATATCTTTGAGCACATGAAATGCATTAAAACTTTTATTTTGAAGCCCACACAGTCCTAAGTGTTTTCCCATTTCAGAATCGTTCAAACATGACAAGGTATCTAATTGCACCGGGAAAACGCTGGAGGCAGAGATTAAATGAAATGCATGATTGTCTAATCGATTTGGAAGCTTTCAGCCTGGGGGGTGCGGGGGGTACAGTGCACCCCCATTGCTGCCCTGAAAGATTATTCATGCCTGTTCTCTTAATCAGTAAGATCAGCCAATTTCAGAAAGTAACTCAAGTGTTTGTGACCAACCGCTTATGGCAAGCTGCTACACTTTCAGCTCGCTAGACATTAAAAAGTACTTAAAGAAAAATGGAACGTGCAAGGTTATATTTATATCAGGGACCGGGGCGGGAGAACTGAAATATCACCCTCAATCCAGCAGCTGACTCACCCTATTAAAATGGACGCAGGTCCCACATAGCCTGTGAAATAAGTCACTGTGAATAAAGAAAGTGACCTTTTGCCTGCATTTTGTGCTGTTTGGTCTGCCAGGCCAGGATGACCCTTTCCACTGTAGATCCTGACCACTGAGTCAGGAGGGAGACATTTCAGCTCCTATCACCAATCACTGGACCCGGGCTGGCCCAGATCAATCCATAGCTTCTTTAATGGTGCCATCAGAACAGAATCTGGTTTTTAATGAAATTACTCAACCCTGTACCATCTGTCAGCCCAGGAGTAATTAGTTTTTTTTTTTTTTTTGGTAAAATTGGCATGGTTTTATGACCACTTGCTAATTAGTGTCCTATGCGTTTTTTTGCATTGCATGTTTAAAGGGGTTTGTCCTAATTAAAAGTTTCAACCCACAGGGAGTTTGTAGCAGCTGATTTTTCTGTTTGTCCTTGTGAGTTTCACTGAGCTATGAAGCCAAGGTTAAGTGGAATAAAGCGATTAGCAGAGACCATTACTCAGCAAAGGCTAACAAACAAACGGACACTGTATCACCAAAACAGCACACTGCTCCCATTGAAATATTACTGCAGCAATGTGACCAAGGATTATGCGTAAAGCCATCATACGCCATTCAGACGAAGCCGCTTATGGGGGTCGCTCAGATTGGTGGTTTCTGCAACTTTGGTTTACCTGCAAGAGGAAGAGCATATCGTGTATACCCTCAGCTGGTCATAAAAATATGGGCTGGTCATTTTGTGCCTAGATAGACCGGCGGGCATGTGGACAGATAGGTAGGCTGGTGGGCAGGTAGACAGATAGATAGATAGATAGATAGATAGACAGACAGACAGACAGACAGACAGACAGACAGGTAGGCAGGCAGGCAGACAGACAGACAGGCCAGTGAAGTTCTTTCATGCCAAACCTTTATGGACCTTGCTTTGTGCACTGGAGCACAGTCATGCTGGAACAGAAAAGGCCCTTCCCCAAACTGTTCCCACAAAGTCGGAAGCATAGAATTGTCCAAAATGAGTTCCCTTCACTGGAACTAAGGGGCCTAACCCAATCCTTGAAAAACAGCCCCATACCATTATCCCTCCTCCACCAAACTTTATAGTTTATAGGCACAATGCAGTCAGGCAGGTAACGTTCTCCTGGTAACCGCCAAACCCAGACTCTCCCATCAGACTGCCATACAGGGAAGCGTGATTCGTCACTCCACAGTACACGTTTCCACTGCTCCAGAGTCCAGTGTTGGCATGGTTTACGCTCAATCCAACACTTGTCATTGCACTTGGTGATGTGAGACTTGCATGCAGCTACTCGGCCATAGAAGCTCATTCCATAAAGCTCCTGACACACAGTTTTTATGATGGGGTTGATGCCAGAGGAAGTTTGGAAGTCTGCAATCATTGAGTCAACAGAGTGTTGGCGAGTTCTCTATACAATGCGCTTCAGCACTCAACAACCCTGTCCTGTTACTGTACGGGGTCTGGCACTTCATGGTTGAGGTTCTGCTGTTCCTAAACACTCCCACTTACAGCTGACCATGGAATATCTAGCAGGGAGGAAATTCCTGTGGGCCCTTGAGCAAGGTCCTTAACCCTCAGCTTTGTGACTGGCTCACCTACATGTGTGTCATGGACAGCAAGATGCGGTAAGTGAAAAGAGAATTTCCCCATGGGATCAATAAAGTACCACTATTATTATTATTATTATTATTATTACATATATATTATATGTACATGTATATGTTATGATACATATTTCTTTCTTAACTCTTCATATTTTCTTCATTCTGATGCTGACAGCATTGATGTAAGATTATCAACATCAGTGGCCCCTATACGAAGCCTCTGCCTGCAGTTAGGTGGAGCAGTCTGGCATATGAAGAGTTAAAAGCTCGTGTTCTGACAGATGTCTGGACTCTGGGGGAGGACCCTTGCGATGTGTAGGACCAGGCACTGGCACAGAAACAGACACGGCCAAGGGGAAGAGTCGTCAGCCAAGAGGCAGCCTTCATTGGAGAGAAACAGGGCATCACCTCGGGGACAGGGAGCCGTCACCGAATGGCCTGTAGGGGGCAGTGTTCCGAGTACCATCCTGTTCATGGGACATGCTCTTCTGCGAGGTCCGCTGTCTCATCGTCCATAACAAATGTCGGGCTGGTGGGGGTGCTGTTGAAAGAACTTTAGTTTACAGCAGGATCAACCCATTAGGTGACATAGACAGCCACTTATGGTGCTATCTTCGAGGGGGTGCCGACTTAGTAAGCCAATTTCAGTTGCACACTGCCTGCAGCGCAACATGGATTTCAACTGGTGCCGTTTCACAGATCCCAGGGGAACACCCCCCCACCCCCCGGAGACTGTAAACACAATTCCCCTCCCCCTCTTATGGTGGTCGAATTCACTTAGTGGCAGGCCTTGGGTACATATTTCTATTTTGAAATGAAAGGTGTTACTCTCAGTCGTCTTCTCCCTCAGTTCTAATCTGTTTACCATGTCTTTAATCCCAAACGGCCGGTCTGTGGCACACGCCCGTGTCAGCCGGGACAGTGAGACTGCAAGACACCTGCAAAAATGGCCCCCACTTCCACTAACAATTCTTGACAGATGCGAGGTGTGAGAATGTTGCCATGTGAACCGGCAAGGCGGGCTGTCAAACACAAAGTAAGCTCAATGCCCAGCCACAGCTGCCACAGCCGGTGGCTGGGCAGCTAGGGAGGCAGGTGCATAACCCTCACGGTGGCCTGCTCACATTTTGCCCTTAAGCAAAACATTTGCACTTCATTTGTTCCGGAACATACAGCTGTACTGAAAACAAACAAAAAAATCAGTGCAAACTTCTAGAAGTAAAGTACTTGTACGGATGTGAAATAAATGAGTGACAGTGTTTTTGTGCCAAATACCTCTCAAATAAATTCTACCACAACACATTTTAAGCAAACCAGTAATGCATGCTGGGAAAATTGCTAGTTGAATTAATTTAACTGTTGCTACAAATATGAAATATGAGCCATAAAAACTAATTATATGCGATATTTTACATACTGGATTTGCACAAATACGGGTGAAGTGACAACTTTAGTCTAGAAGCATTAGAAAGCTACAGTATTTTGGCATTTTCTTTTAAATCTCTTTCTTTCATCCATTAATGAAGCCTATATTTCCGAGGAACATAAAAAGTCCTTGATTCCTAACAAGTTTAAAACTAATCAAGCCACAATAGTTTTTAAAAATGCTGCTTTTATTTGGATAAGTGCTTTAAAATGGTTTCTAAAAAAAGAGAAAGAAAAAATAGTAAATTCTGACTTTGCTTAATGGAAATGCATTAGATACACGTGGAGCCGTGGTGGCAAGGTGCAGCAGCGCACACTTGCAGTAAAAATGCGAATTGACCCCCCTCGGGTTAAAAGCACAACTTTCCTCTAAAATGTTTCCTCCCATGGGATCTTTTCACTGTAGCTGAACAGGGGGGGCAACCTGAGAATTCAAACTATGTGTCAGATTTGTGAATCTACCTTATCGCTGCAGATAGAGAAGCGGTTGGGGTTACTTCTTACAGTGACGAGAGTCATTTTCCATTTGCAATAAAACACCCCCCATGAATATTTTAAGCTGAAGACCCAGATGGAAATAACTTTACAAGGCTGGAAATCTTGGTAATCTTGGTCTTCTGTAGATGTTACTTGGCAGACAAGTTTTTTTATGTTTAATATTCAGTTGTTGTTGGATGCTGCAGGCCTTAAAACAATAGTTAAGGTGCATGTTTGCCTTATATGGATATTTAGCTGTATTTCTTTCAAAGTACCTTTAACCCAGTAGCAAAGCTGTGATACCGACATCTCCATTTATAGAGGACATGTTGGGCCGGGTGCGAGTCCAGTCAGACACCAGTTTGTGTCCCAGCTTGTGCAATAAGCAGGAAGGGGTCACAGGGACATTTGCCCCAGCTTGAAAGCTGATTGGCCGCCAAAGCGTTCCCGTCCCTGTCACTCACAAATTCCAAAAATATCATTGGCTGATAAGGTTGCACCCTCAGACAGTAGAATTTAGGCTTTTCTGTATTTCTGTTGTCCCCCACTACAAGCACATCTTTTACAACAATCCTCGTGGGGAACTAATAGTGATGTTTGTCACTTTAGTTAGTGGTGTCATGTGTGTCAAAGCTCTCCGAGGTGCTGCATTGCTCAGTTACCACAGTCACCAACAAATAAATGTACAATTGATATAGCAAATGAACGAACCCTTTTACTTTACTAGTGACATAATTATCAAGTCATTTGATAACTGTTCGGTGATCTCTGTGAAGACAAGTTTGGAGATCAGGGACCATAGGGACCATAGGTTCTCATAAAGGTTTTTTGTTGAAACTGCAAATATTATGTGCATCCAGGTGATATAATAGGGTGTACAGTAACATGTGCTTAACAGGTCTTAATGATCATTCTGTACTTTTTCTAAGGATTATAGGCGAGTGAGCACATTACCCTTTAAGAGACATCAATTTGCCATCAGATAATTTTTCTGACAAATTACACCTTTATCGGGACGCTGGTTCCCGCTGACATTTCCAACAGTAAACATCACAGCATTAGTAAACAGGTGTCTGAAAATGATAAACCTCATTTGCATAAATTCAATAAAGTATGTAGGCCACTTTTATCTCGTCCATCTTCCTTTGACAATGTCATTTTTTATTGTCAGGCTTCAAATGCCGGAGAGAGCAGAAATATTTCATTTCTTTGCAAAACTCAGGCTCACTGCATTTGGCAGAACCAAAGGAAGATTTAGAAGAAGATTCACATGAAAACTTTAGTTTCTTTGGTCGCTTGTCAAGTGGCAAATCGAGTCGTGCTTGTGGCAGCGATGAATTCACGTGTGAATGACCATCGACTAATCAGATGTATTGTGTCATAAAAACCCACAAATGAGGTTTTCCAGACAGAAACCCCTTGTAACAAATGACTAAATAGCTTTTTTGAATGATGGAAAAGGAGTGTCACGATCGTGGCTGGCGCGAGCGGCGATCGTGCGGGGTAGCAGGTAATGGACAGGCAGGCAAGCGGAATACGGG
>JAODJX010000001.1:17916091-17930309 GCA_026776945.1 Isichthys henryi | reverse complement strand
GACCCAGGCGGAGACTCGAACCCGGGTCCCAGAGGTGTGAGACAACAGTGCTAACCACTGCACCACCATGCCGCCCCGGGTCAGAATCAGAATCATAAAAAACTATATTGATCCGATAGCTGTATTGCTTATGCTACAGCTGCACAGACAGACAGATACCATTAGATACAATGAACATTATATAGCAGGAAGGAAATAAAATCTGAAACGTAAAAGACAGAACAGGTAGCAAATAAACTACAGTATAAACTCCTTAGAAGAAAATATATATAATTTCTTTTCAATAAAGTACTATATATGGTTACATAACTAGTTCTTTAAAAAGGAGAAGGTCTTGCCACCATAACTTTACAGTTCATCTTCACCTTTCTCTACTTAACTTAAAATGAAACTTAATTTGCCTGCAGTATGGAACATGCAGATTAAATGTGTTAATTTTTTCATATCTTCTTGCTCTCCTTGTGAAGATGCGTGCACACACACAGAGGTGAGAGTGAAGCTTGGGGTCTGAGCACAGGGTCAACCAACCATGCAGTGCCTCTGGAGCATTTTCTGGGGGCAGTTAAGGGTCCAGCAGAGATGTGGCTACTCTGCCTTGCATGAGATCCAAATCGGCGATCTTCTCATCACAGGCACAGAGGCCTAACCCCCTGACTTCCATCCATTCATCCATGCATCCATTTTATGAAATTGCTCAATCCCAACTGGGGTCGCGGGAGGGACCGGAGCCTATCCTGGGAACAATGGGCGCAGGCAGGAACCAACCCTGGGCAGGCGCCAACACACCGCAGGGTGCACACACTCACACACACAGACAATTATAGGGCCAATTTAGACTCACCAATCAACCAGCCCCTGACTTTACCGTGACAATGCAGATACGTAGTGCAGGGTTCAAGGCCACAAACTCATTGGCCGCATAGGTCTACCCAAAGTTCTTTTTCTTTAACCTAGAAATGGATGGAAAATTCTTAAAAAAAAAATAAAAAGGAGAGTACACTCAAAAAGACCATCTTGGTGAAACAGAGGGCTGAATCATCAGCCGTTTCTCCAAAGCCAACATTTCCTCCCGGGCAGAAGGTAAGCCTTTGATCAGCTATGCCGGAAAATAAGAACGTTTGCTAAAGTCGGGCAAAATAAATAGGAGCGTCTTCGGCGACGCGTGCTATGCAGGCAGTTTCGGTGCGTTGCTGCCAGCCAAACGATTCCCGTGGCATTTCCACAAAACAAAGAACGTCACGTGGAACTCGGGAAGAATCCCTGCAGCTGGGAGATTAGAGAAAAAGCCTGTAGCTACCTTTGAAACAGGCGTTAGAAGTCAGAGAGAGGGGATACAGGTCCATCCGTGTTACAATGACACATGATGAAGAAAAGAGCTTAGGAAGAGGGTAGGAGATGGCGAGGAGGCAACATTTAAAAGGATGTGGCCCGTAAAATATAATCTGTACTTCATAAGTTGATGCACCACAGAGCCATTGCACAGCACTGGGTTAAACCTATCAGTTGTGTCTCCATGGCAATTGACCACCGCCCCCAAACCCCCCCCCACCCCCACCCTAGCTGACCCTGTTATGAATAATCACCTCATTACAGCTTAAATAGGGTCAGCTGGTGGTTTTTCTGAGGGCGGAGGGTGTTAGAGGTCTGGTCACTGAGGAGGGGATGGGGGGATGGGGGGTATGCTGGCTTAATGAGATTTTCATCTTAATGTTTGGGGAGATTCTTCAAACTCTGATTCTCTTTGCCCAATCTTCATTTTGTGCACCTTTTCTGAGTAGTAAAAATCTTCTGCTGACTGCTGGCATTTTACTTTCCATTTTGTGAAATGAACATCACTGCACATGATCTATGATTATGAACATCGGTGAACATCATCTGTAATTACAAACACCATTGAACATCGTTCTGTAATTAAAGTGCTGTTTCTCTAAATGGTGAGAGTATAGCACATTGAAATGCAATTTCGCTGATGCTAACCCTGGCTGAAAATGGAGGAAAAAGGTGCTCATTTCAATGACCTTCGATACTAGGTGCCAGCAGCAGTTACTTGTTTGGCAAATGGTGTTTCGATGTTATGTGAACATTAGCAAGAAAAAAGAACTTGTGATTATGTTAATATGATTTACTGTGGCATTACAGTTGGATAGATCTGTGTTTATTAATGATGACTCAGCTGCTGTGTATCGTATTAAGAATAACCCTATTTACGACAGCAAGGAATAACTGTTACACTGTCAGCAATGGTCTAATGGGGGAAATTTTTGTCATTTCACTGGGGGAAGAGATATTGCATATGCTCATCTCTCAGGTAACGTTGTGTGCACTTACTATAAAGCTCCATATCACTTCTGCTACGCTGCTGTGATTGTTGGGGTGGCCCTGTGCTCTCTCCCCTCCAGGAACGTGGATTCCATTGCTGCTTCCTGAATTTTGCATGTTCTCCCAAATTCCTGTGGGTTTTCTCCTGCATAGTCTGGTTTTCTTGCTCAGTGCAAAGACACATTGCCTTTAAATTTCCTCTTGTGTGTGTGTGTATGAGTGACTGCATGCCCTGTGATGGCCTGGCATCGCATCCAGGGCATCCCCTGCCTCATTTCAGGCGGGCTTCAGGCGCACTGTGACCCTGCATTAAATTGCGATTGTGCATAATGGATAGACAATTTCTGCCGCGTACAGACCAGCCTCCCCGCCATATTTTTGCCTCTTTTCTGTTGCCAAATCCATTGCCTGTGCTCATTTGACCATAAGGTCCCACTGCGATGTTTAAAAAAGCAGAAGCCAGTCGCCCTGAGCCATTCCAGTTCACTTCCCATGAAGCTTCTCTTTGCTGTCTTTGTTTTTATTTTTCCATCTATCTACCATTTATGGAAGTCCAAAGTGCAGGAGAAACAGGGTTAACTGAAGTGACGAAACTGGCTGTATGCCATGGACCTCCATGTGAAACTAGGCCCTTGACAGACTGGAATCTCAGGCCAGATTCCCATACTGGATTTGACTTTCACTCTTACTGGTGTGTTCGATTATCTCTCCGAATTCGTAAATTCCGAGGTGCGTGATATCACGTCTGACAAATCTCCCGTTCCAGCTACACATCTCGGAACAAACATGGCTGCCTCCACGAACATGCTGTTGTGTGTTGTTGTTTTATATTCTAGCAGATTTGGAGCAAGTTTCCAACAGGAAGTGACGTTTTTCATGACGTTTTTATCTTAATTCCGACTCGGAGAGAGATGATCGAATGCAGGATGAGTGCACTTTAGGGCACCTTAGTAATAAATCAATTTGTAACCCCATTTTCTGGGTAATACTATAGTCTATTGTATCTAGCTTCATTATCATATGTTAGTTTTGTCATGGTCACCTGGGTGGAGTATACCAACTGAAGCTAATTCACACCTGTCTGCCCCCCAAAAAAAGGCGAATGCGACTGCTCGAACCGCTTTTCTTTTCTGCCGTCTCTTTTCTCTGTCCCACCTTCCCTGCCTGACTCAGCTGTCCCATCTGCCCTGCCTGCATCGCCTGTGCTCCCTGCCCTGCCTGCCTCACCTATCCCACCTGCTCTGCCTCCATTGCTTGTGCCCCCTGCCCTGCCTACCTCACCTCTCCCACCTGCCCTACCTACCTCACCTGTCCCTCCTGCCCTGCATGCCTCACCTGCCCCACCTGCCTTGCCTGCATTGCCTGTGCCCCCTGTCCTGCCTGCCTCACCTGTCCCACCTTCCCTGCCTGCCGTTCCTGCCCTGCTTTGCCACCACTCACTGTTTCCTGCCCTTCTCTGCCTCCTGTGTCTCCCGCTCCCATGTAGTGATTCTACGTAAGACTGACTCTCCTGGCTGCCAAAACCATAGTACCGTCCATGACCTTGCTCTCTGCCCAACGTATTGGTTTTGTCTATTCTAGGCAGGTGAAAAAACTGCTGGTCTCATGCACATTGAGTTCAGTGTCTAGCGTGATTCCTGATCGCGACACGTTTTGTGTTATTTGTATATTTTTTAATTCCTCATATGCACATAAGTACTTGCCGATAATAAAACTAATTCTGATTCTTTTTCCGATTGCTCTCCTAGAGGGTTTGTTCTCTGTTGGTTCTGCTCATAATCCCATTTAACATGCTTTAATTTTTAATACTTGGAAAATCATACTCCAGGTCCTCTTGGGGTGCAATCTGAGAGGTGTCGTTTTGCTGAGAGTTTGTGTTTTGTGCATAACGATGCTTTGAGGCCATGAACTGTGTTACATGCTTCTGATTCTGTGCAACGAAACAAAAAATTCTGCAGGTTTTAATCTATATGTGTCCCACATAACGACTTCATTATTCCTGAAAAATTAAATGAAAATGGCTACACATGCTACACATTTCAATAAACGTCGATGTGCATTTCCACCATCAAAGACGCAAACATTGTAAAGTGAAGATTACATTTAATGGCATCAATTTGCACTGGGTTATCCATCGACTAAGATGTATGGCTGTATCTCCGGTTCTCATTCTTCCCCTGCATTGTTACCGGGGCGATGTACCCAAAATGCCTCAATTGAACGCAGTTACGTAAATCTTAAGACAAATGCTGGAAGCACCTTTAAATGGGCACTTTCTCAAGAAAGGCATGTTATTTGGAGTAATTCGTAAGGCCTACAATAGACTTACATCTAGCACTTCTGCTAAAGGCTGTTGGCAGACTTTGACTTAACTTTTAACTGGAAAAATATCGAAAATACTGTATTACCCAGAAAGCACCATTGGAAAATGCATACTGAGATCTAAACTGGAGAGCAAGGGTGCATCCAAAATAGCATGTTTGTTTGCTATTTGGTAATTGAAATATAGTAGGCGATGTGAGCAGTATGTCTGAATCGTCAATACAGATGAGATTAGGAAAACGGTACCCAGATGATATACTACATTCTCGGAAATTCCCAAGGGTGCAAACAAAGTCCTCTGGAGCTACAACCAGAGACAAAGAATGTCAGATGTTCAGAATTTTTTGTCAAGATAGCAGGGTACAGTCTCTATAGAAATTCAAGTAGAAAACACATAGATATTTAGTCTAAAATGATGTTTTTGTCTGTTAATAGTTTTTATCAGCTTTTAACACTTGCAGGGGCCAAGTCAAGTCATTTGTAAACATCTGGGTCAGGTAATATACTAGGTGGTGACTGCGGTGTGTCCAAATGCATGCTGTTCTCTTATATAGTATGCAGTACATTAACGGTGGAGTAGTAGGCTTCTATCAAAATTCAGTACATACCGTGTAAGTATGTGATTTTGGATGCATCATAAGCATATTTCCATTTGCTTGGTCACATGTGCATGTATATGTTTATGAGTGTATGAGGGGGTAACACAGAGGCGAGCTTCACACCACAGAGGACTTTTGGCTTCGGTTGGCAAGTCCACCCACCCCTGGACCTAGTCTTAGTCTTCACATCCTGCGTTCATTTTCTCAAAGATTTGAAAATGTTCCTCACATCCAAAACATTAAAAACCTAATTCAGGCATCTCTATGAGATGATGCTGTTGTTCAGTTGTGTCCAGCTATTGGTGTCTATGTTTCAGTCATATTTCTTTTGTTAAAAGGCACATACAATCATTTACACGGCTCCAAGAATACAATGACTCAAGAGCTAAATGTGGACATTTAATAATAACGACAGCATTCATAATATGTTTTTGCATGTAATATTAACTTAATAACACTAATGTCAGAATTGATTGTTAATATGTGTTGCTTGTAGTATTCAAAGGAAAGAATGAAATTTGAAGTGATGAACTTTAGATAAAAAGAAGGAGCCCAACAAAATGTGAAAAGGGACACAATGGAAAAGATATGAATGGAATGAAAGACTTTAGATGAAGCTGAAGACCAGGCTTCACTCCCATAGGCCTCAGGGAACCAGCAGCAGTTGGGAGACGAGGACACGGTGGACCAGAATTGTGGCGGGGCCTTGATTTCGAGTGGCCTTTGATGGCACGCCAGAGGTGAGCTTTTATCAAGGCCAGAGATGGTGTCCTCGCAGCTGAAACTGGACGAGCAACTGCCAAGGCCACGGAGATCTTATCCAAGAAGTCCACCTTCTCCTGGGGATTCTCATGGAAAGTTCTAGAAGTGTTCATCACTGTAAAGCAAGTGATAAATAACTTACTAAAGGCCCTATATAGGGACTTTAACATGTTTATTTATTGGGCGGTAATGTGTGTGTGTAGAACAACGACATACTGTAGTTTCTGTACTGCACTAAAAGTAAAATCGGAATTCTTTCGACTTCAGCATACAATAACATGATCATATACTGTAAAGACTATGTAAATCTGTGCGATTATGCAGGAATTTCAAGTTTTAATCTGATGGAGAAGGGGAGACTGTATTTTAAATCTCATTACTTTTCATACCACGGTCTAGGGGAACTCTGAAACTATACTAAAGCTTTTCTCTTCTCCATGGAAGTGGAACATCGTCTTCGAGGATGAAGTGGAGTGCTGTCATCGTGTAGGTGCTTGGCAAACACGTCTTCAGACAGGTTACACTCTGCTTTGGCCCTGTGGATCGTGCTATAAGATAATTTGTGTGTGTATCTATATATACTGTCCATATATACAGTACTGTGTAGTAGAAAATGATGTTTAAATGATCTTCATATTGGTGTAAAGCTAAGCTATAATGCTCGTCAAAGTGTGTTAGCTTAGCCATTTCAAAACCTCTGCTAAAATCGCCCCTTTATTTCCAGCAACCACACAAAACACCCAAGTATTTCTTTAACTCGACCACTAGCACACCTCTTAAAGCTAATCAATATGTCATTGACTTTTTTTAACTAATTAAGTGAGCTGGTGGTCAAATATAATAAATACCTGGAATGGCCAGGGTGCCTGAAGAGAGGTTTGGGAACTCAAGCGGGCTTCATCTTGCCACCCAACTAGATACCAGTAATTTGTTGGAGAACAGAAGAAATTTTTACTGCGATGGGCTGGCCCCCCATCCTGGGTTGTTCCCTGCCTCGTGCCCATTGCTTCCGGGATAGGCTCCGCGCGACCCAGAAGGATAAGCGGTTTGGAAAATGGATGGATGGATGGAAGGAAGAAATTTTTACTAGTTTTTATTGTTACTCTTAATTTGCATATGCTAATTCGTATTTTTTGTTCTGAGTAAATGTGCACTTACTAGCCAGATAAACAGCTTTATACATTTCTTTTGACTGCTTAAAACCTTGGCACAGTACTGAATACACACTCTCACACACACAGGCTTGTAATTATAGTTTTATGTCATGAGCCACTCGTGTGCCACGCCCCCTCATCTACCGTGTGTGGATTCCCATTGTTTACCGGCTGTTTTGCGTTGTTACCGATTAGCTAAGTGTATTTAAGTCCACCTCAGAGTATATTTCCCACGTCCGGTCATTACCATTGCGACATCTCGCTGCATGGTTCTGTGCCTCTTCACTGCTTAACCCTGCATTCTCCTGACACCTGGAGTTCCCTGTTCTCCCTTCTCACCGTGATCCCAGCGATCATAACACATGGGGACTTTCCATTAATTTCCATGGGGAAAACTCCAATCCCATCATGACGAGCTTAACCCCTACCCAGCCCTTACCTTAACCATAAGTAACCAAACAAAATTTTTACTTTTTCAATTGCCTTCACAGATCTTTGTGGGGACCTAATGAATGGTCCCAACGACGTCAAAAAACATGGTTTGTATTACATTGTGGAGGACATTTGGCCCCCACAAAGTAATAGAAATCTAATCCACATACACACACACACACACTTTTTTTTGAGGGATCTTATTTTCTCAAAGCCATTGGTATCCATGTGTTGAGGAGAAAGGGTATTTTGTGTTATTACACTCCAGATGTACAACTGAGCGAAAATCAGCCATGGAGGAGCATGGCTTGTTCAAATCCCATGGCCTGCAGAGTGATGCTATCACCGTCTGACCTTCCACCACAACTTCTCCAAGAACGCTGGACTTTGGCTCAGCCTGCACTCTGACCCCAAGCTTTCCTCAGCCGTACGTCACTTGGAACAGAAGCATCTGGTAAATGTTACGTGTCACGTTAAATACGGGTTAGTCCAGGTTCACATGTGGCACAGAATAAACAGCAGGTCCTGCTCCTTCTTCTGCTCTGGATCATTATTTCTATGACTCACATAAATCTTTTAAAAAGCGCCTCTAACTTATGGCTCGATTTGAGGCCTGATCTTCTGTGCTATTTGTGTAAGTAGAGCAGGGACATGGTCGGGTTACTGGATCCGAGCTCAGAATCTGTCAATTGCAAATTCGCCGCTGCGTCCCCAAACAGTTTATCAGAACTCAAACCGTTGGTACCCAAAGCTCATAAAGGCATTCCCTGGTTAGAATTGAATTACTTAAACAGCTGTTAAATGTTCACTTAAACGTTTTGAGATATCATTGTGGGAAGGTCCATGAGCTGACATGGAAAACATTAATTCAGAGCATGTATCCATTTGCTAAAACAATAACCATGAATATTGAAGCTGATGAGATACACAGGGATAACTCTAGGATTACCTCTGTGATGCAAAACATTACTGGGCTGGGAGGTCAGCCGTTCTGGGTTAACAGCAGTTTCTTCCCAAAAAACAATCACTCACTTTCCCTAAGTCTTAAAAAAAACTCATTTCAGTAATTCAGACACACATTTTCCTAACTGAACACGCAACCGTGTGACTTTTTAAGGAGCAATTTACATAAAAGTCAAGCCAATCTGAGACAGGGCCACAGATTCTCAGACTGATAGTGACTATTTGCGATATTATCTTTCAGTATTTTATGGCTAAATGGAGATTTGATATCATGAATGAGTGGCAGATGTCATATTCTTTTGGATATTTGATGTCTGAGAAACAGCAAGACTGTATGTTACAGTAACAGAACAAAAATCAAGTCAATTTCAGACAACAGATTCTCAATCTGATAGTGACAGTCTGATGTATTATTTTTCAGCATTTTATTGCTAAATATAAACTCGATATTACAAATGATTGACGGCCGTCATATTCATTTGGAGATTTGATATCGGAGAGATCGCAAAACTGTATCTTACAAAAGTCAAGGCGAATTGAGACAGGACAATAGATTCGGTACCTGATAGTGACTGTTTGAAATATTATATTTCAGAATTTCATGGATAAATGTATATTTTATGTCATGAATGAGTGGTAGCTGTCCTACTCATTTGTATATTTGATATCTGAGACATGGTAAGACTGTCTCTTACAATAACTTTACTTGATGTGACACCTACACCACGCTCCAGTGAAGCTGCAGGGTTCTCTGTAAGGAGAAGCCCTCTCCTCTATGGCCCTGGTACCCAGGCTCCACTCGTGACCCTGTGTTATTGAATCAGCCCTAACAATAAGCAGGCCATCATAGCTGACCTTGCCTGTTCCCCTCAATTTCTTCTTCCTCTTGGCTTCTGTTGACTGAAGTGATTCACTGCTTCTTGTTCTTTTTCTTCTTTATTTCTCAGGTTTTTCTGAAATCATCCTGCTGGGTATCCTCTTGGCCCGACTTTAAGATGAAAACAAAGCCGATTTCCGCCTCTTAGCAACTGCAAATCTAGGACATTTATAAAGATTTTTTACGAAACCCTGATATGGGTCAGTGGATAGAAGCTGGCTGGCTGACTGAATGGATGGATGGATGCATGATTTTATAGTGATGGTGTTAATTCAAAACATAGTGGTGCTTCACTCATTTTACAAATTCAAATGATTCTTGCTTGTATCCATGTCAATCTGTGATCTCAGCTCCTGTTAGTTTTAACTGCCAAAATATTTCTCAGTGCTCTCCGTAATCCTAAACGAATCACAGCATCGTACGAGTAGCCTCGAAGATGGAGTAAAGTTTTTAGGTCTATGTTGACTATATTCTAAAATGTTATAATGTGACAGGTGCTTCACCGATTTAAAGCTTCTGTAACTTATAAAATTATTCTAATTTGCTCTACTCCGCCTTTTCGATGGTAGTGTGACGTTGCCAGTTTCCCGACCCCCGAGAACCTTTTTCCATCAGTAATGATTTCTGAAATAAAACCGAAGCAGCACATGAATAATTCTCATCTCTTTCGAAGCACCTGGTTTAAATGACACTGGGGCCCTGGGCTTTGTTTTGTTTTCAGATTAGCTGAACCCATAAGCACTCTATGCTAACATTCGGCGGTGCACATGAGAAATCCACAATAAACGCTGACATTTTGCCTGTGTCCTCTTCACCATACACTGGCACAAAACATTCATTTAATCCTTTTACTATTTCCATGGCATTCTCCCTTTGTTTTGTAGCCTAGAAACTTAGTTTCCACGCCCCATTCCCTTTCAGGTTCTAAGTAATAGGCCTATTATTCTGCCTGTAGCTTTAAGTCGTTAATATTACCAGTGAAAAAGTTTCTTGTGTCTTTGCTCCTGAATTTTCCTGCTGGATACACAATGAAAAAAAAAAAAAATCAGACAGGCTTAAATTCGTCAGTCGAAGCTAAGAACATCTGCCTGCCCATTCATCTGCTTTTCCCCCACAGAGTTGTTGTCTTTGTGAGCTAGTCATGTGTGTGTGTTTGTTGAGGAGCCACACAACGAAATGCAATAGAATGAATTAGTTGTACATTAGGCGATAACCTTTATTAATCCCTCAGTTGGGAAATTTGCATCATTACAGCAGCAGATGAACAGAGGAGCAATAAAAGAGAAATAAGGGACTATTCAATATAACAATAAAAAACCATACAACATAGAAAAATTAGATACAGGTCAGATTTGAAAGGGACAGAGTGGGCAATTTTAGCCAGGACATCTGGGTACTACCTCTTGCTCTCCATGAGAGACACAGACACATAAGGTCAGCTCTAGCTAGTCAGACAGACAGTTGTCTAGGAATCCTGAAGTGGTAGAGCCAAGCCTGCAGACACACACCTAGATACAGGTGAGAGTAAAGCTTGGGTTCAGATCGTAGGGTTAGCCATCATCCAGCACCCCTGGAGCAGTCGGGGTTAAGGGCCTTGCTCGAGCACCTGATGGTGATAAGGTTACTGCACCAGCCACATGATTTGAACCCTTAACCTTGCAGAAATGGGTTCAGAACCCTAAACTGGGTTGAAAAAATTATGCTAAAAACACAACGTTATATTTTAATGAAGACTGACTGTGGCCTAGAAAAATGGCTTTCTAAATTTACCATATGCCAAAGTAAATAAGGTTATTGATTTATTTGTTTAATGACACTGTCCAGTGTTAGCTTGATTGATTTCACTTCTAGCTCTTAATTGTTATGATTAATAATAACTCGACAGTCGGTTGCATTTTCTGCACCTCGTTAAAACGCTAACAGGCTCACACCTCAGTCATTCAAATGACCCTGTTTAAATATGGTTTTCATAAATGGTGCAATTAAGGTAAACAGTGACTGAAATAGCTTCAGCCGTCACTGATGTAACCTTTGGACACGTCAAGTGACACGGAAGTTAGTAGGGGGTGACTCTCCTGGTCCCTGACACAAAGAATTACTGGTTCAGTGCATCACATTAGATTATTGAATCAGAAAAAGGTTTGGCGCCAACATGCCATTTTCCCAGTGTCTCGGCCTGTGTCATGAGGGATGAATGTATGACTCCATATCAGTGCCGAAAACGAATTTCGATTTGTTTCATTTTGACTTGGAGATCAACAAGCGATTTGCTTCCATAACTTAATAAGCTTTATTCTTTGTTTTCGCATTACAGATCCCAAGGTTAGGAAAAAGGAATCTGTTTAATATTCTGTCCATATGCCATCGGCCATTCTCAATTTATGATACAATACGGTTGATAGTAAATATTCTAATAATGAAATATATCAATGTAAGAGGTACAGCTAAGTAACACTTGACGTATGGTAGATGCTTCCTCAGCTTGGCAATGACTGATTGTGCATCGGACGACGGTCTTAACACACCGGCGAATCTTCAATAGCCCTTGTCAAGCGGTCAACTGTGATTTGAAGCGGCAATAAATTTAAATGTGCCTCAAATGCTGTTCTGAATTTCAAATATCAGAGAGATGGACAAGGAGACACTGATTTATAAAGTTACTTCCTCTCCCCTTGATATTGATTATCGATTTTGGTTACAAAAGTTTTTGAGCAGCAGATTGACGTCGGCTGTCATGGGTATCAGTAAATACCCATTGTTAATTACCATGGTTCCTTGGCTACATGCTGCCGTAGTTAAGGTCACTGGCTAAGGAGGTGGGGCAACCCAGGCAGCCTCTCAGTGTCTCCCCCAGAGATGACTGCTGATCCTGGGCTCTTACGCTGCATTACTCAGGGCGCTGAATCAGAGAAATCAGCACTTCAGGGTAACTCAAAGTAGTCAAGCAGTAGCTGAATGTCTGTAACTAAAAGTAATGGTTTGTCACGGTCAAATCACTTTATTGTAATTTCACACAGATGAAACAAAATTGTGTTTCTGCAGATCACCAGGCAGCCAGAATGAAGAACAGTCGAACGATAAACGATAAAGATTAACACACTCAGGGGATTTTCAACTGGGTATTTTTGTCCCAGCAGACCAGCAAACAGAAAAAAAATAAAAATTTATATGCAGCCGAGCTACATTAAGAAGGAGCTTGGAGTCACCACCTGCGTGCCACTCCAGGTGAGAGGAGGAAGAGGAGGAGGATGCTTCGCTGCTCCCAATCATCCATCCAATCAACTAGCATATGACAAACGAACGTCTCTCTGCTTATGAAGACTGAAAAGCTCTTCCAAGGCACCAACGATGCAGCTGCACAAAGTTGACACAGAAGTGAACGAAATGAATCGATCAGTTTATTCACCCGAGCGCCTGCGAATTTGACTGCCTCCATCCATCAAAAGATTAAACGTCTATGATGTCAAAAAAACATTCTTCCAGAACAAAAATGAGCTTTCTCCTTGGCTAAGATGACACCACCTTATCAGGCTCTTAAATGCTCAGTGTGGTCCTCGGTACTGCCCACTTCATAGTGTGAGGAACATTTAGGAAGACAGACCAGCAGAGCATTTGTATATTGCGGTTGACCTGACTTTGTTTGTGGTTCATCTCTTAAATCTAAAATCATAACCTAACATGCTGTGGAAGATCTATTCTGGACTTTTTTCAGGGTAATCAGTCAGTGCTGTCACTGTCTCCTGTTTGCTGTGGTGTGGTTTTGACTGTCTCAGAACTCACATTCTAAAGAATGACTCTTCCCTTGCTGTTCTCTATTTCACCTATCTGCCTCTGCTTCTCGTGTCATCCAACCGATGTATAAATTAAAAGATCTCGCCATGCTTTTGGCACTATCTCCATGCCTCCTGCTAGAGGCCATCTGGTCACCTGGTCTCGTAGACCCAGGCGTGCACATGGGCCACAGCAGTACTCAGAGATCAGACATCTCAGCTCCATCCAGTCTTCTAATCCACTCATCTGCGGCAAACTCCTAGCCGGTGGTCATCAAGCCGCTGGTGATCACGTCACCATGACATGGCTCGGGTGTGAGTTCCCAGACATGGCCCAGAAGCTCTCAGATATGCTGAGACACCCTATTTGTACACATCAAAATATTCTATAAATACCTATTTCAAGCTACCATATAAATCAAATATAATTCATAGCTATATTATACAGTGACGGGATAGATTCTGACTGAATCAGAAGCATTCATTTCAATTTATTTTCTCTAAGATACAAATCTTATGAGGCTCTCAGACACAACAGCATGTGAGCTTCCACAGCAGGCTTGTTTGGCTTCTTGTTATTGTCCCCAAATGCCGTGTCCCCATCTCATTTGCCCAGTTTTGCTTCTCAAACCTGTGCAATTGTCCCGTGTCCGATCCAATCTGGTGCCTAGGCAGTTCCGCCATTCCCAGAACGAGTGGTAGCAGTTAATTTGATGCATTTTTATTCACAGTTTCTGGGATGAAAACACAGTGGTCGTTTCCTAAGCAGGTGTTAAGCGGAGTTCTGATGATCTTCCTATCGTTTTTCCTGCTTATTTATTTCCCTGAGCCCCATTAGGACTCCTTGGTTCTTACATACAATGCAGTGAAAACAAGGAACTGTAGGCCTGTGACATCAAATCCCAAGGTGTCCATGAGCGGATAGATGTTCGTCCTCATCACCAAGTCGCGGCGGGGGCGGGGGGCGCCCCGCCCCCCCCCCCCCCCCCCACCCACACCCCCCACAAACCACAACACAAA
>JAODJX010000001.1:17886285-17898238 GCA_026776945.1 Isichthys henryi | reverse complement strand
AGTTACTAAATTGCCCATAGGTGTGCATGTGAGAGTGAATGGTGTGTGAGTGTGCCCTGCGATGGGCTGGCCCCCCAGCCTGGGTTGTTCCCTGCCTCGTGCCCATTGTCTTTTTACTCTTTTCACCTTTTTATTCAACTTTCCCCTAAATCATATGATGGAAATGGTAAGATATGGAAATGTGGAAGTCAGCCTGTGCCCTGAAATACTTTTCCTGTAACATGAGTAACGTCCTTGTTCATTTCAGCTTTAATTCATACATCCTGTATTAGTGTATTCTGGTTGTTCCAAATCAGCTCTGATTTGGGGTAACGTATGCTAAATTACCTCCTGAATATGATCCCACAGTTAATCCACTGTAATACAGTCTGTGGTGAAGTATGACTCTACAACAAAAACATTACATCACAACCTATTTTGACTATCATGCGTGCATTGGCATTATTTCACCATAGAAGCTGTCCTCCATTTTGGAGCTGTTGCAGTCAAGCACCAAATGTATTTCAGGCATTTAAGAGCAGGGCAGAGCGATTCGATTATATATATCAGATGGCAAAATAAAAACGTCTATTGTTTCATATTGTGGCGTCGGGTGGACTGAGGCATTGACGAGAGGGGAGCTCTTGGCGGCCGGTGAGCAGCTTGAGTCCGCTGTAGTTCCCACCCTCCTCGGTCGCCGATGTTGTTTTCGCCGAGAATTTGGCGGGCAGGCAAGAGCAGCTTCAGGGTGCGCTGTGCGGGTATAGTGCATCTCTGCGGAGGGTGCCTTTCTTTCTGCTCGTCTGCCGGAGGCACTGGCACTTGTTCCCAGCCTGTATTTCAGTCGTCCATCTCCCGCCGTGACACACACATAAAAACACTGAAATCTTTCAATGCTTGTAATATATTACCCCCAAAACACTGTGTATGAAACTAATTTCACTGCAGTGTTTGGATTAAGGTGTGAACTCAAACCCGCTTTTTTGGAATATTTCAGTATAGACCTGAATACCCCCACATACATCATCAAGCGAGAGTACCAGGGAGGTATACCTGAAAGTGTATTCACAAAATGATTTTTGTCCACAAAATGACTGTAATTCAGGAAATGCATTTCGTACACTAAATTAATTTCTTTCATTTACGAAATGCATTTCGTCCACAAAATTACTGTCCGTAATTTACGAAATGCATTTTGTCCATGAAATGACTTTCTTCTGTCCACGAAATGCAAAGTGATGATATGAATTCTGTGCACAAAATGAAAAATTCCTTTCGATTTCTGTGTACGACAGAAGGTTTTTTTTTGTGTGGACAGGATGCAACAAAGCATTACTTGATTTCATCATTAAATAATGCTTTTTGTGGTACAAAATGAAGTTGTACACCAAAATGAACACTTGACACTTGGTGCCCCATACTATTGCAAGGGAACTCAAAACTATTCAAACTCAAAAAGTATTTTCCCACCCAGACCTCTTAGGGCAGTGGTTCTCAAACTATCAGCTATCCCTGCCCCACACAAGTCCCTCCTGTCTTTCTGATTGACTGAACACACCTGATCCAGGTAATCAGCAGTGTGTAGGGCAGGGATACCTGGAAGACAAGCAGGGCAGTGGGTCCTGAGGACCGAGTTTGAGAACCACTGTCTTAGGGGCTCCGTATACTGCAGCTGATCTGTAGAAACATATCACAAATACATCAAATATGTATTTTTATTTGTTTGTGTAAAATCATATTCACAAAAATATGGAGTGAATCGTACATGTGAAAAGGGTTTTGCATATGTGTGGACCACTTCCTGTCTATTTCTGGATCACGTTACAATTGTGACTTCCCTCCTATTCATTTGTGGATTTTTGTCCAATTCAGACCAAGGCTGATCTGTAGAGAAAAAAAAAATCACAAAAAATATCACTATCCACAAATATGCATTTTAACTTGTATTGCATACAATCCTATACACAAAAACATGAAGTGATCTGTACCCCTGAAATGGGTTTTGCACGTTTGTGGATCCCATTGCACATTGCACTTCCCGTCTATTTGAGGATTGCATTGCATTTGTGACCTCACTCCTTTTTATTTGCAGATTTTTATTGAAAAAATCCATAAATATGAGGTGCAGTTGTAGAATATTTGTATATATATATATACACACACACTCACACTGTATATCTCGTTATCGCAATGTGAAATTGGGGATATGAGATTTTGGTTATATGGCATAGCCCTATTTAAAAGGTTGTATTTTTTCTTCTTGTATTTAAAAGAATTGTCAGATATTTAAGAGAACAGTACTACAGTAGTTACCTTTCAAGAGTTAATTCAATATTAATTCATATTTTTTTCATATGTATGTCACCATTGCCCTACACAGGTGTATCACACATTGCTAGAATTGGTCAGTAGCCTCAATTTTGTGCAAAATAGAAGCAATTTTTTATCAAGTCGACAAAACACAACTGTAAATGGCCTGTGTTTCCACTGAATAATACGCAAATAAGCTGGGTCATTCCAAATTAATTTGGCAAAAGATCACCAAAGATCTCGTAAATCCACAACACACAGAGTTGAGGAAAGTGACAAGTGTATTTCTGAACAGAAATGCATTCCCTACCCTGGGTTGCATGCAAAGTACCTTATATATATTGTCACACCTGTTCCACCCTCTTCCTCGTGAGTGTGCAAAGACACAGCTGGCAACCATTTGCACAAACTACTTAACCCAGCATAATCAGCTTTTCAATTCGAGGTATTGTCCCTACTTGATGAGACTTGCTGAACAATCTAACGAATGTTCTTTGTCCAGCTCCAAACCACCCTGCTTGCCCTACCTGACCAACCGTCAAATCCAGACCTCCTCTCCTTGAAGTTACTGGGTTTGCCTCCCTCCTGTGTCAAGTCTCTGTCCCCCGACTGATCCACGGCTTCCAACCTCCTGGCTTTTGTGTTCCCCAGCCTCGGTTCCGTCTATCGATTTCATGTCTGGTGCCAACCTGGTTTCCGACTCTCGACTACTCTCAACTTTGCTGGTACTGTAACACTTTTAGTTCTCTCAAAACATATAATTTTAAATTGTGCCTTTCAAAAAATTTGGTTTTCGGCATGCTGCGTTCATTTTTAACTGGGAAATCAGAATTTCTGAGTTCCTAGTTGGAACAGCCTCTAAATTTGGAATTCTGATTTGGAAAGTTGGAGGAACCTCAGCAACCCCATCTTCAATTCAAGATGGCTGCATCCTTCATCAAAAGAAGTGAAAACTGTAGTTTGATACGTTTTATTATTTTGTAGGACGACTTTCACTATAACTAATGGAATCACTGCTACCTGTTGGCTCACTGGAATCTTTTTCTTTTTGTGCGACTTTAACACGGAACCTATCCAATGAAAGCAGCTTTTGCCTCCTTTTCGATTTTGTAGAAATATGGACACTGCATCGTCGTTAAACAGATTTATCACTCACACTGCTACGCCCTTATTCAGGTGGTGCTTTTCTACAAAATTTTGACTATACAAGTGACTGAGACCAAGCATGGGAATCATCCATCCATCCATTTTCCAGACCGCTTATCCTACTGGGTCACGGGGGGTCCGGAGCCTATCCCGGAAGCAATGGGCACGAGGCAGGGAACAACCCAGAATGGGGGGCCAGCCCATCGCAGGGCACACTCACACACCGTTCACTCACACATGCACACCTACGGGCAATTTAGCAAGTCCAATTAGCCTCAGCATGTTTGGACTGTGGGGGGAAACCGGAGTACCCAGAGGAAACCCCATGATGACATGAGGAGAACATGCAAACTCCATACACATGTAACCCAGGCGGAGACTCGAACCCGGGTCCCAGAGGTGTGAGGCGACAGTGCTAACCACTGCACCACCATACCGCCCCTGCATGGGAAACAATCACCCACAATACCACAGCAAGAGAGAGAGAGAGGGAGACCGTCGAAAAGAACCATCGGCTCAGTTGTGATCACGTAGCGCTAGGCAGACAAAGCGTATACATAATACTCGTATTGCAAGTCCTCGCTCGTTTATCAAGTTAAAATATATATTAAAAAAATTGCTCATCTTTCAAAACACTCACAAACCAAGTTACTTGCAATCTGAGGTTTTACTGTACTTCAAGCTGTTGGTTTTCCACTGACGTGAAAACTGGGTATTGGAGCTGAATCACATCACAAGAAGAGTATTTTGTATTTTGTAGTGAATTCGAAAAATGGCTGTAGTAGGACTGGACGACATGCCATATTAACACTGTTATAACCGATTGCTGTGCATGGAGCGGGGAAGCAGAAAGACACGTAATAGTTAGGAATATGGGATTTACTGGGGAAAAGCAACAGGGACATGGAATAGGCAGCACTACACAATCAGACATACAAAACTTCAATGACAGACCTAGGGAAACGGACTCAGACGCAGACTGAAATACACAGGACGAAGCAGAAATAACACGAAACAGCTGGACACAATCAGGATTGCACACGTGGTAAAATGAGGGGGTGTGGCACACAGGAGCATCGTACGAGCAGGTCATGACAAACACCAACATCACACGTTATTCACATCCAATTCTTATATTGCCAGGCAGCTAGATTAAGATCAGGCTTTTCCTACCTCCACTTTGGTACAGATATTATAATGCATGGAGCTTAAGTCTCGCATTTTCATCCTTGCTGTTTGAATCACTCTGTCTTGTTGCACGGAGCAGGGAAAGCCAGTAAGTCAAGGAACACGGGGTTTATTCAGGATCTCAAACAGGGAAACACGCAATAACATTAAATGACATTAATGACTAGACTCGGGAAACATACTCAAATGCGGACTTAAATAAATCAGACTAACTAACAACGACGAGAAACAGCTGGTAACACTGGGATTCCACACGAGGTAGATGAGAAGGCGTGGCACATGTGAGGATCGGACGAGCAGGGCATGACTCCTACACAGGTTTGTGAGCAATTTATGCTGAACTCTTTATATCATGGATACCCTAATATTAATTGCATCAAAATCATAGTAGAATATTTGAAAAATTCCCAATACTGTGCTATTATAATATATTGTAAAAAATACTTTATTTCTTGCTATGCTATCCTGATCTTGTTGTATCTTGTACTTTAAGAATGCGCAGATCAGCTGACATCCTCAGTGATGTGTTTAACATCTCCCTGAGCCAAGCAGTTGTACCTTTTTGCCTGAAAACCACCACATCACTCCAGTTCCCAAGAAATCACCTGTGTCCCGTCTGAATGACTACTGTGCTATGGCATTCACATCAGGCGTTATCAAGTGCTTTGAAAGGCTAGTCATGGGCCACATCAAAGCTGCCCTTCCCAGTTCCTTGTTCTCCAGATCGCCTACCACCCAAACCAATCCATTGACGATGCCATTTCTACCACACTTCACCTGTCACTGACCCACCTGGATAGTAGAGAATCTTATGTAAGGATGCTGTTCATTGATTTCAGTTCAGCGTTTAATACAATAATTCATCAGAAAATATCCATAAATTGAGAGCGCTGGGTCTGAACACCCTAAACTGGATCATTGACTTTTTGACAGAAAGGCCTCAGTCAGTCTGCATTGGCACTTACATCTCCAGCACCATCATACTAAGCTTAGGAGTGCCTCAGGGCCGCATTCTCAGCCCTCTGCTCTTTACACTACTCACCCATGATTGCACAGTGAAGTTCAGCTGAAACAGTATCATCAAATTAACAGACGACACAATTGGGCCACATTGACAATAATGATATCTCAGCATACATGGAAGAAAAGGCAAGACTTTCCAGCTACTGAACGCCTGCTGTCCAGCTGCATGAGTGTCTGGTACAGGAACTGCAAGGTTTCAGGCTGCAACACACTGCAGTGTATAGTGACGGAAGCTGAGAAAGTCATTGGGCTGCCCCTACACTTACCACAACCTTCGTAGAGCTAGCAACATTGCGAAAATCCAGTATGTGGACTATTTTCTCTTTTGCTGTCTGGTCAAAGGTATCGAAGCATTCAGTGCTGATTCCACCAGACTGCGTAACAGCTTCATACCACAAGCCATCAGAATTCTTAAAGCACATTTACGAATCTCTGCCTAGCCAAGTGCCATTCTAGTACACTACTTGACTGTTTACTTCACAATAACTCCATTATTATACTCTTAATGGCACTTACACTTTACTTATAACTCACAACCAATGCTGCTATAACCTCCTTATGTGGAATAATTTGAAATCCAGCATACTGCTAAGTGTCACGCCATCCCGCTCATATTTATATTTATGTACATGGCCCTATATTGCATATTGTTGCACTGCTTAGTGTTGCTTTTGTCTCTGTGCAAATATTTTTGTTTTATATCAATGTCTGTTGCACCCAGTCTCATCACATTATGTACATGTACACAGCTGCTGATCATGAAGTACTGACTTGTACTTGAACACGGTTAACTTGGGTGTGCTGTCATTCCCAGCTCCGACTTCCGAGGTAAATGGAACGCAGTATACCTAGAAGCATGGTTGCCAGATAGGGTCAATGATTTCCTGCCCAAAAGGGATTCTGGATACTAACGAGCAAAACGAACCTGTTTTATATATGACATACAGTCATCTCACATACCTCTTTGCTTAAGTATGAGTATTATCAGTATCTGGGAAAGAAGAACAGTGTTACTATATGGCTGATACACACTTATAATGTAACACGAGTAGTATTGCCAAATTGTTTTGAACATTTATTAACATGATCGTAATAGCCTTAGATAACAAACCGTTTTATTATTCATGACCTGTTTTATTTGTTTTGTATGTTGTATATCATTTTTCCGCCAGGTCTGTTCTCACCGCGTGAAATATAGGCCACGCCTCTACTTGAAACCAGTAACCTCCCTCCACATCAAACTCAACACGTATAACGGGAAGAAACAAAATCACATCGTTTACCATTCAGGCATAACAAAGGTTAATATACAATGAAGTCCATTATATCCTAACTGCACACGTTGTAAGAAATCCAGTTCCCTCTACTCATCCTTCACCGTTGCTCTATGGGTCTAGCTCAACATCCTGCTAAAAACCCCGTTCGACTGGTTCCTGTTCGACGAAGCACATGTAGGAAAATCCATTCCAAATCTTCAGAGGTGTCAATGTAGCGCAGAAAAAAAAACAGTTTATCGTGCTTTAAAACATTTCTTCCATCTTCCTTTTCCTTTAGTTAATGTAAAAAAAACACATAAGCTGTAAAATCAAAATTAGCACGTTTTCTTTTTACCGTATTCTAAACCCTAAAAGAAAACCCTATTTAAAATTGCTTGCAGGGCATGCTGGGACATGCATACCTCGCCAGCACTACAGTGCCCCCTCCTTAGAGGTTGACCATCCCAGTGACCACTGCCCCCAGTCCCCACCTCACTTCTGAAGAAAGTCCCTGGTCCAGTGGCAGCTGTCAGTGCGTCAGCTCCAATCACGAGGCTTCTAGCCCTCTGAGCGCTGGCATGGTTAGCTGCTGGCAGATGCTGGCGTGTCAGATACCCCCGGCCACCAACCCTTCTATTTACACAGTTTAGGTGGATCTGGTAGCTTTTCCAGGGGGTTCACCTGGCCTGGGAGCACCACTCTTAACAACTCCCACAGCCAGGCCCCCTTATTCAGAGATTGCCAGCGCATGGAGCAGCTGGAGACCACCTGCAGTGCAGCCTCCTTTTGGCCCCAGCCCTTCTTTCTACCCTGCTTAGTGGGGCCCTGATGTTGTGCAGCAGGCTGGTCCTGCTGCAGGGCCTCCTACTGGCAGGGTCGGGCAGCCCTGCATAGTTGCTCCTGCACTGTGACACGGGTAGCCTCTCGTAGGCATGCCAAGTGGGTATCCTGCTCCCAGTCCTTGTGGAGGTCTGCCAACAGCTGGGCCTCCAGAGTGAGGCACTTCTGCTCATGGTCCCAACTGCGACCTCCACCTCCTGCAGCTCACGGCACTTTTGGGCCAACTGGGAATCTAAACCATGACATACCTCCTCCCAACTGAGCAGTGCTGTCGCACCACACTGTAGTAACCCTATCACAACTCAATCCATTTCACAATCCAGGGACACTCACAAGAAAAGCTACTGCAGACTCACAAATGGTAATACTGTATACGTAACAGTTAAACATGCAAAAACAATAAATACATGCACATGGAAATGGGTTGACATAACCCAATGCGTAAGGCTAAAAGAACTGCACAATTTTTATCTTACAATCTGCAAATATAAGGCGGAATGGAACGCTCAACCCTATTCATACTCTTGAATCCCATCTGCACCTGTTGCAAATGATTCTTGGCACAAATTGTCCAGTTGATATGCAAACATCAAGGACATTTTGTTGCTGGTGTGCATGTAGCCTAGATTTATGTTCAAGATTACTGATATAGTCCACCTATGTCTTATGCGCCTTAGAGGGGACCTACTGTCCATATTGGGTTGTTTCGTGCAGCTGCTTCTAGCAGGCCATCTGCTCCTGTAGCTCACGGTGCCCACCGCCAGCGTGGACAAGCATGGTGTACTCACACTCCTCCATCTTTTGACACTCCTGAGCCAGCAAGACCTCTCAGTTGCAATCGTCTGCCGGTCATGCAGCACGGCCTCCACCACCTGCAGCTCACGGCACTTCTGGGCCTGCTAGACCTTTAAGCTACGATACATCTCCTTTCGCTGAGCAGCGCCATCTCGCAGCCATGAAATGCCACCTCCGCTGCCTCGGCCAGACGCCTCTGGTGGTCACGCTCAACCTCCCGCTGCTCCTGCTCCGGTCCTGTTGGTCCCACTCTTGTTACTTGTCCAACTCGTGGTGCTCTGCTTGTGCTCTGCTACTTTTGTTGGTTGTGCTTGCAGCTGGGGTCACACCACAGCTCCTCACAGCTGACGAACAGGGAGCCCTCGATGGCTGGTGAGCAGTTGAAGTCTACCGTGGTGCCTGCCTTTCTCATTCACCACTGTCATCTCCGATAAAGGTCCAGATGGGCTGACCGGAAGCGGCTTCAGGACACGCTGCACGGGTCAGGGGCGCCTTCCTGAATCAGTCCTCCCCTGCTTGTCTGCTGCTGGCTCTGGCACTGGCTTCCAGGAAGGCCCGGAGTCCTTTCTTCCAAAGCACCAGCATCCAGTGGTCACACACCACCTTCTCCCCGGAAACGCTGCCTCTCGCAGTTCACTGCTTCACCACTGCCTGCAGGTCTACCAGGCTGGAGCAGACTTTCCGAATGATGTTCAAGAGCGCCCGCTCCAGCAGCGCCAGTGGGGCCACTTCTGACACCCGTGTGGAAAATTTGCTTTTAAAAAGGGGCAGAATTTTTTAAAGGGGGCAGAATTTAAAGGGGTGCTATTTTAAATTGCTAAATTTAGCCAGTTCTACTTTACATTATTAAGCACCTAAAGGCATATATGCATTAAGGAAGAAAACACTTATTGTCATACCAGGCAAGAGAACAATAACCCATATATACGTTGGTGATGTAGAAAACCTTTTATTTATTTATTTGTGGACACAGACAAATACAAAAGCGACAACAGGTAACAATGGTTGGACTGGGGAGCACCGGCCTGGAGAGCACTTATATACTGTACAAACTAACGAGAGGGAAAACAGAGGGCGGCTGTGGCTGGCTAACAGGATGGCAGAACAATAGACAGGACTAAACCAGCCACATCTCCACAGGAAGCACTGGGTAGAACAGGCGGAGCATGACACATCTGCGCAATTTTAAATCACCATTAAATATTTAGCCAATAGCTTTTAAAGAAATGAACCCATCCACTAGTCCGACTTAGGGTTGAAGGGGATCCGGAGACAATCCTGGGAAAAACCCAGGATGGGGCACCAACCCGTTGCGGGGCACACTCACAATTTAGTAACTTCAGTTCACCTTAGCATATTTTTGGACTGTGAAGGGAAACCGGAGATCATGCAAACTGTACATACACAGAGCCATGGTGGAGACTCAAGTCCTCCTCCTAGAAGACTGAGGTAAGAGTGCTAACCACATCGCCACCACGCTATCTCACCTTAATGCACTCCTCTCTGCGGCATCCAGGGGTACGCAGAGTGTCTGCAGCGTGCAATCGATTCAATAACAATGATAAAATATGCAAATATGTGCTCTGCACTCATTATGAAGCCTCTTCAGGAGATCTGGATCCATGCAAGAAATGCACAAAGATTGTGGCAGATCAGCGTTATGCGTTGTTTACTTGAATTCTGCTTAGGCGTAGGAAATGTGGCGAGATGAATGCTGCGCTGCATATGCTGGCTCGGCTGCGCCTTTGCTGAACTTGCGGGGGCCGCATGGCTGGGGAAAACAGGAGTGTGGTGTTATCCGACGGTCCATTTAACATCTGGGTACAGGACATTTATCTCGAATGTTTAACAGGCTGCATCACAAAGGCTTCTAATCTCAAAACATTCCTTGGAAGGAAAAAAACAGCAGTCAGCACTCGCGTGATATTACTGCGGGAATTTTAGACATAAATGCAGCATTCGCTGGCCATCTCAAAAAGCCTCAAACTGTCTAAATTTGATCATGTGGCTTTCCGTGTCCTTCCTATGTGTGTTAAACAATCCACTATTTATAAACGGAAAGAATTTTAGTTCAGGTCAGTTTTTTTAAAAGTTTGGGAATCTCATCTCTGGGATTTTTTCTTTGCTTTTGAAGCAGTGTAATATTGTTTTCTTGGCAATAGCAAGTACAGTTAGCGTGAAATACTGCTGTACAATGGAAGTGTTCAGAAGTGGTGGGCTGCACAGTCAGCCCACAGAAGGGGGCCCTGGAAAACTGAGGGAACGGGGTTGTTTTTGTGCGATTTCATTGTGGGATCCTAATTCTGGGGTTGATAGTCTGTCAATGTCCCCACAATGTGATGATTACCCATTTTTTTCCCAGGAAACTGGTCCCCATAAGGGAAAACTGAATTTAATAAAAATCTGTCACTGCAATGAAAAAACTGAAAATGCAAAACTCTTGTATTTTCCTTGGTTACTTATGGTTATGGTTAGGGCTGGTTAGGGGTTAAGGTTGTCATAGTTAGCGTTAGCATTTTTCCCATAGAAATGAATGAGCGGTCCCCATAAAGATATGTTTACCCGACATGTGTGTGTATGTGTGTCTGTGAGGCTGTTTAATGCCTTCTGTATATTTAGCACTGAGTTGCAGTACCAGTCAAAAGTTTGGACATACCCACTCATAGAAAGGTTTATTTGTACTATTTTATACATTTGAAAATAATTATAAAGACTCCATAACTACAAAATAACCTATATGGATTATCCACCAAGCAAAAAAAGTATAAAAACTGATGTGGGGTGGGGGGGGAGCAGCTCTGTTTCAGTAAAACATTTTTTCTCGGACATAGAAAATAGCCAGCTTTGCAATTTTAATTATTATTCCTTTTTTAGATCATCTAATATATGTTTGAAAATTCAGTTTAAAGTTTGTGCTGCATGCTTTCTCCAAGACAATTGGAAGTCGATGAAACGGAAAAGTACCAAAAGTACTATACCAAAATGGTACTTGGTACAGTGGAAAAGTGCCCTTATATGCTGCGTACTCACTAACCACGTTTCCTCCACTTTCTGATTAAAGCTATACGAAACCATCTCTGCTGGATTTAGCTCAGATGGACAGGTCATGTGATGTGACACCATCACTCTCCACTCTCAGTGGCTTGGCATGTCCAAACTTTTGACTGGTACTGCGCAGTATATCTACCCTGATAATTTAATGCTGGCATTTTTCACTGCCACATAAAACAGTAAGTTTTCAGGTGCTGTGGGTCTCAGTGAGTTTGGATGCTATACCTGTGGTCAGAAGGTTGCTGATTCAAATCCCAAGGTCTACAGAGTGATGTCACCAGTGGGTCCCTGAGCCCTGGGGGGGGGGGGGGGGGGGGGGGGGGGGGGGGGGGGGGGGGGGGGGGGGGGGGGGGGGGGGGGGGGGG
>JAODJX010000001.1:17868228-17880353 GCA_026776945.1 Isichthys henryi | reverse complement strand
AATTTATTTAAAATCAGCTTTTTTTTAATTCCCCCCCCCCCCCCCCCTTGGTTTGCACTGTGCTTTTGGGTTGCAATTTACATCGCAGCATTCTAAAGGTAGCAAGGACCGCCGTCTGCCATGTTGGTGCATTTCTTGTCTGGTTGTGGTACTCAAATATACTTTGTGTTTGTCAAGCTTGTGTGTGCTGTTTTCAGTTGGGCTAAAAACAGTGTTTGTGACAAAGGTAAAGGATTCGTAAGGATTTCAAAATATTGTGAATAACCGTGATCCAGAGATGAGAGATGAGAGAAGTTTTATCTAGTAAGCGCCGCTGCACATTTTCTCCATTTTCTCGGTCTCACAGACACACACATACAGTGGGGAAAATAACTATTGGATACACTGCCGATTTTTCAAGTTTTCCCACTTACTGTACAAAGAATGGAGATATCTGTAATTTCCATTGTTGGTACACGTCAACTGTGAGAGACAGAATCTAAAAAAAATCCAGAAAATCACATTGTATGATTTTTAAATAATTATTTTGAATATTTTTGAGTTGTGGAACGAATCATCTGAGTTTCCATTATTTCTAATGGAAAAATTTGCTTCGACATACGAGTGCTTCTTATTTCTTCTTATTCCTATACCTGTTGTCACGGTTAAAACAGGGCTGGGGGCATTGCAAATTGGAGGTGCACCAATCTGATATTCGGATCGGTATTGGCACCAATCTATATCTATTAGACGGTATGTATGTGACCAATCCACATCCAGAACTTACTTATTTAGTTTTCGACAATCTGTAAGATAGCTCCAATTTCTTATTACATGGATTTGTACAATCGCACAACTTTCCCATTGTAGATGTGTTTTTGAGGCATTCAACCTGAACGGTAACTGTACGTTCACACTGCAGGCAGCAATAGCTTGAAAGAGACCTTAAGTCATTCATTCTCTATTGGAGAGCGCGCCACCAGGTTGCAAAGAGAGGCACGTCGCGGTTAGGTGTTTGAATAGTCAAAATTAACCCCGGTCAACTTTATAGTAATGAGCTATGACGCGATTCGGCAGCAACCGACCAAAGAGTTCTCAAGCACAATGAAGAAGAAATTGCATGGAATGTCGTCGGGGTATAAACTGACAGATAGATCTGTAGACACGGTAAAAATTAGCTGTCATAAAAATATGCGTTTTAAAAACCCGTGAAAACCTACATTTTTATACCCAGTCCACAGGCTACAAATGTGCATGCTAAAAACAGGTCTTTCAGTACTAAGATGTACCTAGGGTAATACACACAATTTATTTTTCCTGAATTTGCGCAGAACATTAGCGTTTCCACGCAGTTCAACTTTCCAGCAGTTCTTGAGCTAACCTGAGATATAACTCAGGTGAATGCTGCTCTCAAGATTCAAACTGATTTTTTGTGTTGTATGGAGAACGGGGGGAAATGCGGCGTTTAGAGGGCAAAAAATGCCTTATACAGACGTATTATGTTCCACGGTTTGCACTCTGACGGCGTTCCATATAACCGATCATCGCCACAGCCGGTTTATTTAACACATGTCCCTGTTTTCATGGATCAATGTGTCTGAAATTATTGATCTTCGAGGTGAGTTGGTGAAGTACATAATATATTTTTGTGAAAAAGGAAGGAAATCACATACTAATTTTGGCACTAGAGCATTCAAAACAATGCGAATCGTTTGCATTATTTATTTCTAGCATTAGTGTCTGTCTTAAGATAATTACATGTGCTTTGACAAATTATACCATATCAGCAGTCGGCACAAAGATAAGTTTCGTTTGTTTGCTTTGCCAGCTAGACCTAGCATTCTGAACGACCCCGCCTACTCCATCTACGTCAGAGAGTATCCCTGGCGTTCATTAGCATTGCGGATAGGGTGGCCTGAGCGAACTCTGATGCTATTACCGCCCACGGTGTGAACGTACAGCAAGTCCACTACTCGGTTTTTCTGCAACTCAGTGGGTGCAAGTTCAGTGACTTCCGACCTGCTGTGATGTCATGTGCATACCCTTTGCACTTGTTTTGAGAGGTGGAAGTAGAATTTAGTGGAAAATCCCACTAAACAAAGTGAGTGATGCGAGGCAACGTGAGTAATATTTAAAGAGCAATGGATGATTTGGGAGTCTAACTTGGGCTATTTTGTGCACTCGATGTAGCTTGTGATACACGGGGGGCTGCTACTGCTATGAAGCGGAACTGTTGCCAGTGGGAGAAAAATTGCGGGACAAGAATTCACCACTTGCATATACTGTCCAGGAAGATATTCAAACTGACCTGAAAATGCCTCAAAAACCTGTGTGTGTGTGTTTGTGTGTGTCTATGTATTTGCCCACCACCCAACTGAGATGGCTTCGGACGGTCAGTGCGTTGGTTGGAATCCCCAGGGATTGCCTTGCGTTCCATCCATCCATCTATCCATCTATCCATCCATCCATCCATCCATCCATCCATTTATCCCTCATTTTCTAACCGCTTTTCCTGGTCAAGTTGGAGATCAGAAAACCACAGAGAACATAATAATGTGTAATCTGCCGTGTCATACATGGGGTTCAAGGTGACGGCCTGACAGGCCGAATTCCTGGGGGACTACCTTCTCTATGTTTCAGCTGACACGGACTCGCTCAGGGTGAACAGCATGTGATGCCATATCGCATTCATCAGGTGCTATTGCAACACCTGGAAGGAGAGTTAGGTCCAAATGTAATCTGATGAGGTCCTGCCTTCTCAAGCCTTCTGCATCTTGTCAACGTGAAGCTTTCTCTCTAATCTGAAGATCTCTTCCATGTTCCTCCATTTTAACCTTTAAAAATCACCAGGAAACAGATTGTTGGTGCGCATGGTGGTCAGCCATCTCCAACTAGGAGGATGGGAGAAAGGCTCGCTGCTGGGGTTTCTGCTTCGGCAGCACACTGCTGGTGTGGATACGGGGATGCGACACGTAAACCTGCCCTCGCCTAACCAGGCGTCCAGCATGTCGTGCACGTCCCATCAGCCAAGCCGCCTTCCTGTGATCCTCACTGCCAATTTGTTATACTCCGCTGCCTGGTGTCAGGTGCGGGGAATCCTGCCCGCTCCCCAAAACACAGCTGCCCTCTTAAGGGCGTCCAGAGCTTCTTCTTGCAGTTTTAGAGAGCAGCCTTCTGCTGAGATGGTCCTTCTCTCCTATACAGGTCCCCTCAGCTACTCCGCTCAGGACTGCAGACCAGAGAGATCCTTTTAACTTTCGGTGTGGCAGGAGCTGCACATTGTGCGTGCAGTTTGTTTTTTAAAGAGTTTTCTTCTCTGTCTATCCGAAAGCCAGGTCCCCAGCATCAACGTCCATCACAGCAGAAGGAAAGCTGAAGATCTGCCATGCGTCTGAGAGCGTCGTAAGCACCAGCGCTGCTCCGACCGCTGACATCATTGTCCGTAGGGCGTGACTCATGCGAACGGGTCCCATTAAATTTAACTTTGGCTCATCTCGTTAATCACGCCTTTATTTCCCCGTGCAGTTTATGAATGGTCATTACCATTTCCAGCATCGAGAGAAGTGACATAATACAGATGAGAAAATCAATACGAGACAAATGGGCCCAGTGATTCTGTAACAATTTGTTCAAACAAATTATCAAGTGCTGTCGTGTCGCAGAAGAGCATGTAATCGATCCATGGCGCAGTGTTCGAAACAGCTGGTGTAGTTACCGAATATTTTGTCAACAGATCATAAGGGTCTGCAGCCGGATGGCCAACTGGCAACACTGTGTGCTTAAAGTAGAGGTGTAAAAGCATTAGGATGGAGGCCCAGTCTCCTCTTATTAGTTGAAATCCTATGTGGTGCCTGTCTCGGTGGGTTAGGTTGCTGTGAAAAGTTGCTGGTTCAAAACCCAAGTTTAGCAGAGTGATTTCACCATTGGATCTTTGAACAAGATCTTTAACCCCAGTTGCTCCAGGGACAGCCTGACCCTGCTTTCTCAAACAAATGTTTGTTGCTTTGCATAAACATCTGCTAAATAAATACGATGTAAATTTTCAAAGGTCCAGATGTGAAAGGGTAACGGAAGATTGGAGATGATGCTCCAGATGTTTCAGAGAAACAGCTGGTTGTTAATCAAACAGAACCTGTTAACATCGCCAAGTTGTGACCTCAGGGGAAGACACGCAGTATAATGTTTTTATAAATTCATATACATGTGTATTCCCTTTGAGGGACTGGGTGTACTCCTTCCTTGGTCGCTACGCTGCCTGGGATAGTATCCATCAAATCACAGCCTGGTCAACATAAGGAGCTGGAGGATGGATGGATGGATGGATGGATAGACATGTATTAATGGGAAAAAGAAACACACACACGCACAGAATTATAAAATGTTTAGTTCTCCTCATTTGTCCCCAAGTTTGTTGTTTTAACTTTGTTTACAAGGCTTTTTAGGCTGGTTTTAATGGGAAACTTCACATTTCCATGGTCTGAATATTTCAAGTAGCAGCAAAGCCTGACCAAAGTGAGCTTTATGCATATTAAATACTTTCTACAGTAATCAAAGTACTGCTGAAACTTTAATGAGCATCTTGAAATTTAGCCCATGAGCCTTAAAGATACAATTTGGGAGCTCAAATAAATCTTACATCCATTGCTAAAATTATTAAAAAGAATAATAAAGTGTCAGGGTTAAGGGAAAAAGTGTGCTTTAATATTTTATCGCTGTTGTACAGTTATGAGATGGCATTCATAAATAATATATCATCTAAATAGTTTTCCACATTGAAATGTGTCAACATACCACAGCAAAAGTGTCCCTGGTGGTTTTCAAAAATATTCTCTACAAGATGCCAAGGTTCCTTCCTCTAAAATCTGCCGCCTTTACTTCCATTGTTATTATTCTTGCGGAATTGATATTGTTTGGTTGTTTTGTTTTTGTTTTTTGTATTTTTGTGTCCTGGATTGAGGGAATTAAGATGTAATGGTCAGACTGAAGACTAAGTATCCTATGAACCTTACAGCAGCTCCTCTGGAAAGCTGCAGTGGGGCATTCATGTATCACTGTTTTTATGATCTGAATATGGCTCTGTGTGTGTGTGTGTGTGTGTGTGTGTGTGTGTGTGTGCCATACCTCTAAGGAAACCCAACCCGCATCTATGTGGAGATTTAATGGTAGTTACTCTTTCTCCCAGATTTCCTTTTATTTATCTTCAGTTTTGTTTTTTTGGCCCTATTCATTGTACTGAGAATAACTCATATTGATTCCCTGCAGCTTTGCGATTTTAAATTAAGCAATAACCAGGATTTTTTTGTTGCCTCTTAGAGGTTGGTCTTCAAGGTTATTTGGCTGATGTGCCATAAACACATCGCTTTACCATGCCCGTTGGAACAAAGATTGAACCATTGAGGGGGGAAATTCATGTACAAATTTCGAAATAACACCAACAAAAAGGATGACCCCCCCATGAAGTATTTCCCATGTCATAAAATACAACCAAGCCAACTGAATCATGCAATCCCATTCAAATCATCTGACAGTACCATCATAAATGAGGAGAATTTGGTTTACATGATATACTTGGCAACACTCTAGGTCATAATAATCAGTTTAATTTGTTTTTTGTTGTCATATTTAATGTTATTTATTTAGGTGAATTTATTTAGTCTTATTATACATGAATGTCATTACCCCTCGTCATGCCAGCCCCCACCCTTCTTATTTCCTTTGAGCCTCCTCCACCTTGATTTTAGAGTACAGGGGGGGCATATATGAGCCCCCATGCTCCATTGTGAGTGGGGGGGGGGTGCGATTATCTGGAGCCTGTGGGGAGCAACGTATTGATCTAGATAGAGCCGTGGTGAGTCGGTCGTCTGGTGTTGATCCACAGCCGTGACTCTGTGTCTAACGGTTATAGCACAGCAGGGGCCCCGGAGAAATTTCAGTAACATGTTGAGAGGAGAACCTGCTGGCTCCTCCCACGTGAAGGACGTCCTGGGGAGAATATTCCGGAAGACTGGGAAATGTCACCATGCACCTTTATAAATGATGAAAATAAGAGAGAGAGAGAAGCAGCTAAAAGGGCCCCCTCACCTTCTATCACCTGATCCCCAGCAGTCCCCCTTCTCTCAACAGGTCACAGAGCTGTTAGGGATTGGCCAAGGTCGGCCTTAGGGGCACCACCGATCAGCTCTTTTCCTCCTTCTTGCACTACAAGGCTAATACAACAGTGCTAGATTAATGTGGAAAAAACACAGCGAAACCCACTTTATATCTGTAATATTTCAGCGCTGAAGAGTTTTCCCTTAGAAGTTCCTTTAATAATTTCTAGTTCCTTGGAATAAAATGTTAGAATAAATAAATCTCTCTGAATTGTTTCCATGGAGATGAACGACACATCTGGCTAGCAGACTTTGTCAGGTTAAGGTAAATATAAACTCCTTTATGGGAGAACAGGGCCGCCCTTTCCATAACATTGCTGGTATTACACTCAGCGCCTTCAAAGACTTTTCCTAGGAACATCTTGTTTGAATGTGCCCCATAACAGAGTTGTCTCTCATCACTGAACTCCTCTTTCTTGTGAAATAATGTAAGGGGCGGTGTTCAACCCACAAGCCTGTGCGAGCGCAATCCAAAAGTACTTATCTAAGGTATTCCCAAAATTCCCAAAAAGCAAGAAAATAAGGCATGATGAATCTGTCTGTTTAGGAGGGAATTTCAGTTCTGTTAAGTCTGTGCTCCTGTTTGTCTGTGTGCATGTAAGGCGTGTGTATTTGTGCCGATTCTGCACACCTCATGTCATATCGAATCCGTCCGACCCTGTAGAAAAGATAAAACACTTAACCTGGCTATCTTAAATGACACATTTAATCTCAGAGCTTCCTGAAGGTCGAGTGGGGCAAAGTGGCATATGATTTCGCCCTCGCCCTGGGAATGTACTGCCGTCAAGGGCAATACTATGGTTGTTGAATGTTTCATGCTTCTGACATCTATCGCTCGCTTATCTTAGAGGATATGTAGCTGATATACTGGAAACTCGCAGAAAAATGCCATGGATTTTCACTACAGCTGGCTTTTTTCCATGTCCTTAACTGGTCTGCCCTCTGGGGGTGATTAAAGGCAGATCAGCAGAAGAAGTATTCTCCAATTTGTTCTTCAACTGCTCAAGAGCTCTGTAGATGGAAAATAAGTTTAACACTGGGATTTTAGAGATCAGTGACTCATAATTTCATCATTCATTCATTTTTAACATTGAATATGCTGTAGATTCATTACTACTTTGGGGTCAAGCACAGAGCGGCTACATGACTATACCGTATCTGATGAAGAAGCGCCTCACTTTGCAAAGCACTTGTGATGTTGGGTCCTCTGCTGGAACTGGGTGGATAAAAGACCGGTACCATGAAGGCCTCCCCAAGTTCACACGTACAACATGCACAACAACAGCACTCTTGCACTAGTCTTTACCAAGCCAGACCCCTCCTCCAAATCACTGCAGTGCAGCAGTGTGAACTTTGCCAGGGGATCCAATGGACCATGCCTAAAACCTGGCTATAAGAAGCTTATAATAACAGAACACACCCTGGCAGCGGTGCTATTTGGGTAGAATCAATTAACATGTGAGTACTGGAACAGAACAATCAATTAAAGTCCAGTCCAGGAGGCTTAAACTCTGTATTTAATGTCTTCTTTTTTAAAATTGCGTTTCTGCAATGTCAATGATTTTTTTTTTGCAGAACTTAAGGTGTATATAGGTCAGGGAGGGAAGTTTACTGACCCCTGGTGGTTAGACATCACATCATCCTCTGTTAAAATGGAGAAGAAAATGGCACTATACCTACAGTATATACCTAAGCAGACTAAAAGTGTGGGACAAAGCACATCAAGCATGTGATTCACACCATGTGTTCCATCTGGCTGCTTTGGCTCAACTTTTCATTTTTTGCAGCCTCTTTTCGGTAAACATTTTCCTCACAGGACGTTTAGCGTCGAGTGCAGTATCCAAGCTTGCCAGCCATACTGCATAATTATGATTCAGATAATGAAAACCATTAAACATAAATGGATGCAAATATTCTGTAAAATTGACCCATTAAACTCTGATTACAATGCAATTCTTCTGTTGCAAACATTACCCATGAATATTCATGATGATGAGAGTATGTGCAGTATTTAAGTTCTGAACAATAGATTATTAACAGAAATTCTGAGGAGCGTTTAGTAATCAAAATAATGAAGCTTAATAATGAAAGTACCATTGTTGCTGAATATTCAAAACCGCTGCCTTCCTCGGATTTCCTCCGGTTTCAATGTGGAAAATGGGAACAGCCTCTGAATGGTCAGGGCCTGTAGTCCCACAGTCTCCTGCTGTTACACAAAACAAAACTAAACGAAACTAAGCAAAACTAAATAAAACCAAACTAAACATAATAGCGCAGCTTCTTTTCTCTCTATGCTTTTGTCGCCAAAGATAATCGCAAAAATATGTTTCTTATGTAAATGAACTTTTATAATGCTATTAAATATGTCATTAAAACCCATCCATCGTCATCCATAACGATTTGCCCAGTGCAGGCTGTCATTGACATAGTAACTGTATTGATAATATTCTTATATAATAACAGATGATTTTTGGTTCTATGATGTTATTGTAAGAAGGCTTATTTTCGCTGTGAAGCTCTGGAACACTTTTGAACTCATCCACTGGTCTTTTTTTGTGACGGTTCTGCCAGCAGGTTCTTTAAGAAACGTCGTCGCTGTAAGGCACCATCTGAGTGAATTAAATTGGGCCGCACGATATAATTTAATGAAAGCCCTCCATATAAATCAGATCGGGGGCTTTGTTTATCTTTTTGGCTGGGGGACAAGGAGCTATTTGTGTCAAAGGGGGGAAACCACAGGGACACATAGAGACGGGGAGGTTTTCCATCACGGAAGCTTGGGGACGCATGGAGTGCCAGCACCGGCTTCCCATTTGTTTACTTCAAACGGCATGAGACATTTTTTAAGGGAAAGCTTTCTGCAGTTAATATACCCCTTCAATCAATGTTGCTGGAAGCATTACAAATGACCCATGGTTAATCTTGAAAGCAGCAACAAATCATCATAATTCCATTCCGAGACAAATCCTCCTTTTCCTACCCTGACCAACAGCATTTTGACAAATATGAGAAATTGCATTAAGGAAGTAATTAATAACTGGCATTTTTAAAGAGGGAAAAAAGTCACTTGGTTATACGGTCCATAACAAACAGCATTTGGGCCAGTATAGAGAGTCTGTTCAAGTATTATGTCGACATTTTAAATATGCTCAGACTTCCGCCATGTCAAGGGTATCTAAAGTAACTGAAATGACAGTTGTTTTCATAAAAATCTTTAGCTCGGATCCTTTTGATTCATTCCAGCAAGCATCCAGAAGTCCTGGAGAGTCACTATTAAACTATTAAAAGTTCAATTCCTTACAGTCAAGCCTCTGACTTCTGCCATGTGTTTTTTTTTTTTTGTTTTTAATCCAGGGGTCAAGAACATCTTTGTTGGCATAAAGATATCATAGCATTTAAGCCAACTTTTCTTTTTTTAAGGGAAGAGCCAGCTAGACCTTCTTAGCAATGCCAAAATGCAGCCACAATCACTCCGAAAGCTTGACATGTTTAATTTCTCTTTCAGTCAAGTAGGCAAGATCTGTGAACAAACGTGAAAAATTGAAAGTGCATCAGCTGGTGATGCTGTTACTTTATGGAACATGAACTATGTTTATAAAGCGTTATTTGCGTCACTTGTAGGTCACTTGGACAAAAGCTTCCGCTGAATAAATAAATGCAATGTAATGTAACGAAACGTTAGTGTTGCTGGAATGTGACGGATGGCTAGCAAATTGTCATATAAATATTTCAGCTATGCTTCAAAACAAAGGTCCTTTATCCACCCACGCTACAGCTAAATCAAACAGCCTTCGCACATACATTGCTTATTTTTGACAACTGCTGAACTCTACAAAAAAAATTATAGTTTTGATTATTTTCAATAGGACAGCCTTGGAGTTTAAAGAGTTAAAACTAAATCACCACAGAGGGTTTAAGTGCGGTGCTTTAAATAATTATAAAAATGACCAATGACTGGCATATTGACCAACTTTGATGGTTAACATTGACCAACCACTGACAATAGAGTATCCAGAGCTGAAATTGTAACCTAAAAGCTCATTTCTGCTATAACCTTGTGGCAGTGCACACATATTAAGGTGGAGGTTTTGTTGATCTCCAGCAGGATGCAATTAAACATGTGGAGAAGGTGCCACACAAACAACACCTGGATTCCCTGTGATTTCTTGATGAAATTGTTTAAATATTCAGGTGCTTGGGGTGCCCTGCTCAGCCTCACAGAACGTTACGGTCGTCTGCGCCTGGCGGCACATTCAGGTGTTCCGCCTGCGGAGAAGCAGGGTCTGCTCAGAATGCGCTTGAAAGAATCCAATACCGGGCTCCGGTGATATCGCAGAACAGCACCAGCAGGCCGGCGTTTGGCCCGCTGGGGGTTTCCCAGAATGCCAAGCTGCCTGCGGAAATGCATCACTGGGGAAAACACAGCCTGTCACACATTGGAATATGGCCCAGCAATGTGTGGAAAACTGCATTGTGTAGGAGAGCAGATGATGTTTGGATGAGTAGATGGGCTTTGAATCCTCTTGGTGACACGTGATCCCCAAATGTGACCCCAGACTCACCTTGGCCAATGAGATGTTTCCTGTTAGACAACACCACAAAAAAACGAATGAATTTTTAACCACACAGCATGTGATTTTAGGAACTGGCAGACCTGTTCTACTGGAGAATTGACTTGGACCCAATAAAATAAAAAATTCCTGAGATACTATACTGACTGCAAATCCTTGTAAATGATTTGGGATGAAGAATCTTCTTCCAGCACAATAAACATAACAGATTTATAGACATGTCCAGAGAATTAATTTGTTTAATCAGTCAAATCTTTACATATTCAAGGGAACGGTTGCGTACAAATGAATAATCATTTATTTTGGATTGTTTCAGGCAGTAACGGGAATGATGAGAGCAACTCGAGACTAAAATTTGATTTTATAATGGTGAGAATAATGCATTTAGATGCAGCCCAGTTCTGGGTGCGATGGGGACATAATCACATCTTCAAATTAATTAAATCGAAAAGAAAAAGTTTGTATCACCCCAGGAAAAGGCTGCCTTCTATCTGATATCCCAGCCTGCACATGAAGCGCCTTAAAGAGATGCAGGATGAGTGATATTCCTGTAGGGCAAAGTCATCAGCCTTAGCAGGGGCGCTTTCACGGCCTACATGAAATCACATACAGTCATGGCCGAAATTATCGGCACCCGTGGAATTTTTCCAGAAAACGCACCATTTCTCCCAGAAAATTGTTGCAATTAAAAATGTTCTGCTATACACATGTTTATATCCTTTATGTGCATTGGATCAACACAAAAAAAACAGGAAAACAAGCCAAATTTGACATAATTTCACACAGAACTCCAAAAATGGGCCGGACAAAATTATTGGCACCTTTTCAAAATTGTGGGTAAATCGTTTTATTTCAAGCATATGATGCTTGTTTGAACTCACCTGTGGCAAGAAACAGGTGCTGGCAATATAGCAATCACACCTGAAGCCAGTTAAAATGGAGAAAGGTTGACCCAACCTTTCTGTTGTGTGTCTGTGTGCCACACTAAGCATGGAGAACAGAGAGAAGAGCAGAGAGGACTTGAGAACAAAAATTCTGGAAAAATATCAACATGTCAAGGCCACAGGTCCATGTCCAGAGATCGTCATGTTCCTTTGTCCACTGTGCGCTACATAATCAAGAAATTCACAACATATGGCACCTTAGCTAATCTCCCTGAACATGGACGGATGAGAAAAATTGATACTGTAAAAGACTGCAACAAAGGATAGTCTGAATGGTGGATAAACAGCCCCAGTCAACTTCTAAACAAATTCAAGCTGTTCTGCAGACTCAGGGTGCAACAGTGTCAGCTCGAACTATCCGTCCACATCGGAACGAAATGAAATGCTATGGCAGGAGACCTAGGGGGACCCCACTGCTGACACAGAAACATAAAAAAGCCAGACTGGAGTTTGCCAAAATGTACTTGAGGAAGCCAAAATCC
>JAODJX010000001.1:17841335-17866695 GCA_026776945.1 Isichthys henryi | reverse complement strand
GGAAGGACCAACACGCATTCACAGCCTTCGGCTGCGCCATTGGATTCCGCCATTGGGCCAGTGGGCGGCTCCCTACAAATGAAAATCAGCTAGCAAGTTATCCATTCACAAATTTACTGTGACTCGTCAGTAAGGTAGCTTGTAGCTATGGAGCTAATAAGAACTAGTTGACATTAGTGTATTTCAGCTAAAGATGCATTTAACATTTTTAGTTTCTGACATTTAAATTTTGCACAATTAGTAAATAAATTGACAAACATTACAGTAGATAGGTTGCTAACTTCGTTTGCTGCCCAACTCTCCCAGTACCTCGATGTAGCTACCTAGCTTATGATAGCTAGCTAATGCTAACAGATAAAGTTGACCACGTATCATTAGACATTGGGGAACACATGCAACAGTGCTTCAGTCAGAAATATGACCGATTGTTGTGATTCCCAAATATGCTTGGCTTTATATACTCACGACAGACCTATGGACAAGCAATAGAGGTGGAGAGCCCTTCATGAGCTTCACAGTGCTCTCTGCTTATTGGAAGCTTAAGTGTCACTGTCTGGAAACAATGTTTTTCTAGAGGACCATGCAGCAGAGCACATTGCAGAAATGATGGATAATATGCTTCAGGAATGGAAAATAGGTAAAAAAAATAATAATAAATAGGCTATCAGGAATTACTACAGATAATGCCAGTAACATGAAAAAGGCTTTTGAAGAATTTCCATGTGTATTTGGACATCATTTGAATTTGGCCATTTCAAAAGTCCTAAAAGTGGAGGCTGCAATCAAGTCATGCAGACATTTTTTTTTCAAAGGTTTTTCCGGAAGTTGGAGAAAAACACATAATCTGAAGAAGCATCAAAGAGAACTGGACCTCCCTGAACACAAAGTCGTCCATGATGTCGTCACCAGATAGGGCTCCAACATATGAGATGATCGAAAGGTTCAGGAGAAAGTACAGGCCATCTGTGCAGTGCTCGCAACAGACAGAGGCACTTGGCATCTGATGCCTAAAGAAAAAGATATCACTGTCCTGGGGGACATGGGGTGGCTCCTTGGTCCTTTCCATGACTTCACTGATGCCCTTGCTTCAGAAAAACAAGTGACACTCTTAGCACTCACACCAGTCTTGGACCACATTGGAAATGAAACATTGAAGGATGAGAAAAAAAGATGGTAATCTCAGTAATGAGATGAAGAAAATTGTGAGAGAAGAACTGCTAGGGCAGCAGAGATACATACTGTAGCAGGAATGAGGTGTGTGTTGAACATATCCAGCTTTGTGGATCCTAGATTCAAAGGAAATTTTATTGAGGATCTGGAAGTTACTGTTAAAGGATACACTGAAGAAATAATAGCACTTGCTTCAGTTCTGGAAAACTCAGTGCTTCCTCCAGAAGCCACACCATGCACCTCGTTCTCCACCTCCACCAAAGCAGAAGAGAAAAGCCTCTGTGGATTGCTCCAACAAGTCACTGCCGCGAAGAGGAACAGATCGGCAGAATCATCAGTAAGCACCAATACTTCCATCAACCAAAAAGTTGATACTAAAATGAAACTTTACTTCTTCCTCCCTACAGTTAATGTGGACAGTTACCCACTGGTTTGGTGGAATGCACATGCAGAGGAGCTTCCAATGCTGTCAGCAGTAGCAAAAAAGTACTTGTGCATTCCAGCTACTAGTGTCCCCTCTGAGAGAGTGTTGACCAGTAGTGGCAATATTCTCTCAACTCATCGTTCAAGGCTGAGCTCAGAAAACGTGAACATGCTCACCATTTTGCACTTCAACTTGAACTGATGTTGTGAACTCTTACAGCTATGTAGACAGGTTTTACATCATTTTCTTGTTTTTCTTTTATTGTCACTGCACTTAAGTATATTAGCAGTAACAGATGAGCTGTTCTACCTATAGATGTGTACAGAGATTAATTTTTGTACTTGTATATAAATTTATATTTATTTACACATTTTATTTTTATCTTAAAAATCACCTGTTTCAACTGCATTTTTAAGTTAAACAGTGCAATTTATGTTCAAGTCATCAGGTAGGTCAGTTAATTTTGCTAAAAAAATATATACAAACTGAAAATATAAAAAATGTATATGCCAGAATCGCTGGGTAGATGGGCAGGCAGGTAGCAGGCAAAGACGAGGCTGGCAGGCAAGGGTGCAGGATATGGGGTTTTATTGAAGTGAACGGGGAAGATAGGGCAGATGGCGATGAACTAAGATTGATGACAAGTCTGGGGAATACGGACTCAGATGCGGATTAAATACACAGACTGATAGAAAACAGCTGGGCACAATCGAGGAAGCACACGTGGATGATCAGGGGGCGTGGCACACATGAGGACTGGACGTGCAGGTCATGACAGAACCCCCCCCCAAGGCAGGGACTCCGGGCGTGCCCCAAGGGGAGCGGCGGACAGGACGAGACCGGGGGCACAGGACCTGGAAAACAAGAGCAAAACATCAACGAGGGACTGGGAACAGGATGGACAAACAAAAGAAGCACAAAGGCAGAAGCCAGGACAGGACCTGACACAGAACAGGGAACACGGACAGACAAACCAGAAAGGGAGATACAGGGGAAACGGACGGGACAAAAGGACCGGGAAGAAACAGAGGAACAGAAGGACCAGGAGTGACCATGGGAACGCACAGAGGGACGAGGAGGCAGCAGTCGGAGGAGCTGCAGGCGACCAGGAGGCCGGAGCAGGAGGGGACCCCGAAGGGGCTCAAGAGACTGGGTGAGGGACAGGCGGAGGAGTCAAGGAGGGAGTCAGAGGGGGCACCAGGGGAGGTGATGAGGAAGTTGGAGGGGACACCGGCGAAGGCAAGGAGGGAAGGGAAGCCGCAGACGGCAACGGCGTAGCCACAGCAGGCAAGGGCGCCATCCACCTAAACGCCGGAGTGGGGGGACCCACAGGCAACTGAGGAACCGAAGCGGGGGAACCCACAGGCGACTGACACGGTGTCGGAGGCGGGACCGAGGGCAGGCGACGAGGCATCGGAGGGGGACCTGCAGGCAACCACTGAACCGGAGCCACAGGACCCGCAGGCCCCCCCAAGCCCCAGCCAAGGCGAGCGAGGGTGAGCCAGGGGGCAGGGTGGGCGGGACCCTGGCCCTGTGCCTGTGTCCTCTCCCCTTTCGGAGCTACAGGGTCCTCTTGGACCTTGGGTAGATTGAGCCAATATATTACCTCCTGTAGGAGACTGAGGCGCTGATCCTCAGTCTGTGGAGGCGCGTTCTGGAAACTTGTCATTCTGTCAGGATCGCTGGGTAGACGGGCAGGCAGGTAGCGGGCAAGGATGAGGCTGGCAAACAAAGGTGCAGGATATTATTGAAGGGAATGGGGAAGATAGGGCAGACGGCGATGAACTAACATTAATGACAAATCTGGGGAATACGGACTCAGGCGCAGACTAAATACACAGACTGATAGAAAACAGCTGGGCACAATCGAGGACTGTACACACGAGGACTGGATGTGCAGGTCATGAGTGTAGTTCATCAATTGGATGTATTTACAGAGCAAATTTACTTGAATTTAAATACAAATTCTCTGTTCCATGTGTGTCTTAAAATACAGCTTTAAATATCATCTGTTTGCCCAGAGATTACAGTACTTGATTTTTTTTTACTTTAACTTTTTTGAAGTTCAAAAGGTAGCAATAACCTCTGTCTGTGCAGCTTACAGATTTTTTCAGCCTTACATCATATTACAGAGAATACTTTTATTTTAGAAATTCATTTTTCTAACTATGCAGCAATAAATAGCATCCGAAGTTCAAAACCTTTATAGAATGTCTTTGTGTGAATTATATATGTTAACACAGTTGTGAAATCAAGACACGTAAAATAACCGTGATAATCGTGAAACCGTGATTATTTCTCAGACTATAATCGTGCCACCAAAATTTCTAATCATTGCAACCCTACTGGGAAGAATGCAGAGGTTCTCCCTCCACTCTACACAGCACTCACAGTAGCAGTGTACAGGCCGGCCATGATGTCCAGCAACTTCGGGGGAACTCTCAGGATGTCCCACAGGGCAAGTTTAAAGAAATGTGTGATCATGCCCCAGTCAGTGAAAGTGTGTTCCCTACCCCTAGACCTCAGAGTGTTAAAGAGATAGAGAACACAGGCTACAAAATCGGAATATCTGGCTTAATAACTGTTGGTGGGCTTGCGGTAGGGTGACCACCTAATCGATGTTGGGGGGGACACTATGAGCTAGGACAGGGTTTGAAAACTACCATTTCAACAAAAATATATGGATTTCACTTTAACACTGAGTTGTTGCTGTGTGCTGATTGGTCAGTCTCCAATAAACATACATGTGTCACTAATGTTAATGTGAAACAGCTGAATGAGTCTTTCAATCAGGGAAACAAACCAGTCAAAGCACAAGAAGAATTGAACTAATTCGCCAAGCACTGGAGCTTTTCCGTCTTAATGTAGTTTGTAAAACCTGAAGTAGTTCATTGTGTATCCTGATATGGATTAGCTGGTCACTCCAGTTGGTGGAGATCACTTACAATCAGTCCATAAAATGAACCTGATGTAGCAAAAAGAAATTTTAATGGGATCAGTTTGGGTCTTGAAAACATCATGAAATGAAGTGTTACAAATCAGGCACTATTGTGAAATATGTCATCAAGTGCAATGTTGCGCATCTCTTTGATACATCACCAGCGTTAACCAGTTGCTGAAGATTATTTCCCATTTACTGTGATATACATTCTTTGTAAAATGTAATTGAATCGGCTTGCTGTGTATACATGATTGCACTTTAAGTTATATCAAAATTCTATTAATACGTAACAATTGGAAGGTAAGCAGTATTGAAAAATATTCCTACTGTTATCATATCACTTATGCTGACTTCACATTACTAAGCCCTTATGAAAATATATATATTTATATATTTTCCAAGTATGGAAAAATAATATAGACACTCGTATACTTACGAATGAGATATGTTCCAAACGGCCAAACGGTTCCAAATTCAACATCATTTTAATTTTCACAAATACAGGACAAGAGTGATGTTTGCAAGAACTGAACATTTGCAAGGAAGAGTGGGGAAATATTGCCAAGATGTGGAATACTGATAGACTCCTACCCAAAAAGACTTAATTACACTTATGCAACCAGCTTATTGTACATATATTTTTCCCCCTAAACAATTTGTTTGTTTTTCAGTTGAATTGTACAGGTTATAGGTCACATTAAAGGTGGGAAAGCTTTGAAATGATTTATTGTGGTCTCATTTGTTTATATAATAAAACATATTTAATATAATAAAAGTGTATATATATATATATATATATATATATATATATTTTTTTTTTTTTTTTTTTTTGTATATTTTTGGTTCTTCGGTTTATAGTCAGCTCCATATTATAGGCAAAGAGCCAGCAGACAGAAGGTGGAACTAATGACTATGCTGAGGGTGAATTTCTATAAGAAAAAAAGAAATGACTGTCTTTAATTAAACTGCCCATCCTACAAGATTTCCTTTTTTATGATCAGGTAAGGTGAAGCTGTATTTATTTTCAGATTCTAAATGCAGCCAGATATGCACTTTTTATTCAGTGAATAGAAGGTACAGAGGCATGGGAGATGTAGTTGCATGAAAAAAACCCTGGAGGGGTGAGATTTATTTTAGGAAATGGGGGAAAGGGTGCAGGATAAAGGCGATGAAGAGTCTTTGGTTGCTGACTCAGGGGCAATGTGGTTTTTTCCATCTAGTGGGTGGGCTCAGGTCTTTCAGTGTTGGCGTGTGGCACAGGGGGTTGCAGTCCCCTCAGGGCAGCCATCCTCCAGGACGCTTAGCCGCAGGGGAAGAGATGCCATAAGCTACTAGCTTACTCTCGACTCGGACTTAAAGTTGCACAAGGAGAGACAGGCCCACCCTTAGTTGGTGGACTTAGCAGCTACCTTCCAGGTCTTGGGAGCATTCCTCTCATGTGGGTTCTGGGTCTAAGGTGAGGAACCGGTTGTTGTTTTCCAATCTCATGCTGCTGATCAGCGCCTGCTGGTGTGCGGAGGATTCCCCCGAGGGTCGTTTCATCAATAGTATCATAAAATATGTTTTCTCAAGTGATATTTCCATTACCGGTTAGCTGAACATTCAATCCAAAAGCACTAAGTTGAGACATTGTGAGCATTCAAATGCATTGTATTCGGTGGAAGTTTCCGAAACAAATAAATGCCATTATAAAACATTACTACCATAAGAATGAATGAGAAACTGTTGTATAAGAGTACTGTGTATTTCAGCAATCTGAAGAGAATATAGAAAGGAGCAAAAATGACAAGCGATCCAGCTCCAAGATCAAAGCTGAATTAACAGGGCAGGCTTTCATGTACAATAGTCCAGGATCATAAACGGAGGTTGACATTCTAAACTGCTGTCCTCACTGCCTTGGAAGCAGATAAAATGTGTCTTTTTCCTTTGCTGGAGAAGTTCTTTGCCAAGTTTCACTTGCAGATAACTTTTGCAAACCATGACGCTCCTTATATAGGAAAAAAATTTATAAAAAAGTGAACCCTAACCCTGCCCAGTGTAAGTGGTTGGAACATGGATGGCTGGTTAAAAAAAGAAAAATGTTTTCTCAGTACCAAAATTCTAGCTCCACTCTTTTTGGGGGCCAGGGAGTTTCCTTGAATACAGGTCTTAATTTCCTCATGTTTGGGTCGATCCATCCATCCATTGATCTCCCAACCACTTATCTTATTCAAGGTTCTGGGCTGTTTGGGTAGATATTATTCTTAATTTAAAGAACCACCCATAATTGATGAAAATTGTCTATAAAGAGTAAGAAGTTTCAAGAATTAAGTGCCATATTAAGATTCTATTAAAAAGAAAAATGTCTTTTCTTGCAATTACCTCCCACCTTTCTTATGAGTCACATTCATACATACTCTGATCTGTCTGGTTTAATATGGATTTCATTGTGGTCCTTTGGCAACTCAATGTCTGCTTTGTGCTTTTCATCTGTTCTGTGTTCTCTGTGCTGAAGACAAAACATTTATTTTTGTTTTGATTCCTCCCCGCTGCTTTCATTAAGTTGCTATGCTTTTCCACATAAAGTCCTTGCTTCTGTCTCTCTCATATGTAGTATGAAATGCATTCCTGCTAATTATGAAATATAGAAAAACTACTGATATTTCCAGACATTTTTCTAATAACTTTGCTCATCACTCGTTCTACCATGATATTTTTTAAATTACTGATTTGAATTTGTAACTGTAATCCACCGCTCCATCCATCCATCTACTAACCTGTACTCCAATAAGCTAGTGATAAATTAACTAACTAAATAAAGGAGGTCTATTCATCCATCCGTTACTGTAAACGCTTAATCCCCGCTAAATTTTCTACAAGTATGAATGTCTGTTTTCATTCTATACCGTTTAGATGATGTAACATTGCCCAGCTGATTTTATTCCTAAACATTAGAAATGCAAAGCAGTCATTTATGAAAATGTATGATTCCACCACTCCTGTCAAGTGTAAGAATGGCTTAAAGCCCATCTTAATATATCCAATGTCATATCCTTCATCTGTAAACTCTACTAATCAATCACATTGAACAGGTTTCTTTTTCTTACTTGGAAATACAGAGTCTACAAAGGTGTAATTCTTTTGATTGCAAGAATTCTTAATGTCTCAAGGTTGATTTTGTGATTCCTGTAGGATTTCTCTGACACTCACTTGGGAAGGGAAGATGAGATGTTGATTCAAGTTTTTTTTTCTGCCTTTTGTCAATGTTATTTTAAAACATTTTTTGTAACATTTTCATTTTTTTGTAACAATATTGTGGATATGAGATGGGACTGGGCATGCCTTACGTCGCAGGAGGTGAAGTGATGTATGTAATATCGATTCAATTTGTTCTCTGTTTAGTCATTTCATTATGAATGTTTCATTCTTTCTTGACCCTAGTAAATCATATCCAGTACCAATTCTTCAACCTCTTCACTGCCCCATCATCTTGCTCAAGTTTCTTTTTCCTCTTTCTGTTTTCCTTTTATTCGGATAACGTTACGTTATGTTGATCCCGTTCCCTGCCCTATGTCTGTAGTTCCCCAAATAAAGGCTATTCCCTGTGAATACCATCACATAATGTGGTTCTGTTTACCGTACCTATTTCACAGTTGAGTTTTATTTTTATTTATTTATTTATTTTTTACTTCATCTTAGGTAAAAATCCACCTGTACCAAAATACTATATTACTCATGACTGCTGTCACACGCTACTAAAATATCTTGTACATATCTTCACTTCAATGGGGAAAAAAATGGCCCAAAGACAATTGTATCATTCACACCATTTGTTTGTTTTCGAAAGTAGGTAGTACTTTGAAATAGCTTTCATAAGAGATGAACACTTCAAAGTATTGTGACAAAATGTACAGTATGTTTTTTTATAGAGCACCCTGTAAGTTCCTATTGGGAAAAATAGTGTGGAAAAGTGCAGTTTGGCAAAGAGCAGTGAGTGTGTGATCAAATAAAGTTGAGTCTATCACATTAATATTGGACAGGGGGTTATCTTAAAGCTGCACAATGAATCTGGGCAACTTTCCTTGATTGATTTGATTTAAATACTGCTTACATTGCCACTGCTCTCTCATTATTTTGATTTTGTTGGACTATTTGCCTTAACTGGCTTGAAAACGGAAAGTTATTAAATTATTTAAAGCCCTGCTGAGTGCCTCAGACATTAGCATTGTATTTTCTCGGGGTTTCAGCTTGGAGTCCAAAAGCATATGATTCAGTATCCTTCAATTGGCAAGTTATTATCTGTTATGGGCTTGTATCCCTTCCGGGGTGTTCTTGTGCTTGAGGTTTGCAGGGTTAGACTCCAGGCTCACTGTAACCTAGTACTGGATGCGTGATTACATAAACACAACTGGGAATACCTTTATGCTATTTTAGTGGGTGATTATGGACTTAATCTCAGCAACACTTCCAGTGATGGTTTGGATGAACAGCAGTAGCAGTTACACCATAAGGATATAGTTATATTTTCATAAGGATGAATGAACAAACAGATTGAATGATGATTTTATTTATTTTTTTCTGTGTCCTTCTGTGAAATGGTCCTTTAGTAACTAATATTTTCACCATGCACGCTAGTGTCCATTGATTGTTTTATGTCTCCAGTATGCATTTTAAATCCAGACTTGGGACACGATTAAATGCAGAGTTGATTGGCCACATTTTCACTCAATAAGAGAAAAATGAATGGTCCATTCCAGATATGTGTAATTCCAGTTTAACAATTCACAATCCTCAAATCATTAGGGGGTTACACCACCAGCTGAATAATGACTGGCATGATCCTCCCAGGGACTCTGAGCCAAGGAAAGTACCTTTGTAGATAGAAGCCTTCATGTTCCAAAAAAAAACACATATAAAAACTTCTAAATATTGAAAGGCAATTCTGAATTCTCTCTGTAAAACACTATGCCCATTATTCAGTAATTCAACTCACAAGCTTATTAATACCTCATTGATGATTAAAGGCACCATTCTGTGAAGTTTAAAATGGATCCCTTGACAGGCAAATTGTTTAGCTACTGCAGCATGCTGGATTTATGAAGGCTGTTAATACAAACAAGTGACTGGAATGTTTTTTATGACAAACACTTCATTGATGTTACCATTAAAAAGAAAAAAGAGCAATGACACAGGGCACCATGGAAAACGGTGATGTCTTCACAGTATGCTAATTCTGATTTCAATAATTTTCATTTCTTGCTCCACATGCATAGGCCAGAGATATGAACCATATATGCATGAGAATTTCTCAGAAATAAACTGTATCGTGTAACATTTCTGCGGGGGGGGGAGGGGGGGTCGCAGCTTTGGCTGGATTGTCAAATGAATATGGTACTGTGTTGGTATTTTGGGTGGTATGAGTAGCACTGTCACCTCACACTTGTACTTTGGGGCTTTATTCCAACCTTTGTTATGCGTGTGTGTGTGTGTGTGTAGGTTTGCATAGATCACATCTGGGGACCATAATGTCCCCCACAATGTAATAAAACCCAGTAATTTTGACATTGTAAGGACCATTTTTCAGGTCCCCACAAAGATCTGTGAATGCAAAAAACTAAAAATGCCAAAAGTGTCACATTTTGTTTGGTCATTTTGGTTAAGCTTAGGACTGTGTAGGAGTTAAAGTTGTCATGTTGGGATTAGGGTTTTCCCCATACAAATGAATGGAGAGTCACCACAAAGATATAACTACAAGTCTGTGTGTGTGTGTGTGTGTGTGTGTGTGTGTGTGTGTGTGCGAGCGGGTATACCTATCCTTATGGGGACACAATGTCCCCATAACATGATAAATATCCGTTTTTTTTCCCTTATGGGAACCGGTTTCCTGGTCCCCATAAGGGAAAACACTGTTTTATAAAAATCAGTGACTGCTATGAAAAAACAAAAAATGCAAAAACTCTTGTATTCTGCTTAGTTACTTATGGTTATGGTTAGGGCAGGGTGGGGGTTAAGGTTGTCATAGTTAGCGTAAGCATCTTTCTCATAGAAGTGAATGAGTGGGCCCCATAAGGATAGGTACATGTGCGTGTGTAGCCCAAACATATGCAATTAGGCTAACTGGCATCTCTAAGATACCCATAAATTATAATTGTGGGTATTTGCATATATGTGCCCCACTAGTGTCGATCATTCCTATAAGTGACATAGGCATCTGCTTTGGGTGCCATCTTCTGAGGGGGTGCCAACTTAGCAAGCCGATTTCACTTTGCCTCAGACAGGGGGCGCCATAGGTGAGATTTTCCTAGGGTGCCACTTGGGCTTGAACTGGTTCATCTCGTCAAGCATGTATCCCAGCCAAATGTACTTATGTAGTAATTCACTATCAAATGCAAAACTGTGGTGCAAGCAACCATTTTGACGAAGCCTTTAAGGTAGGAGTCTCAACCTCACATTACATGGGAGCCGCTAGTTGGGAGGTCTTCTCTAAAGGGGGCCGAAAAGGAAACAAGAGGAATGATCTATGTAATGTCTATACAACAGTTTTAGTAATGAATTGAAAATATGTAATGGGCCATCTGGACTGCGGACCAGTAGACCTCTGCATTAAGGCTTGAACACAAGCCAGAAGGCAATTCGACTCACGCAGAGCACAGTGACACATGTTCAGGGCTGAGAGCTGTGCTACTACGCATGTTTATTTACTTCCTGTGCCAGAAAACAATAACTCCAAAGCTGATTATTAGAGCCGTGAATCGGTGTGGCCGTCTTTTCATTACTGGAGGGTTACTGTGTAGCTATGGTCTGAGCGGCTCCAGATTTGCCCCAGGATCAAGATTCCAGGATACTTCCACTGGAATTCCTTATGGGAGACTGAAATCTCATGAGCATGGAGGCGGATAATGGATTCCACAGGAAAACAGAAAAGGAGGGCCCAGAATATGCTTCACATGGCTATATGAGCCCATGTACTGCCATGGTGGCCCACATGGCACCCCGGGCCTTTGGTAGACCATCACGCACGGTACACCCACAGACGTCCCTAAAGCTTACGCCATTTGGACAAGGGTCGTGACAAACGATGAGGTCCCTCTGGAAACAGCACAGCACATAGCACATGGTTAAAGCTGGAATAAGCGAGTGCCAGATCAGCGCGGGGATGTGTAGTGGGCGGTTTTCAGTGGGAACTTATCCAGATGAGCACACCTTGGCCAGAAGACCTAAAGCACAACGAGGATGGGCTGACAGGAGGGCGTGAGCCCGGTGTGGCTCCTGCGGTGACGGCTGAAGCAGAACATTTGGTGTAGCTGAGTCTGCAGCCTGGGCGTCGGGCCCTGTACTGTCCACACTGGCGCATGCTAATGTCAAGGACACCCAAGGTCTGCCAGCCCTTGCTGTCCTGCCCTTGAGAGGAACAACAAAAAAGTAGAGCATGCAGGCTAGCATCACCAGGATCTGCAGTTTGTTAACCCACTTAGAAGATTTGGCCATAAAACACAAAGACATGCACGGATGCTCTGATGCACCATGCGATCAAATGGGCTGTGAGCAAGTCATTGCATTGAGCGCAGCCAAGGCTGGCTGGAACTACGATGCACCCGGACCAACTCTGCTATGACGGCACTGTCAGTTAATAAAAATGGGTTCATTCATGACATTTCATTTTGACTTTCCAGGTCTGTGGTCCTGATCCATTTCAGTGGGGACCAGGACCTCTAGAGGCCAAGGTGAGAACTGTTTGGCCTAACGTACTGTGTGCTTAGTTCATACTTCACTTTTCTGCATGCAATTCAGTGTGCTTCTGGGCTGAGGGCAGTTGTCCACATGGCACCTTGTGTTCATACTACATTTGGCAGTGGAAGCGGATGGTTGCAGTCGGTGCGTGGAAATAGCAGTGATATTCCACCACACCAGGAGAAGGCAGATGTATTGCAACAAATACAAATACAAGCAGTGTGGTGAACTGGGTAAACTTTTATGAACAGTTTTAAAGTTGTTAGTCAAGGTTCGGGCGGAATTATAGTAATAAGGCATATCACAGTATTTTGAAATCTTTAAAACAATATTAGCCAGGGCCCCAACACCCTGCTCGGCGAAATTTATTGCCAAGATTCCAAAATCTTCCAAGATTCCAACACAGTACATCTTAGTAAAATGTCTGGACAGTATGAAAATTTATACATGCGGATTTCCGACCTTCCTCATACATCTGATCATCATACTACTACTACAACACCAGCTATTCTTCCTCTACTCTTTCGTCGTTGACCTCCGATCTATGAACATCCACGCTGCCACCTACTGCAAATATCTAGTCAATTATCTTGCACATGCACCGTCGATGCGCACGGATATGCCAGGTTTATGCTAGACATAAAAACTGGGATACACGCGCACTGATCGCAGCAGTCTGCGGCCAAACCCTGACGATGAAATTTACGTCACTTCCCCTCATCCACGACCAAAAGCGCATGTGGGAAAGTGAAATATGAATTGGCCTTAACGGCCGCTACATAATAATGGTATCCTTTATGATGATAGCATTCGGCCACCTGCCGGGACCATATGAAATAACAACTTCTTTTTATCTAATCAGTCTCCCAGCGTGGGAGTTGGAAACAAGATTTTTTTTTCTGATAACAATTGGACAGCTTTGTTTCATGTAACTGTCTTCTGTGTGCTTATAGATATGTGGAGGCGGACTGCTGCCCTCAGTGTGTCCTTAATGAATGTGTGTGCGCTTTGGGACAGACGGGCATCCCATCATGCCTTGTGCCTCCTTTGATAGGATCCATGATGCGAATCCTGCATTACAAGGGTTTCTGGGTAAAAAGCATTCATGGTATTAATAGTAACAAAAAATTACTGTGAACACGAAGTTATTTATTTCTGTCTTGTGTTGGGGATGACAGGGAGATCTGCAGAGAGTTAGTCATTCATAATATTTGGTCAGGAGGGGCCGGGTTACCGAGGCAAGACTGATTAATTCCTTCTAAAGTGAGAGTTATTATTAAAATCAGCCATAATAGCTGTGGACCCAGACGGTACACAGGACGAAATAAAACAGCATAGATACCATGGTTTGTTGCCTCCAGGTGACACAGATTTAAATATGCAAATTATTTCAACCTCAGTATTGCCAAGCAGCTTGGTATAATGTGCCCTAATACTATTTTAAGGGTAGTAATTATTGAGCCTGACGTTTTGACAGACCTCCTTGATTTATAGATTATGTTTACATTGTATGGCACCGTGAACATATGTCCATTATGCACATGTTAGATACAGGGGTATTTCTAGGATTTTTTTAAGATGGGGGTGCGGGGGGGGCATAAGAGGGGCCATAATTCATACAGAGTGGCCAACTTTATCTTTGGCCAATGTTGTGTTTTGAACGCATGAGTAGGGCTGGACTGGTATTAAAAAAAAATCAGCCCTAGACTTTGAGGTTTCCCATGGCCAAGGAGGGGGGTTCCCCATAATTTATTTCGCCAACTGGAGTGGGCCAGCAGGAGGCAGTGTAGTGACACAGGCTTGGGCTGGGGTGAATTCCTGTGTCACCATAATGACTGATTACCTGCTCTGTGTCCACACGTACCTGACATAATGATGCCCAGCTGACCTCAGACTGATTAACTTGTTAGAGATAAATTGAGTCAGACGGGCAGATGCAGGGGGGTGTCTGTGAGGTGTAAAGCCATGTGCAATAGAACTGGTGTGTGTGTGGTGCAGGGCATTTTAGTCAGGCTTTTATGTCTTCGGTAACACTTTACCTGATGAGGCATAAATGCTCAGTAATAACTCAGTTACTACTGAAGTACAAATTATGAACAATCATGAACAAATATAGTTGCTACTTGAGATGAAAGATGCATCATAGTTCAGTAATAATTAACAAACATGAAATCAGTATTTCACTTGCATTATTCATTAGATGTTATGTTAGGTAGTTCCTTCAGTAGTTCACAAAGGTTTACAGTAGGCTATTCAAGTCACGGTCCTCAAGGGCCAAGACCTGCTGATTTTCCAGCCTTCCCTTACTTGTGAACCAGTTATGAAACCACTGTGTCCAGTCAGAATCAATAATTGTTGAACTTACTGGCTGGGAGAACAGAAAACACTGCCTGGATTTGGAATAGAGGGTCAGATTAGACAAGCACTGGTTTAAAGAATTAACAGATTTAGTAACAAATATAATCACTGCTTGAGATAAAATGTGCATTATTATTCATTAATGATGAATTAACATGAGATCAGTATGTACCTAACACTTAGTTTGTTATTACATAAGTAATAACAAAACACTATATTTATTCGTGCCCCGTGAAGTAAAGTGTAACCATGTTTTTTTATATCTGTTTTTGTACAGCCCTGAAAATTAAAAGACAATAGCAGCGGCTGCCCCAGGAGGTGTCAGAGAATACTTTTGATTAGTTGTAATTACTCTGGTCATTACTGGTATGAGAACAGTTCCTTCAGATATATCTGTGGGTGCATAAAAAACAATTATAAAAACACAATTTTCAGTGGGGGTCCCCGGAGGATTTTCATGTCTCCATAAAGAGTCGTTTATTGTCAACCTATGACAGCAGTGGCACTCCAGCTGTAAAACCAGAAAGTGGCATGAGCCTTGAATACCATGTGACTCAGAGTACCATGTGACCTAGAGTACCATGTGACTCAACATACCATGTGACTTAGAGTACCATGTGACCCAGAGTACCATGTGACCCAGGGAAAGTCTCAAAGGCGTCAAAATGCACTGATGATCTGGCCAGTTTTGGGTCCTCCTTTATCAAAGGATCTTAATAAGTGCTTTGGGATTCTTATCAAACTTTTTCATTTTCCAAATCCACATCATCACACTCCATTGGTTTCTCCAAGCTGTCTCCATTTCTACCAGCTGTCAATTAGGCTCCCAGTTAAAAAAACTTAAAAATGTACCTTATTTTTTCTAGCACCATATTGCAAAGAGGGTTTTTTTCTGGAGGTAATGAATAAAACAGGATCCATCACCAAAGGAGTTGAACGATTCCCACCCTGTGCCACTTACCTCATTAGTTATGACAGGTTTCGAATGCATCCTCAAGAGGAGTTTACCAGCCATGACACAGGGAGTAACTGACCCACAGCAAATTTACGTATCAAGGGGTAGAGGATGCCACAGCTATATCGCTGCATTTTTAGGGCAAGAAGATGCATGTAGGCTTATGCTTTCTTGATTTTTCAACTTATAGCGCTATGCAGTGCCATATTCTCGTTCATAGGCTTTCCGGCATACTAGGTATTGACACTTGGCACTATATGTTGACTGGTCAACTTCCTGGCAATGTAGTGACAGGGAACCTGCCTTAATGACATTTTGTCTTAAACACTAATGTGCTCTACAGGATCACCCCCAGGAATGTGTTTTGTTGTCTTTGGTATTCGTGCTCTACACCAATTACTGTCAGAGTATGGTTGAGTCAAGATGTATAATCAAGTTTGCTGATGATTCGGTGATTGTTAGTCTCCAACATGGGTGGGCCATGGTACAGTGCTGGACCAATCGGTGTGATGATTCATATTTGCAACTCAGTTTCTTCCACCGAAATCCTCCTGTCACAAGACCAACGTTTATCAGTGGCATAGCTATAGACATAGTTAGCCAAAAAAAAGTATTTGATCACCATCCTGGATGACAAAAAGCCCCCAGTAAGAAAGCCAGAGGCATTAAAATGGATTCCATCTGCAAAACAGGCATTCAAAAACTGCTTCTTTTTCTTTACACAGTTGAGGGCTTTTAATGTTGATGGGTTGCTCTTGAAAATGTTCTACTGATCTTTCATTGAGTCAGTTTTTAACTTTTGTGATTTGTTGGTTTGGCAACCTCAGTATAGTTAAGAAAAATTGGCTAGGGAAGACTGTTAAACTTTGCCAGAAGACCATTGGCACTAACTTAAATAATCGTGGCCATGTTTATCACGTTAGTGCCATGCCGAGGGCATAGGCCATTTTGGCGGATTCTCAACACCCTCTTCACACAGAGATTGGCACCTGCAATCAGGCAGGAGGTACACTTTTTCTGGGAGGGCCAAATAAAATAGATACCTGAGATTATTTGTTTTGGCAGTTGTTCTGCTTTTAAACAAGCTGTAGGTTCTCTTGCTATCAGATATACATTTTAACATGTACTAATCGATTTTAGTTTTGTATATCTTATTGTAACTGTAATATGATGTCCTTGGTTGTATGTTATGTACTTTTATCTACTGATCGATCGATTGATTGATCGATCGATCGATCGATTGATTGATCGATTGATTGATTGATTGATTGATTGATTGATTGATTGATTGATTGATTTTTATTTATGTATGTTGGTTCTGTTGACTACTGTCTGCAAACCTGATTGCCCCTTTGGGTCAATAAAATTAATCCAGTCCAAAAAAATATGCATATTGATATACTCTGATCCTGTGCTGGAGGAAATTCAGTGGTCACACAATATTTCTTGGATATAATGATAAAATAAATAAACAGAGATCACAAATATAACTGAAAAGGAAAACAGGAACCTTTGTTATTGACAGTGATTGTTCAGATAATGCTGAGATTCAGGAGAAAAAGTCTTCTTTCGATTACGTAAGAGCCTCAAGCGACTTCAGCCATGTGCCATCCGTAAATGCTTCAGTTTTACTGGCACATTTTCAGATAATGTGAAACACAGGATGGTACTTATTTCAGAGTGACAGTCTATTAGATAGTATTAGGCATGTTTTCCCCTATTCTGCGAAACGGTACCCAAAGTGCATGCCATTACAAAAATGGACAGCGTCAGCAAAGCTCTCGATTATGTGATGTTTTTAAAAAAATCTATATTGTTCTACCGTGTTAAATATAATACCTGCAAAACAAAAAAATGAATTACTGAATATGTAATGATGCATAAAACACCAATTTGAAACAATCCTGAGCGAGGTTCACAAGTTCTTTCGTTCAGATACTAATGATGCTGTGTTTTTATGTCTTCCATCAAGTTCCACTTTCTGGCAGCAATATAAATTTCATTTAGGACCGTAAAAGTCAACGACTTGCAGTTCTTACAGCTCATCTGCCCTTTTTATTTGTGAGGGGCCTCTTGGATTAATTCGACACGCTGTCTGGCAAGGGCACAAATTAGTAACCCCCCCACCCCTTTATCTACCACAGAAGGACACCACTCATCACAGGCATGACAGTTAATGGAAACATCCATACCCTTGTTTTATTTCCTGCTCGTTTGTCCGCCTGTGTGTACACCAGTCTGCCTCGTTATGATTTATTGATACAACTTCTCCTTTCTTCTTTTCCTTTAGAATTGAACATTTTCTATAATTAAGATCCCTGGGGTCTGTGAAGCGTGGACGAGATGGATCTCTGGTGGCACGTCTCCATCTGTAGTGGACCTGTCAGACTCCCTCTTATATCCCAGCTGTGAAAGTGGCCAGTCCCACAGAAGTACTAGGAGCTCTGCATGATTTGAGGGAGTCTGTGTATAAGACATGGGGCGTATTTATATACACTCTGAGTGTCGTAATCGTATTAAGGAGCTGACATAAATTTTGTGGGAGATCATTGTTGTTGTGCTAAAGGACCTGGGTTGAAGCTCGTATCACATTCTGTTGGGGGTGGCTTGGAGCGTTAGGATGCCATGCTTATGGTAGGAACATTTCCTCTTCAAGTGCCAGGTTTGGCAGAGCGATGTCATCACTGGACCCCTGAGGAAGCCCCTTAACCCCCAGTTGCTGGCTGTACAGCACATCACTTCAGAAAAAAGTGTTTGCTAAATAAATAAAAATTGTAACTAATCATACTTTAATATCGACCCACTACAGGACATCCATGCTTGTTTGGGTTTGTCACCGGGTGGGTTTTCTCAGATGATCCTAATACACTTAAAGTCTTAATCGCATCCATCTACCGGCACCCAGGATTTTAATACATTTCTTTTATGGGTAAACAAAGTTGTTGTTGCAGTGAGCAGTAACACGCTATTCGTTTAATAATACAGAGCATTAAAAACAAGTAGCTTAATTTCTTTAATTTTATTTGGTTGGTTCCCCGGTGTTTCTCTTGATGTTCATATAAATTGTTTCCTCTCACTGCATTTTTTTACCCTCTGTGTGGAGAGCTATAAAAGAATAAATTGGTCTTTTTTCAAATTGTAAGAACGTACTCTTTCTCACCAACTGTTTTCTTGTTTTATGCATAATTTTTTTTTTTTATGCTTGTTTATGCTTGGCGTGTCTTTAAAATTCAAAGCCCACACAGATAATCGTGCCATATTGCTCCTCTGTCTAACAATTTGCTTTTTATGGTTTTTTCTTACTGTTTTCTTGTGGAATTCTGAAGTTTTTATTTGCATGAAACTACCATACTATCTATGTGCTCTTCCTGGGTCAGTTGAACAGTTAAATGTTTTATTTCCTAATTTTAACTCTCTGAATGATAGTACTTCTCTATGTCGTGTCTACCAGTAATATAGTCTGCGGTTTCTCAGAGCCAGTCAACATCTCCAAAAAGGGTCATTTATATTTTACTGATTTAGCAGAGGGTGGCACAATGGATACTGTCACCTCCCACCTCTGGGTCCCGGGTGTGGAATGTGTATGTTCTCCCCGTGTCATCGTGGGGTTTTGTCTGGGTGCTCTGGGTTTCCATTCCACAGTCCAGAAACATACTGAGACTGATTGCAGTTACCAAATTGTCCATAAGTGTGTTTGTGTGAGTGTGCCCTGTAATGGGCTGGCGCCCCATCCTGGGTTGTTCCCTGCCTTGCACCCATAGCCTCTGGGATAGGCTCTGTACCCCCCTGTGACCCTGAATAGGACAAACAGTTACAGAAAATGGATGGATGATTTAGCACATGCTCTCATCCAAAGCAACATACATTTTTAAGAAAGCAAGATCAGTCAGTCCCAGGAACAATTTGGGGTTAAGGGTCTTGCACAGGAACCCAGTAGTGAAGTCATGCAGCCACCTGGGGAATTTGAACCACTGACCTTCTACTGTCAGAGCATAGCACCCTAACCCAATGAGCCACACATTAGCCCCTTCTGATGCTTCTATAGCTTTGTGTCATGACCAGGTAGACGTAAATGTAACATCATTTTGTAAGAATCTCAAATATCACCTTCATTTCCTTAATTGGCATTAATTTCCCCACTGTGTGACATGATTATTTCATGCCTTATTTGTATTGGATTATGTCATGGAATTGCAGCACACTGAATGTGGGATCACTGTTTTTGCTTCCGATCGATTACCGGCTGGTGCTGTACCACCTGACCTCGGTCTCCTTAGGAAGATCAAACTACAGAAGAGCAAATGAGCCATTGAGAGAGACACTTTTCCTGCCCGCCCCGTACACAAGAACGGATCATACGACAAACCACATTTAAATGTGATGACCGTGCCCTATTTTTACCTTCTGACTAAACTGCACCTCGATTTAACACTCAGAAAGGTAATGATCCACAGGATGAACCGTAGGTTTCACATTCTGCCATGAATCACGGACAGTGTTTCCCAATCCACATTGTTAAGGTTACAGCGCAGTGATGCATGCCCCCCACTTTGAGGCTCAAATATTAAAATTGTGACAGTATGAATTGGGACTTTGTCATCTTACTCATTTGACTTCCTCTGCTGGCTCCTGGAGGTTGGGCTCCCCCTTTGAGTCTGGTTCCTCCCAAGGTTTCTTCCTTCTAAGGAGTTTTTCCTTGCCACTGACATCGCTGACTTGCTTATTGGGGGCTTTGGGCAGGGAAGCTGTAAAGCGCTTTGAGACAATGTAATGTTGTGAAAACACGCTATACAAATTGAATTCAATTCAATTCAATTCAATTGAAGTTAAAAAGCATCGTGCCCCAATCTAACATGGAAAAGTTCAGACAGTAACTTCCAAAAGATAACACTATGGTACGCAGTAATAGTCCATACTTAGCTGGAGATTGATCAGGCAGACTATGTTCGCATCTCCTCCTGGGCTGGTTTGCTGTAGGCTTCATACTGTATGATAATATTTTAAGTTTCAGAGAATTCAGTAAAAAAAGAAAAGAAAAACTGTGTCGTTCACCATTTTCATGTGAAGGTAGAAAAAGGCTAATCCAAATGATTCACGCTTCTTAAGAATCACTGAAAAGATTATGCAGATTTCCGAGTCTTGGAACCTCTGTCTTCCCCACATGCAACTCATAGGTAACTATGGCGACATATAACTAAAGGGGTAGGTTCCCTTACTGCTCATACTAGTCCCTGGTTGATATGTTTCAGTATAACATCATTTGCACCTATTCCTTCAGCTGTGACAGGTGACGCTGAAAGGGTCCCACCACCAGCCGCTGACTGCTGGGAATTTTCTGAGCCAAAAGTATTTTAGGTGAAGGTGTTTTTCTCCAGACTTTAGTCTCTTTCCAGAGCAATTATTTATAGGGGAGTGAGGATACGTTCAAGAAAGCTGGAGTGACAGCGTTATATCCTGGGCAATCATAGCAAAGCCGGGCAACTGGTGACATAGGAGGCTGCCTAGGGTGCCCACTTCTGAGGGGGCATCGACTTAGTCATCTTATCTGTGGCATGGGCCAGAGCCCAGTGTTTTGGCATGAAAATATCACTCCCCTAAATTGGCAGCATATACCAGAAATGTAGCACACAAACAATTTCATCCCATCCATCCATTTTCCAAACTGCCTATCATACTGGGTCGCGGGGGGGTCCGGAGCCTATCCCGGAAGCAATGGGCACAAGGCAGGGAACGACTGAGGATGGGGGGCCAGTCCATCGCAGGGCACATTCACACACCATTCACTCACGCATGCACTCCTACGGGCAATTTAGCAACTCCAATTAGCCTCAGCATGTTTTTGGACTGTGGGGGGAAACCGGAGTACCCAGAGGAAACCCCGCACACATGGGACCCAGGCGGGGACTCGAACCCGGGTCCCAGAGGTGTGAGGCAACAGTGCTAACCACTGCACCACCATGCCACCCACAATTTCATCCCATTATTAATAGCATTTCATGGGGGGGGGATTAATACCTAGTGCCGTCATATCTGGATTTAGCTTTAGTGACAAAGAAAATGTCAGTCAATCAAACAGGATCATGATTGGAGCAGATGACCTTATCTGAGGGTCCTATTCTGTCATCTGGATGGGCACTCAAATGGTACTGATTCAACTAACAGACTTTTTTCCCGAGGTGAGGCTACAGCCCTAAGCTTCCCCTTAAGCATTAGTCTGCACCTGAGCATTATATTACCATCGCATTTGTTTTACAGTCTGAGGTGTACTTTCCATTAAATGCCAAGACGCCTGCACCCTAAGTGCTGCGTTAGTTAGAACAAAGCCTGGTATGTACAATAAAAAGGGAAGACGATTCAGTAGCTGGACTGCAGCCTGCGGTTACTCAGGGAGATAAGAGTACAGTCAGGTTCCTTTGATCTGCGATTCGGTGTCAGTCAGGGGGGCTTCATTCATCAATGGCAGTATTTGTTAGTCACTCTGTGAACTTTACTCCTGATTTTACAGCTCTAGGCCACGCATTTCAGCCTGAAATGTTACATATAATTTACGGCTTTATTGTGGGATGTTTTGGTGTTTTACACAAAATTACAGTTACGACAATATTATGTTAGAATCATGTGATACGTGAATGTAATTTCAATTTCCTTTTATGAGAAGTGAATGACACAAAATGCTATCTTGTTAATGATTTTTTGAAGTCATGATTTAACTTATTACTTTTGGTTTGGTTTGTAGCTATCAATTTGCGATAACTCCAAATTAGAATAGGCACAAACAGTGAATTAAGACTGGACTTATAAGACTAGAATATACGTTTGATGTTCAGTTGGTTGGATTTATTAAGATGTTTTTTGGAAACAGCAACATTCTTTTATTCAGACACTTTAATCTTTGTCTTGTAGGCAAGAATATTTTGCATAAATTCATTATTGAATAATAGAGAAGGACAAAGAATGGCAGGTAAATCATTTTGCAGTTGTGATTTGTTTTCAAAATTTCTCCAAGTTAGGTTTCACTGAGAAAGGAAACTTGGGATACATATTTTTATTTAATTCCTTTGTTTCGGTCCAGTGTGCAGTTGCAGATCATTTTGCATAATTTCCCAAATGGCACTTCACATTCTCTTTGTCAAAAGTTTTAAAGACATCGTTTAAAATCATATGAATATGGAGCAACTCAGTGGCCAACATTAAAAAAAAAACAATAAAAAAAAACTTAATAGGCATAAATCATGTGTTCAGTATTTTTTCTGGCCTACAGTCATTCAGGCACCTTCACTTACTTGACACTTCAGGTGTAAAAATAAGACTAAAACTATGCTAGCTTACTAGAGACTGTGTGTGTCTACGGAACAGGACTCCAAGTTTTCCACATTAAGGTGCAGTATAGTGAAAGACTCTTCTGAACAAGCTATCTGATTGGTCGATTGGGCACAGGTGTGTGTGGTCTGATTGGTTTACTAAGAACAGGTGTGTATGTTGTGCATATTGATGACACTGATTGGTGGCCGATTGTTTAAAAAGTGTGATTTTGCATTTAGTTTCTTTTCTTTTGAGGGTTAGCGATCTATTTTTATTTTTTATATCAAGTGTGGTTGTTACATATTCAATATGCATGCTTAATATAACTTTTGAGGTGTTCCTCATATTGTGCCGGAATGAGCTTCGAGTTTTCAATCCTTTGTTTCAAAAATATGGAGACAGTAGTGGATTTCGGCAATACTTTGTGCATTTAGAGAATGACGTCTCTGTATTTGCATTGAATAAATAATGTTGCTGGTATGACTGCAGAGTGTGATCACATTATGCTAAATATAATCTGAGAAAAAATTGTTTCAGTTCATTTAAATGCATTTTCAGTTATTATGTATTTGCGACGAAATATTCCGATGGATCTGGAATGGACTTTTTGTTCGATGGTTGCCAATTAGGTGCTGTAATGTGTTTGACTGTTTTCATTTGTTGGGGTTTAGAGGGGAGTGTTTGCTGGGGAGATAAGAATGACGTAATGACACCTTGGGGTGTAGCTTGACAGTTTTCTCGGGGCCAATGAAAATATTTAGCACATTGAGGATGTGTTATTGCTGCCTGACTTGTTTGGAGCAATGCAAACCTGGCCAGTATAATAATAAATAATATGAATATAATTTGCATTTATTCATTTGGAAGATGCTTTTATTCAATGCAATTTACAACAAGGGGATAGAAAACCAGCCTCTTGTGTGGCAGGTGAGAATTGGCCCAATGAACCAGCATTGTAATTAATAATAATACATTTTGCCTTATCAATATTCATTCACTTTATTGGGAGACATCAACTCAAACAATTTCCAAACATTTGAGAATCACTTTGTGATCCACGTTCCATAAGGAATCAAAAGGTGTTGTATGAAATACAAACTCTATGGCAATCAGTCTCTCCAGCCGCAAAAAACAAGCCCACAATGCCCAAAGGTTTTCACGAAAGTTTCGAAAAGCCAGATGTGATATTGCTTAAAGGAAGCAAACTCCGACTCTCAGCTTCTGGTCGCCGGACAAGAGGAACTTCAAAGCCTCTATATCATCTGCGCCATCAATAATTCATTGTATGTTGTCATATTATTTTTATTTTAGGAATTTATAGATATTGTAGAACTTAAATTTATTTATCGGGAGCTAGTAAGTCTCCTGAAACCAAGGCCTGCTGTAGTCCATACCTTTCCCTGGGCAGTGGGATTAGCAGCATTCGAATGCCTGCAGTGCCAGCAGCTCCTTCAGCTCCAGTTCGGCACTTAACTGGAATTTCTCCAGGGCAACTTTCACACTGTGAAACATGGTTAAAAACCAGAGTAATGGCCTCTGGTTGCCATGGCAAATCATTGCCAGCCTTGGGACTGTGGTGACCAGTTGGCCCATGTTAGCTATCTCGTTAGCAAAGGTTAGCTAGGGAGCCTTGGAGGAAGGATGGGGAGGCAATCCAGAGCAGTGACTGCTGGCTTTGCAGGTTTGATTTCTTAAAGGGGCCCTTTCCCCATTCACTGTTGATTTTTTATTTAATTAATCCTCACTCTCCTGTCCTCTGGCAGCCCATGATGTTCTAAGCTGTCATGGTGTCTACAGTGTCTCTCTCTCTTTGGAGGATGTTAACAAGAACCATCCCACTCCTTGTCCATCCAAATTTCAAGTGAGCCCTTCCCTCCAAAACACATTTTAATGGTTAATTATTGTGCAGAGAAACGTTAGGAGGACTATCTCCCTTTTTAGGACACATCTGTGAAAATTAAATGCCTTTAATCTTCATTATGATATGAATTTGCCAGTCATGTTTCGTTGATTAAATCAGGACGGCTTTGAAATATTAACAGAATTTTCAGAGATGGTGTTAAGTGTCCAGAAATAGATTTCTTCACCTAATGTCTTTCCTTTTAAACATTACCCAGGAGACCCAAGGGCTTAGGCTTATAGATTAAAGGTATTTTTCTAAATAGAACACAAGTCCATCGTTAAAAACAAGAAGATTTCTGTCTTGGCAGCATTGATTAAAAGAATAAATGCTTCTTAAAGTGTTCCCCTTAAATATTAATGAACCTGTGTGAAATTTCAAGTAATATACTTTCTTGTTCTGTTTTCTACTCAGTAGCTTAAGTTTAAAAATACAGTATATATGTATTTTCTCATACAGCCTTCAGTCATGATAACATTTGATAAAAAAATTATTTATCTGATAAAATACTTTTTCTGGGGGCGGCATGGTGGTGCAGTGGTTAGCACCGTTGCCTCACACCTCTGGGACCCGGGTTCGAGTCTCCGCCTGGGTCACATG
>JAODJX010000001.1:17819054-17833627 GCA_026776945.1 Isichthys henryi | reverse complement strand
GTGCCCATTGCTTCCGGGATAGGCTCCGGACCCCCCGCGACCCAGTAGGATAAGCGGTTTGGAAAATGGATTGATGGGATGATAAATGAAGTATTTAAAAAAAAATTGCAATCTGGTCGGAAGAACAGATATAACAAAAAGATCAGAATTAAACGAGAAGAAATTTAAAAAGTATTTTGTATAATATACTAAGCATTAATAAAGTTCCAAAAGTACAGTACCCGGTGCTGTGGAAAATCACCCCAAGTTGCAAGGTGGGGCCTTCATGGATCAGACTTGTTCGTCCAACACATCCCAAAGATGATCAATCAGATTGAGATTTGGAGGCCAAGTCAACATTTGAACTGTTTTTCATGTTCTACAAACCATTTCTGAACAATGCTTGCAGTCTGGCAGGATGCATTATCATGCTGAAAGATGCCACTGCCATCCGGGAATACTGTTGCCATGAGGGGGTGTACTTGGGCTGCAACAATGTTTAGGGAAGTGGTTTATGTCAAAGTAACATCCACAAGAATGCCTGGACCCAAGGTTTCCCAGCAGAGCATTGCCCAGAGCATCACACTGTCTCTGCCGACTTGCCTTCCCATAGTGCACCCTGGTACCATCTCTTCCCCAGGCAAATGACGCAAACACCCCCAGCCGTCCACATTATGTAACAGTAAACATGACTCATCAGACCAGGCCATCTTCTTCCATTGCTCCATGGCCCAGTAGTGACGCTCACGTGCCCATTGTGGGCAATTTCAGTGGTGGACAGGGGTCAGCATGAGCACTCTGACCTGTCGGTGGCTATGCAGCCCCATACGCAGGAAGCTGCGGTGCACTGTGAGTTCCGACACCTTTCTATCATAGCCAGCAGTAACCTTTTCAGCAATTTGTGCTACAGTAGTTCTCCTGTGGAATCGGACCACATGGGCTAACCTTTGCTCCCCACACACATTCAGTCATGATGTCGCTGGTTCACCGGTTGACTTTCCTTGGACCATCTTTGGTAGGTACTGACCACTACATATTGGGAACACCTCACAAGACCTGCCATTTTGGAGAGGCTCTCACCCAGTCGTCTAGCCATTACAATTTGACCCTTGTCAAAGTCGCTCAGATCCTTACGCTTGGCCATTTTTCCTGCTTCCAACACATGAAAATCAAGAACTAACTGCTCACTTGCCTAATAAATAATGACACCCGAGAAATCAAGGTTATTTACTTCACCTGGCTGATTTGTGTGTGTGTGTGTGTGTGTGTGTGTGCATTTGCGGGTATACCTTACCTTATGGGGACACAATGTCCCCACAATGTGATGTTGTTTCCTGGTCCCCATAAGGGAAAACTCAATTTAATAAAAATCTGTAACTGCAATGAAAAAACTACAAATGCAACAACTCTTGTATTTTGCTTGGTTACTTATGATTATGGTTAGGGCTGGGTGGGGGTTAAGGTTGTCATAGTTAGCGTTAGCATTTTTCCCACAGAAATGAATGAATATCCCCATAAAGATAGGTTTACCCGACGTGTGTGTGTGTGTAAGATTATTTTTCATTTGCCTTTCTTTATATCCATAAGGTCACATTCCAGTCCATTATGGCTGATATCCTGACTTCTTCCATTTGACACGTGATCTATTGTCTCTTATGACCGCATTTGATTGGTTTTGATTATAAAAGCAATAACGAGAGCCAATAAGATGCAGCTGTCACCAAGAGCTAGGCAGGCACGAGCAGGCTAAGTGTATCAGGAACAGCTGGACATTCGTCATCCATCAAACTAATGGGTTTTAAAATAAGCAGGTTTGGATGTGAAGTTTATACTCCAGTTACATGTTAAGGCAAATCAGGGGGATTGTTTATTCATAAATGCCTCCCCGTCCTCTCACCGTTTCAGATGTGTTCTTATAAAGCTGGCTGGCTGGCTGATTCTGAAAAGCTACGGTTCGCAAGCCACAGTATAGCTTACAGTGCTAAGCGGGAGCATGCCGCAGTCGCTCCCTCTATCGATCCTCCTTCTGAGACTGTATTTACACTTCAGTTAATCTCTATCAGGGGAGAACAAGCCACAATCACCTTCGCGATCAAAAACACAGAGCGCTAGCAAAATTGTGAAAAGACTCCATCTTGAAACTGTGTTTTTAAAGTTGAGCACAGTTAAGAAAGTCATACTTTCAATCGAGAGAAGGTATTCATTTCCATTAGTGTAACCCTAAAGACTTCTGTGGATGTGTGTGACAGGAATGTGTAAACCATTGCTTAGATTTAATCATCGTGTTATTTCCTAGAACAAGCTACAGTACATTGTCTGCATATGATGTTATAATTACTTAGGCTTCCAAGTACTGTAAGAGTTATTTATAATCCTGATTTTTCATTATTCTGTTCAGTCCCATGAGAAAGTCAACCTGAGATTGGTGCTATGGAAAAATAATCTTAATTCCGAAAGGTAATAACTCTTAAACCTTGTCCTTTTCTTTCTGGGGAAAAAATGAATTTTCCCCAAGCGACCATAAATCCCAACATAACATTTTTGAGAGAAAAAATACTCATCCAAAAAGATGTCTCGAAGATCGATGGCTCTGAATGACATTCATCCTGTGGGTTTCATGTCTTTAAAAAATCTGTAAGGAAAGTCAGTTGGCTGTGTAGTCTGGCTGAAGGGAGCAGTAAAATCACAGTAAACACTCACTGGGGAAAGCAGTGCTGCTGACATTAAGGAACTGCTCAGCTGCCAGATTTAGCGAACTTTTGTTTACTTTTTAAAATTTGATATGTCAAATATGTACATCTCTACTAACAAACCATTTGCATTCTGTGAAGGGTCTTTGTGTTTATTTTTACATCAAAGAGACTTGAAAGTCTGCAACAGCTATGCTATCACCCATACTGGAGCAAACTTTCCGGTATAAAAAAAATGACTGAAGACTTATCGACAACTCCGAACTCAGAGGCAGCTGGAAAGATACAGCCGTGGTTTTGTGTGAAAGCAGTTGGGAAACATTGCGATACACGGCGTCAGGTTAGTTTGAAACTTAGAGTGGCAGAGGGATATGAGCACAGCCATAAATTATGAGGTAGGAATTCTAATCGAGCACTGAGCTGGATATTGGCCCAATTTGGCCTTCCTCACACCGAACGGTCAGAAACGCTATTTTGAACTACAGAATCAATGAGATCCACTCCTGTGTTGCTTGCTTAGTTGGACTGACACGAAGATCACAGATAGTGATGTGGATTGTTGTTTCGGCCTGGGGGCAAAAATTATGATAGTCAAATTGAAATGTTAAAAAAGCAAACAGGTAAGTTGTAAATAAACTATGGATATGAACTTTGAGCGTGACGCAAGAAGTGTGCAACCTGCTACCTCTCGGAAAATTCCCCCCGAATGCTAATCCCAGGCCTCCCCCACTGCCAGGGCTCTCCTCTCCGCTCTCCACTTCGCTCTGACATCTTGTTCTACAGTTTTTTTTTCCTCGCGTTGCTCGGGAGACGATGCCTTTAAGCACTTTCAGATAAAAACACGCACAAACGAGGTCATTAGCCTTGGCCGGAGCCCCTGACAGGCTTACGGCTTAAAGCGTACATTCGCGGTAACAGCAATCACCCTGACATTTTACTTAATCTGGATTTATGGGAACAAAGTGCTCCTTTCAGCTACAATGCAGGTAAGTCTGCCCCCCCTCCCCCTACCTCCTCAGTATGTTGTTTTTTAATCTTTATGTTTTTTCTTTCTCACTTTGGAGAACGCTTTGCTAATGGGTCTCCGATTGTCAGTTTCACAAAGAAATATCTGCATATGCGTGCTGTGCTCCCCTCCTTATACAGTATTACTCCCACGGTTTATGGGTTCATACATGGATCATTGTCCACATACTTTAGTGTAAGAACATAACTGACTATTTCAACCTTAGTTAAACCCATTGTATTTTACACTGAGTGATATTGCTGCCTCTCACCCCCCGGGGGGTTCGATTCGCACCCCTGTTTTTGGTGAGGGGAGTTTGCCTGTTCATGTTGCATGTTGTATGGGTTTCCTCCAGGCACTCCTGTAGTGCAAAAACACGCAGTTATTTGAACTGGTGTCACTAAATGTACCCTTATTGTGTGTGTGTGTGTGTGTGTGTGTGTGTGTGTGTGTGCTCTGTATTGACTGGGATCCAGTCCATGGTGGTCTTAACTTTTGCCTTATGCTGCCTGGGGTAGGTTCCCCCACTTGATGCTGTACTGATTAAGCATTTGGAAGATGGATGGATGGATATTTCACCAATATTTCATAAAATGAGATGGCCACAGTATTAGTAAATCTTAAAGCCATATGTAAAATCTTAGAGATAAACGCCCAACTGAAGTCACAGAGCACTCATAGGTACTGTCCAAAGGGTTCACACATAATGACATGACTGAATCATTGGTGCATGACTAAGAAATAGTCCCGTTTCCTTAAAACATAGAAATATCAGAAAGTAATAGAAGGTACATTGTGTAGAGTGGTGGCCCCATGATGACACCACTTGTGGGTATCTGTAGAATGGATAGGGAATGAAACAATCTGTGGTTTAGGTGGTTTGAATCAGTATTGGGTTGTAATTGATGTAGAGGTAAAAATGTGAAAGGAAAGGTAGGTGAGCAACAGTAGGGAGTTTGGCAGACGGCTGCACTCTAAGAGGTCACATGGGCCTGGGAAAACCACACCACATTCAGACCTTGGAGCTCAAAGCTTCTCTGACTCCCAGTCCAGGAGGGTCAAGTTTTGAGGCAGAGCTAAAGAACATCTTAATGCCAGTTAGACGATGAAGGCCACAGAGTTCACCTTAAATAAAATGTCAGAGAATTTCAAAAACCTTTTCACATTCCTGCTCTCTTGGCTATTCTGAGTTGCAATCCTCAGAACAGGAAATGCATGCATCTAGAGGAACATAACACTGTTTGGTACGCTGCCATTCCTCCTGGTAATTAGCTGTGACTTGATGTATTTTCCCATCGGTTAGTGAGTGACCTGGTGAAGACCAGAACTGACTCAAGATCTCTGCTGTCCAGAGTGTGGAAAATGTGATATATTGTATGGTATTATAAACCGCAGGCTTTGATAATGGAACCACATTGGGCATGTTCATTTTACTACATTTCCATGTTTTAAAACATTTATTAATGCATTCATTAAAGGTGAAAGTAGAAAAGGCGGATGATGATAATTACGAGTAAAATGTGTTTTTACATGTTATTCATCTGGGAATGTTCTGGATTGAGGAGAGCTGCAGAATATCCTGAGGACAAACCATTTGTATATTTTTAATGACAGTCTTACAAATTACACTGTTAATTCGTAATGACACTGGAAGCATTTACAGTACCAGTCAGGTTCTGGACACACCTAATGAAAATAACTTGTTTTTCAACTAAAAAACAACCCTAAGCAAACCTTGGGGTTGTGTAAGTTCTGTTCTAAACAAGGAATACGATGTTTGCTAGAACACGTTACCTGGCCCCCATAATCACCCAACTTAAAGCCTATACAGCTGCTTTGGGATGAGTTCGATCGAAGATTAGGAGCACAAGGTAGACAACTTGTGCTCAGCACTTGTGGAAACTCCTTCAGGACTGTTGGAGAAGCATCCCAGGTAGCTGCAAATGGAAGCTGATGGAAAGAACGTCAAGAGTCTTCAATGCTGTCGTCGAAGCCAAAATAGGCTGTTTTAAAGAGTCTAAAATTTGAGAAAATTCTGAGATGTTGAACACTTTTCTTGTTCGTTGCCATATTTGATACGTATTACTTCAGTCTCTTGAGACCTTTTACTGTCAGGTGAATAACGTAGCTAAAATATAGACAAATGCGTTAAAAGCAAGTATGTGCAGATGTTTGACTGGTAACGTACGTTTATTTTCTTACCTGACTCTCAGTCATAGTTAACATGAAAAAGGTAACTTATCTACACCTGATTAGCCTTTTTCTTGGCAGCGTTTGCTTTCGGATGCCTGTGCCGCCGCCGAGGCCATGGCAAGTTCATACTGGTTCACCGCCTGCGTCTGACAGCCTTTGTGGGTTTTCCGAGTGCAGATAGAAGGCCAATCTTGGCCTGTTAGGCCCAAGTGAGAGCAGCTAAATCGAATGGACACCTGGGCTAAAAACTAAAGAAATATCTGGGTCACATTTCTGGCTGGGCTGTGGCAGCCTATATAGTCAGGAGGAAGAGCCTGAAGAGCATAAAGGAATTACAGAGCCAGGAGAGGACCACCCGGCTTCATTACCCCACATTCCACTGAGCCGGTTTACACAGGGGCCTCCAACCCCCAGACATCCAATCAGATATCTGACCTTTGTTCAAAAGTCATGCATATATATCACACTATTTGTGATGTTAAATCCCTAGTACAGACATGGAAGGAAATGACAGAAGCTTGACGGTGCATCACGATGATTGATATCCACAGATGTCATAATTTACATCATATTACAGGGAGGAAATGTCACTAAAAAATCATTTTCCAGTTGCCCTCCATGACATTTCAGTATGATCAGGGCACATAGGAAAAATAAGAAACGATGACAAACCAGGCATGTAGCCATGTAGTAATAATAGGTTTCATGGCAGTTACTAAAATTACAAGACCCCCCCTTAAAATTTGCTTGGTTGTTCAAATCAACTGAGGGGGACCCATGCCCCCCAGCCCTGAAACTTATTTCTGGTTATGGGACTACAGGCCTGTGTCACACATCAAGGCTGCAGTCTAACCAACAGTCAGTAATTATAAAATGTAATAGCACTGAGCACACGGAGAGGTGAAGAATCGCGATTCTGCTGCTTGACACCATCAGCTCCTCCAAAGGTACCATTTGGTGGGTGGAACTGGGTGCCACGGTAACCCATCCGAAATTGCCTTGGCTCTCTGTCCACTCAGACAGCCCAGACGGTCTGTCTCAGGGGCAGCCTTGCCTTCTGCTTCTCGCCGCGGCACAGTCAACTGATCTGTAAAGACCGTCAGATCAGAATCGGCAAAGATCCCACTGCCGGCAAGACAAGGCCCGAGGTTCTGACATGCCTGTGACACATGGGCTGAGGGACCCCCAGGGTGAAAGTCTTCTTCAAAAGACGGGATGCTGCGGAGGAGGGCATGTATTGATTTTCTGGGCAGGAAGTCCTTGTTCTAATCAACTCGACATTAATATCGTCTTGTGACCTTTTCTCTTAATAGCAAATTTATGCACTGCTTAATTCCTCTTCTCTCTGCACAGACTCTGTAATCCTGGGCTGCTGATTGCATTAATTATCACAGAATTTCTAGACTTAATTTGGAGCAATTAAATTTGGTATCAGAAGTACTCCCATTATACAGGAACTGTATTACATCTTGGTCAAAATGTGGCTGCGAAAAGCAGACAAAGGAAATTGTTGTTTGTTTTGCTGGGATTTATTGTACATCCCTCCCCTCCCTCCAAAAAAAAAAAACAACATTGATCGGCCAAATAGATGAAGGATGTTTTAATATCTGTTTGTCTGGGGAGCTAATTAAAGAATGTTATTTTTCCACATGTTTAAAATCTGTACCTGGAGGTTGACTGAAAAAATCTTTAATAAGTACTAATATTATAACATGGCCTAATTAGCAAGTTGTACCCTAACAGAATACAGTTATTTCCAGGCTTGTATTCAGTTGCAGTCACATGATGATTTATTGTACATAAGAAAAAAGGAATACTTATGTTATGGTATATGTTATGTTATGTTATATGTTATGTTATGTTATGTTATGTTATGTTATGTTATGTTATGTTATGCGTTACAGTATGTTATATGTTATATCTTATGTTATCTTATGTTATATCTTATGTTATGTTATATCTTATGTTATCTTATGTTATGTTTATATAATTTGAGCCAATGTATATATTGGAATCAGATACATAACTGATATTTAATTTTTGAATATTTAATTAAATAGTGTTATACTTTTATACCGTGCTAATTATGAAAACAACCATTAGTGAGTGTTTCCACCTTTTTCTTCATGCCTTATTTTAGGAGTTTATTAGTATTTTGTACTTTTGTTTCTGAGAAATATATTTGTATTTGTTACCATGGTTACCAAACTCTTTTCACGTAATGGTCCGTTGCAAATGGGAGAGGACACAACTTTGGGGTTATACTTATTTTATAGCTTTTTTCTCTCTTTGTTGAGTCCAGTAGAATTTTGAGTGTAGAAAAAATGCTGTCATTCCTTGCATGTAAATCTACCATTTGCACAATCTTCATGCCAAAAATGAAGAGTAACGTGGGATTAAAATGTCGATTTACATGCAGAGATGTGCCTCCTTCCAGTGAAATGCAATTCAGTAAATTCTCCCAGCCTTTGCTATAATGAAAGCTTCCATGTGCTTAGTCTCTTTAAGATGAATAAAATATCAATATAAACACATAGAGTAATAAGCTGCTTTTATATAGTGCAGCTTGTGATGGAATTCAGTCGTTTAGATGAGGCCCTTAGAAATCTGCTTGAAGGTCAAGTAACGGCTTTGAATGTGCAAGTTTGAATTAGGCAAATCAGGCTGATTAAAGGTTGTTGGGGCCAGTAGCTGCTACTGAATTGAAAGGAAAGCACAGTTAAGGTGATATTTACAGTAGATAAGGAAGCCAAAATCATGGCCTGAAATAGCATAGAAGCAAATTTTAAATCAGTGTGGAGCGGTTCCCTCGCCCGTTTGTTCTTAATAAATTTTGGCGTGCTTGAGCTGTCTTCATGCTTGTAATGAATCGTGGGTTATGGTGATGGAGACCGATGGGCCTCCTGGGATGTTTAAACACCGATTAATTTGAAGCAGACTCGCTCTGCCACTTTCTTCCTTTTTATCCCCGATTTTAGTCACCCCAAATTTGACATGCTCTTCGTCACCTGACCTCCTGAGGCTGAAGACAGAGAGCCTAGAATGCTGATGGCCCTTTTCTCCCTAGATCAATCAGCTGATGCCGTCCACGATGTCTGGATGCCGATTGGTGGAGTGATGTCACCCTGGAAGAAAATCGGTGGCATGACGTCATCCCAGATGCTGAATAGAGAAGTGATGTTCTAATTATGAATGTCTATCAGCAGGCTAAGCCTCTGTGCTTGTGATCAGAGGGTTGCTGGTTTGAACCCATCTTCAGCAGAATAGTCACATGTTTCTGGACCCCTTAACGCCCAACTCCGTGGGTGTCTCCGCAGGAGGCTGCCCTTCACTAATAAGCTTGCTCTCACCTGTATGTGTGTCATGGAGATGTTGTAGGTAAAAAGAGAATTTCCCCACTAGGATCAAGAAAATGTCATAATTATTATCATTATTATAAACCCACAGCCTTGATCAAAACATCCCCTGCTGCTCCCGATGCAATAAAGCCTGACTTTAAGGGGACACCAGTCCATGCTGAGCTTTTGGACTGTATGGATTATGTCATACATTTTACCGTTGATATGCAAATTGAGATTTGTTTCCTCATGAGGCAGATGATGAGGACATTGTGGCAGGAGAGAGGGATGTTGTCTCTGGCTTTAGCGTGGCAGCCAGCAGGTAGACACACAGTAAACATCCTCAAAACGGTGTAAAATGCATTTGTGTTTCTTTTTTTGCCTTAAATGCCATGTTCACATCCCTTCCAATCAGCTGACATTATCCTCACCGCCAAAGGTCACGTTGGTTTTCATTTTCCTCCTTGCTGTGTGTTACTTCTACTCCGTTCCCCGACCCCCTGCGTTATCTTCTTCCCCCTGCTGATTTTTGTCTTGTGATGCATCTATTGTTCTACTTTAAGTAGAATTACACCCACAAAAATCTGATCTTGTCTATTGTGCATGGCTACTTTTAGTACATTTTTAATACGTCAGAATTGTTCCAGAATTTGTTGCCAGCTACACTCCCCCAATACATTCAGTAAATCTGACTTGTTGCAGCTTCCCGAATGTCATTTTGATCTCTTTATGTGCGATGTGTCTCAGTCTCACACATGCCTCATTGCCTCACGGTTAGAACCAAGGTTAACTTATTAGAACCTCACAGATATTGATTTGCTGATAATTCTGTGTGCATGCTACTTGGTGTCACCCTGATGATCATATGTCCTCCTCATATGTCCAACTGTGAGGAGGGTACATATGTCTACCTGTAGGGGGTGCTGGAGCTTCCAGTAAGAGTCATAAGCTGTAGTTAACACCCCTCCTCCTCCGCTCCCCCCCCAATCAGAACAACAAGCCATCTGCAGTGGACAGTTGGGAGTAGGGGGCTGCAGGAATTGAAAAGACAAGCATGTCATGAAAGTATGAGAGTATATAAACATTTCACAGAATGACGCCTGGCTGAGCTAAATCTGCCCCTTGAAAACAGACTATAGCTGATGTCATGAATGTTTATCTGTAGTTTGAGAAGCTACATAGAATGCCAGGAAATTCATTCAAGATAGACTTGTGCATTGTAACAACTAAGGCAATCGGAAAAGTCATCCAGTATCAACACACACATGCAAATACGGCAAGTCTGCAAGACTGATTAGAGCGACTTAAGAAGACGTCCTTCAGGGAGCCCAATTTGGGACCCCCACTGACAGGTAGCAATTAGGCATCTAATTGAACAGAATAGTTCAGCAATTTGAAAAAAATGCACTTCAGAATTTAACAGCCTCACAAAGACTTAATTTAGATCAGGCTGAAATCAGGCCTGGTTTGAGCCATGTCCTTCCGAGTGCCCCATTCTTTTAGTTAACATTTCTCGATGTGTTTTTTGAGATTTAAAAATGCAGTTTGAATAAAATTGTAGGTCATAAAATGCTCTCACTGAACCCTTATACCTTTTTTCATGACCTCCTACTCACCGTTCCTGAACCCCCCCCCCATCGCCCCCGAAAGCATACAAATACGGTGCAGTGGGTAATCACTGCCCCCCTGAGGCCAGGGCGCAGTAAATCCAGAGGAGCAAATAGGGAGGTTGGCTTCCTCACTGTGATGACACTAAAACAGCTTCACACCCGTTCGTTTGCTCTGCAGGTGGCTCTCACGGCTTGACCCCGTGACTCACTCACCAGCTTCACCATATCTGCTTTCGGCTGCTACAGATGAGCGGCGGTTTGGGTCCACGGGAAGCCCCCGGCTTTGCTCCCAAAGCTCACCGTTGCCCTCTACAGGTAACTCAGCCTCAATGAGTCTCTCCAACAGTCTTCTATCCTTTTTGTCATCTTCCTGGTTTTTTACATAGCTTACATATTTCTTTGCACATGTGTATATATATATACATATATATATACATATATATATATATATATTACAAAACAAGATGTAAACACAGGAACCTCACTGTTTTACAGATATTTACCTGACATTTCCATCAGAAATGTTTAGTGATCTTTGCGAAATCAAGCTATACGCCTCAGCTCATGGTCCTTCAAGTGGGCTCTTCAGGGGACTCGAACCCTGGGCCCTGAGTTTTCATCCATGTCCTTAGCCACTCACCTCCTTTTGGAGAGAGACACTTACTGGTGTGGAGTGGATAGGAGGCCCGGCCTACCTTGGATGATAGCTAATGCTAGCCAGTAAACCTCCTGTTTAGAAACAAAGCCATATCATGAGCTTTAGGTTCACGCCAAATGGCTGTCATAGAGTATCACAGACAAAGCAACTGACAACTTGGAACAATAGATGAGAATGTGAAAATAATACCCAGGAAAGTGAATTTAGCTGAATTGTTTTGCATTCTATTTACATCTGGGATGAGGGTTGGTGGTATTGGCCCATAATACTGAGGAGAGAAAATGGGAGTATCCTATAATGGGGAGCGGGAAGCTATCTAGCAAGAAGCTAAACTAAAGAGGCAGTGGCAGCTGCAGGTCCTTGGGTTGGCCACCAGGGGGAAGTTGTTATGATGGCCCTTTTTCACTGACCACAGAGAGGCCAGTGCAAGGGCAGATCAAACGGGGGGGCAGGAGGGAGCAGCTGCCCCCCCCCCCCAGCTGCCCCACCCAAACTTTTCAGTTGCTAAAACTGTAATCATAACAATGCAATCGCCACTACTTCCATAAGCTGCTCAAATCACTGAAACAAACAGGACATGGAGGGAAATCTAATGGCAAATGCAAACTTAGCTACAGCACTGCGCTAAAAGGCGCACTGTGTAGAGAGCTGACTGCGCAAGCCTGCGGTGCGGAGGAGAGGAGCCACTGAGCTGCGTTGCTTCTTAAGAGGAAGTCCGAGTTTCACCTCTTTAAGTTTAATCAAACACACGAAATTAAGTCAAAGTTATGTTAAATTAGCAATGTATGACTTGTATGCTAATGGATCCACAATTACAGTCAGTTACTGTAATGTTAGGCTAAAGTCGCTCGCTAAACAAAAACACGATTTCTGGGAGCATTTTAGATTTAATGAGCTTGCTTTCGTTTTAGTAAAGACAAAAAGAGCTGCAAAACCCTGGTATGTTTGAATCCATAACGTTTAAGCAGTGGGTTGCCAGTGGGGACTGTAGGGTGTGAGTGCAGTTTTTCAGATTGGAAACTTGGACATCACCTGCACCATACAACCATGCCATTACATATGTTTGTGAAAGGTTCTGCGAGAGCTGCAGTTTTTTGCACGAACGCCAATCTGTTGTTCCTGTTGTCGTTTAGTAAATGCAGTTTTTCTTGACTGCTTTGGCACATTTCATGGAACATACCTAACGTTCACAAGACTGTGAGAACATTTCTCAGAACAATTCATGGATACAGCACAACACTATAGTTTAGCTGCAAAAGCCTTACCCAGCTTACCCAAAATAATTAGCTCATGTCTGAAAAGCAAATAATTCCACCAATGAATTAGTCAGCAGCACTAAAACAAAAAGTACAATAAGTACTGTATCATTTTAACCATGAGAGTCAAAACGCTTAGATATATTGTCATTTTGTCAGTGTCTGCTCCTGAGCTCCACAATACTGAATGTGTCGGTTTCCCCTTTCTCATTGTCACTGGCCAGTCATTTTTCTTTAGTGAACAGACACTATAGATTTTCTTGATTTGCTTTGGAGCAATTCTCAAATAACATTTAACATTTGCAAAATCAGTGTAATCCCCACTCGATAATGTCATCATTTCTCATTGCTTCACACAAATTTCCAAATGTTTTAGTTCATAAATAATGCAAATACTTTTACAATTGTCATCATTTGGCATAATTTTCATTTGCTTTCATTTTCTTGGTTCAAATACAGCAGATTAGATAGTAGTTGTGATGATTTTACACCCAAAACTATAAATGTGTCTGATCATCATGTTAGCTGCCACATGCAAAACAGTTAACCGAGCTGTCAAAAAGATATATTCCATAAATTGCAGTGATTAGCTTTGTTGTGTTTTTTTCCCACTGCACATTTTGTTCTCATTTTGTTGCTCTCGTATTGCCATTTTGCTGTTTTTGTGTTACACAGTGCTGTATAACTTTTTTGTTTACTATTGTGAGATTTGAAGAAGTTACATATGCATGCAGTGAACATTACATGCATGTTGAAACTGGTATCTTTGATGTGAATCAGTAACACTTTGCTAAAGAAAAATGATCAGTCAGTGACAATGAGAAAATGGGAACAAACTATCATTCAGAATTGTGGAGCTCAGGAACATGATTACACTGACATACTGACCATAAATCTAAGCATTTTGACTCCTATTGTTAAAACAATGCTAATTGCACATTTTGGTGGCACTACCTAATTAACTGGTGGAATTATTTGCTTTTCAGACAAGAGTTAATTGTTTTGGGTAGAGTTACAGGTTTTTGCAGCTAAACCATAGTGTTGTGCTATATGCATGAACCGTTTTGAGAAATGCTCTTATAGTCTTGAGAATGTTAAGTATGTTTTATGAAGAAAGCAACGAAGAAAATCTTTATTAATGTCAAAAACAGCAGTTTCATTACAAGGTTCTACACTACAGTATGTAAAGTTCACTGGCAAGAAAAAGCACTCACGTGTGTATGTAACTTCTTCAGATCTCAAAACACAGTACAATGGCAAAGCAGAACATCACATAGTAAAAAATAATAAAATGCCAATGCAGGAACAACAAAATTACAACAAAACATTTACTATGGGAACCAAAAATCCAACAAGGATGATCACTGCAATTTATAGAATACATGTTTAAATCATTTTGAAAGCTTGGTTAACTGTTTTGAATGGCTAAAACGATGATTATATGCTTATATTGTTTTGGGTGTAAAATTATTACAATGGGAAACTACATAATCCATATTGACCAAGTAGACTAAAGCAACTGAGAATTGTACGAAATGATGAAAACCATTGGCATGTACATACTAAAATATTTGGATATTTGTGTAAAGCAATGAGAAATGATGTTCTGCTGTGCAGGTGTGGGGATTACACTTACACTTCTTTGCAAATACTAATTGCCATGTGAGAAATGCTCCAAAGCAATCGAGAAAAACTGTAACATCCATCCATCCATCCATCCATCCATCCATTTTCCAAACCGCTTATCCTTACTGGGTCGCGGGGGCTCCGGAGCCTATCCCGGAGGCAATGGGCACGAGGCAGGGAACAACCCAGGATGGGGGGCCAGCCCATCACAGGGCAC
>JAODJX010000001.1:17781212-17792563 GCA_026776945.1 Isichthys henryi | reverse complement strand
CTACCAAGCTTCGTGTGTATATTTATGTGTGTGTGTGTGTGTATAATATATATATATATATATATATATATATATATATATATATATATACACACACATATATATATATATATACATATATATGTGTGTGTATCTGTTGAAGTAATTATTTATGTGTATTTTCTGTGAAACAGAAAAGCAATAAAATGTGCAAACAATATTGGTGGAGCATCAATAGACAGTAAACAGCACAACAGCCAATTAGTTTTGCATGTGTACATACACACTGTATGACCCTTGCATCATACTCAGGAAACTATGGAAAATGTTGTTTTGCTTATTTAATTCCACTGTCTTTTTTGACACTATAATTATGTGTGATTCTTGCACCAAGAGAGCCTACTACCACATTTTGTTCTGCACACACACAATGACAATAAAGTTGACTTTGTCAATGAGGCTGTGAGGTAGCGCAGGGTGCTTCCGAAATTGCATACTTATATAGTACATTCTGAAGTTCATCAGAAGCCTACCACTCTTAACCTGTTACCCCTCTGGGGTCTAGGGGTAGGGAACACACATTCACTGACTGGGGCATGATCACACATTTCTTTCAATATCATAAACTTAATTCATGGCAAATAAATTATTTCTTATATATTGGTTTTGGCATCTAATTGCGTTATCAGGTGAGGGCGGCACTACACGCCCCCGATGCAGGTGAAACAAAGAAAGGTGACATGGTTTATTTTTTTGCCAATTTAACCTAAATTTAAAAAAAAAAAAAAAAACTTTAATACTTCCGACAATGGACGTTTTGAAAAGAAGACAGATTACGGATTTAGTCAGCATTTTTTTTTTTCATGATTCTACATACAGATTTTAGCGAGATATAAACTGAAATAGACGCAACAAATACACTGCATTGTTGACGATGCACTCGACCCCAGAGGGTTAATGCAGTATACACTATATGTATGCATGACTGCAGTATGCATGACTGCAGTATGCATGCATTTGGACACACTGCAGTTGCCATCTTGCATATTACCTGACCTGGGTGTTTACCAGTGATGTAACCTGACTCTCACAAGAGTTAAAAACGTTTTACTTTTTCGCTTAAATTTGAATAGAGATGGCACTTCCTCCACCATCTTGAAAAAAATTCGTAATGTGTGATGTTCTTTTTCTCTGGCTGAAGCTCTACAGGCCTTGTGGGATAATGTAGCATCCACTGCTTGCATACTTGGGAATGTCACAGAATATAGTAGGTCACCCTGGCACCATTCACCTACTGTCTCATCCATACTGAGTATTCAGATATACTGCTCATGTTCCACACTATATTTTGCCTACTACACCCCCACACTCACCGAGCAGTGCTAGCAGAAGCAGCGGCAGCAGTAACGCCAGGAAGCCCAACCCCCCCAGGACTTTAGAAGAATCCTGCGATGAACATGCCCCCTTCACACAGTGGCAGATTTTAACATTGACAGTCTGCTCCTTGCCCTGACCCTGCAGATCCTTGATAGTCAGGGGGACTTCATACTGCCCCTTGGGAAGGTCCTGGGCTGGCACAAGGACCGCGGACGTGTCTGGGGGGGAATGAAGAGAGAGTCATGATGGTGCAGGTCAAGCACAGACTGTAGTAGGCAGTTGGGCAGAACAAATGATTTGAGTGAGTTCTCCCCAAACAGAAGACATTCAGGTTGAGTGGACAACAGGAGAGTCCTAGGTGGCATCTACAATTCAACAAGTCCAGCTTCACCTGGACCTCCGGTCACCTCACTGCCCACGTACACTGTCAGAGAAAAGGGTACAGCCCTGGTACAATTTTGTTCCCCAGGGTACAAACATCATTAATGTACCCTCAATGGTACAAAAATGTTTCTCAGATTCCATTTCTGTACCTTAAAAGGTATATTTACCCACAGCTAGTGTACAACTGGCTGACCCTTGAGGGTACAGCCCCATTGACAAGTAATTGTACCTTCAAAGGTACAAACTGTTACTTTTTTCTGACAGAACCAACAGTAATGTGCTGCACATGGACGTGTTCATGATGAATCCCATACTTTTGATGTCCGTGAGCTGCCATTTGCCATCTGTGCTTCCGAGCTGGAAGGTGAAGGGTGCAGAGAAGGGGGGGCCGTCCTTGTCTTGGGCCTCCACAACGACCGTGCCCAGCTTTTCATTTGTTTCACAAAGTGTCAGGTCCTTCTTGATTACCTCCGGCACGTTATCGTTCACGTCCTCTATCCTTAACGTGATGGTCCCGGTGGAAGATTTTTTAGCTAGAAAGTCACGATGAAGCATTTTTTGCAACATTTAAGTTGTCATTAAGTCAACACTACTTAGAAACACATACAAAGTACTCAATTACTAAATGTAATCCAATACGAAATTGAAATACGGAACCATCTAAGTTTTAAAATACTTTTTCTGAAAAGGATGTAGTTAAAAATATTTTTTTCAGCAAGATTTATTAGAGATTCTACATATTTCATATGTTCAATTTACTACTAGTGCTTATATGTTATAATACTACTACTCAATTTACTAGTTATAACTGAAGGAAATGTATGAGTCCTGAAGCTAAATCAGTTAAGAATCACTAGTTTTAAAATATCAGTTGCTGTATATTTTCTTTAAAATAACACCGTGATCATAGCCAATCTTACTCTCGTCAATCGCTTTCACGATCACGTCGTATGTCCCGTTTTTCACAAACGGGCCCTCCCTGTCCAGGGTACCCGTGGTCCTGATTTCTCCAGTAGCCTCCACAACTTCAGTCCATATGGCGGGATCAGACTGCTTATAGTACCTGAAGAATTCACACAAAGTGAGGGGGGGGGGGGGTCACAGTTATTCACATTACACAGCACGGGAATACGAACGCAGCGGTCCTTCATTTGCATGACAGCGCGCTTAACAGACCCTCAGAACAAAGCCATGTCTTTAGATGCCATGCATCATGTCTCCATTATAATACTTTCATTAAAAAATTTAAACCCATAAAAAAAAAAAAAACTTATGATCAATCCCAAAGTTTTGATATCACTTCACAACCGAAGAACTAAACCAAGAACAGCAGATATCTGAATTGTTTTGCATGACACCCAAAATTAAATTCCTCGTAAGTACAAGAACTTAAAAAGTACTTGATAGTAAATAAACGATTCCAAATCTAACCCTGAATCCCTGGTACACAGGTGGGATTCCTTAAGGTACCTACTTTATTCCCTTGCTAGTGCCCGTGTCTGGATCGATTGCCGTGTAAGTTCCAATGGAGGTTCCTATGGGCACATCCTCCTTGACAGAGATGACCAAGTTCTGTGGCCTGAACTCAGGACCTTCGTCCACGTCCCTCACAGTGAGGTCCACTGGGACAGTGGCATATTTGGCGTCGGTCCCCTCCAGTTTGGCCTCGTTCTGCGCGGTCACCTCCAGCTTTGCGTTCTTCATTTTCTCGTAGTCAAACGGCTGTGACACAAGGTGACAATGGCAATTAACTTCTTGTGATGGAACTTATGTGCAGCATTTATCGTCAACATCTCGGAATCCCAAATCAGACCACGTGGTCTATGTCCACGTTCTGCAAGCAAAACTTCTCAGAGCCCGAAACTTTGGTTCAACAGTCTGCAAATGTGCTTCAAAACAATGCACCTGAGAGTTCTGTACTTGACATCTTTGCCAGAACCCCAAGTCACATTGTTCTCTCGTCCTAGATATTTACTACTACTCAGCATGGTTAGCTGATATCATACCTAGTGTTTTGAAAGAGTGTAAATATTTTTCTCGTCTGACCTTAACAACCTTGAGGAGTCCCTCATTAGTCATTGGGTCTGTGTCAATCCTGAAATTTCCAGTCTCATTGCCCTTGGTGATGAAGTATTTTGCTCTCCAGTTTGGGGTATTCACCAAGTCCTTGTCATCCACAGGGAGTCGTAAAAGCAACACATCAGCTGCATTTTCATCAATACTTGCTTTGTACTGCAAGAAAACATATATAAAAAAAACAACAGCTGAAGCTCATACATATATCCAATCAATCAAAAGAATGATGAAGTCCACTCTGGATAAATTCTATTCTTAGGCCATTTTCCTCTCTGATTGTATCGACAGCAGCACTACGGTTGTTAATAAATAACTGCAACTGCTCCCCACCCAAAATAAAAACAATGCAATGATTTTCTTTACATATAAATTATACAGCAATTATACGGGCAGGCAGATTACTGAGCTTATTAAAAATCAGAGCTTGTCTGTGCATGCAGAAATCTTTATTTCAAAAGAAGTGATGACAAATCGAGGGGTGGTGCGTGGCCCAGTGGGTCAGCACATCGGGCCAGTGATTGGAGGGTCACCGGGCCAAATCATACGGTCGGCAAAATGATGTCACGATTGGGCCCCTGAGTAAGGCCCTTAACCCCTAACTGATCCTGGGCGTGTCTGATCCTGTTTTTTCAATTATACATCATTTTGGATAAAAGCATTTGCTAAATAAACAAAAGGTAAAGAAAACAGCCATACTGATGTCGATCTGAAGATGGGTGGGTTATCGTTGATGTCTTGTAGCGTAACTGTAGCTGTTGCAGTTGAAAATAAGCCTCTGGGATCTCCATCCATGTCTCTGATTTCCAAAGGAACATAATGAACGTCTTGAGCCTGAAGAATGAATGTATGTTATTAGTACTGCTTTGCATTTAAGCCTTTGCATAGCTAATATGCACATAATAATAGGTAATTATTCAAGCTAAAACCCTTACCTCTCTGTCAAGCGTAGCGGTTGCAGTGGTAAGCATACCAGATCTCGGGTCAATCGAGAACATGTTTTGGTTCAAGATTTTGTACCTGATCTTGGTATGAATTGTCGTAGGGTCATCTCGGTCTGTAGCGTTAATTACTCCCACCAGAGTTCCTGCAGTGACATGAAAAAGTTCACGTGGTTGTTCAGATTCTCAGAAAATGTGTCAGAATGTCAACAGCACTGCTATGTGCAAACAAAAGAGATTTGCAAAGTCTCACGTTTTATGATCTGTATATAAGCCAACAACTTAGCTCTCGATTAAATCATCTTGTGTTTTCCAGTGCTGAACTACAAATGCCCATGACAACTGCAGCTACCCTGGGTTTGTAAGCTAAGTGCCCTTGAGGTTTCAGACAACTTCTACCATCGCCACTTCCAAAGGACCGCCCCCCAAGACCGCTGACACGATTCGAACACTGGTACCCACCCAACATTCCCAAATGTCCATCCTATAGATAACACCATGAGTAGTGGCACTGACTGCAAGTCATACCAGGCATACAACCATATCATAATATTATGGGTTTGAACTCCCCCCCCACCCTGAAATTCATTTGTTCCTGACCAGGCATTTCGCCATGTCACCTCATAGATGGGACTCCCCCCCCCCAGGTCACCAAAATCTACAGAGGGGGAACACCCCCTCCAGTATATTTGATGACCTGCAGGAGCCACCTCTGATTTGACTAAATATATCTGAGGTGAGCAAACTCCCCCCTCCCACATTTACTTGTGGACGCAGGCCTGAGCCAACCTCACCAGCATTGCTCTGCTCCAACACTGAAAAATCCATGGGGCCAGTGAACTCAGGTGCATTGTCATTCTCGTCCTGCACATTTACTGTGATGTACAAGGGTCTGTCCGTTTCCAGTCTGTTTTGTTCATCGTATGCTCTCACCTGAAACTGAGGAAACAGAAGCACAGAAACTCTTACTTTTTTCTCTATTGTACTGTCCTAGAGAAGCAGGGAGATTAATGCCGAGTCAAGCCTTACGATAATCTGGGGATATTGCTCACGATCCACAGGCCTGTTCACTCGGACCATCCCCGTCTTGGGGTTGATGGAGAACAGATCAACGGGATCCTCCGTGACCCCTGGTCCACTGATGACATAGTACACGGTGTGATTCACCGAAGAATCTGATCCAACCTGTTTGCGGCAAACCCAAACCGAATCTTTAACGCTGAAGACCTCGCTTTAGCTTTCATGAATATATTTTCAGTTTGTGAAAGACATAAATTCATTCTTGGGCATTGGTTGACTATAACACAACAATCAACATTATAAAGTGGACTAGCCAAAGTTAACGCATTGTTAAAAACAGAAAACTTAGTATCCCTGAAGAAATTCTTGATTACAGGCTCACTCGAAAAAACAGAAATAGACAAAGTACCACATACATCAGTTACTGTATAATAATACAAGTATAAAATGTGAAGATAGTAATAAATAGGTGGCGAATACGGTGACAAGTACAGAAATGTTTCACTAGAAAGATAAATAAATACAAAGACGACCAGAAAAGGTCAATAAGAGCCATTTACAATTTCGACATCCTTTGGAAAAGGTGGGTTGTCATTTTCTTTTATTAGGAAGGGTAAGGGACTCCATCGTCGCTTTGATCGCCGTAGAACTCCATTATTGGACACCTTCAAACAGAAAACACACATCTAAATGAAAGGAATTTTAAAAACCAGTATAAAGTGTTTCAGTTCCCATCTGGATAAAGTGATAGCAGAAGTGCGCTATTCCACCTGCCTTTTTAGCTCTGTGCATCAGGATGACCTCTACATCCCTCTTTAGGCCGGATCCATCCACAACCAAAATCGAGAAGGTTCTCCCTTTGAGCGGCACCCCCGTAAAGCGTGAGGCTGTAACAGTCCCATCCACCCGCACCTTGAAGTCCGGATCGCTGGTTGCCACCAGCAAATTCTCCGTGCCACACTGCTCCAAATTAACTAAATAAAATAACAGATTATCAGATAACTACTAAGTTATTAATAATTCATTTTTCTTCATTAAAAGCATTATACAATATCACATATTTGTCAAGTCAAGTGTGGGTCATTCATTTATTCATGTTCTTTCACCGCTTGTTCAATGCAAGGTCGTGGGGGGGTCCGGAGTCTATCCCAGAAGCTATGGGCACAACACAGGGAATAACCCAAGAAGAATTTTTGGGCTGTGGGGGGAAACCAGAGTACCCAGAAGAAACCCCACGATGACACGGGAAGAACATGCCAACTCCACACCTTCTACATACTAATGATCAAATTGGGACGTCTATACCCAGTGAAGATTTTAATAAAGGTTCTTGACAACATATTTTAACACAATGATAATGAATATTTTTTTCGTTTATCCAAAGCTTGCAGTGTCCCATACAAGCAATTTTTAAGGTTAAGAAATGCTAATAATCAGTGCGTACCATCAGTATGATGTCAGGAGCATGAAGACAACCAATCAAATCAAATGAGTAAGACATGAGTAAGACATGAGTAAGACATGAATACATTTTTCCCACTTCACCCAGGCAACACCAACTGGTTTTGTGATAAATGACATTTATCACAACACCAACTGGTTTTGTGATAAATGACATTTATCACAACACCAACTGGTTTTGTGATAAATGACATTTATCAACATCCACCATCCTGAAAAAAATAGTACTTGCCAGTAAACACAGACAAATACTAATGGGTAACTACCTTTGCAGACTACATATCCAGGGGGGATTTCCTCAGGTACATCTACCGTAATGGTATGTGGAATACAAGACTCTGCATATCCACATAGCACCTTTGGAAAAGGAAGAATATATAAAATTATATAGGCCTATACATGCATACATATCTTTCTCCAAATTATGTACTATACTCCACTCACAGTGGAAATATTCTCATGTCGATGTTTTATTTCCTTTGTGCCTACGTTTTAAAAACGCTTTCAGTAATTTTACACCTGAATATAAGCTCACAAAATGTTTCTTGAATCATTTATTAACTCATTTATAAAACGCCTGGAGTTTTTACCGCCTAAGAACCCGCCACTATAACTCAAAACTGCACAGAATCACCCACGACTCCACGCTGGGCCTACAACAGCGAAATCCACAACAAAAGCCGCTTCATAAACTGTGATTCAGCTTTACCTTTGGAAAACAAAAAGTTGAAACACAGAACTTCCATGTGCGAAGGTGATATGCATTATGCGTCAACTAAAGAGTGTTGCTGTAATACAGAACAACCTGAGCACTCACGCAGAACCCCATTTAGGGATGGAACTTCCGGGTAAAAAGATATATTTACCTTTATCACTAATGTTTTAAAGTGCTTTTTGATTATGTCTTTTTAAAATGTAGCCTAAATTATTTTAGAAAACTAGTATTACCGAGAAATAGCCAGGTCATGAATCCGGTAATGAACAAGAGATAAATAATTTTCGTATTTAAATTCTTATTTCTTTTTGTTAAAAAGTCCTGCGGCTGTTAAAATTACCGTACCGCAACTATTCAACAAGTATAAACAAATACAAAAAGTGTCTGTTGAAATGAGGACGATCACACACAGATCGTGTTTCAATGTCGGTCGGGCGACTTTCCGGCGAATCCGAGGCAAAATTATCTCAAGGAATTTGGTTTAATCGTCAGCTTTATTTTTATTTTTACTTTATACCTTCACCTTACATAGCAGAAATACACCAAGAATCGAAAGTCCATACTTCACTTTTAAATTTCTGCTACCATTAGTTACGAGTTAGACTATTTAATGTAGGTGAATAGATGGATCTGTCGGATTTTCTAAGGGTTTGTTGATCTTGGTGATTCGAAATGTTATATAGGCCTACAGAAGAAAAATATTGTACTTACAATGAAGAGCACGCTGCAGAATAAGCTGGCCTGGACCATCTTTGAGTAAGGTCCTAGTATGTTGGGAATCGCGTTATAGAGATTGCCACACTGCGCTGAACTGCGAGATATGGTTGACATTTGAAAGCCGAGATGATGTGGGTGCGGCTCAATGGAGGAGGCGCGTATTATAGGTGTGCGAGTGCGCATTACTTTTTTCGGTGCACACTCCTTTTTACCTGGAGAGGTGTCTCCACCCGGGGCACCCTCCCGTTTTAATCGTCTCACAGGAATGCTCCGAAAGACAACAAAGTAAGAAAGACTAGCGGGTGTAAAACTGTTATTGGGAAGTGCAAAATGGGTGCCAAAAACGACTACACACTGTGAAATCCGCAAAGGTGTCCAGTCTCGTTGGAGGGGAGGGGGAGTGTGTCCCAGCTTTACCTGGGCTGTGGAAGGAAACCACGCACTTAAAGCTACACAGCATTACACAGCGTGCATCTCACGCAGGGAAGTCTGTCAAAAAAAGCACCCAGCGTCTCGACTCATTTATCGCTGCGGATTGTGTAAGCTTTGTGAACCTTGTACCTTCGGGTATTTTTTTTTTCAAAACCAACAAAAGCTTATTGTTCAGAAAATGATTCTTCTAAGGTTACAATGCCACCTACCTGCGACACCGAAAACAAAGTTGTACTATTAACCGTAGAAGTCAGCAGTTGAGTTAATATGGCCTAATCTAAACCGGCAATAAAACGTTCGTGAAGAATTATCGAGTGTCACAGTCTCCTGGTAATTATTATAAAGGTTTTGTATGACATTTTTCATATATAGTAATTAAGCATTGTACCTTATATATGATCACATGAGCAGTGGATTGTGTGTGGATTCTCATATAAATTCAAACATTTAAAATTTGTCTACATTTCTGCCACACAAGTTGTATAACATGTTCAAAGTCGTTATGCTTTTATGTTTAATCGTCTTGTAAATCTAGCTAAATTAAATGCCCACCTATTCATATTCTACAACGGGTAATCCAGTACATATAAATATAAATATACACATTTGGAGAACTATAATAATATATCCTTAGTTCACCTCACCGCAAAATTTTTGCATAAAATGGTGCAGGCCTACCTAAATAAACATTCTGACGTTTACTCTAAGTAACCTATATTACAGTACAATCATGCACAAATAACACCGTCACAGCACTGTAATACTTTTTATACATATCAGACAAAGACTAAAGAACGAGGCATGAAGAAAACAAAATTCCAGTTAACGGACCCCGTCGCGTTAATAGCGCTTCCATTCTCTGACGAATGTCAGTCCGCATATTTTCAGGAGCACTGTCTGTGTCTGTGATTTAGTCTGGGCTACTGGCTGAACAAGCTGCATGGGTTATAGCTGCAGAAGTTTACACATACACGCTTGGAAGGGAGATTCCATTATTTTAAATTCGTTTTAACTATAAAATGTATTTATGGTTTGCTTTCTGTGCGAAAAATTATTAATTTGGAGAACGTTCTGCAGACATTTCAAGAAAAAAATGCGTAGAATAAAGTATGTAATGAATAGTTCAATGGGGGGGGGCACGGTTCTGCAGCGGCTTGCGCTGCCATGGCCCCGTGTGTGTGTGGAGTACGGTCCTGCCCCCATAATCCAGAACATGCGACGGTGACCTGGAGTTACCAAATTGTATGTGTGTATTATGTTATATTACATTGTATGTATTATTACAATGTAATAAACGCCTGTTATTCTGACGTTGTGGGAACCATTTTTCAGGTCCCCACAGAGATCTGTGAATGCAATCAAAAAACTAAATATGCCAAAAGTCCTGTATTTAGTTTGGATACTTATGGTTAAGTTTAGGTCTGTGTAGAGGTTAAGGTCATGAAGTTTTCCCCATAGAAATGAATGGAGAGTCCCCAAAAAGATATAATTACAAAGCTGGGTGCATGATTGTGTGTGTGTGTGTGTGTGTGTGTGTGTGAGAGAGAGAGAGAGAAAGAGAGGGATGATTTGACACCTATGGTTGCCAACTATGGTCAGCTGGCTGACATGAGATTTTCAATTTGAGACAAGTCTGAACACTCATTTATATGTGTGTAACAGTTTTATTACCTTGTAAATAGTCTGTAGGGTTTGCAAACTACCCCAATGCTTTTGATGTAGTTCATTTTAGGTTTCTAATAGAATAACATAGATTTGCTGTATGGTTTCCTGTGTGACCGTGAGTCTGAAAGTGTGTCACGCCAGATGCGTGAGAGTTGGCAGCTCTGGACACCCCATCCTGGGTTGTTCCCTGCCTCGTGTCCATAGGCTCCAGACCCCCACAATCTCAAACAGGAGAAGCAGTTACAGGAAACGGACACATATTTCAATGTGTTCATTCAGGGAATGTCTCCTGATAACTTTTTGCTTGATTTACAGAACTGAACCTTTTTTGTTTAATTCCCTCCTTTTACTGCACTTTTGTCTTTGCTGTTCTGGGTCTGAATTAATCTTAATGTATTTCAGCTGTTTTACTTGCTATGCAGGATTTTTCTGTGCATTTCTCGATATGCAAATACAAGTGACAAAAACTAATAGGTGAGAAATTAAGGAGGACCATATCCCAAAGCATCGTGTAATCCATCCATCCATCCATTTTCCAAACCGCTTATCCTTACTGGGTCGCGGGGGGTCCGGAGCCTATCCCGGAA
>JAODJX010000001.1:17762164-17773397 GCA_026776945.1 Isichthys henryi | reverse complement strand
CGAGCAGCTGCATTCTGAATCAGTTGGAGGGGACGGATGGCGCTCAGTGGTAAACCCGCTAGAAGCGAGTTGCAGTACTCTGTTCATTTACAAAGAATTTTTCTTTGTATTGTGCAGTAGAATTATGCGGGAATTTGTTCGTGTCCGGATTTATACTGTCCTGGCCTACACTTACTGTTTATATCCACCTACTTCCACAAAGCCTGTCTTAGTCACAGGCTTTATGTGACAGTAAAATTATAACTATTCATGCATACTCAGTGGTCACTGATGCATATGTACACGTTCAACAAGTAAGTTCTGGCTACGATCTCATATTCAAATCAGAATCGAAGAAGGCGTCCATTCCTTTCCACCCACATTAAAACTATAAAGGAATTTAAAAGTCTGACGCACTGTAAACACGCATAACACCGTGGTTATGTGCAGCACGACGGCAAAATTAAAGTTCGTGCGCTTGATGTATGTTTGTTAGCCTAAATATGATGTGAAGTGTGTATTATACAACACTACACAACATTTACAAAGGCTGGGACTCAGAGGAGCACCACTGAATCGAAGGTCGCTTTTCATTCCATTTGAACGTGTGCCCCCTAGTGGCAAGACTTGCTGTTTCGTTTCTTGCCTTTGCACGTTCTGCAGTGTCTGTTGTGTGAGTTGCAACCCATGTAGCCTACCTGCTGTTTGGGGGTTTTACACTGTTTTATTCCAGTAGTTTATTATCAATGAAAAGCGAATTTCAGCATATCAGGCATATTTCCATGCTAAACATGTTAATTTGTAATTACATATTTAAGGAGGGAATACAACTGCATGTTGATTTATTTATACATTTCACTTTATTTATTTCAAAGAAACAATGTTCATTCATTTCAGAGTGAGGAATCCTCAGAATTCCCTGGCTTCTGTTGTTTTTAAAGAATTGTAATAAGTTTAATTCAAGTTAACATCTGGAACATATGTATAAGACAGTTAAAAATTATTTAGTTGTGATATTGATAACAGCCTATGTCTTTTTTTGGGGGGGGGGGGGTGGTTAGTTCTTGAAGGAACATTTCACAAATCCCAGGGTATCTCCTGTTTGTCAGATAGCTTAAGGATTTTAGTTGGTTCAGGCTTGTCTTTATTGACGTAATCCTAACCTTTTTCCTGCTGGACAACGTTGACATTTTCCAACAAGTTGTCTTAATTTATCCGGTTGACTTGATTCGTGAAATCCCTTAAGATAGCAAACAAATCCCTTCCAGTTCATTCTCCCGCTTGTACTCTTTTTCACAGAAGAAATCCGGCCCTTGGGCTACCTTGAATGGATTCTTAAACATCCATCCATCCATTTTGCAAACTGCTTATCCTTCTGGGTCGTGGGATTCTTAAATGTAAGAAGCAAAAATTGTTTGCCATTTCAGGAAACCGCAGAAAAATATGAAACGGTTTGAGAGTCAATACATTGGGGTTTTGTGTTGGATCCTGGGGGTAATAAAAGAAACACGGAGGAACAAATAATCTGGCAGGATTTTTCAGCATGAGCCCAGGGGAGAGCAGTTTCACAAAATGAACAGAGGGTCAGGTCATGGATGGGGTGTGTCCTGGGTGGGACTGGGGCTGGGTCCAGGCTATGTTTACTAGAGGGAGGAGAACAGAAAAAAATGAAACAGTATGTGAACCCTTTGCCCCCTGCCCCCAGTAATGTTAGTGTGATTTTACTGTAACTATCTAATTTCTCCAGGAAACTGCATCTCCCAGGAAATGGCCCGTTGTACCATGGACAGAGCGTGGGACAGGCCAGTAAATTCCCTCTCTCTTGTGTTTCCCACCACACATGACAGTTGTGTTGTGGTTGTTCATACGGTCTGGTGGCTGCCATCTCGCCACCAGACGTTGACACACAGGGGTAAATTTCCTTCAGAGGTCTCGTGCTGATGGAGTGAGCTTTATTGCTATTAATAAGCACCCTTTGGTTTAATTTTGTCTTAATGCAAATGTGTACGACAGATTGAATATGTCAGGCAGGTCCTTCCTGAAAAGCATGATGCCCTATGTCTTCTCTAGCAAATTTTTTAACAAAATATCTTGCAGACTGTTTCTTTAATCACACGGTTTCTTATTTTCCAATTCAGTTTCTCCAAATTTATGCTGTCACAGCCTTATTGTTGAAAAATCAATAATGCACATTTTTGTGTTATCTATCACTTTCAAAATATCCATTTTAACCCGGTTAGCACTGTAGGGTCACACATTAATCCAGTGAAAAAACTATTCCTTAAATATGGATCAGTAAACCAATCTGCAGTCAGCGATTAGAATGTTCCCTGGTACGCTTTGGGCTGCCTTATGTCTGTTACCGATGGGAAATCGACTTCTCTCCGGAGGATTTTGAGGAATTATGGCCATCTCTCTTTTTACAGCTACACAGGACGACAGACTTTGCCTGCATGCCCCCAAGACAGTGCATCCTCTTTAAAGTGCTCTGGAAGGAAAACAGACAGTGTATGTGGAGAATAGAAGAGCGAGGCTTTCCAGAGAGTTCTAACAGGCTTCTGTGACACCGCCGACGACTCCTTGACTTCTCCTGCTGTCTGTGCACGTCGACACCCAGAATTGGCTGTCACCTGCGGCACCCACGCACGCCACACACGTGTCCAACAGGAGAGTAATGAAACAATAACAGGGGAGGCCTGGAAAGCGTGGTGGAGATGGAAGCAGTTTCTCCCATATGTGTGCGGTACTTCATGCTTACATGCGTTCATCCATGTGAGAAGCTGTGCCTTACTGGGAGTAATGGCTGGTCGTGTGTGTGTGACTGGGATACTTCACAGTTCCATGTCTTCATAGGTGGGATTATTTCATTGTTGCATGTGTGCGTGACTGGGGCTTGTTCAGGATTTGGTGGTGCTCAGGATGTTGTTTTGGCGAATTATACTGGAGAAAAATGACCAGCCCTGTAAACACTGACACTAAACAAACAGCCCCCTATTTTCCCGATGCTTGGGGTGTAATTTCACTGGGTTTATGCTCAGACCTTTGGCGCATTACAAGTTTATCCCATAATGAGATTTGGACACGTGGCCAAGTGGACTAGTTTCAGGGCTGAGCCTGGTTCCACTCGGATGTAAAAGGATTTTATAACACCCACGCTGTTTACAAACACTAATTAAAAAAGCTTTTTTCTTTCGGTGGGGAAGCTGTCTGATTTTGATTATAATTTAGTGAGAAAGGGGTTCAAGGCCAGCACCCTGCTCGTTAAAGAGATTCGGGTGGCTGAGGTAATGCCTGCCAATTTGTCCCACCTAATTCTTGTCCTGAGTGTTTAGTGTAAATTATTGGGTTCACAACCAAAAGTACACTGACCAGTTTTCAGTAAGAGTATTAGCTCTTTTTGTTTTTTTCTGTAGCAACAGATTTTTTTCATGCTTGCTGTGACTCACAAAAGTAATCCATTAAAGACAGAGGTGGAAAGTTCGGGTCCAGAAAGCATAAAACCAGACCAAGGTTTTGTTTCAACCAACCGGTTGCGTATAAAGAGTCACAGACACTGAGTACTCAGTCAACCAGTTGAATATAAAGAGTCACAGCCACAGAGTATTCAGTCAACCAGTTGAGTATAAAGAGTCACAGCTACTGAGTACTCAGTCAACCAGTTGAATATAAAGAGTCACAGCCACAGAGTATTCAGTCAACCAGTTGAGTATAAAGAGTCACAGCTACAGAGTATTCAGTCAACCAGTTGAGTATAAAGATCCACAGTCACAAAGTACTGAGTTGGTTGCTTGTCTGTAATGGATTACGTTTGTGAGTAACTTCCCCAACACTAGCTGTGACTAAATCAGACCTTGGTTTGCGTTCAACAGGTTATGTCCATCCTTCTTCAAAGTAGCTCTAGAGTGCTTGGAATAAAGAAGAGTCCTTCTGCTGTTGTGGCACTAATTTGAATTTATGTAACATCTAAACGCCATCTGACACATGGGGCAGTACCTAACATGTTAGAAAGGACCCTGGGCCTTTTACTGCCATCTTAACTGTGCACCAGTGAGGTGATCCAGAGAGATGGACAGAAACGTCAGGCTCCTCCGTGTCCTTACAGGATCCATCCAAAGTCCCCCTGAGCTTTAACATCTGCTGTCGCTGAGTCTGAAGCTCTCGACAACCTGCTACAATTACAACAAACAGTTAATTACTATTTTTGCACAAGTACATAGGAATTCTTTTTCCCACATATCCCACCTGCCTGGGAAATTTGTTAATGTTTGACTATGGTGTCAGCTATGATCCCAGTCTAATTAAGTGCATTTTTAGCAGCTTATCACAGTCACATTATGACTGAACAGGGCTACATGGCTGTGAGGTTTGCTGCTTACTGAGACCTAACTAGGAAGGCTAAGCCCATGCTGCGGCCGACGCGGCGGGAGACTGAAATGCTCTGATCTGTTGTTGCTTTGCGGCTGTTATGCCTCCTTCCTCTGATGCAAAAGGCTGCCTTCCCACTGTGGGTGTAGCCAAGATGGTGCCAGCATGCGGGGATCTGATGTGTCTTTGTGCTAATCTGCTCCCGACATGGGGGAGAAGTGTCTGTGGCAACTGGGAATGCGCGGTCCCTGACGTTTTTTGCACAATAGCGTGGCTCGCAAAGGCAAAATTTACAGCAGCTAATCTGTTATCACTGTACCGCCAGTGGAAGTATTCATGACGTCAGCCTCCGTGAGGACAGAAACTCCCAGGCTGCCGTTGCTGCGCGGCCAGCTGGACTGCAGAAGACTGTGGACATGGAAGTATTTGTAACTCATTAAAATGTAGTGAAGGACTGGAATAACAGTGTCATCTGTTATGAGGGAGTCATTATAAAGGCAAAAATAAAACTGCACATTTTCCTATAGACCTCTATGGGAGTTCAGCGCAGTTATGTGTCTGGCTTGTGGAGAGATGTTGTGAACACTAGTGATACAGCACACACTTTTACTGGGTGAGGCTGTTCATTATCATGGGGTGAGACTGCTCGCTCTTTGCTTTTCCTACTTCCAGACTTCCAGAAAACATACATATGAGGTCACATTTACTTGTATTTTTTCTTTATTTGCTCGTTTTTCAGTTTATTACCCTCAAAGGAGAAAAATGAATTGTGTTATTTCGTTAAACAAAAGAGAGACATATTATACAAGCATTCCCAAGAGTGAACATTCATTCACATTTTTTTGAGGGTGTGACGACCAAAACAGCCACAGAGTATTCAGTCAACCAGTTTAATTCAGTATTTCAGCACATGTATGTAATTATTTACAGTTTTATTCAGTCTTGCTTTACATAACTATTAAACAAGAAATGTACCCCAGGAGATACAGTATAGATGACAAATTCATAAACAGTCAGTATTTTCTTCAACCTTCATGTCTCACGTCGCACCCTCAGTTTTCCATTTTTTTGGTTCTTAACCTGTTTTTATGTTTGTCATATGTTTTTTTTTAGCTGAAATTGTAAACGTTTTGCTTTTTTGCACGCAAACAAGTTGGGACTTCCCCAAAAGGAATGTAAGGAGGTATTTATACTGTCCTGTGAGGCCCCCCTGTCCTGGGGGTGGGGGCAGTGTATATACTGGGGGGTCAAGGGGCCCTGGTACTTAACTCTTGCTATATGTTGTATGAGCTCCAAGGGCTTTGGTGGAATGCCGGGCCCTGTGTGGTTAACTTGCACTGTATATGTCGAGAGACCCCGAGACTCTAGTGGTCAGCTCCTTCTGTAGAGGCAGAGGGTTCTGAAGGTCAACACTCACCAGGCGGCCTGGTGGTGCTCAACTTGCACTGTGCAGTACATGCAGAAGGATCTGGTGGTCATGTTTTGTGCTGGTGAACCCACATTGTGCATGAAGGTCATAGTGTTCAGATAAGGTAAGGAACACACACTGATACAGCGCATTGCCACACCCTCCACACTGCAAACCACCTCAGGGATCAGAGTCCGAGTGCAGCCATGCAGTGGGTGATACCTCAGCATCACACTGCTCCAGATGGAACAGTGTGAAGTTCTTCCAGTGGCTGCAGTACCACCAACCCCCAAACTTTCCCTATAAGTTGGAGGACCTTCTTACAAGGCTAGATGTAGATTAACATCATACCCAAGAGAGAGCAACTGCAGGTTAAGGGCCTTGCTGAAGGGCCCAACAGACTAGAATCACTTCTGGCATTCGAACCACTAATCTTCTGATTGCAGGCTCAGATCCCGAGCCTTGGAGCCACCACTCCGCCCTACATGTTTAGCTTGCATTATAAATGTTGCAACTTGCAGTCAGTAGTGGTCTGGGGACCCCTCCTGATCCAGGCCCCAGAGGACTGGCCCCCACTAACCCGATGCCTCTGAGGTAGCCATGTTTGTGAATGTGCAGCATTTAAGAAATCAGACATCGGGGATTAAGGCATTAAATATTGTGCATTTTCAGCTGTGGAGCAGAAACTTTGACGCGTGTGACAAATTCACGAAAGCACACGGCTATAGAATATAAATCCAATAATTTTGTTTACAATGCGTCAGTCTATTAAATTACTTTTATTAAAATTGGATTATCAAACCGTCCATCCAACTTCAAGTTGCTTATCCCACTCACGATCACATATAACATTGTAATTATACTAGTTATAACAATAAATACACAGTGAAAATGATGCAAGTAATTGGAATTCAAATTAGGTAATTTATTTGAAATACAAAGTTCAATTCAAGCAAAGAATATGAAAACGGACACTTTGCCATGTCACTGTTAATTAAGCTAATTACACGATTACTGGTCTGTAATTCACAACACAGAGAGCTTCCATGGCTCTGCTGTTCCAGAGAATACCTGCTGTGGGGCTGACTCCATTCACATACGTTACCATTGAGGTTGGCTGTTGCTTTGTCCTGACCCTCTGGATGGCATCACTCTAGTCAAGTGGCTGATTCTACTGCAGGTAGGACTCCCTGTGTACTGGTCTTGACCTCCTGACCTCAGACTATAGCATGACCCGAGCCAGGTATTGATCTACTGACATCCTTTTCAGGTGTTTTCTGAAATAGTTACAATACATGCTCCAAGATGGGGATCTCAAACTCAAATACCCGCTGGGGTCACTGGCTAGGTGGTGTTTAGCCCAAAGGGCCAATAATTAATAATCTGCTAATGAGCAGAGATGGGAGTGAAGAGCAGAGATGAATCTTTCCAAAAAGTGCTATTTATCAGATATTTTTATTCTCTGTGGAAAAGATCAATCTTAAAAAAACATGCCACAGCCTTATAAAAACCTACAGAAAGATAGACAATATTACAAACAGTTTTTAACAGTGCTATCAAAGTGTCATAGCAATTTGTTTTAAAGTATCTGCGAACAAGCCCACAAATTTTTATATCCGTGTTCCTTTTAAGAGGAAACCAGAAACACAGAGGAAAAATGATATATTTAATGACTATGATTTAACTTCGCACCAGTTCAGAACGCAATTTAATGCCATGGGATATTTGGTGCATTAACAAATACTGGTTTGTCATAAACAGGTCTTTTAAGGAACTGCCCTTGTGCTGAGAGGTAGCCAGCAGTGAGAAAGCTGTCGTATCGTCAGACTGATGCAGGATATCTGCCTTATTATTCTGCAAACAAAAAAATGAGATTGACTATTAGGAAGGGAACCTTTTCAGAAATTTCTGTAAGGCATCTCCTAAAGAATTAGAACCTTCTTGTGGATCCACACATGGACCAAACTGCTATGAATATCTTTTTTAAGACCACGATGTTAATAAGCAACCCTGAAGCGGGGAACGTGTCACCCAGCTAAGGACACTGTCCCAGTTTGCCATCTTTCTTCTTCATTGTTTTGTTTACTAGAGAGATACATCTGTCTTGCTACAAACTCTCTCATGTTGCCGTGTTTCCCCTTGAGCTGAAGTTTCCTGAAAACATTGAGGTCCCAGAATGAAATTATTTATTATTTCTTGCCCAAAAACATTTTTGCAGCCAAATGAATTTCAACTGGCCAGATATCTGTGCATCCGGTACTGGTCAAAGCTCATGTGATGCCCTAGGCAAGCTTCACTGGCTTGCTAAGTTGGCACCCTCACATAAGATAGTGCCCTAGGCAATCATCTGTGTCCCCTACTGTAGGGGTTCCCAACCTTTTGTTGCCTGCTGACCAGTTTATCTTGTACAAAAATGTCACTGGTAAAATGGCCAGTAAGGTGGTGGAACCAGCGGATTGATCATTGATTTATTAAGTTTGACATTTCCATTTTTTTCAGACTGTAACAGTACACGCAAATTTGAGAGGGTGTAAAAACTGAAAATATATAGATTGTTTTTGGAAGTTAACCAGCTACAAAACCACCAGCTTTCTGTGGTCTGCTGAAATATTAGCCACAGACTGGTCCCGGGGGTTGGCAACCTGTAGCCTAATAGATTGACTGCCACTGTCTGTATCATACATATATTATATGGACAAAATATTGGGACACACCTCTGAATCACTGAATTCAGTTGTTTCATTCAGACCCATTGCCGAAAAATAAAAGACCTGGCCATGCAGTCAGATTTACAACCATCTGTGAAAGAATGGGTCGTTCTGAAGAGCTCAGTGAAAGCGTGGTACTGTCACAAGATGCTACCTTTGCAATAAGTCAGTTTGTGAAATTTCTTCCCTGCTAGATATTGAACAGTCAATAAGAACAACAGAAACTCAGAAAACCTCATAAAGTAATAGAGCAATGTTGCTGAGTGCAAAGTGTGTAAAAGTCACCAATGCTCTGTTGATTCAATAACTGCAGAGTTCCAAACTTCCTCTGGCATTAACTCCAGCACCATGTTAGGCTTCCATGGCCAAACAGCTGCATGCAAGCCTCACATCACCAAGCACAATGGCATGCATCTGATGGAGTGATGTAAAGCACACCGCCACTGGAGCAGTGGAAATGTGTTCTGTGGAGTGACGAATCACACTTCTCTGTCTGGCAGTCTAGTGTACAAGTCTAGGTTTGGCAGATGACTGGGTAATTTTACTTGCCTGATTGCATTGTGGTAACTGTAAAGTTTGGATGGAAAATGGTATGGGGTGGTTTTTCAGGGGCTGGGTTATGCCCATTTGTGTGGTTTTCCATGCCTGTGTCCCAGTGCACAAAGCAAGGTCCATAAACACATAGTTCAGTGAGTTTGTGTGGAAATACTTGACTGGCCCACACAGAACCCTGACCTCAGCCCCAACAAACACCTTTAGGATGAACTAGAATCGAGATTGCGAACCAGGCCTTCACATCTGACATCAGTGCCTAACCTCAATAATGCTCTTCTGGATGAATAGCCAAAAATTCCCACAGACACACTCCAAAATTTTGTGAAAAACCTTCCCAGATGAGTGGCAGCTGTTATAGCTGCAAGGTACAGACCAACTCCATATTGATGACTATGGATTTAGGATGGGACGTCATAAAAGCTCCTGTAGGTATAATAGCCAGGTGTCCCAATACTTTTGTCCATATAGTGCGTATAGGACAGCAGGTGGTATAGTAATTAAGGACGAGGACAAAGCTGAAGGGCAATTTTGAAATCAGATTAGCAGTGGAATGATTGCAAGGGACCCTCACATTACTCGTGTTTGTGTTTCAAAGGATGCTTGATGTAATTTGAGAAGCACCTTCTATATACAACAAAAGCACTTCCAACAGCTGCACTGTCCCTGGGGTCTTCTGGACATGGACAGCCTGTTTGGGGTAGCATGCGAAGGAGGCCGATGGCCTCCCCAAAGCAGTAGCCCTGGGAGGACACACAGGCACGAAGCTATAAGGTAACCAGTGACCTTTCGTTGTTGATCAAGTCCAAACCTGTAAATATCAATGTTTAAGAGAGGCCTTTAATCTTTACATGCTGTCAAAAGAATTCGGTTTTGTTTAGCTGGTGCTTGGGGTCCTTCAGTGGGTAGCATTTGTGCCTCACACCTCCATTGTCAGGGGTTCAAATTTCTCCCGTTCTCTATATTATGTGAGCTTCTTCCCACCGTCTAATATGGCCTGTACTGCCTGGCACAGGATTCAGGTCCCCCTTTGACCAGGTGTTTAGGAGATTGCTGGACAGCCTGTGATTGTAAATTCCCCTTTTTATGTCCTCCACCTGTGAATACACATTAGCTAACATTTGTCTTAATGTCTGGTAAATATCGGTAAATACTGCGTTTTAAAAGCACTGGGAACCCTCCAGCTGGCCAGAATCTCCACATTAGTCTAAAAAACGTTTTTTATTTTGTTTGTTTCAGAAGAATTACCAGTAAATGGAAGGGTCAAATTCACATGTAATTACTCTGGAATTACAGCTGTTGTTGCTTTAAATTATACTTGTTATGGCACCTTTCTGGCCCTCTGCAGCATCCCATCGACTATCCTGAGATCTGCAATTATCAAAAGAGATGATTTTTCTTTGTTTATTGTCGTCCGGAGTAGCGGCAGTTTCATTTCTCTACTGGCGCACAACTACAAGTACAAATCTTGAATCTTGAATATTAGGATCCACAAATGTGTCAAATAAAATTATGCAAATCTGCACCAGCGCACAGTTTACAAACACCATTCTTAGCATATCCAGGCACAACCAAGTCTGTTTTCTTGGCTGTGAATATATCCGTTCTTGGTTCCTGAGTTGAGGACTTTGTTTCATGATGCTGGTCAAAGAACAAAATCTGAGGAATAGAAAGTGAAGAGAAGCTTTGACTGGACTAGACTCATACCCTCGCCAAGAACTCCCACTCAGTGCGGATAACAAGCTTCAATTACTCCTACTCAGTGTATGAACAAAAGCCCCATAAAACAGCAAAAGTGTGAATAGAAAAAAAAACCAGCGAAAGTCAACTGAACCTCAGTAACTGGGTGATCTTAAGAGACTGTCATCTTCTTTATGAGGCATAGTTTCTGTTTACGTCCTTGTTACAATATGCTGGAACGTCAGCAAATGAACCGAAAGGGAGTATGTTTGAGGAGGAAGCAAAAAATTGACATTTCTGCTACCTGGCACATCCAAAAACTGTTATAAATTAAGGATGGGGCTTATTCCTCCAGTATCTGACCTGCGATTGCTGAGGTCAAACATCCTGCCTGCCTAATTCAAAACACTTCCCTGCCAGAAAGCCGTACGATTCTGTTTATACATTTATATATATATATATATATATATATATATATATACACTCACCGGCCACTTTATTAGGCACACCTGTCCAACTGCTCGTTGACGCAAATTACTGA
>JAODJX010000001.1:17740772-17762064 GCA_026776945.1 Isichthys henryi | reverse complement strand
TATCTCTGAGGAATGTTTCCAGTACCTTGTTGAATCTATGCCACGAAGGATTAAGGCAGTTCTGAAGGCAAAAGGGGATCCAACCCGATACTAGCAAGGTGTACCTAATAAAGTGGCCGGTGTGTGTGTGTGTGTGTGTGTGTGTGTATATATATATATATAGGCCACTCTCGTCATTCATTCAATAATGTTGAACTGAGGTTATCAACCTAGGAACACAGCTCACTCTTCACATCAAGAAGCTCTGCATGTTTCAGCTGTTGGCTTAGTTGACTCAAGAAGGTCTCATTGAAACCACAAGGCATTCAGAGGGGACATGAAATATTAGACAGATTTTCTTTTCCAGTGTCATGTCGACATACCGGACCACCGAAACACTCTGTACAACACGAAATATTCTTCAGTAATGAACAAAAACATCTGCAGTGGGGATCTGAGAGCGAAAAGGAGGTAAATTAACCGTAAAGCTGGTTAATGCAGGTTAATCCGTTTGAGTTTCTCTGTAAGTAAATTATAGGAGCTTAGTCCTCTTTGAATGGTTGGGACTTTCCTGCAGAACACCTTACACAGATACAGAGACACACATCAGATCTTTGATATCTGTAACACCAGAAAGTCACAGCAATCAATGGCCAAAGGGTTTGTCTTTGTATTTCAATATTACCTCAGCAATAATTTTAGCCTTTTTTGTCACCCCCAATTCTGTTGTTATCTGGCTTAGTTTGAGTAATTTGTTTTGTATATGTGCTGACACATGTTTCGTTGCCATGTCACTGTCACAGTAAATCCCTGCATGAAGAACAATTGAATGATCAAAAGATGTAACTTACATGAGAGTAGAGTAGCAACCCAGTTTATATTGACATGAGTTACAGGTTGCGGTAGTTTTGGACTTCAAAACTGCCTGAACCTGTATTTAGTATTTACTGTAACATGTCTCCTTCTTAAATAAATATCATTTTTCACAATCATAACTGTTTCCAAAGGTTGCTTAAATCCGAGGGGCAAGTGGTGTCCCTGTCTTCAGATGTGTGAGGGCCCCTGGCTCTCTTCTCACGACCGCCTGTTTGTGACCTTGTGTGGTCCTATTTGTGGAGCCCAGGCACTTTCTTGGTGACGGACAGATAATAGAGCTCATTATATGCGGCCAGCATGTTGCCCCTGGTAACAGTTGGCTGTTTAGCCCTGCCAGGATGAAACAATGTCCAGTGGCATTCCATTAACCATCGGAGGCTGGCCTGCGAGACCAAATCGGAGAATTACAGCCCGCATAATGAACGTGTGCCATTCAGCGGCAGGGGATACACAGCTCTGAAACCTACATGGATTAATGGATATTGTAAACATTTGCTGAATGTAAGTTAGCTTGTGACAAATTTAAGTTACACCCTCCATTTTACGTGGGCATTTCAGTTGGGGTGACAGTGCTGGAACAGTCTTGTACTTTGAACAAACCTTTAAATAAACACGATGTTTGCTCTTCACGTCACTCGAATCGCAAATATCTGATCGTTTGTGGCCAACATTTTCTTTAATTTTTGTTCCGTCGTAGGTAACTATTGTCTAACAGCTGCGTCTAACTGCTGTCGCGTGCAAATAGTGTCTTCACGGAGACGTGGAGGTAAAAGGAATGGATTTCTTCTCTGTAATAATGCAGCAATTCTAAAAAGAAGGACTGATTATTATTCTACACTTTACACCCATTAATAACAACAGTAATAATAATAACAATAATTCATATTTACTTTATTAATACTGATTATGGTTATATTATCTGGAGTTTTTCCATTAATTAGTGATTTTGCACAATTTAGTTAATTTAGGTTGTTTATATGCGCTTGCTCTTGCCGCCCTGTTGGTGGCGCCCTAATCTTTCTTCCTGCCCCTTTTAGAGTTGCTTCACGTCGCCCGGAAGCCGCAGCATATGAGGAGCGCTTTGGGGCGGCGAACGTGAGTGACAGGCGGCTGTGCGCTGCACGTCCGAGACTCGAGGAGCGCGCATCGGTGGCGTCCGCTCAACGCAACAAGCGCCACTACCGCAGATAAGTACAAAAGATGCGCTTTGTGTTCGCGAGCAGAGTTAGGGCAGATTAACGCAGCTTGGAAAGTAGAATCGCTTTGTAGGTTTTCATTTGCGAAGTTTGTTCAAGAAGAAATTCTGAGCTGAACAGAGCAGGCAACAGCTGCTCCCGGAGTTTGTTTCCATCAACTTTGGCTGTTTTTCCAGAGGTAAGCCTTTTCGCTTTTAAAATGCTACTTTTTGAACGTTTGTGTTTTTGTTCATCTGCATTACTACTTTAACTCCTATTATTTTATCCAGTCATTTCGGAGTAGTATCCAGGTCAATTTTTGGCCAGCCGTGTTTGTTCATTGCATTTGCCGGTAGTTCGTAAAGTCGTCTATATGGGTCTTAAATTGCACCCTTCACGCAAATATATTTTCAAACACAAACCACGTTTCACATTGGAGCAATTTCCCAGTAAATGAAGTGGCAGCGCATCGTTTCTGCTTGTTCAAACACCTTGCATATCTAATTGTGTAAAAAGTTGACGTTGGGCGCTGTGGTATTGTTTGTTCGATTTTCTTTTAAGCGTTTGCAACAGCCTCTACATTGCATTTTTGCCGGGATGGGCAAACGCTTCTGGAAATTTTTTTTTATTCTCAATTCAAACTGAATTAAAGATCCTCAGTAAGTGGGGATTTGCTGTCCGAAACATAAGGAGAATTGCTCTTGGGCCGGGCAGTTAACTGTCTTTAAACGAAGGGCACTCGCACTGCTGTAACTGTGCCTCTCCAATCTAAGCCACGGCACCGTTGTTTATCCGACGCTTTTTAAAATGTGCTTGAGCGCAGCTGAGTACGCCACATCTGCGAGCTGAGGGTGCCAACAGGTACGAAATGAAATTTAAATGCCCTTATGAAACGCTGTTCCTGCCTAGAAACATCACCCATAAACCTTAAAGACGACTTGCATAACTCGCCTGCGCCCCGTCCCCTCTGCATGGGACATTCTAAAACGCTTAATGTGAAAAAGCTTAAAGTGGTTTAACGTACCAAAACAGCCACCAAAAATCACCAAATTTCTCACGCATATATCTGGCCATAAAGACTTTCACCTGACAAAAAATCAAAACCGAAATGCTAGGAATATGGACTTTCTTACGTTAAGAGTTTTCCCCTCCATTGACGCCCATTATAAGGAAAAGGTAACGTGACTTAATGTACAAAAACAGCCACCAAAAATCAACAAATTTCTCACACACACATCTGGTCATAAAGACTTTCACCTGACAAAAAATCAGTTATGTGTGAGAAAATTGTTGATTTTTGGTGGCTGTTTTTGGTACATTAAACCACATTAAGCTTTTTCACATTAAGCGTTTTAGAATGTCCCTTCTGCAATGTATATACTGAATGTGTTTATGCATAGTCCTTATTTCTTTCTAAAGTATTTGTCGTACATACCGTATAGAAACTAAATATTTGTTCATGGTAAACTACATTGGTCCTCTTGGATAATTTAAAACGAGTTTAATAGTCGCAGCATCATCCTTATAATTTCTTCTAAGTGGAAAATCTCTTCAGTAAGGTGGTACCGTCTTATTGATTTTAATTCGGTAACAGTGTCGCTGATGTTATCTGTAGCGTTGTTGTAGCTAAGGGCTGAATCAGAAATGTTTGTGCACTTTGGTCTTATGGGTTATTTCTTGACCTTTTGTCACTGTTTTGGGCTTTTGGAGTTCAGCCATGGTTCTGGCAGCACCATCTCCAGATTGTCCATGAAACCGTCAGGCTTACAGAAGCTTGTGAATGGCCTACGGCTGCAGGCTGATCTGCTTTGTGTCACATGCCAGTTGCATGATTGTGCAGATGTCACTCGGCTCCATCAAAGAGAGAGTCTGCTGCAGTGTGGGGCAGCTCGATATCTGCAGTTTTGTTCTACACCGGGAGAGACGTGAGACTCGAGCGAAGCCTTCGGGCTAATTTCAGTCACTAACAATGTGAATGAGATTTGGGCTTTGTGGACCCTGATAAATAAACATTTGCTTTTAACTGTGGTTTTGGGTGAGGAGGGAAGTGAAGTAATACAAAGCTGTTACTCAAGGTTCTCGCCAATGTTGGCCTAATACTGCTGATGAAATATATTGTACAAAAAAGATAGTGTGGGGACTCGTGTTTTTGCTGTACTATAAATGACTGCTTCAGATAACATAGGTACACGTGGGGAAGTTCCCTTTATGCTCCCCCTGCGAAGGGCAGCCACCTGTTGCGGCACCCCAAGAGCTGCGGGTCAAGGGCCTTGTTCAAGGAGCCGGAGACATGCCGATGTTGGGTTCAAACCGGCGACCCGCCGAACACAGGCACACAGGCTTAGCCCACTGAGCCACATGCTGCCCCCAATCAGATGATCAGTCATTCCCCCTGCCTACCTGCACCTGAGGCTCTCTGCCTGTTTATACCAATTACATAAACCCATTATTCTCCCATTTTTGAGTGTTTCTTGTTTGATATGTTCCACCAAACCTCCGCTCTTGTAGAATTCTGATCTACACTTTACTGATAAGTTAACTGTTCAGTCTGTTCCCCTGGCTGTTGCCTTGTCCTCCGATGTGTTGGGAGTGTGGTCATTGCTGCAGCTTCCTCTGGCCTGTTCCTCTTTCTCTAAATGCAGTATGTGTGCATCACCGTTGTCTAGCTGCATCTACATAGATCGAGGAAAAAGGCCCCCGAAGGCTGTTTTCTTGTAGAAACTTAGGCTTTATTTTTTGGTGGATGTATTTTCATCAATCTGTTAATGTCGACATCCTCTGTCCTTGTCGAGCGTGTTTCTTAATTTCGACCCCATTGCACAATGCAAAGTGCAAATTTTATGGAAATCCTCTTAGCTGTCATATGTTCTGGTGATGTGGGACATCCCTCATGCTGAAGGTGGATGGTCTTGTGGTTTGGGGTTTTGCATGTGAATGAAAGTTACTGCTGTTCTGCTCTGTGATGTTACTGAGAAATGACCCACAATTTCACTCTTGTACTTTTTCTGTGGAGGCTTTTATCACGGACTGTTCTGGGAATCTGATGGGGGAGGGGGCTCTATCTGTCTAGGTAGAAAGGTTTACCATATTGCAGCACTCGGAGCCTCTTTTTGAAGTCATTTTTGTGCTCTGCGGTGTAATCAAGAAGCTGGAAAACTCTACATCCAGAGCCTGTTTCCCCAGAAGGTCAAGTGTAGGTCAGTCAGCATCCCTGGAGTCATGGATTAGATTTTAAAAGAATAAATGTTTATAATCCTGAACTATGAAAACTGTCAGTTGTTGTGCATTTAGTCAACATTCATCTATGGGATGTTCTGTGTATTTTGAAAAATATATTTTGTCATCTTATGTTCCAAGTACATGCTTTGATCTTCGCTATAGTGCTTGATGTAGGCCGTAAGGACCCTTGGTGTTTCTTGTAAAAGCTCTGTATTGCGAGGCTTTTGTGATCATGTGGAATACCTCATTAATTGGACCGTTAATGAGTTCTTCAGTCATTAATAACCCCAACCCAGATTTTGAGGACCAAGCACTGCTGCTGAGATTCTGGATAATAGTCAATGTTGCTGGTAGGGGAGCAGGACAAGTTTTCCTGCCTGTAAAGGCCCTTGGCTTTTATGGCACTCTTTTTTTTTAGTTACCAGCGTTTGGTGTCTAGACTTTTGAACTTCGTTCCTCTGTGTTTTAATGACTTCCTCCAAGTTTAATGAAAGAAATTTGCTTAGCTGTGGAGAATATGTCAAAGTGCACGTTGTATTTTTTTATTTTTTTTTTTTAAATGTATGTATTTTCTCTTTTGAGATGATGTTCCCTGTACTTGTGATAGTTAATTCTGTAAATTGATCTTTCCTAAAGGCCAGACTAACTGTGATAAGGAGTGACGTGGTTCAGCTGATCAGTGGGATGAAGGGTTATTTTCATCTCTATCTATTTATCCTTAAGCACTAAGGGTGGCCTGGTATTACTATGATTTATTGAATGTCCTTGTTTGAGGCTTCTTTTCCATTATGTGGTTTTGGGCGGCCAGTACTTCTATATATCAGTTATTGGGCTTCAAACGTGTTCATTTTAAGTAAGTCTAAAGGTTCTTTGAAAGAACTTAATTTTTCATGCCATGATTTGGCAAGTTGTCCTTTTAAGGTGTTAGTGTTCAGTTCAGAAGGAAGGTGAGAGTTATTAGAATTAGAGCAGCTTTGCCGCAGCCGTACTGCCCCTGCACGTCTGCGATGGTTTGTTGATACAGCTGCAGCGGGGACAGTCTACCAGATACTGGGGGGGATAAACGGGCTCTGTGGAGATGGTGATGAACAGGTGATTCTCGGCGGGGTGGGGGCGGTGGTAAGATATCAGGTTGCAGATGATGAGATTGATTGCGTACAAAGAAACGGGTGCTTGTGTGACTCTCCTTTGCTATCTGTCTTAACTGTGGACTGAAATCAAATTTTCACACTTAGTTCATGTTCTGTCTGCATTTCTCCTTTGTCTAATGTGAAGAATTGCTCTTGTGTTTTTATTACTTTCCTGCGAGTGTTTTTGGGGTACGTCGTCATGTTTTCCAGCATTCTTCACATCATTCGTAGCTGTGTCTTCATCTGGAAACCCTAGTGCTGCCTGCCTGGTTCTGTAGCTGTTCCTTGCTGTGCTGCCTTATCTGATTTGGGTCTCCTGCCAGTGTAGCTACAACTTCCCCCATTCATTCCCAGGTAGCCTTTGTCACAGTAGCTGAAAGGAGTTAGGCTTGGTTTTGAGGGACGAACACATTTATAGAGCTTTGGGGTTTGTTGCAATGGGTGTGGTGTGTCTAAGACAAGTAGTGGAGGAAGGCTTGGTGAGGGAATTGGAGGCAGATTATATGGAGGCCTTTTGGAAGGGTACTATAAATGATGAAGTGCTCCCAACAGGGGGCGCCCTTTGGGATAGTGGGGTGCTGGATTTATTGTCTGATACTTCAGTGTCTGCTAACAGATATAAGATGCATGGGATTGTCTGGTGTGGTTTTCTTTTAAAATGGATCATCTGAAAAGGTGGAACCACATGATCTTAATTTTTTTTTGTTATAAATCCCTAGATCCTCATATATCATGTTTGCGTTTTCCACCCCGGCTCCAGTGACCATATGTCCAATGGATAAATACTTCTCCAGAAGTTACCATGAGATGACTGCCATAAATCATAGAAATGCTGAAGAAAAATGTTGAACAGCCCAAGCTGCCTTTGACAAATGTTAGCAAACATGAATGTGTGGGAAGCTGGGATGGTGTTTTGTGCCTGACAGCAGGCATGCAGATGTGGAGGCTGATCATCACGCAGCCTGGAGCTGTGGCACCCAACTGGAAGCTTATGCTGCTAGGTTGGGAGGAGTGTGACCACGACATTGTGAAACGCGGTCTCTGAATAGAACTTTGGGAAAGCCTTTTGTGTCAACCAACAGTGTCCTCTTGTTGAGGGACAGAGTGGTGGTATTTGAGGTCACTCCTAATATGGGAGAGACTCAAACTTGAAGCCTGCATCGTCTCTCCTGGTTTCTGCGGTTTTGTGATGGCCTGGACATCAGTACATCATTAATCTGCAAAACTCATGTTTCGGTTTTTCGCGTCTCTGAGTTGGAGTTAGGCCAACAGTTATGTTTTGTGGTGGCCTAGACTAATGTGTCTGACTGGTCTGGGGTCAGTACATTATTAATCCAAGCTGTGTTATTAACCTGTGTAACTCATGTTTCAGCTATGCGAGTCTCTGCATTGAGTTAGGGCTGGACCAGCTGGAATGTCTTGAGCTGTGCTCCAGATGTGAAACTCTTTGGAAATGAGACTCTTGGGTGACAGTGTGGCCTGTTTTGTTGAAGTATTTCAGCCAATCACCGGGGTATCTGTAACCTAGGGCTGCACGAAATCACATTTTGATAAGGTGCATGCACAATACCACCGGGGCTTCAGATGATGAGTGTAAATATTTGTCCGAGTGTAAACATTTAGTTAGCAGATTAGTAGCGTGCATAAAATATTAATGTGAGGTGTATTGTAACACCCCAAAGTTAGTAATCTGTATAAACTTGGTGTATCCTTATGTGTAATAAGCATGTCGGACTGTAAACTATTAAGTCCTGCTACACCACCAGCATGTTTTTTATATGGCTTATTCATGTCTTAAATGATGTGGTTGTTGAGCCGTCCCTTTCTTCATGGCCACATCAGTGCTTCTTGCTTCTATGATTTACCGAAACAGTATTATGTGGCGTGCTGCGCTAACAGAGTTTAATAAACATAAGGATGCACTGTAAAGACTCACCAGGAGTTGGGTTAATCTATCTAGGTAATGTGAGCTGATTTGTGTCCATTGAAACCACTTGTCAGTCTTGCTTATTGCCTCCTAGCGGATCATGAGGTCATCCTGGGTCATGGTTGATGTCATCCTGTTTTGGAAATGCCCATAACATATTATTTGCTGCCTGAAAACACTTCTGAAAAGTGTCGTTTTTACATGTAATGAAGTGTGTTTATATGTTTCGGGTGGTATAGTGTGCTGGCTTTCTGGAACCTTGCTGTGAAGTCGCCTTGGCAGTTGTTCCTAAATCTGCATGTTGAGGTTTTACACGTCGTCGTAGTTTCAGACTTTTTGTGTGTTTGTGGATCTTGAACATTGCTTACAAATTCTGTTAACTGAATCCCCTTAGCAGGATAAAGTCTGATTTGACTCCTCTTAGCACTGCCTCCTCATTAGTAATATGGCCTCTGCAGTGAGGTCCAGCTTGATACAAAATTATACCTTCTGAGGTATTAGTTTTTATAACAGTAGTTCTAATCTGCTTTCAGGCCGAGCCAGGCTGGTCGCTGAGGGATTTGAATGGTCCGCACTACTACCACTACTATTTTTATTTATTTATTTTATTTATTTATTTAAATATGATAAATGTGACTTTGCTCACACTTGGCTTTCTCTTGTATGGGGGCGGGTGACACATGTCACGCTTCAACAGACAGGCAGCGGCGACTAGGAGGAGATGGTCAGTCATCACCATGTCACTGTACTTCTCTGTGTGGGAAGTGTTCAGTGTGGATGGTCTGCTCCTTGCTGCTAGGTGGCCCGGAGCCTCATTGTTTGTTGGGACAAGAGGGACAGCCCTAAATGTTTATTCTTTCACCATGGCAACTGCGTAGTGTCACTGGCTGGCTGTCTTCAGTGCTGCAGTGTGTGCTTATGGTAATATTTCCACATCATTTTTCAATTAGTCTATATGGGATATGTCGTGCCACCCCTCCCCCCCAGGCGTTCTCTGCGGATTAAAAAAAAAACAGTATAATTCCCTCCAAATATTGCTGGTCTGTATAGTCCATGTTTTTTTTTTTTCTTCCTTTTTCATTTCACAAAACCTGAGGAAAATGTGTGTGGCTTTTTTTCTTTTTTCTCTCTCTCTCTCTCCCCCCCCCCCCCTCCCTTCTAACATCCAGAGGTATAGACCTGTGTGGTGGTGGTGGGGGGCTGGGGGCGTACTGTTCATTGTCTCCATGTTTCCATTTTCTGTAAGATGGGTCAGCACATTTCGAGGGGGGGGAGGGTGCAGTCTTGCCCTTCTTTAACGGAAGGTTTATTCTCCCCTCTGTAACCCACTTGGCCCAGTGGGATTGATCTAGGATTTTGAGAAGTACAGTGGTACCTTGGTTTGTGAGCATAATTTGTTCCGGAAACGTGCTTGTAATCCAAAGCACTCGTACATCAAAGTGAATTTTCCCATTAGAAATAATGGAATCTCAGATGATTCCTTCCACAACCCAAAAATATTCATATAAAAATGATTAATACAAAATGTAAAGTAAAAATACATAAAAACAATTATTTAACCTGCACTTTACTTCTGAAAAGAATTGTGGATGGGAGACGAAAGAGAGAAGAATAGGGTTATTTTGTAAGACGACTTTCACTATAACAGAATCACTGCTATCTGTTGGCTCACTGGAATCTTTCTTTTTGTGTGACTAACAAGGAAACCTATCCAATGACAGCTGCTTTTGTCTGATTTCGCTGAAATGTGACATTGCATTGTCGTTAAACAGATTCATCGCTCGCACTGCTATGCTCTTATTCGGATGGTGCTTTTCTACTAAATTTTGACTACAAGTGAGGCATTTCGACTGAGACTGGGCATGGGAGATGATTACCCACAATCCCGCCGCATGAGAGAAGAACCATTGGCTCGGTTGTGATCACGTAACGTTAGGCAGACAGAGTATACATACTGTAATACTCGTATTGCAAGACCTTTCGTTTATCAAGTTAAAATTTTATTAAAAATTTGTGCTCGTCTTGCAAAACACTTGCAGAGCAAGTTACTCTCAATCCTCTATACGATATTCATTTTTATTCTGTTTCACAGTAAGGTCAAAACCTTAGCCAATCAGATCTCCACATACTAGTAAGAGGAGTTTTGGAGAAATTGAACTGTGTTGTAATTTAAAAGCCTTTGATAGTGACTGAATCTGACAGCTTTTGGAGGTTACTGGGATTCCACCCCAACACAGAGAATCCATATAAAAGGGGGTTGGTTCCATTCGATCCCTCAACCAGGCCTGTGGGGCGTTTGAGACCTCCTGGTGCTCCTATGCATGGCCACTTTTGAAGATGAATGTTGTCATTAAACCTGTCAGGTGTCTCCTTCCAGCTTATTCTGTGTTTAAAGTTGTTCTTAGATGACCTTATTTTAAAAGGTGACTTTCTCACGAGTATCCTCTTCAGTTTTTTCCCCTTGTGTTGAATAAGATCATCCAGCCCAATATGCATGCATTCTTCCGTCAGTTAGGAGATGTCACTGTAGATGGGTTCTTGAGTATTCAAAAACAATTAGAAGTGACATCTGCCCGTGATTTAGGAGCTGCAGATAGTCCCGCAGTGCCTCTGGTGGCATTTAAGTCTGCACGAGTCTCTTCTCCCGAATGCTCTTAAACGTCTTGTTTCAGCGGTTTTGCTCGCTGGCATGCGACCCCTGCTGGATGTCACGGCTAATGAAGTGCAGGTTGGGCCATGTCTTCCCCCTTTGTAGTCATGCAGCCTGTTCTGTGCCTCGAGCTGCATCAGAAAGGAAGAAGCCAAGCTTTCATGGAGTAATTAGCATGTTGGTGGTACTGAACTTGTCAGAGCTGCCCATCTGAGTGGGAACTTAAGATGTCGTGAGGATATAACTGTCTGTCTACAGCTTATCAGTCACATGTTGGCATTGTTCCCTAACACCCAATTCTGTATCTTTGTGACGTTAAAGACTTGACATTTGTTGGAAAGTGTCCCTACTGAATACTGGAGATGCTTCAGCATAGTGGGTGTTTATTTCTTATAGCCCTCTGTGGAAACCATAACTTCTACTGTACATCTTGCTTACCTTTATATTTTGAAGCTGTCCTGTGGCATGTAGTGTGCTGGTTATTTAGGTGAACTCCTCTGCTCTTTATTCTGGTGACACTGTAGATATCGCTGCTGGTAGGGTTGGTCCTCTTGCTCTTTTCTTTAATGCCCCTCCCACTCTCCCACACTCGAATGGATCTTTCTGGGCTTGTAGAAGCTGTTGCACAGTTCTTGTTCTGGTTCCACCTTTGGTACCATGACAAAAAACCTTAGTTGTTCGTCTGGAGTGAGGAAAAACTGAGGAGGAGTGGCTTTGGCAAAGATGATCTGCTCTGATGTTGGCATGGGATCTCCATCCCAGGGCATGCGCCATACGGGGAGGCAAGGTTCTCATTTGGCAGCACGCTCCGGTGGGCTTGCTGGTTCTCAAAGCTCTGCAGATTCTGCTTATTCTCTGATTTGAAGCAGAGCTATGAGAAGTACAGTGGTCCATCAGAAGCTTGAGGAATATGTGTGTGTTATGTCCATGTGCTATGTGCACATGGGGGGGGGGGGGGTTTGCTGTTCATGCTTTTTTGCTTGAATCCAGATTTTAATTTGCCTTTTGCTTGGACCCCCGTTTTGACTTCTCCTTTGAGCCGTTTACATTCTTCTTTCCTCACTGTAAATGAGGCTCATCTGGTGTGGCTTAGTGAGTATGAAACACCTGTGACCGCTTCCACCAGCTGTGGGGCAGAGTTCCTGAGAACGGCGTCCTCGCCTCTCCTTCCCCACACCTCTGCAGCCACTGGCATGTTGAGTGGTGTGAAGCCCCTCCCCAGCCTGACCTGTCTTTTGCACAGTACTTCATCGCACTGCAAGGGCTTATTCACGCTGGTCTCGCAGGTATTGGGCTATGGGACGTCTCTGTTGGATTAGCAGAATGCAGTGGGTACCTGTAACTTGGACACAAGCTAGTGAGCGACCTCCCTTTATTTCTGTCTGCCTGGGGTTTTATAGATGCCTGTGATAGCATGAGAATGTGTGTGTGTGTGTTTGATATGTCTGGCACGGTAGGTGAGCAGACACTGGACTCCCTTTAGGATGCCTGGTGGTATGCTTTGAAGAGGAGGAGCGCAGAGTCTGGTTTCTGTAAAGTCAGGTGCCGAGGGCTGTCTCAGGGATAAATGTCACAGTGGGGTGTGTTAATATTGCTTTTAAAATGAGTCCCCGGCTGTTTGGTTGAGAAGATGGCCCAGAAAGCTGCTTCTCACAGCAGAATGGCTCTGAAGTCTGAACGGTGCTGAGGTTTGCTGAATGAAAGGTGCCGTCGGTCTTCTCTGGGTGGTGTGTGGTTGCTTTGGATAATTGCATCTACTAAATTGTGAATTTGTAAGGTAAGGGGGAAAGATGGCTGGAAAATGTCTGCTGTGTAAAGGAGCACAGGTTGGGAAGGAACCTCTGGATTAAGTGTGTGAAAAGGTGCGTTTCAGGGCAGTAAGCTCTTAGCATGGATGGTGACGGGAAGCAGGCAACACTCAGGCTTAAAGTCCAGCTAGGCCAGCTGAAGGCTGTCTGTAAAAATCAGATTGAATAATGCTTGTGTCCTTGATGAATTACCTTTTGGAAGCGTATTCTCCTTATTTTTAGGTGACAGTTGCCCTACCATCCATTACGATTTTGAATCCCAAAGCAAAAATTGTCTGGACTGTCTGACAGGGAGCTGGGAGGGAGCGAAAACATGGACTGTCTGAAGGTCCCCGAGGACCGGATTGTGAAACACATCCTGAATGAACCCATTTTGCTGTCTTTGTAGTTTACAGTATGGCATCATTAGATAGCAATTTACGGGCATAATGATTTGAGGTTTTAATTATAGATGGTCATTCTGTGGTCGTTTTGATTTCTGCTTTTTTCTGTGGTTCCCAATCCCATTTTTCTCTATTGGTTGCTGTTGCAGAATTGGGGGGGGAGGGGAGGGTTGTTGTTGTTGTTCAGAATTGTACTGGCAGCTTTGTCTGGTGAGGCAAGCTTGGAAGAAGCAAAACATTCATGTTTGCTGCGTGCCATATTTCGAGAGTCATTGGCAGAGTACTAATGTTGAAGCACAATCTCTCTCATCAGGACTGAGATTGTTCCTCTCTGTCCCCTTTGCCAGTGCCTCTCATGCTCGGAAGCTCTTTGTAGGTGTCCCTTGGGCAGCGGGCCAGATCCCTTATGTTCAAAGTGGGCCTGTGGGGGACATACTGTGAAATGCGCTCAGGCTTAGTGCCTCGTGCTGATAAGTTAATAAAGTTTGGTCTTGAAGGCCTCGGTCATTTGTAGGTCTCTCTTGGTGAGCTATTGGCTAATTTGCTGCTTGAGATTTATTGCTCTCTTTGTCAGTATTGGCAAACGCAGGGCCTTGTGAGCCTAGGGACTTGTTCATAATTGGTTTATGAAGTAATTAGGCCTGCTTGGGCAATGTTACCTAGTTTTTAGGTGGAGCTTAGCCTCCAATTAAAATGGTTTTAAAATGTTCAAGGCCTCTGTTCTTGACTGGGTTGTACCTGTCGCTGGACGCTAGATGGCACTGTGTTGAAGCTGCAGAGCTAGTTCTTAAAACGCATTTTCAGGCCCAGCTGTGGGCGATCAGAGCTGTGTATCGTGGGCTTTTTCCCAAATTTCTCTCTGCCCTTCTGCCAGCTGGGAGTGAGAGACTCCCCCTTGTTTTTTGGGCCTTGCCAGAGTTTGGAGCTCTACGTAGTTACTCTGCCTGGAGCTAACAAAGAGCTGCTGTGGTGGTGTGGCTCGCTGCTCAAGCCCGTCCGCTCTCTGTAGTCTTAATTTAATGTAGCAACTCGAAGGTCCCACGGCTTAGTAGTCTTTAGAAACAGTGTCTAGGTCAAAGCCTTTTCACTCATTGCTACTTGGCAGGGGAATGAGCCCTCAATGTTGGAGTAGTAGAAGGATTAATTGGTGACGGCGACGTTCCAGTTGGTGTTGCGAAGTTCAGCGCCGCCTGTCTGTGACATTGGGTTCTCACAGCGGAGTGTGCCAGTTAGGAGACTTCAGCAGAAACTTGGCTGATTGATGATACATGCTTAGTGGATTTAGCACCATGCTCCTGTATATCTTACACTTTTGTCATTACAGCCATTATGCTGTTCTAACTTTGTAGACAGTGTTAGTGTCTTGTAATAACGGGAGGTTGGTGGTTGTCAATACATGTTTCTGAACGACGCCTTGCCCTAGTGGGCTTCTCTGTCTCAGTCCTATAGAGTGCCTTTATGCTACATTTCCATTGTGTGTTGCCATTTGAACGTTTGACGACTTCTCTTCCAAAGAGATGTGATTTTAAGGATTCACACAAGGCCCCGTGATTACACTGGAGCTCAGCTTTATACCAAGCATAGCTGACCTACTGTAGCTGCTCCATGGTCAGTGAAACGGATTCGCTGGTGTCAGCGGAAGGACAGTGCTCCCGTTCATCTGCTAAGCACTACATTGGTACTCTGCACCCTTGAGTAGGGAGCTGGTTAGCTGAGGATTATATGCATTTATTAGCCTTAAAGATGTTTGGAAAAGCCAGGAGGAAACGTGAATGACTTAACACTATTGCCACCTATTCAAGCAGCCCGTCACCATCGAGGGTCTCCTGAATCTTACACCTGTGTGATGGTATATCAATACAGAGGGGAGTACCTGATTTATTTTTTTTTTTGCTGTTTTGGTGGTTTTGAGTTTGTGGTGTTCCCCCTTGGATTCTGCTGCGATGCGGTCTGCAGAGAATTGAATCCGGTGCCCCCACCCCACCAGGCTGCCCTGATTGAGCGGGCTCATTTCCAGGATAAGTGGGTGTTCTGCAGTACATGAGGTAGTTCTGTGGTTCTGGATTGGGAACTAGCTCAGTCACCCCTGTCAACTATAACAAATGGTTGAATACTTTTGAGTTCATGCTTTCAGTTCAATACTTTTTTTTTTTTTTATTGTGGCCATGGGTTGTTTTATTGTGTTAATTTATACAGACATCAAGATAGGTGTGGATATTGTATGATGATGTAGCCTAGATAAAGCATCGCAGTGGAATAAGAATTGAGTTCTCTTAGCAGTGCAGTTATAGTCTTTATAAGTAACCCTCCACAGAAAGTTTTCGCTTTTTTTTAATAGTTGAATATTTTGTTTTCTTGCCATGTATATAGCCCTGGTTGCTGGCATTTTAAGTCAAGATAGCATCCTCTGGGATACAACCACTCCTTTAGCTACAGAGTTCCGTTCCAAAGACCAGGTTACGTGAAAATCTCTGTAGCCCAAGCATGACTGTGACCAGTGCTTATGACTTTCCTTCAGCTTTCCATACTTTTGGTTTCTTATCCTTTATGAAATGAACATTTTTAACAACATTTTGTCCATTCTATTTGAAAGATCATTATCACTCTGGCATGCATGGTCAGGCATACGAAATAGAGTTGCAAATGTGCTCGTCTGTCGAAGTGGTTTTTATTAGTCTCATTTGTGAATGGTCCCTAGCAAGTAGTCACTAAACAAGGAGTGATTTAATTGTATTCTGATTTTGAATGACACTCTGGGTGGTGTGATGTTGTCGTACAGCTGTTCTGTCACCTGCTGACCCAGGTGCTGTGTTCCCCTTCCTGTAAGCTCCCCTTTCAAACTGTCAGTCAGCAGACGTGGTGGGTAGCCTGTTAATTCGACAACAGAATTCACCCTGTTACTACCAAAGCTGGCTATCCGCTAGAACAGCATCTAATATGATGAAGTTCAGTGACTCACTGTGGTACTGCTGTAGTGAGGGGCTTGTTCCAAAGTCAGACAGGGGGTGCTTTATGTAAGAGAGACCTAGTTACTGCATGTGAAGTAGCATGAACTTATTGTCCAAGAAATCAAAATACTGCGTTTCAAATAGTCAATGTAGCCTATCACATGTTAACCTTAGCATGCAGGAAAAACCAGTGAATTCCAGTGAGTTCTTTACTCCTCCTCCTGCGTGTCCACACTCATCCACATGTTTACTCTTTTTAAAAATAACAGGAGGTGTCGTGATCCTACTGAAACAGGGGATCAGTCGTCGAGGAAATTTTTCTGGGAGGGATTGTTCTTAGGACAGCTGATTTGATCCCTTTGAGTGTCTGTGTGCCTATTTATGGTCCATTGGCCGCTATCAAAGCCTCGCCGTTCGGCCCATAAATGGCTGCTCCTGTGCGCCATCAGTCACTGCTGTGCCTTTAGTCTCATGTGGCCTGCGCTAGAAGCTTCTGGCTTCTTTGGCCACGTTTTGAGAATGGTGTTCCATTAGTTCCTGGACCCAGGTGATGGAAGGCTCACCTAAACTCTGAATCAGGCTTTCAGTATGGGGCTCTGACACCCAGCCCGCCCACCCAATTACTCACATGCTTATAGTTCCACCCTCCCTCATTCCCTCGTCCCCTGACCTGATTTATCTCACCCCCGCGGTCCCCAGTTGGAAAGCACCGTTTCTAATTTTGTCCGCCCCTGAATCATCCTGACTATAGCTGCCGCATGCCGCTCTTCGGGGAGCGTGTGGTTGCACTGGAGCTCGCTTGTCATTTTGCCCCCCCGCCCCCCCCCATAGCACAAGCTTAGAGCCAGTGACCTTCACCTGTCAAAAAAGGGCGTGAGGGGTTTGGCGCTCACCCATCACCCTCGGGTTCCCACGCGTCCTCCCCTGGCAGTGAGGAACAGCCTTTCTGCACTGCGGCACGTTGGACTTGCGTTGACTTTGGGTCTTCGGAGAAGGAGCCGAAGCAGAGTAAGTGCCTGGTGCTTGGCCGCATTAATACCCGCCGCTGCTAAAATGAATGCCCCGCTATTCCTCTATGGGTTTTCCTTCTAATTTGTAGTGTTGATGTTTTAGTAAATCTGAAACCCACCAAATATTGTCCCTGGCTCCCTCTAACAACCTGCTTATGTGTGGCACTTGGGACCCCGATGTTAATTTAGGATGGTAGACACGTTAAAATATCCTCCTGACATAAACTCAACATGTATTCTAGAAGATATTACTCTACAGATATGTTACAGAATCACGTGAGTGCTTTACATATCATCCTCTGTCAGACTGCACGCTTTGTCATTTATTTAATCCCCTTCCCCAGTTTTTAGCTAAATGTATTTTTCAACCAAAAAAAATGCAAAATAAGCTTTTTTTTTTTTGTCACATATTAACACTTGTGATGGTCTTGTGTTCCTTTGAGAGATTGGGCTGTTGTAACAGTGCCGTTATCAGGAGAAAACGGTGACCAAGGTGTTCTTGGTGGACAATGAGAAGTTCCTAGGGATGGAGTACCTGCCTATAGCCCTGTTCTCCAACTGGAGATTGGCGAGTTGTGCTATCGGCCTGCGTTCCACGACCTCCTGCAGCCTTTGTTCCCCCCACCGCCCCAGTCTTTATTTTTTCTGAGTGCTGAAGCCAGGAGCCAAAGCCTTCTGCTGCAGCTGTTTGTCTTTCCGCACCTGTTCCTGTAAAAATCTGCTGTCAGTAGGTTAAGCCTGTTTGCCTCGACTGTAGAGCAGGCAGCCCTTACGCAAGCTCCTCTTTGCTCACTACTCTCTACTAGGACCGGGCACTTCATCAAGTTTTAATCTGTTATGATTTTGGCTTCCAACAGTTATCCATAAAAAATGGAGATAAAAGGTGTCGCATTTAGTTTCACAATGGTGCTCCCATTTTGTCTTGTTATAAATCTATCGTACCCATTTCCTACCCTTTTTTGTTTCTTCTGAATTATATTTGCAGTTCAAGGACATCCAGACAAGTCAAAAAATGCATGAATAATTAATCGTGATCTCAGTATTGATCAAAATAATCGTGATTATTTTTGCTGTAATCAAACAGCGCTACTCTCCAGGTGACTGGTAGCTTCGGCCCCGGATGGTGACCCAGATACTGTGGATTGCCTGTTGTGATTTTGAGCAGGTCCGGTTGAAGCCCATCTGGCACTTTCGGCAAGTTTCACTGCCGGTGCCCCCTGTCCAAGGCCAGCTGAAGCCAGTTTACTAAGTCAGCACCCTGTCAGAAGGTGGTGCCCTGTGCAGCCGCCTGTGTCACCTCTTGGGTTGACTGATACTGACTGAGTGTTTATACTGCAATCATATCTTTGTGCCTCATCTAGTCAGGTACCGTGCCTTAACCTTATATTTCGCAAATAGATTTTTTTTATTGCAGTTTTTATTGATTTTATATAACTTATAATTATTACCGTGATAAATTGATATTTGGGATTTCACTTTACTGATTATGCATCTAATTGCAAACCTAAATGTATTACATGTAATTCAAATTTCCAAAGACAGACTGAAGCAAGTAGCTATAAAACCTAAAATGCTGAACAGTTATAAAGTGTTGCATCATAAAGTTATGACTGTTAGTACGAAGGGCACGCATAGTTAACAGGGGTCTTCTCTCCATACGCTCTGTGCAGCGATCCATGAAAAATTCATACTATATGGGCTCAGCACCAGGCAAATACGAAACATGCTTTCAGGCCGCAAGAATCTGTCGCAATAACTGTCCTCCGTGGAGGAAATCTGAATGTCAGCAGATAATTGTGGAGGCATCGTGCATTTAGGTGTTAAGTCTCTACTGTTGGTTATAACCATGCCGGGGTTCCCACACGGAACTGATGTGTGGTGTCCTGTGCAGCTAAGGATGCGACAGCTTAATATTGTCTATGGAGCTGGTATGCTGGACACCAACACTCTGCTGCCTGTTTGAGTTGCTCACCAACTTGTTTAACCTTGTTTTCTAATGGTACCGAATGCCATCCTCTTCACATGCTAATGCTTTTATGAGAACGATGGTGTTTAGATGCACTTGTTATGACCTCATTTGCTATTTTCAACAGACCTGTTTATGATGTGAATTTTGGGCAGCTTACTACACACGCTACAGTGATATGTTTTGTAGAAATGATACCTGGGATCATCATCTCAGCCATGTGGGCCAGGCCATTCCTATGTCTTCACGTGAAATCTGTTAGTTGACATCTCACCCCATCTCTGAGAATCCGAGCCTTTCTGAGCAGGCCTCTGCTCATGCGGTTGGGGGTTGTGGGTGGGTGGTCAGATGGGGGTGGTGGGTGCTTCATTGAGTAAGCTTCCAGCAGGGTGCAGCTTGAGCTCAGCCATTGGTCCTTGGCTGGGCACAGGCCTTGTAGAGTTTGCTCCTAATAAACCATGATGTCACCAAGCAGATGCCCGGTTTAGCAACATCTCTCCTGAGAATATCGCATGTGTAGCTGCTCTTCCTGAAGAGTGACAGCGAGCAGACAGGCAGCGTCTTAAATTTAATAAAATGTATCTATAGCAATATGTCAAGGGCAATTGAGGAAGGAAATGGGAAGTGAAAGTTCTCTAAGTTTGAATGAATGTGTATATATATATCAGACTTTTTTTGCTTAATCAGCCTTCGTTCAGTAATGTTATTAATCTGTGCCTTAGCACTGCCATCTTCAATATTATGGGATGTTAGTAGTTTCGAACTGTCTAAATGTTCCTGTGATTGTATGTTAAGAGCCAGAAACACTCTACTTATAGGTATGTGAAATGCTGTGGAAAAGATGTATGTGGCCAATTTTGTGTTCTGCTCCCTATGTGTGGAGAAGGACTAATTTTATAAAAGGGTCATTGATAACAAAGGGTTGGCTAGATAAGTAATTCAAAAATCTTTTAAAAACCTGTTTTGAAAGCAGATATCAGGTTTGTCAGTGTACATTTTGTATTCATGTTGGTTTCATGTCATTTGACACCACATTGGCACTGGGGGTGCGAATCAGCAGTGACCGCCCAAATTGACACACACATGTTTGGCGATTTTTTTTTATTTATTTTTTTTTCAATATGTTTTGCAAATTTTTTTTTTTTTTTTTTTTGCGATTTTGCTGAAGAACACTTCAGGCCTACATTTATAATAAATACGAGGACTATGATGGTACCCCTTTCGGTCGCAGCATTTTCAGTTTCGAATGTGCGATGAAACAAATTAGGCCTGATTTAAATTCCTTGACATGGGTGAAACCTAAATTCACAAGTCGATATTTTCAAATGGAAAACATTATTTTAATTGTGGCTTTGTGTTAGTTACAGCTAGTGCTGGAGTTCAGTGACTTTTTTTGTAAGTCTCTGAATATTAATGATAGCACTGTGCAAACTTGCGCATGTCAGTCCCTGGGCATATATATTAGCAGTACCAAATGTGAACTACCTAAACTCATGTTGAAATTGATGTTTTTTATGATGATATTAAAATCGCCACCTTGATGGATTGCAATTTGTAACAGAATCATTTCCCGCCACCCATAATTTTCACCATTTATTTATCTATTTTAAACAAAAGGTAAGACTGAATGCACCTGAAAATGACAAATGGTACAACCACAAAAGAATGAATATTATATACACTCCAGATGGATAAAATATGCAAGTGTACTCATACAAATAATTACTTCATTTTAAAATATCACAAACAAGGTTTTTAGATTTTAGCTGCATTACTACATATAAATTTGTGTTTTGCAATACTGAGTGGTGGGATTTGTGCTGAAAACACCTCTGTCTAATATTTGAGAAATAATGTAAAACTTAATTTCCTTCCACATGTAGTTTTTACAATATGGTATCACATTTTTATGAAATACTGGTTACACCAAGTGACACAGTTGTAGCACCTGACTTTGTTGCTTCCTCAGTCAAACGCCATTGCTTGTTGATGAAACTGACACTGAGTTTCAGGCATGACAGTCAAGCAGATCAACTGAACTTTATCTAAATGTATAGAGAAACATCCAAATAATCGTGAACTTGTCTTCAATTGTGATTTTAGCTTAAAAAAACTAGCAGCAACGAATCCAGGTAAAAACATGCCCCTCTCTCTCTCTCTCTCTCTCTCTCTCTCACTCTCTCTCTCTCTCTCTCTCTCTCTCTCTAACTCTCTCTCTCTA
>JAODJX010000001.1:17712191-17723407 GCA_026776945.1 Isichthys henryi | reverse complement strand
CCCCCCTTGACGAATGAAGCTGAGAGCTCCAGGGGTTGTGAAGTTTTCCTTTTGTTCCAAATGGCTCTCTTCCCAAGTGCCCTTCACTCAAATGGCTGTACACTCTCCTACTGTATCTACAGTATAAACTCTCAAGCCTCCGCTGTCTCCTAAAATAATGCTTTTCGGTTTGAGGATGTCTAAGAATATCCCCCATCCCCAGAGGCCACCTTCAGCGCTGATCTCGTATCATTTCTCCTGGAAGGGAAGAAGCAGTTTCTGTCTTGAATCCTCAAGTTGGAGTGGGTGATGAAGGGTCTCATCTGTGGACATTGGTGCAGATGGATAACTGCAGCCGAAAGTGGGGTTTATGGGTCAGATCTGAGGATGTGCTCATCACAGCTGCTTTGTGTGGCACTTGTCTGCCTCTATCATCGTTCTGTAGGCATACTCTCTCGCTTGGTCTGGCTCTCCTGATATGCTGTGTAAATCAGGACAGCCTCCACATCGCGGTTTTAATATATCAAGTCCTCAAGCACCTTGGGTGTCAGGGCTGCTGGGGAAGCTGTAAGCATCTGTGGAATGTCTGATGTCTGTCATCTTTTTGTCCCGTAAGTTACTAGAATGCAGGCCCGAGGCCTTTCTGGGCCCCTGAAAACAGCCTTGACTGTATATCTCATCTGGTATCTTTGTCTTTGAGACACTGACATCCTCTCTGTAATAATAAATCAGTCTGTATACATTCTGTCATTTCCTGTAGTCTCCATGCCCGGCAGGAAAGTGTTTGAGACACACAAAAGCAGTTGACGTTATTCTCTGATTTACTGCCCTGTGAATCTGCTTTCTTATTCAGCCGCTGGTTTTGCAAGGTGTTGAAGGGTGTGTGTCTGTGTGGCCCTGCACACGATTTAGCAGATCATCTATACTGTGCCGTACAATCATTTCATAGCCATTTCATTCGTTAATCCCCTTATTGATCTGATCATCTCCAGTTTCAGAGTTGAGGAAGCACTTTGAAAACAGTGCCCCGTGTGACTTTGAGATGAACCGGTAAGTCGAACTCTGATACCTCTGTTAGGGGGAAGGAAGGTAGATTGGGGGTCTCATATACTGTATTACCACTGCATGCTGTAGTGGGTGAATTGTAAATGACTATGCATCTGCATTTTAACTGCAGAAAATCATTATTCAGTTGTATTTTAACCAGGTGGGGGCATTCTGCTTTAGTTTAGAAGATGGCTAATCATTCATTGGTGTTTAGGTGTCTGTTAAAGTGGGTGAGTAAGGTTGTATAGGATGATGATGATGTGCTTTAGAGTGCCTGCTGACAGGGCTGTTGCCCATAAGTGCTGACTCATCGGTGCTGAGCCTCTCCCCGTCTGCATAGCAAGGAGAGGATGACGCGGCACCTGGAGTGCGTGGAGAGTGACCCCCAACCCGCCGGATTGGTGGCCGACAGACTATTAGAGGAGGACATGCCGCGCTACACCCGCGCCTCCGACCCCTGTGATCCCTGTGGAGGTATTTGGTTGCCCGTCGTGGGTCACGGCCTGACTAAACTGCACCCCTGTGGCCAACAGGGTCACAAATTCCATCAACCTTGTTTGAGGTGGTACAAGTATAGTTTAAATGGCTCTGTCGTCCTAAAACCAGCACTAATCAGGGAACAATGTAAGGAAATAAATTTTAAAAACTTAAGATAAAGGTATAAAATGCTGCTGTACTAACAAAGCTCATTGGCATGTGAAACTGTCCCCCTCGGCATTTTATAAGCTTCACTGAAGAGGGCCAGCTCTGCATCGTCCTCATTTTGTGTTCCAGTTCTGGATTAGGTTCTCAACAAATTGCGGCTCTTCCTGTTAGAGTGTGTGTGTGACTCTCTGCAAAATATAGCATCTGCTTGTTTGTCTCTTGACGTTTGGTAGGATGCACTTGGATAGTGGCGCATCTGCACAGACCGTTATTGCAAATGATCTCTGCGATATCCTTTTTGAATGAGGAGATTATCTGCTGTCTGTCTCGCAGAGTGCTAATAAACACAGCAATGCAGTTAAGCTTCAATATTTCTTTTACTAGTGGCAGAAGAGGCTTTGAAGTCCACCATGAGTGGGATTCTCTTAGGCTCTGGCTAATCTTAAATTTGTTGCCGGGATAATCCCTCATATCCTAGCGTAACTGCTGTTTCTTCCTGTTCCCTTCTGTCCCTCTTTCCCAAAACTTCCTCCTGCAGTCACAGTTGGACGATTAAACAAGGAGGGAACCCAGAGCCCAGAGATGTTGGACCCAGCTGCAGAGAGGCAGTCCAGGGCCCGCTGTCGTCCCGAGGTCCACGCTGCTCACACAGAGTCCGCATATGATCCAGCGGGCCTGGAGTCCAAGGCAGAACGGATAGCCAGGTATAAAGCGGAGAGGAGGCGGCAGCTGGCTGAGCGCTATGGCATTTCACTGGACCAGGAGGCAGACGCAGACTACGCTCCCCGCTATGTCAGTCACCGCAAGGAGCGTGATGTGCCAGAGGCTCAAGTAGCTCCAGTGTCCTCTGAACGCCAACATGCCAGCGGGAAGGAGCAGGCAGAAGAGGTAATGGAGAAAAGTCATAACCAGGCATACCTGTGCAGCAGTACGAGCCCTGGACTGGGAAAGATTTCGGCAGAGCCCGGTGTGCACTGGGAGGAGAGCGGTGTCTCCGAGCGCGAGAGACAGATGAACCTGGAGAATTACAGGCGGGGACAGGGTGTGGACCTTGGCGACCAGCCACCTTACATGGACATGTCTGCTTCAGCCCAAAGACCCGCCAGGGATGGTGCCAGTGCACTAAGGGCCTCTCCGCCCTCCCCGAAGCATGGCGCCTCCCCCGGGGACTTACTCATCGAGCAGCATGCACAGGCCGTCCTCAACAAGCAAGGGTGAGTTGTCAGCAGTAGGCCCTAGCATTTGTGCTAATGCTACCTCTCGATAACGAACCCCTGGGGCTATGGGTCAGGCTTTGTAGGGACTTTTTATGATATGTTGGCGACTGGGCGTGTCCAAATGAGATAAGCGTCTGCTAGGGGAGGTTTCTCCTTCAGGGAGCTGATGTGGTCACCTTTCAGGCATGCTTTATGTTGGTACACTGCGGCATGTTCTGTGAAACCTGTCTAACCACACAGTGAAGTCTGGACTAGCAGCCGATTGTGCATGCCTGGATATTTGTGTTGACTTGTTTTAGGCTCCTGCTACACAGGTGGTCAAGTGAGGAATTTCACATTGTTAATGAAACCGCTTATACTGTAGACACTGGGCTCCAAGGACTTTCGCAGTTTCGGTTGTTTGGGGTCCAATTGAATGTATGGGACTTATCAGGGTGAAATATGCAGGCATTGGGTCAAGACCATGTATTGGAGTCTTCAAAAGCATTTGGTGATCCATCATATATGAGGTGTGTACTGTGAAGATATTGGACCAGGATTAGGACATGCTTCAAGGTCGGAGTTGAGGGGGTGAGTAGGCAGAAGAATGGGCTCCCAGCTGGTGTAGGCAAGGGCCTTGGCTTAGCTGATCACGAATGTCCAACATCATACATTTATCACCCCTCCGCTCTTTAGTCTCTGATCAAATTTCACTAAAGCCTTATTTTCAGGGTACATCCCGGCTTATGGTGGAAGTATGTGGCGCTCGTAATAACGGCTTCATCATGAGCCTAGAGTAGAGTGGAATCTGGGCATAGTTGAGTCCCATAATGCCCCATAAGTGATGGAATTTCCACTGGAACTTAATGGACTTGTTGCATCCCTACTGCTCATCTGGAAAGTGGCGGGTAAACTTTTGGTGTTTGCATGGTGGTTGTTAGTGGTTGGATATTTTGCTTACCACCAGCTGTCCCCATACAGCATTGATGCGAAACCAAAGAGCGATTGGTTTCTTCAGACCGATTTGGAAGGGGACACACAGTCTTTAATCAACTGGCCATCCAGGTACTCTGGGATGCGTGGGTGTGTCAGCCATGTGAACCCTACTTAACAAGGATGACTAACCCATATCTCTATGGTCCCCTTAACCACACTACACCCAAATGGGTGGGGAGGGGTTCTCATTGGTGTAAATCTAGCTTTCTTCACTCAGTGTATGAGCCAACATTTTCAGATCTGTTCTGCTGCTAATAATTTGTATAACTCACCTAGTATTGTTCCAAACTTACCGATTTCACTCTTTCTTAGGTCTGTACAGACTGTGCGAAATATTGTGGCTGATTACTAAACATGAGTAGTTGCAGAGACTGGTACAACCGAGATGTATGAGATTATTGGTTGATGTAATAAATTTCACATGCATGTAAGAACAATGACTTACTTTCCCTCAGACTGCCTGGCATATACACAGGGAACACTTTAGGAATGAGCAGTTCTTAATCGGGTAATTCCAAAATCGAAGCAGATTTGTTTCAGAGAAAGCAATAGTCTTGCACTGATTGTGGACCTCATCTGAGGAACAGATGATGGAGACTAGGTACTCTTCTGCTGGAAACGGGACACAGCTCCTCCCTTTCTGTTAGCAGATTGTTCATTTGTGGTGGACAAGTATGAATGTATTTGTTTTTCAGTTAACGTACAAACAGATGTTACCTTTTTTATTTTGTAGCACAGTAACAGTACAGCTAGTCATTGTTTGGATAGCTATCTAACTAGCAGTACTAACAGCGTGAGCAATGGTCTCTAATATATCATTAATATCGGGAGTATGCAGTAGATGTAGGGTAGCTATTGCTTTATGTAACACAGCTTTAGTTGCTCGGTTGGTTTTGTTTTTGATCATTTTTGTGGAGTGACTACCTAGCTGCTAGACCCTTCAGCAGGACACTTGGACTGAATGCATCACAGTTCATGTTGAGTCCTTAACCAGGTACCACTTATGTCATCATGGGTCAAAGGTCCCCTGTTTCTTTGCCCTCTTACAGAAGACGCATTCGATGCATCAGTATTGGTATTCATCGGGTCTGCGGGGGCCTGCTGGAGCTTCCAGCATTACCTCTTCACGAGGAACGTCTGTCTGGTTTCTCCAGCCCACAGGTCTTGATGAAGGCCTTTGTAAATGAATGCTGAGTCCATCCCTCAGGGGATTTCCCTGCCGAGCTGGATGGGTCTAGGTGTTCTTTTATACTTATTAAATGGTATTAATTCCTGTCTCTCTCCTTGAAGAGTTAAAGTTAGAGAGAGGATGGCGAGGGAGGAAGGTGTCAGGAGAAGCCCGGAGTTGGCCCCAGATTCATTCTCCAGGGGGGGCACCCTGGTGCCTCAGAACTCGGTCCTCCGCCGTGAGCTCTTCACCTCCCAAATTACATGTGGCCCCGTGACTGGACCAGGGACGGCGAGGCAGCCCGAGGGCACAGACTGCCAGAGCTATCTGTCTGTTGAGGGCGTGTCAAAGACCTACGGTGCCAGGAAGGAGGAGGATCCCAAATGGGGTTCCGGGGAACCGGACAGCATTTGTACTGAAGGGCTTCTGAAGAGCCGGAAGGCCGTATTGCCCTCAGAGATCCGGCGCAGGGAGAGAAGTGTGGAGGATCCTCGCCGGGGCCACCATGAGGAAGAGCCTCGGGCCCGCAGGGCTAGCCAGAACCTGGGTTATGGCACCCCAGAGGAACACGTGTCCTCGGCACATGGCTCCAGGGTGCGGCAAGGCCGGGCCCGGGACAGCCGACGGCAAGGCAATATCCTCGTCTGCCCCCAGAGGGAGCCAGAGGCATTCAAGGAGACACCAAAAACACTGATTCGTTCTATATCTGATGCACCAGCGTCGTCTTCACGGGTGGCAGTGTTCCAGGGGCCGGAGCCGGGCACGGACGAGGGGTTGGTGTTCTACGGCACTCTGACCAATGGAGAGCATGTTGCTTTGGACACCGGGGTCTCCGTGGCACAGCTCCGCCTCTCCTACCTGGAGAGCACCGGTGTCACCAAGAAAGCTGAGCTGTATGTGGTACAGTATGGAGTGCACATTGGCCCTCCCTGACCATAACCCCTAGTGGTCAACTTGCACGGTTTAACTCCTATGCTGTTCACGCTTTAACCAGAATGGGCTGCCTTTGTGCCGGTGTGCCGTGGACTGGTGCACCTCTCCTGCGTGTCCTAATCCCGCCTCTAGGGCGTCTTACACCCTCACCTGACGCCAGCTGCTGCAAGAGGCCCTCAGGGGGCCCACCCTCTTTGCATGGGGCTAACATGCCGGGTCATGGTGACTGTTCTTTGCTCAGTTTAAAAACCCGGCACTCGGTTTGCAGTATAAGGTCCGGGTTTTTAAAACATCCCTTCGTCTCCATTTCGTCAGTCTCATGCTACTTTTTTGTCCCCCTCCCCCTCTTGTCTTCCTTTGCTGGGTGTTTCTACCCCTGGGAAAAAAAAAACAACCTTTAAGAGATGCTAAGGCAGAGCTGGGCAGGGGCTTGGCTGGTAGTGCGGAGGGGAGGGGCGCTCGGAGGCCAAGGCGCTATATCTCCGCTGGCGATGATAGAAAGGCCTCTGAGAGATTTAGGACCCAGCCGATCACGTCCGCAGAGCGCCTGGAGTCCGATAGGTAGGCTGTGTGTGAGCTGTGGTGGTAACACAGAGGTGGGGAGGGGATGGGGGCAGTTGCAATGGTGCCATGCATGCAGCACTGCAGAGGAATACTTCCTATGAAGTCTGACCAGTAGGGAGCACCGTGTGTGTTGTGTGTTTTATATAAGTGTTTTAATGATAAATTGGGGCATATGAGTTTCACGGCGTTGTCCCGCCAAACAATGGTGGGACCGTGGCTCCCTCTGGCACCCCTGTATAAATTTCTTCTTGTGGGCTGATGGTTCTGACCTGTTCCTGCTCTATCCCACTACGCTGCTCCCCCTGGGCCCACACGGCAGTTGAAACTTCATTGCTAATCCTGTTGATTTTAACCACTCTATCAACTTACCCCCTCCTGTTCCTTTACCATCCGGCACATTCTGTGCTCTTGGGGGCCGTGGTTGGTGAAATCGCTAATGGTTCCTGTCTATTTTACCTGCTGACACCTGCTTTCGGAACTCTCCCCCACCCAGGTCCTGTCTGAGTCCTGAGCGACAGAGTACTGAAGGTGAGTACCGTGTGTAAGCCCCCCTACCCCCAATGCACACACCTACCCCTCCTTTGTGTGTGTCACTCTGACATGACTGCTCTGTGCTCTGTATGTAAATTTAGTGGTGCTTAGTGCAACTTAATGGCCAATAAGTCTCAATAAACCCCCCCCCGCTTTGCGATCCAGATACACGTTTCAGCTTGTTGGGGTGAGAAAATCTCGGCACATGAAGGTCAGAGCAAATTCTGAGGTGTTCTGGACGCTCCCAGTAGTGTATGGTCCCTGTTATTTTGCATGGTGGGATCAGGCACATGTGTTTCTCATGTGATGCACCGATGGACTCCCAGCTGGAAATACTCTCTGCCAGTATCTATCAAGTCGCGTTACTCACGGATGAAGTAAGACACGGAGCGGGGGCCTTCCTGAGGCCCGTGCCAGAGCCGCACCTGCCTGGGCGCTGCACTCCTCAACTCCCCAGGTGTCGGGCTGCGTGCTCAGCATAGGGGCCGATTAAGATGCATGGCGCCCCATGCTGGCTAGCAACAGAACTGCAGAACTGGTACGGGGTTGCAGAGTTAATTCCTAGTGCGTGTGTTAAGGGAATGGATAAGGTTACACTCTGCTTATTGTGTAGTTCAGGACGTTGTGTTATGTGACATTAAGTGCAAGCTAATTATGGAATTATGATTTTGTCCCCAGAACATAATAAAGCTAAATTATAATTATCATTATTGCAAATTCAAACGTTTGTATGTCTGAGCGAGCTTCTGATCCTCCTCAGGTTCTCATCATCCAATGCCTTTGCGCCTGATTTATAGTGAACATCTGGAGTGATTCTGCAGTGAGCGTATAGTCATTTCTGAGGCGCTGTTTTCGCTCTCTTCGGCGCTCACGTTTTGTTTGTCGTTAACAAGACTTACCAAAAGTTGCTCGCGTTACACGAGTCATAAAAACCTTGTTCTTTGCCTGGCTCGTTATTGCCGTGCAGCTTAGTGGTAGGTTGCTATAAATATCTTTTTTTTTTTTTTGTGCTGGGCCGTGTTCGATGCCTCAACAGTTTTGTTTACGTGCAGTTACCTCTTCGTGCAACTGTTTTTGCTGGCGTCAGTTTGAAGCAGTGTGAGCAGGAGTGCAGTTTCACAGCCCCCGAAAGAACAAGACTAAGTTATTATCCTTGCTTCCCTCTTGGTTTCTTACCTACGTCGCCACCTGCTGATCAAAACTATTCTGGCTGATCAGAGATTTCTGACAGCAGAACACACAAGGTTTTCTGATGTATGTCCCCCACCCCCTCCAAATAGCACTAATTAGTGGGCTTCCGTGATGCAGAACACTTTGGGTGTCAAAAGCTGGCCTAGGTAGTCATTCTCCACTCTAAAACGACTTGGCAGCCCCCGTCTTACTTCTTTCTGTTCCTCTGTCCAAGTTGCCGCCTCCATCAGTTTCTGGCTCCCAAGTGCCACTTGGTACCAAAGTTTTTCTTCCTAACTCGTTGCTTTTCAGCTCCTTCTCCCTCGTTCCCATTTTGTTTTCCTCTTTCTCCAGTGGATGACGAGAAGCTTGATGAGAGAGCGAAGTTGAGTGTGGCAGCCAAGCGGTCCCTCTTCAGGGTAATGGGCCTGTTTCTTGTTTTCCTAACCTCCTCCTGCACTCCCCCCCCCCCCACTCCGCCCCTGTTCTACCCCGTGGGACATCTGCCACATCTGTGTTCATTGTATCACTAAGTTGTGCCTGGGTATCAGGTCCCCCCCTCCTCCAAAACGCTCAGCCCCCTGCGTTCCTTAGGCCTGACTCAGTCTGCTTTTGGCATCATTGCTGACGTGTGACCCAGCCAGCAGGGGGCAGAAGCATGTACCCTGATGGAGTCAGGGAACGTGTGATCCGTGCATGATCCGTGGTCCAATCTAACAAAGGGAAAATTACACCTCAAACTGCGCTTGGAGCATAGGAAACAGTGTTTTAAAAAAAAAATAAACAAACACCAGTATTAATGTTGGCCAGGTTTGATCGTATCAATGGGATATATTAATCCCCTCCCCAGGAGCTTGAGAAGACTGCAGAAGGGGGGGCCCCCAAGCCCCGCTCCCGGAATGCAGCGATGGAACGCCGGATGAGGCGAACGCAGGACCGCTCACGCACCCAGCCCGTCACCACCGAGGAGGTGGTCATCGCCGCTACGTACGTTGCTGGGGAGATGGTGGCCAGAGGGTGGGGTTTTTAGGGTACAGTGTGACACTGCATGACCAGCTTCTTAGAGGTTTAGAGCCATGTAAAGGAAGAAGCTCAGTCATAAGCAGAATGAACACGTTTTACAGTCACCTCCCACTCGTCGGTAAGGAAGCCGCTGACCTTTTCCACTCAGGATTTGAACAGGGCCGACACGTTGATTCTGCCTGCTTCCAAGGAACAGTTCCTGCCCTTTTGTCTTGTGAAAAAAGATCGTCGTTTTTGTCCCTTCGCAGTCCGGGAAGCACTCAGGAATGTGACACACGATAGGAAGGGCCTTTATGCTCGTGTCAAGGCAGACGAGCGAATCTGCAGCGTCTCCTTCCAGCCGAGTGGCCAGACAGGCTGTAAATACAGCAGCTTTGCTTCCATCATGCTTCCTCCTTTTTCACACAGCTCAGCAGTTTCAATCCCGGGCCATGTACACAAATTTTAACCCTTTCCTCCTCTAAGTCACTTTGGCCATAAAGCGTCAGCTTTCTGAAAATTTCCCAAACAATCTCCTCTCCACCATTCTTAACGAGATGCCTAATTTTTCTTTTCCTGCTCTCCTTTGTCTTCCTGCGTCTCCCCCATCCTGCCCTGCTCACATTAAGTCCTCCCACCCCAGCCATGACCATCCCCACAGCGGTCACTCGAGTTCCAATCCCAACTGTAGTCGTCAGCACAGAAACACGACGCAGGTACCAGGCTACGAATGCTAAGCCCCTCACATGATGCTCCGCATCACCTCCTACCCACAAAGTAACTGTCACTCGGCTCTGACATGGAGCTTTTAACATTTTCCTGTGGTCCCTTAATGTGTGTCTTTTGCAGCTAATATCTGTTAAGAGCTTGTTGAGTATAACCAGAGTAGACCTTGACAAAGAGCACCCCCTGCTGTTTGTGTAAGTGATATCTCTTTTGCAAATAATGCTCCCCACACTGATTAAAGGTGAAACACCGCACACAGCAACCAGCAACGCAGGGGACAGTCTTAACACATCCCTTTAACATGCGGAAATGCGTCTTACTAACAGAGAACCACAGAACGTAATGCAATCATAGCCACAGCTGATAGTAGAGATCCTTCTCTGCAGAGCTGTCTGGGAACTGTCTGATACAGCCAACCCCAAACCACACATCAGTACGACGTTACGTAAGGGACTCCATGTCTGGTTGCTCAAACTGGCAACAGGGTCCATCCAGGTCATTTGACCATCATATTTGTGTTGCAAGATCTCCCAGAGTCAAAATAGGCCTGATCCTGGTGTGACTGGTATGCTACTCTGTGGTTCTTCAGGTTTCTTTTGCAATGGAAAAATCTGACACCAGTCGTCTTTTCTTCACTGTTTGTGTTTATGCATGGACAAGGAATGTTGCTTCACTGTGTCCCAACATTGCGATTGTGTTCTCACACTGTCCCTGTCACCATTCCTCCCCCCCCCCCAGTTTGCAGGCCTCTTCCCAAAAGACCTCTGTGGCTCCAGAGCAGTCTAAGGAACCCCAACCAGCACCAGGGTCCAAACAGGCTCCCCCGTCTGAGGACGAATCCCAGGAGCCAGATTTATCCACCCTCAGCCTGGCCGAGAAGATGGCCCTCTTCAACCGGCTGGCCCAGCCTGCCACTAAGGTTACGAGTGCCCGGCCGGACCCTCGGCAGCGCCGGAGCAGCGCCCGCTACCAGACGCAGCCCATCACTCTGGGAGAGGTGCAGCAGGTACGGGGGTGCGGTGATGGGAGTCTGACTCCTTGCAGAACACACAAACATAAGGTCAGTCTTGACCTGCACTCTGACGATATAAGAGAAGTATGTCATCAAACTGAACATTAAACTTCTTGACAGCAATAGTTCAGCTTGTCCCACTGCAAGCTAATAATCTCAAGTTTCCCTTTTATTCCTGGTTAAAGTGGGGGGGGGGGCGGGGGGGGGGGGGGGGGGGGGGGGGGGGGGGGGGGGGGGGGGGGGGGGG
>JAODJX010000001.1:17694853-17710841 GCA_026776945.1 Isichthys henryi | reverse complement strand
CCCCCCCCCAACTGCAGCTCCGGAGTGGTGGTTCTGGCCTCGGACCCCTGACAAAGCCCACGGCCACAGCCACCCCCACCCAGGCGGGGGACATCCATCTGGTTCAGGAGTCCAGTTGCCACCGGACTCGGGTCGTGGCTTCTGGCCTGTTCCCCAGAAGTCCTCAGGCACCCCACGGTCCAGAGGCGAGGTCCGACATCCAGGGGGATACCACCTCCCAGGCCGGGGCAGGTGAGGGCAACGGGAAGAGGAAGCTGCCCTCCCCAGGAGAGGAGGCCCGGCAGCCTCCCCAGCCTCAGCCTCCCCGAGGGTGGGGGGCGGGGCCTGAGGCTCTAGTGCAAGCCTCCACTGACGGGGCAGAGTCCTCGATTTGGAGCCCGAAGAAAGAAGAGGGTCCCCTCTCCCAGGAGAAAGAGGAGTACCGGGGCACTCTGGGGGAGGCCCAGGCCTCGCATGACCTGCACCAAGGGGGAGGCGGCTTTACCCCCGGGACAAGCAGCTCAGGTATGGGGGGGGTGCTGAGGATGAGTGATTCTCTAAACAGGCAGCTTCACTGCATTAATCTCTCTTTATAAATTGAGGGCTTTGTCCTCTTAACGGCTCCCTTGGTTTTCCAGTGGCTGAGAACATCATGCGTTATTTCCAAGTAAAGCGTCGGACGTGTACTCGAGGTTGCAAAAGCACCCGATTTTTGCTTAAAACATTCTCTGTCTTTCTTTCTGACTTTTTTTCCGGTTCTGCTGGCCATGCGTTCATTTTTCTCTGTGGTTATGCGCTTCCTCTCAGCCTTAACAGAAAGGCACTCTGGTTTTCCTGTTTAGCTCCTCGACTCTTGCTTAAGTCTGTCTGTGCCTCAGCATTCGGGTGAATGGGGCCGTTAAAGGACATCACTTCTCAGTTCAGGGCAGTCTGAAAGCTGACTGACCAGGAAGAGGATTCTTGGGAATGGGGTGGGAGGGACATTTACTGTGTGTTCGCATTCTGTTATGTTTTTAGCTTGCAAGCTTTTAAGGGGGAGGGGGTGTTCGAGGATGGGTGGGAACATTCTGTGAACCTTATCAGCTGTCAGACTTCAGCACAAGCCCTACAGTTGTGTTTTTGTGTGAATTTGTCACTGTTTTGCGGTCGGAGGTTGCACTGGGGCTGTCTAATATCCTGTCTCCCCCCCCCCTCTCTACGACATCCCCATATCAGTCTCCGCCTCTCTGTCAGAGCCCAGCACAGTCGTGAGAGCCCCAGCAGTGCCGGTGTGGAGACGTGTGCCCCGCGACGGCATCGGCAACTCTCAAGAGCCCCTGACTGCCAAGGAGAGCCACCCCGAGGCTGTGGGGGACCCCTATGAAACCATGACCACTAAACAGATGTCTATCAAGGAGAGGTGAGCTGGTGGGCGAGTGGATGTTTAGCATTATGCTGTATGTGTGTTTCTGTGTGTCCTCTTTCTTGACAATAGATTGTACTTGTTTCATGATGTTTCGTTGGTCATGCTCTGCGCTGTAATGTTGGTAAGTGTCATATTAGCATGCGCAGAGAGCATTGTTTGGCTGGACACTTGGTTACCTCTGTTTGACTTGTCACTTAACAAGTTGCAGTGAAGTAGCTGAAGGTGAGTCAGAGGTACCTTGTGTGTCTCTCTGTGGAATCTAGGTTACGTCACAGGTTGGGGGGGGTGGAGTTAGAGCCTCCGATTAGAGGCAGCAGGGCGGAGGTTCCTTGTGGCCCACATGTCGAAGTGTCTCTTTTTTTTTTTTATTTTATTTTTAAATTTCAGTTTTTTTCTTCTATATGTCCTCGGTTGTGGGTTGGTGTCTCAGGGCTGTGCAGAAGTGTAAACTGTAGCAGTGTGACACTGATTCTGAACCGGTGTCCTTTGAGCACCACACTCAGTTTCATCTTGGCAGGTTCTGTGAAAAATGGGGTCTGATGCGAAGTGCTATATGTGTGGGGGGCAGTGTGGCTCAGCAGATTAGGACACTGTGCCTGTGACCATAAGGTCATTGGTTCTATTCTCAAAGCCTTGTGCGCAGCCTGGCCAGGGAGCGAGCCAGCAGCCATGCATTCCTGGGCTGGAATCCTTATGGTGTCCTTGTCCCTGCAGATTTGGGGAGTAACAGACTCGGATACAAAGTCTGGCTCAATTTATTGGTGAAGCTTGGGGGTGGTGGGTTCAAATCCCACAGTCAGAAGAGTGGTTTAACCATTGGATCCATAGCCCCAATTTGCTCCAGGAACTTTCTGCCCCTGCCTGTGTGACATCTGCTTAACATGCTGCTCACGTGTAGTGTAGTGCAGTGTAGTTTCGCACACTGTTGGTCACGCTTTGGGCTTTACTGCGAGCTGAAGATGTTTGCTGTTAGTTCACACCCTAGTTTCTTGTTACCCCTTTTGATTGGCTCTGCTCTGCTGTCTGCCTTCATGCTGAGCACAACTCCCCCGAAGACGCACCAGGCGCTTCTCCGTTGAGGTTGTGCCCTTTGATGCTCTCTTGGGAGGGAGTCTGTCTTTGCAGGGGAGGCGAGAATGTTGGGTGGCCACTCATAATGTGCTTGGAAAGGCTTGTTTTCTGGACACTGGGCTGTGTCATAGGTCATTGGTTATAGAACAGAATCTGTAAAAAAAAAAATAAATAAAATAACGGAAAGGCATGTATATTTGGCAGTGATGGCCAGGCGGTTTCTGCTGTCCAGTATCCAAATGGGCATGAGTGTTTTTCATAGCTAGAAAGGGGAGGGATCCTATTTATCTTGAGTGTGCTTTGAAGGGGGTCTTGATCAGGCTTCTCAAAATCCATCTAATATGATTAGAGGTCATGGGGTCAAGAGTTGACCCACAGTGTTTTTTGCCCTGATAATTGCACAATAGCTAATGATTGAACTCAGATCACGTCCCTAAGACTGGTGCCACATGCTGTGTCAGCTGCGACTATGAGTGGCTGTTTATGCTCTGCTGTTTGTCAAACCCACAACTGTAGTGGCAGGAAGGACGTTCGGGGTCAGTGGGGCAGTGCTGTCCGGTTATGCTATTCCTGGGCCTCTGTGGCTGAGTATCTCTCCAGCACGGTTTTGTGCTCAATTCTTCTGCATCCTGCCAAGACGTGTGTAATCTTATCCTGCATTCATGCCCACAATGCACTGCTCTGTGTACATACTGCAGAGGCACCTGGAATTGAGCGGCCCTTTTCTACTGACCGCTGGACTTTGTTTGGAAGCTGCTGTCTCCTTTTGTCTGTTGTCTGTATCTGTTGTCTGTCCACAGACTCTGGACTCATAAACCAGAAGACGTTGGCTGTAGGCTGTCGTCTTCAAAACGATGCACTCCTGACCAAAAACTGTTTCTGTAGGTGTTGCATTAAAAGGAGCTATGTCAGATGATATTTAGCTCTTGAGTGTGAAGTTTCACATGAGTAGCTTAGGGGTGAACGTCTTTGCAGCCTTTGCTCCTGGTTCTGGATGTGGTACTTTGAGGTTTTTAGCAGTCAGCTGTACTAAAGCACTTAACTGACATTGAGTGGCCTGACTGCTAGATTCAACACAGCTTATTTCCCCAAGCAGTTTGAATTTCCAGCATCCACATTTCCTGCAATGGTCATATCCATGGCACATGCACTTGTAGATCTATTACTACACTATCAGCCACTGGCTACATATCATCTAGTTTTGCACTCTGTGTCGTCTAACACTGTCTTTAGACTAAGCCTTCCAATGCACCTGTTACCAATGGCCAATAAAGATCTTGGATCTTGAATACTGAATGGCAGAGGTAATTGGTACTTGGATACTATCGGCATGCAGCACTTCCAGGGTAAAGCCAGCTGCATGAGGAAATCTGGGACCCTATTATTCGATAGTTGACTAGCTGAGTGCAGTCTGGGGGGCGAAGGGTAGATATAGACGGTGTCGGGCGTAGATGTGGAGGGCCTCATTAATGCACACCAGTAACCCAGCAGGCCAAGTCTAACACCATTTTGTTGTCCCCCCTCCACCCCCCTCAGGCTGGCCCTGCTTAAAAAGAGTGGCGAGGAGGACTGGAAGAACCGAATCAACAAGAAGCAGGATGTGGCAATGGCAGCCATGGCAGAGAGGCCCACGCACTTCTGGGAGGTGGAGCCAGGCTTCAAGAAAACGGTAACCCCTTTCTCCCTAACCGACCCACTCTGCTGCAGTTCCATACCCCTGTCTTGACTGGAACTGCTGAATAATTGACGTGATGTGCAAACTGACTGTGAATTCCATTTACAAAGCATTCTGTAATAATACCGCGTTATGTAATAACTCAATAAAATGTAACAAATTTTCATTACATGCGATGTTATTACATAATGTTGTCACTGTGTAACACCGCATTATGTAAGAACTTGTCTATAAATTGGTAACATTTTGCCATTGATTTTATACTGCAACATTACCCTATTATTATCATCATCAATATCATAATCATCTGTTACATTGCCAAGTTATTACATACTGCGGCGTTATTACATAATGTTGTAACAATCCCAAGACCTATACTGTTAGGACATAGATCTGCAAGCATACAGCACACGGTCAAACTTTGTTAATTAGCCAATTAATAAGGCTTAATTTAGTACTGTAGTAACATCCCCCCGAATTAGCAGCTTGGATGAAAGCGCACAGATGCAGCAGCACCGCATGGCCACATTTCACACGTGCCGCGTTGCGGTACGACACTCAGGAATAAATACCATCTGTCCTGATGCTATGTGCAGCTTGATTAAAGGTTTGCCACAGTTTGATATCAGCACTGCCTGTGATTTCTTACCAGCCGTGTTTCAAAGTCCCTCCGTAAAGCTAAACCAGCCCCCTTAAGTTTACATTTGCTTTGACTCTGGCAGTTTCGACATGTGACTTAATGCTTCTCAGCATTTTGGGGAAAATATTTACTTTGGGTGTAATTGTGATTCTGCTCCTAATGTGCTCTGTCAGCTTGTCGGCCTTTAATGTCCTGGATCCACAAATCATATCTCATTATCCTGTTTTATTTGGCATCCATTCCCATCGTATCAAATGTGCGAATCCTATGTTTCATGGTTCTGAGAAATATATGTTTGAAGTTCATCAAATGCAGCTGTATGTAATTAGGAATCGCATTCGGGCCCCAACGCCTCTCCATTTCTCTGTTGTTTACATTGATGAGGTCAGCATTGTAGTATTCTCACTCACTGATTAAGATGTTTGACTTTTTCAGTACTGTATGTGTGTGTGAGCAGTTTTACTGTGGACAGACTCGCCAGATTGACTTACCAAAGGAAATGTTAATATGTAATTGTAAGCTCTAGTATTTTCCATGTTTAACATACTACATTCACTTTGTGGAACTGTATTCTATCAATGTATTCTGTGTGTGGTAATTCTTTCCAGTCTTCTGCATAATACCTCATCTGTTCAGAATAAGCAGACTTGGATACCCGTGCATCTCATTTACAGTAATTATGTAGCAATACAATAGGGCTGCATGGTATCACATGGCAATATGAATCTCAAATATATGGCGCATGCGTGGTAATCAACAGGCCTTCTGGTGGCAAGCCAAATATTTTTCCAGATGCCAGGTTTTCGATACTATATGGACATTTACTTTGTCTGCAATTCCGTAAGCAGATTAATAGTATACCTAAAATAGTAATGAGGCGTATTGTGAAGCCCAAACTTGGTAATCTGTATAAATTCAGAGTATCCTTATGTTCAATAAATGTGTCAAACTTTCACCTGCAAAAAGTACTGCCACACCCCTGACATCTTTTTTACCTTATTTATCCAGAAGACACTCTTTTTTTAAAAAAAGATTATATGGTTGCTGAGCTGTTCCTTTCTTCATCACCACTCCAGTGTTTCTCGCTTCCATGCCATACCAAAACATTAACATGTGGCGTGCTCAGCTATCTGAATTTAACATAAGGATACACTGAATTTATGCCTGCTATTGCATTTTGAGCATGACAGTACATCTCTCCTTAATATTTTTGGCATACTACTAATTTGCTGACCGAATTCTGGGTGTAACTAGATGGCTGTATAGTGCGGAAAACCCAATGTTTACCCCCGCCCTGGTGATTATTGCACGTACACCAAAAAAATTGCGATTTAACATGCAGCCCTACAGTCCAGAAGTGTGTCTAGAAAGAGGTGTGAGTTTTGTCAGAACACCCCTGGCTGTTTGAGTGCATAGGCAGGGCTCTAACTGCACCAGAGGCACCGCTCTGTCTCCTGGTTTAATGCAGAGTTCAGAGAAGCTTCTGTGGTGTTGCACATCTCTTGCTTTGTGGTACTTCGATGAGAACATGTCTTGCATGATGCATGTTGTGCACTGTTTTGTTGCCTGGACCAGGGTTTCTGACAGTTTGTCTGGAGCCAGAGCTATAGAAATTTCTCAGTGATTGTCAGACCAGCTAGGAGAGAGAGTAGACGTGCACAACTCTAGCTCATCAAGAATGAAGGGTTCTCCGTGGGCCTGTGAGTGGGTAAGAGCCATTCCTTTCCTGGAATAAGAACCACGGAGCAGATTCCCACGGGAATTAGGGGCCACACCTACGTTTGGCGGCCATTTAGCATTACAGCTATGGAGTGTTCGGGCAAAAAGTGTGAATTAAGTGACTGAGCGTCTCCAGTATTAAGGCTGATCTGTAGAAGTTTAACAAGTCACATTCCTTGGCTGATCTTTCAAACAGGTCCGAACAGGCTAATACCAGCTTGTTTTTCCAGGTTTTAAGGATGGAAATTTGGAAATTTGAACGTAGTTGTGAAAAGTGATGCTTTTTCCTCCCTTGAAATACTGAAATGTTTCTTGGGCTCAGGATGTCAATATAACCCAATACCTTATGTTATAGTATTAGCAACTGACTATGTTATGTCCCTTTATAAATGAGTCTCTTTCCCTGGATGTCTCCCTTATCCAAATATCAGGTAAGTGTATCCATGTGAGAGGCATGTTTATCTGCTATTGTGCATGTCTGAGGCAATGTAAGCAATGCTCCTGTAACCTGCAAGGTTCAGGAGGTCTCTGACCAAAGTGCTTCCACCATTATTCTGCAACATGTTCGTTTGTCTTGCCTTATAGGAGGAGGGCTTAATAGCTGATGACTTGCTGGTTTCTGAGCAGCTCTGGGTAAGCTTGGCCAGTGTGCTGAAGGAGTTGCTGCTTCATGGTGGTCGGTGTTGGGGACCTCCATGCACTCTGCTTCTGAGCATGATGCTGTGACGGACCTTTAGCTTTACAGCGAGTGGAGCAAAGTGTGGAGTTATTGATCAGTTTGTATCTGGAGGTTCCGTTGGGTGAACTGTGCTGTGCCTTGTTTTGGTTCGGCCTAGGGGAAAACGATCAGCCTAGGTGGGTTGAAATATAGCTGATTTTGGCATGAGTCCCTCAACCGCATTCCGTGCTGTCCTGTGAGACCTGCCAAGGACCTGCTCCTAACACCCTCTCTGAGGTTTATGCATGGAATGCACTCTCACTCCGGCTGACTCGACAGCCCTTGTGACACTGATGTGCTGTGGATTACTAGCTGCACATCTGATTTGTGTGTTGGTGTGAGCTCCTTGGGGAGGTCAACAGCCTTGCAGCATAATGGATGACGTGTTCTACTCTTAAGATCATAAGGAGAGATTTTTACAACCTTGATGTTTCAAGTGTTTACTCAAATTACCACTCAGGGACGGCTTATCTTCTCACTATGACTGTCCGCTGTGCTGCCTAACTCTCCATGTCTTCGTCTGTCCTCCCATGTTCTGTCCCCCGTGCCTCACCCCCTCGTGTGGGCTGTGCCCTGTAGGAACCTGTCTATGCTTCCACTTATGCACCACCGGTCAGCTCTGCCCCCACCTTACAGTATATCGATCTTCAGCAGGTGAGAGCTTGCTGGGCCCTTTGCCATTGTCCTCCTCCCCCCCCTCCCAATGTTGGGCTTTTTTTGTGATGCCTGGATACTTTAACCGATCATTCTTACCTTACACATCATCGTTACCCGTAATCATACCCCAGCAAATGGGATCTGACTGGCTCATCTGTGAATAGTCGTCATCGTTGTCCTGTTCTGGCCACTACCTTAAATATTTCTAGCTCTTCGTCATTTTCTATCTGACTAATGCATCTCTGTAATCAGTGTTCTTAACTGGTTTGTGTCTCATTTACCCTGCTTTAATCGTTGTGTGATGAATGCGGCAATGATGCCAGAGTTCTCGTCATGGACACCCGAATGCTTCTCTGGCAGCTTGGATGTGGTTGTTTTGAGGGATACAGTTAACACTTTTTTTTTTTTTTTTTTTTTTTTTTTTTTATCCAACAAATTAAATTTTTAATTTAAATGAAGCTTGCCTCCGGTGTGGTTAACCAAGGGGACCGGATACCCAAAAAAATAAACCCACACGGAATCCCCTGACACCTTGTTTCTTCTCCTGGACAGGTCAAAGCACCCAATGTTGGAGAGTCTGGCCCTCTGCAGATGGATGAGCGGCATCCGTGGAGATGGAAGGTGAACACAGCTTTGTTGTGCTCTTAAAACGTGATTAACCGTGGCCTTCCTTTTCATTAAAATAGCTGTTACATTAGTTCCCCAGCCACTGTAACCATGAGGTTGTGACACCAGCCTCAGAGCTTATCTTCTGGGTGGTCTGGATAGTTCATTTTATGGTTGGGTTTTTTCCTTCCCCTCTATCTGCTCGCTGTGTCTGTCCTGTTGGCATTGGTTATCATCATTTCGTCCCGTGACCAGTTCCGTCACATGTGTGTTTGTAGATTACATACAGCTGTCATTAGGGTCATGTTAAATTTTTTGTAGTCGTCATGCTTTGTAGTTCAGGCAGTTCTCAACTGTTGTAGCAAATTTCCCATAAGTTGGATTTATCTTTGGAGAGCATGCAGGACACCTTATAGGAAAAACACCTAACCTAAAATGAAACTCATAATATGTACTTAAGAACACATAAATGAAAAGTGTAAATTTACATTTCGCTTTGGCCATTCCATCAACTCTTTCGGGTTTTTTTGCGGCAGTTCAGTTTACCCAAGTCGTGGGCTGCTCTTACTGAGGCAGTGTCAAAGTTAACATGAGAGCTATAGACTGACCTTGTGTGAGAGGATCTCACTTAACGCTAACCTACATGCTTCTTTCTCCTTTCCAATCAGAGAATGGGACAGGAGGTTGAAGTTCCGCACACTGAACCACACAAGACCATAGAGGAAAGAAAGCAACTGATGACAGCACGAGAGGAGGCATGGAAGACGAAGGGCATGGGTGTGGCCAACGACTCCACCCAGTTCACCGTGGCAGCACGTATGGTCAAGAAAGGTTGGTTGACGCTGGCAGCCCCTAACTTCTGCTGGCTTGTGATGTTCTGCTTCCTCATGGGTAAAATCTCAGCATGTTAAATATATTCACTCAATCAGTGCCAACCTCCAGGTGAGGATTTAATTACACTTGAGCTGCCACCGTTTTACTGAGGCGGAAAATTGTGTAATGGTCCCTATTATCGCATTAGCAGAGAACCTGGCTGGCAGCTGTAACTCGGGAAGCTGAAGAGCCATCTGACTCTTGGTCAGACAGGAGTACTGAGATTAGTGTCCGACCAAGAGTTTATTCTGCTTGGAAGACTGTCATCAATTATTACCGGTGTTAGTCTATGCTCAGCCTGGTCACCGCAAATTATCCTCATTCAAACAGACTAGCATTGAAGCACTTCTGCTCTGAAGACTGAGTGAATCCAGTCAAATGCAAACCAGTCGATGATTAAGAAACCTCCCTCCTTCCCTTGATAGCCATCCTTACTTTGCTCTTCAGGTTGTTTCCAGGGAAACAAAGCCACCAGATGTGGAGACTTTAAACAACTCTAGATGTGTGATGGTCCAAAGCTTCATCAGCACTTTATTATACTACATTATTCAGCACTTCCCCAGCTCTCTTTGAGGGGGGCAGAGAGCATAAACTGCTTTCTTGTGGTGTGTCTAACAATTCTTAAATTCCAAGGTGGAGGCGTCGCACTTAACAAGCTTTGAAGATCAAAAAGTGTATAGAAAAAAATGGGCACTGCTCATTTGTGTCCAATTATTGTGGAGCCACTTCCTTAATTGCACGTTCCTTATGGATAGTGCATGATTCTTTTTTTCAGCCAGAAATATTCAGCTCTTGCATGCTTGCATGTTCTTGCTTGTGTTCCAGGTCTTGCAGCACCCTCTGCCATCAGCCCCACGCAGTCTCCAGTTTCCATGAAAAACAAGACTACCACACCAGCTGTCTCCAAGCCCCAGGAAGGTCAGAGGGGGTCCTAATGTCATTGATGTGTTGTGATGTGCACCAAGGAGGCACTGTCCTCTCTGCCTAAGGGTTGCAGTTGAACTCCCATTCCTGCTACCTACATGTGAACCTGAAGGAAAGGATCTTTTATGTATGTCTTCTATAGGTTCACACTCAAATGGCTGGTGTGAAATTTATGTGAAAGTGCTGGAGTTCTGACAACACATCTTCAATCTGTCAGTCATAATCTGCCCAAATGCCTGCTGTGACCCTGTACTGTGGAGAATCTCAAGGCCCTGTTAAGGCCATGTAACTGCTATAGCATAGCAAAGTATTTACAGCCATGGAAGTCTTTCAAGCTTTCTCAGAATTGACGGATTTTTGGTTTATTACTTTTTCAGAAATTGAGGCCAGACCTGGAATGAACTTAGAATCTGACAAAAAGCTTGACAAACTTGAATCATTCTTGGGGAGGCTCAACAACAAATGTGAGTCTGCTTCGAATTGCTTGTGAAGGGCTTGCAGACGTCTTTCATTCGCTGAGGAAAACACTTTTTTTTTTTTTTCTTCTCTCTCTAGTGGGAGGGCTTCAGGAGCCCACAGTATCTGTAACGGAGAAGTCCATCAAAGAGGTGATGAAGCTGGATGACGAGATCTTTTCAAAGTTCTACAGTCATGTAGAACACACGTCAGACCTCGCTGAAATTGATGACGACTTTGATGCCATATTTGGTCCCCAGGTTCCAAAGTAAGCAGATGACTTTCCTGTTTAAGTGGCGTTTATTCCTTTTATAGCCTCCCAGTTTCCATGCTAACGATGATAGCAAATAGGGTAAGGGCTGGGTGGGAAGGAAACATGTTTTATTTATCTGTTTCTTAGCTTATCCATTCGTCTGTGTGGGTTTCCATTGAACTGTTATGACAGCTAATGGTAAAAACAAGTATCTCAGGATTTATTTCACTGAATAGCTAAAAACAAGCTTGTGTCTAACCCTAACCATCTTGCACGATTTCCAAATCCAGAGTCTCGACATTCTTAAAGTTGCCTTCCCGGGCTACCATGGTGATATGTCCATGACCCCACCTTGTCTTGTCCAGGCTGACCTCGGCCATGGTAGAGCACAAGCGGGCTGTACGACCTGTCCGCAACGTTCAGGCGTCTCGGAACCCTCTGAAGATCCTGGCAGCACGCAAGGACATCCGTCACGAGTACACAGAGCAGCGGCTCAACATCGGCATGCTGGAGTCCCAGAGGGTGAAAGCTGAGAAGAGTAAGTCTTAGGGGTTCAGCCTTTTTCAGACTGTGAATGTTTGTGGAAATATTTGGCTGAACATCTCCTGAAATTCATTACATCGGTCTTATTGATTTGCCCTGCCACACCTCTGTCACCCAGTGGGCAAGAACTCTGGGTATTCTGAGGTGGCACTGGCAGGCCTGGCCAGCAAAGAGAGCTTCAGCAGTGTTAATCTACGTAGCGTCAACTCCTCCGAGCAGACATCCAACAACAGTGCAGTGCCCTACAAGAAGCTCATGCTTTTGCAGGTCAAAGGTGAGGTTGACGGCCGAAGCATGGCACTGAACAGATCATGAAATAACGAGCACACATGCAGTCACTTATACACCAGGTGCTGGCTTGTGTCAGCTGTAAGTTATGGAGCCAATCTTGCAGAGGCCCAGAATCCAGCTCAGTCTTCATATCTGGTGGAGTACTAATTGGAGTGTTTGATAGAACTTCGCTAGTCCTTATAGAGCTGTAATACACAGTGCAGTGTTGCAAAGTAATATAATTCCATAAATTGTTTCAGATAATGCGTTGTTCTTGTAAGGCCTTGCCTTGCACAGACCGTTACTGTTCAGGCTGAAGGAAGCCTTGTTTCTCTTAGCTGCCTCTCCCGCTCACTGCCTGTGTTCTGAGAGACCGTTGCCCTAGAAGACAGACTATGTGCAGCCATGTGGAAAACACAGGCAACATTAATTTGATTTATAAATAAGATAACTGTTACGGGCTGGTCAGAGGGGAGGGTTTCAGATTATTTATATTTTTGCTGTACAGCATAATGAGCTTATTTGTTCTTGCCAGAGAAGTTGGGGTGCCTGTGTCTGAGATGTATCTGGGACAGCTTGTCACATGATACCATGTCCTGATTTTAACTCGTTTTAACTTATCTTGAATGTTCTGGCCGATCAGTTTGGTGTCCGCCTCCTCGCTGGTTAGGGGTGTTGACACTAAGTTGGAACCCTGAAGGGAGGACATGCGTAGAGAGAGGCCTGTATGTGACACTACAGTAACTGTGTTGGGGTATCAGCACCCCGGAAGTCCCACCTTTCTTCTGCAAAGTGGTGGTTTGTTGGGGAATTGGCTCAAGGTAGCAGTAAGAGCATGTCTTATGCTCCTCTCTTACAGGCCGTCGACATGTCCAGACCAGGCTGGTGGAGCCTCGCGCTTCTTCTCTGAACAGCGGAGACTGCTTCCTCCTCATCTCTCCCCACCACTGCTTCATCTGGACTGGGGAGTTTGCAAACGTCATTGAGAAGGCTAAGGTCAGCCAGCTGCTTGATGAAGCTGTTTGAAGCTGTTACCCCTGTGTGTTGTGCCTGTTGAGACCTCCCATTTATATTCTGTCTTGCCTTTAGTTGGGTGGAGTAGTGGGTCTAAGGCTAGGGATCTGTGGCAGCAAACAGAAGGTTGCTGGTTTGAATCCCGTGATTGCCAGGAGTGATCCTACTCCACTGGGACCTTCAGCAAGGCCTTTAACCTGTAATTGCTAAATCTTGGGTATGATGTTAATCTGCGTCCAAGGAGGTCCTCCATCTTGCAGGGAAATTTGGGGGTTGGTGGATGGATTGGCACTCCAGCCACAGGACAAAAAACTCACACTGTAGTGTGGTGCTGAGGTATCACCCACTGCATGGCTGCACTTAGGTTCTCATCGCTAAGGTGGTTTGTTGTATGGTGGGTGTGGCAATGCACTGTAATTAATGCACACTCCGTACATTTTTAGTAGTTCTTCATATCAACAAAACTTCAGCATGTGATGTTTTTCATTCCAATCCTATTTCTGTAGCTTTTATTTTTCTTTTCAGACTTGTCTCCAAAAAAATACCAAAGGTGACAAGTGTTTGCAAGAATGCGTACGTGTGCTGGGGCTTTCGTGCAATGTAAAACTTCCAAAAAGTGATCAAAGTTCCACAGCGGCCCTAAGGTCTCTGTGTAGGAGCCTCACATCCATGTAAACACATTTGGTCATAGTAGATCTGTTAGATGACTTCCTGCAGCTGCTAGAGGAAACAGTGCTCAACTGGATGTCTAAATCCAGTTGCGGAAGGATCATTCCCTGCATTCTTACCCTATGCAGGATGGAGCTGTCTGAGGCCACATGAGAGAAGTGTTTACAATCAAGAACAGTCACTATATGGGTTTGTTGGGTCAGCGATGAGGTTATTGAATATAGAAGTCTGAAACGACACCTGTATGCTGGACCGCTTTGGCTTTGTTGAGTTCCTTTTACAGTCTATAGGGTTCAAAATCCCTCCCAGAAGTGGGTGAATACTCCAGAAGCAGGAAGCTGCCTGGGTTTTGGCACAGGAAGTGACCTGCAAGGACAAGACTGCAGGAAACGGCATCTAACACATTGATGTGCTTCCACTGTCTTGCATAGACCATGACCAAGCTCACGGACTAACAGGATGACATCCATTCCTGTCCCCATTTGTGCCCCCACCCCCACTACCAGTTAAAACAAGGCGCTGTTCCCTTCTTTTCTTTTTTAATTGCACATTTTCAGTGGTTTTACGTTGGCTTACCATACACTACTGTTGAGTCTTTGTTCACACCTGACTTGCCCTTCCATTCCCATTTAGGCCAGTGAACTTGCCACATTTATCCAGAGCAAGAGAGACCTGGGGTGCCGAGCCGTTTGCATTCACACCATCGAGGAGGGAATTAACACTCACACTCATGCATCCAAAGAGTTCTGGAAGATTCTAGGTGGACAAGCCAGCTACCAGGGTAAGTGCTATCAATTAGCTCAATCCCTCTGATTTGTGATGCAAGCATTCTTGTCGAGTCTTGATAGCCACATCAGTTAAACGACCCATGTGATTCATGTTATGCAAACAAAAACAGCTGATATAACTCAGCCTAATAGGGACAGATTGAAGAACCGCAAACCAACCGAGAACTTGTGATCAATGTTGATTTTCACTTTTCGGATGACTGAAGCTTTTCTCAGAATGAGTTGTGCACTGTACTTTTTGGCAAGAGCTACTTTCCTGCCCTCCAGCTGCTGGGTCACCTGAAGAGGACGAGCTGTACGAGAGCGCCATCGTAGAGACTAACTGCATCTACCGCCTATTTGACGACAAGTTGGTCCCAGATGATGACTTCTGGGGGAAGGTTCCTCGGTGTTCTCTGCTGGACTCTAAAGAGGTATGTTTTTTTAAAAAAAAAAAATATATATAAAAAATGTATGCTCTTCAGCCCTGTACTGTCTATTATGGCATGTTTTTTACTTGTTAGTTTTGTCACCTGTATAAAACTAGTAGATCCAACCCCAAAGTCTTCATAGACTCCAAATGTGTGTGTTTCCCAAACTAGCAACATTCAAGTTTCTTTGGAGATACTGCCCTGTTATGCCCCCCCTCCTCCCCCCTCAGGTGCTCGTGTTCGACTTTGGAAGTGAGGTGTATGTGTGGCACGGTAAGGAGGTCACACTGGCACAAAGGAAGGTGGCCTTCCAGTTGGCCAAGCACCTATGGAATGGTACCTTTGATTACACCAACTGCGACATCAACCCCCTCGACCCAGGGGAGTGTAACTCCCTCATTCCCAGGCAAGCTCCTCCTCATCCCCATTTGCTCGCCCTCTACCTTCCTAAGAGTGACGCATGGCTGATAGTGCAGTATCACATATGGTGAAACCATATTGAAGTTTTGTTGATCACAGCTAGCATGCAAATCCCATTAGGAAGACTTTTAAACAAAGTAAAAGCCTAAGTGCTATTTGGGCTTTGAAAGCATCAGTCTCAGAGGACTTCTGGAGTAAGCTTTAGTCACTTAGTTGGAATGGGTCTGCTTAGCACTGGAGTTGATATAATAGCCTTTTGACCACAATGGCCTTTATCTGTTAGTTTCCATAATGCTAGTTCTGGAAGGAGCTGATCGATTTCTGCTAGCTGTCTGCCTGGAGTTCCTATATGCATAACCAATATTGCTGTAGGCAGCAAAATATGTCTGCAGGGTTTGATAGCTGGTTTTGACTGATGGTTGTGCCTGTTTTAGGAAAGGACAGGGTCGCCCTGATTGGGCGATCTTTGGCAGGCTCACAGAGCACAATGAGACCACCTTGTTCAAGGAGAAGTTCCTGGATTGGACAGACTCGAAAAAACAGCCAGCCAAGAACGGCATTGAGAAGCCCAGTGATGAGAAGGTGTGTGTGAGTGAGAGAGAGAGAGATCTATAGTTTACACTGTGGCAACTAAACGTCCTCACAATGTGATAACCTGTTATTCTGACGTTGTTGGGACCATTTTTTCAATCCCCACAAAGCAAAATTCAGTTTTATAAAAATGTGACTGCCATCAAAATTTTAAAATGCCAAAATTGTATTTTGTTTGGTTACTTATGGTTAGGGCTGGGTAGGGGTTAAGGGTGTCGTGACTTGGATTAGGGTTTTGCCCATAGAAATGTATGGACGGTACCCCCAAAGGGGGGGGGGGGGTGGGGGTGTGTGTGTGTGTGTGTGT
>JAODJX010000001.1:17676607-17691107 GCA_026776945.1 Isichthys henryi | reverse complement strand
CCCCGCCCCCCCCCGCCCCCCCCCCCCCCCCCCCCCGCCCCCCCCCCCCCCCCCCCCACTGGAGAAGGGGGTGTGGTCAGTGCTGCGGCTCTGCCCATGTGGGGCAGCAGGCATGGTAATGCTTTGCTTGTAGAGACATGTTTTCTCATAACTTCTGTATGCAGCCTTTGCCAAATTGTACAAGCATGCAGCTAAAATCAAGATCCTGATTTTGAAGACCCCATTTCTAGCTTTTAAATCAATGAATTGATGTTTACATGATGCCGCAATGGACCTAAAGTTAGTCTTCATTAAATCCAGAACAGCTTCTAGTATGGCATCTGGGGTCACAGCTATTTAAATTATCCTAAACTCATCTTTTATGACTGATGAGAGAAATGCAGATTTAAAAACAATTCTCTGAATTTATAAGCCCTGTTAGTTGCTGGCTAATTGGATTGAAAGTGGTAAGTAAATGGAGCAAATCACACTGGTCCCGCCCACTGACTGCATTAAAGGCTCATTTCTCTCACCATTCAGATGAGTGGCGACTGTACTGTGTACGCGGCGAGGTTCCGGTGGAGGGCCACCTGCTGGAGGTGGCGTGTCACTGCAGCAGCCTGCGTTCCCGTACGTCCATGATCCTGCTTAGCGTGGAAAAGGCCATCATCTACCTGTGGCATGGCTGCAAGGCCCAGCAGCACATGCGTGATGTGGGCCGTACTGCCGCCAACCAGATCAAGGAGCAGTGAGTGTCGCCCCCTACAGGGAATAAGATGCACGTCACCAAGGAGTGTGTTTTTTTTTTTTTTTTTTTTTTAGACCAAACAGAGCAAACTTGTGTCCATACCATAAACTGAAAAACTTATGTGGCTTTTACCCTGCAAAATTGACTTTCTAATAGGGTTGGGTGACAAGGCAAAATATTTTACCAAAACAATTTTTTTCATATTGAGTGATGTTGATAATTATGATGTAATTCATGCATCATTGTTTTCAGTAATACTGTGAGGCTCCATTGCTGCTTAAGGTTCCCTTAGAGTTCCCCTTAAACAGATTTTCCTTAAACAGAACATGAAAAAGATGACACATTGAATGGCCTGCAAACTGAAATCTAGTTTTAATAAATCATTAGTTAAATACACACAAACACACTCGCATGCATTTTAATACTAGTAATATACTGACATTATCGTTCGTTTATTTTTTCCATCTTACTGCCTCGCTGCTCTTTACAGGGGGCGCGGTGACTTGTGCTGGTTGCCAGCTACATCATATTGATACATTAAAACACTGTATCCCGTTCAGAACCAATACAGGAAGCGACAAAGTTGCAACACTTGCATTTTGGATGTTCTACTTTATGGAAATGCTTCAAATGATGAAGTAAATTCGTAGTATTTCCAGTTAGCATCAGTCTGTTAGCATGTCATAGGCTTCTTTAAATTGCCAAAGTACCACCAGACCATCTTTTTAGCTGGTTTATCCAGAGTATCTCCTTTTAGGAGGGAGCGCTTTTCTCTCCTGTGACTCCTGTGCATTTGCCAGAACAGCAGCATGCGCGGTGCCAGGCTGTTTTAGTCAGCACTGATGATACACCACCGCTTTCATTCTTCCTAGAGATTTTAAATTCTCTGTGAATTTCTAGTGGACTGAATATTACCGAACTTTTGTTTTGGATTTCGCTGGATTGCCCTAATTGGATGGGTTGCTTTGGACTTGCCTACTCTCCCAATAAGATTCCCTGTTTTGACTGTCGTCTTTCATCTGCCTGCCTGCTCTATTGCATTCAGTTATTTGTTCGATAAATCCCCCGTTTTTGTTTTTACCGACGTTTCTGCAGTTGTGTTCCATTGCCGGTCCTGACAAGCAGTCACAGAGGAAGTGATGTCATTAAATTGGGTCTTAAATTACGTCTAACTTTTTATCAAGCATTTATTATATTAATATCAAGAAATTTATAATTATGCAATAATTGTTTTATTGCCCAGCCTACTTTCTAATCATCATTGTGCAAAATAGATGTTTTTGGATGATGTGACACCTCATCTGAAGGAGTCAGTGGCAAACTTATGTTGAGCCCAGTCCGTTAAGGTTGGAGCTTTGTGGGAATTTCTAATTAAATATGACTGACCGAGGACTATAATTATTGAGTCCACAGCTTTTATTTATTATTTAGTTCAGATGCTTTCATTCGTAACAGATGTGCAACTTTTTAAGCAGCTTTGGGAGTGTTATGGTTCAATGTGGGGAAATGACTTGGGCCGCCTTGGTTGGTGTGTGCTCTCCCTGGATCACAGATGCCCCCTGGAGACAGGCCTGCACAACAGCAGCAAAGTGACCATCCATGAGTGTGATGAGGGGGCGGAGCCCCCAGGGTTCTGGGAGGCAGTGGGCAGAAGAGACCGGAAGGCCTACGACTGCATGCTGCAAGGTAGTCAGAATTTGAGCATGTGGATTAGCCTTCCATGCCCCGCCTCCTTTGAGGTGGGGGTGGGGTTTCTGCCAATTTTACTTGAGGTTCAGTTTGTAAATCAGTGGTGTTTTGCAATTTTTTATGTTATTGTACCAGCTTATCTGCATGCCACATAAGGTCATATACTGTATTCTGATTAGCATGTACTGTACGGTAGCTAGGAGTTCATCGCTATGGCAATGGCTCAGGGGTGTACTCGAGCACTGACCCCACCTGAAACCTGATTGGCCCTCAGAGTGCCCCTCCCCTCTCACTTACCTATTCAAAACATATCTTTTGGCTAATTATATGGTTGCCTTGTCTGTATGAATTATGGTCCCTTTTCTGCGCCCCCCCTAACCTTAACAATCTAAGAATCGCCTCTGATATGGCTGTAGATTAGCAGGAGTGAGCATGTGGTTCAGTGTGGCACCCAGCTAGGTTGGCCATAGGTGCAGGCTGCCCATGACCCACACTGATCTCCGGTCCCTGCGCTCTCAGATCCGGGGAAGTTCAACTTCACATCGCGGCTCTTCCAGCTAAGCAGCTCATCGGGGGAGTTCACAGCCACAGAGTTGTTCTACCCTGCCAGAAGCGCTGAGCTGGTCCACTCTCTGCCCTTCCTGCAGGAGGACCTGTACTCAGCTAGCCAGCCAGGTACTCACAGCGTCCCCTGTATCATTGACCACATAATAGACCTGCTGGGGTAAATTGTCAGGTTGCACCTCATCACAGCAGGACGTCGTATCCTGCAAATTAGAATGTATAATTTACTGGACACAGGTTCTATTCCAATAAGCATATTGATGCTTGTGTGTGTATGAACCTCAGAGTTAACTTGTATGTTCTTAACTTTCAGAAGTTATCAGCTTGGGTGTTCTGGCCTGTATTGAAGATATGGAAAAACAAACCACTAAGGCTCTGTGTAAATAAGGTTCTTTGTCTGGTTCTTTATTCCATGCTGTTTCACAGCCCTGTTCCTCGTGGACAACCATCACGAGGTGTACCTGTGGCAGGGCTGGTGGCCGCAGGATGCTGAGGCCACGGGCTCTGCCCGCATCCGCTGGGACACAGATAGGAAGTGTGCCATGGAGACTGTGCTGCGGTATTGCAAAGGTATGTTCCAAATACATTCCAGAATACACAGTCAATCATTGTGAAATCTGACAGAGGAATTCGATGGATTAAAATAAGGGCAAGTTTGCAGGAGGGCTGACATCCCTTCTCTACGTGTTCCTAGAGTAGATCTGACCTAACCTTATTGGTCCTTCTCAGAGAAAAATGAGAAGAAGCCCCCCAAGGCGTATCTGATCCATGCTGGTCTGGAACCCCTCACCTTCACAAATATGTTCCCCAGCTGGGAGCACCGAGAGGATATTGCTGAGATCACAGAACGGGTGAGCATAATCGAGAGGCCTACCTAGCTCTAGTTCAATCACAACCGTGATGAATGGCCATTGTGTGCTTACCTCCTATCCCGGTCCTACCAGGAGTCCGAGGTGTGCCAGCAGATCATCCTAGTACAGGACGTGCTTGCCCGGCTCTGCAAGACCAGCTACCCACTGACCGAACTACAGGCACGTCCCCTTCCAGAAGGTGTAGACCCTCTTCACCTGGAGCTATACCTGTCGGATGAGGACTATGAGGTGAGGCCTGACTCCGCTGCCTTACCTGTGTATGACTGACACTGACCCGTCTCATCAGCCAGGTAGACTGTGACATTAGTAGCTGGTCTTTTTAATTCAATGCTTAAGGACACAAGTGAGTAGCAGAGCTTGCTTGAGAGGTTTCAGCTGATGAACTTGTTCCATTACACTGACTGACCAGTGAAATAGCGGTCAGTTCTATTGCAAATTTGTCCAAGAAATAAATGTGCAATCAACAGCAAAGCTTTGACCCAAAGTCATTTTTGCCAGACTAAATCTGCCATCCTGTACTTTTTGACACATCCTTCCTTTTTGTTTGTTCTTGTAAGTTTGTATTGTTGAGTAATTGTTTTGGTATAAAGCTTGTGTGTAGAGTCTGAAACAGGGTGAACCTTGATCTCAGTGTCTGAAGGGTCTATTTCAGGGTCATCATTGTGCGCAAGCTTAATGCTTCACTTCACCTTTCAGGGCATAGGGGCTTCTGGGAAGGTGAGTTTTTGTTGCAGTGAGCACTGGTGGTCCCACACACTGCATCCCCAGTCATGGGTGACCTTCCCTTTGCTTTTGACCCATCACTTCTGACCCTACCCCCCACACTGCATCCCCAGTCATGGGTGACCTTCCCTTTGCCTTTGACCCATCACTTCTGACCCCGCCCCCACCATCTCTAACCAAGAAAGGCGTGAATTTACTGCAGTGCTCCACCGGTGCTCTTCCCGGTGCTTATCTTGCATGGGTTATTAGGCGTTTGGGCTTGATGGTGTTTGTTGAATGTAGCTGTGTTTCCTACATCTGAGATTAGGGACCATATGCGTGAAGAACTGACTTGTAATTGTGGATTCTTCTCAAATACCAAGTGGCCTTCACCTTAAAAATGAAGCATGACACTCGTGTGAGTTTGTCATTTCTGACCTCATGAACTCATTTGATGTTCCACAAACTACTTGAACTGGTATTTATTGGCTTCTAAAGGCTATAATGTGTATTGACAGTTTGCTTTCCCCTTTTTTTAAAACGTTGCACTGCACGTGGTGATTTTCAGTCCTGAGGTGACATGTCAGTGTCCTAAGACCCGAAGCTGATACGTCCGTGTGAATTTAAGAAGCTACTGAGGAATGTGAAGTTTTTCCCCCATCCGATGGAAGGGAGACACTAAACTTGTCGAATCGAGCAGGAGAGCCATTGACCTTTTGGGAGGATGACACTGTTTCCTGTGCATTTATCCTCTGTTCTTTTATTCTTTTAATCTTGACCGTTTGCTTTGGCAGAAAGCTCTGGAGATGACGAGGGAAGCCTTTGAGGCTCTGCCAGGCTGGAAGCAGGTGAAGCTGAAGAAAGCCAAGGGACTGTTTTAGGCCATCCTGGCCTCCCAGCACCCCGACTGTCGCTGGGGTTACTCTTGGACCCTTTCTGCCACTGAGATCACTTTAACCCCTTCCTGCCAAAGCCCTGATTGGATGGCTCAGAGGCAGACCCTCCTGAGTGGCTCATGGCGTGAGGTGGGGAGGGAGAACCAATTGGGAATGTCCATCTCCAGAGGTGTGTCAGCTTCCTGCAGCTTCCTTGTCGTGTTTTTGTTTTTATTTAAAAATTTTTTTCCTCCTTCTGGTTTAGTGAAAGAACCCTAATGCTGATGCTGGACTTTCCCAGTTCAGTATATTTTTTATTATTATTTTTTATATATATATATATATATATATATGTATATGTGTGTAGTACACTTAAGTACCAGCTGCACCGTGTGCTGTTTGCCTCTCTCGGAGAAACGTCTCTAAGGTTTTCTTTTGTGTGATTGATCGTGGTTTTCACCATAGAAAAGCAGAAACAAGTGTTTGGTGTTTAACATGTGGAAGGATGCTGCCCCCTGTTGGAGTATTTGTGCAACTTGCACCATGTCCTGCTTCGCGCGGTATGACTTGTCCTTGGCTGTCTTTGTGTCATGTCAACCCCTCCCCCCAACCCCTGGCCGCACCCCTTTAACCTCTCGGATGCTGAAGTCAAAGAATTTTGTATTTAATGGCATGGGCTTACTGGAGGAGGCTGGGGGGGGACAAGCTTTTCTATATGAATTCTATAATGTACAGTGCCTTGCTTTTGTGTACAGTTTATATACAAAAGGATATTAGTCTAAATTTTGAAGACTTTCTTTGTGATAAAGGAAATGGGGAAAAATAAACGATGAATATTGTGGAAGTCAGTTGTTTGTGGTCTATCATGCATAAAATGTGTTCTGTGATTAGTACAAGGACAGGGCAAGAAATGCATTTGCTGAAATTGTTTTCTGCTGTGAAACTGAACCTTTTTATAATGTGAATATTTAGTGGGGGGCAGGTAGAATAAAATGGTGGTGTCTTTATACCCCTCAATGACCTGGTTATTTTAGGGATGTTAATCTTCTCTCCAACCTTTGAAAACCAGCAGGGTTTCCCCATCCTTTGGTCTCTAATCTTACCGTTTAGCTGCAGGACCTGTGTTTCTATGAGGGCCAGCAGGGGGCGCTGGAGGCCTTGTAATCACAGCAATGAGTCTGTCCCAATCGTGTTTGGTAACTGAGCTACATTCCCTCGGACAGAGGAGATCATGTGTTTACTGCTGGTGTCAAGATGATCACTTTGTCCTGCTCAGCACAGTTTAAGCCAGCTAGTCCATTGCTTTTTTACTTTGAAATTACTTTAGAAGTGTAAAAAAACAGTAATTGTCTGGTTTAGAGTAATTTAGTAAAACTGAATATCATCCCCTGACCCTTCAAAGGAAGCCATAGGGTTGCACCTAGGGAATGGCATCTAAACGATGTAATTATGTACAATTTATGTACAACTTTGCATTTCTTTGTACCTTGTAAATGTCAGTTAATGGTTTGGTGATTGAGCCGTTAGAGACTGTTGTCTGTTCTGTATTTGCATGATTCCTGTCTCTCTCCCTTATTTGGTAAATTCATTACGTTGCCGGTAATCAGTTTCCGAGCTTGTTCCTCAAGCAGCCGTGTTGATTCGTTATCCCATGTAAACTTGACGCGACTCTGCATTCCCGCCCTGCACGTCGGCGAATGTGAAGGCATGGAGACCCAATCCATTTATGGGATAAAATAGTTGTGGTTTATCGCAAGCCCATGGGGTGAATTCGAAGGCAGCTTGCAGCAGTCCCATGCAGTGCTGCTCCATGCTGCTCATCGCATGCAGGCTGCGGCGTGGTGTAGGCGGGGGGGGGGGACAGACGTAAAGAAAACGCCTGTAGGAAACTGCATGACGCTGAAGGCGGCGCTCGTGATTCTGATGCTCCGGGTCGGTGAACTCTAGCTCTGCTGACTCACTGGGAACCCCCCCCCCCCCCCCCCGTTGGGTTTCAAGTGGAGGCCAAAGCAAAAAAAGGGCCCCGGGGCATTTACAAACATTTACAAACAAACAAAAACCGCCAAAAAACATGTCTGCACCGGTCTGCAGGAAGCCATTACTGCAGCTGGCTAGCCTGCTGGATCCCGGCTGATGGGATGGGAATGGGCTGTGCTACATGTGCTTGGGGGGATATTAGAGCTTTGCATGACTCTGGCACTCGAAATGGGCCCATTATGCTAAACCAGAGTGGGGGGGGGGGGGGGAGAGTAGGGCTATTATATGCTCTATGGTGCACCAACAAACCAAGCTTTTGCAATTTAATCGGACTGTTCAGCCCCAGTTCGTCAGCTTTCTGAGCCCGTGGCCAGTCTGGGGATGTGTCCATCTGCGTAGCTTTGTGACCAATCCCACAATGCTGTGCCCCCATACCTGTGAGCCCCAGCTTCTGCTCTGTATACCTGCCCTTTAAAGGTCAAAAATTCCGGTTGCACCAGCCATTATTCAAAGTGTTTTAAAAGCTCGGACCTAGTTTGATGCTTTAATATTAAACATGTACCAACCTTTACAATGCAGCCCAGACATTTGGGTTTGGTGGGGGTACAACTTTAAAACTATCTATATGTTTATTAGGTAGAATGCCAAAGGCTACGTGAACGGAGAAATCGTATTTGATTTTTTTCTTACCCAATCTGTGTAATATAGTATTGCCACTTCTTTCTGAAGCTCGGCGTTTGCCGGCCATGTGACCATGAAGATGTCCAGTCGAATCTGAGGAGGCCAGACTGCTGGTGGAGGTGAGAAGGTTCGCTGAGGGCTCACTGAAAAGGGATTGAGCATCAGTCGCTGATCACTGGAGCCCACTCCCGTAATGAGCTGAGTCTAGAGATGGGGGGGGGTTAAATGGCTTTTTCAGCATTTTACACACACTCACGTAGGCCAGCCATGTCCCTCTGCCAGCGGTCCTGGGGTCTGTAAGAGGCCTTGTTTTTATAGAGCTCTTCAGGTTATATACTGCTGTATCAGTTGAAAGGTAACCAAAGCAGTCACATTTACATAAATCCACTTAAAGGTTAAAATGAATCTCATTCCATTTATATATGGTGTTTAAAAGCTATTTAGGTTACCGGCCAGTCTGTGCCTCAGAGACTCACTGTCCTGAGAAAGCAAGTCCTTTGGACTTCAATGCTGTTAGACTGTCTGTGATTCCCAGGTTTATACTTGGAGTCCAACCTGCCTGGATTATGAAAGTGTCCCTCTGCCTCGTGCCCCAGGCTTCTTGTGTGCCACAATGTGGTACGGGGTACATGGAGTGCTTTTCCTAGTGGGGGAATGGATGATAAAATCCTCATACAATCCGCCCCCCACCCCCCCAAACCCTGTCTTATCTTTCTCTTGTGACTCCGAGCCTTCTCTAGGGAATGACACTGATATCTGTCTCATACCGTCACTGACAGGTGAACATGTTTGTCACCGGGGGTGGTGCGCTCTTCTCGGAAGGGGGTGTGTCGGGGTGGGCTGTTGGGACTGTTCTTCAGTTTCCCTGTCTCACCAGTGATGTTCACTCCGTGCCTATAACGGCCCTATCACCCGATACCCACTGTGAGGCACTGTAGCCGGCCGCCTCATCAATCATCTGCGGCCACACCGGACCAAACCATCCTGTCCAAAAGCAAAGGGGGAAGCCAATCGGCGGGGGGGTTGATTTTCGCCAATGGACAGAAGCATCCTTCACATGTTTGGAATTTGCCCACGAGTATGGACCTGAAGCTTACCTCATGAGGCTCATGGTCATGACAACGCGGCCCACAGACCGCAAGTCTGTCCCTCCCCAGCTGTGCTACGAGTGGTCGACGTACCCCCACCCCCCCCACCAGCCACATACCTTCTGACGTCCAACTGCTCTCGATCCATTATATTGATTAGTCCTCTGGAGTCTGTGGACCTGAGTAGCGACTGTGCCCTCATTGAGATGGAGAGTGGTATTTGGTGTTTGGCACCCCCTACCTTTTTATACCTGAACTTTTTATAGAATGGGGTCCTCCAGATATGACCAAATATGGTGGCCCTTCAGGCCTTGCTTATGGCCGGCGGTGACCTCTGACCTGTGGCTTCTCATACTTCAGCAAAAAAAATCTGCGTCACCTTTGAGCCACAGGTAGAAACGAGCAGGTGAGATCAATATGTTGTGTACCGTAATTGAAGTGTTGGTAAATACAGCAGCTGGCCTTGTGTGACACTCCGGCGTGACGCTGTGCTTTCTAAACAGGAACGCAAACGTCGGGGTGGACGCCAGCATTGGCAGGCTCCTTGGCGGCACATGGCCCATCTGCTGCTGCCAGACGAACGCCATGTTTACGGTGACGTGCTCCCCCCTTTTTTGAAGCGTGGCTGTTAGCACCTGGCCCAGAGCCAGGTCCTGCGTTGCCACTGAAGGAATCCAGAAGAGGAGGTAGAACACGTTAAAGCTGATAATTGGGGTTAAACAGCGCCGTTTCCGCTCCCCAAGCAGTGTGCTGCGTTCGTACTCCCCGCTTCAACAAGACCTTTTCGATTTTATGTCCCCCTGGCCCGGCAAAATACACTAAGCAGCCTTTTTCCTGTCGACAAATGGAGGGGGCACCTCAAAGCCCATTGCTCAAATGATTTATGGCAAGTAAATGGTGGTCCAGTGGGAGTCTCCCCCCTTTCTTGGTGGCATGCTGCAACTATTAACTCAGATTTAGCTGCTATCCTAGTGGCCAAGCTGAGCGCCCCCTCCCTCCCCCACAAACGATTTATGTTGCAGCCAGGCTGGCCTTTTCGCTTTCTTTGACGACTTAAGACAAACAGACCTGTCTCAGCCAGTGTTCTGCCCACGTGGTCGAGTGAGGGAAAAGTCGTTTTAGCTCGTAGCCCCAGGACATACAGCAAAGCCCTGTCTCGACAACGGTTCCCCATGGCGAAATAATGGGGACCTTTGCAGTTACTGAGGGGATTAAAGTGCCTCTGCTTTGGGGGTTTCCCACTTCATTATGTGACTCTCACCTCATGATAGACGGAGTCAAACACAGTGGTGGAGGTTTTGCTTGCAGTTGGTTGGCCAATGGGTTTTCAGCCCCACCCCCCATGCATTATCCTGGGCACCATAGGATTATTCAGATTTGTGTACAGGAAACTGCTTGCAGTTTGTTTGCTAGCTTTTCTCTCATCGTTTCACGATGCTGCCTTTTTTTTTGTACCATAGCCCTCCTTTTGTACAATCTCCCCTCTCTCTTCACTGCACCATAAGGCCACATCCTCTCAGCTTACCCAACAGTCAGCACTGTTTGTTGACCTGTGATCCGGCTGGATGAAACCTGTCCGTTTCCTATATCTGAACGGAAACTATAGTCGCGGCCAAAAGTTTTGAGAATGCCACAAGTATTGGTCTACCTTAGTTTTTATGATGGCAATTTGCATATACTCCAGAATGTTATGAAGAGTAATCAGATGAAGTCCCTCTGTGCCATGAAAATGACAGTTCCTTTTCCAGCATGATGGAGCACCGTGCCATACGGCAAAATTGATAACCAAGTGGCTCGGAGAACAAAACATCGACATTTTGGGCCCATGGCCAGGAAACTCCCCAGACCTTAATCCCATTGAGAACTTGTGGTCAATCCTCAAGAGGCAGGTGGACAAACAAGAACCCACAGATTCTGACAAACTTCAAGCACTGATTATGTAAGAATGGGCTGCCATCAGTCGGGATTTGGCCCAGAAGTTGATTGACAGCAGCCAGAGCAAATTGCTGAGGTCTTGAAAAAGAAGGGCCAACACTGCAAATATTAACTCTGCATAAACTTAATGTAATTGTCAATAGAAACTTTGACACTTATGAAATGCTTGTAATGTTACTTCAGTATATCACAGAAACATCTGACAAAAACATCTACAAACACTGAAGCAGCAAACTTTGTGAAAACCAATGCTTGTCATTCTCAAAACTTTTGGCCACAACTGTATATATGTAGACATTTTCTGAAAATGCAGTACGCCATTAAGGAATTAATCCTGTTTTTTTTTTCAGATTTGTTAGTGCATGGAACTCCTCTGTTTCCCCTAACCAGGCACACATCACACATGCAGTTCCTGCAGGTTCCCTGTTCCAGAACAGAGCCCCTCATTAAGACTTAATGGCGTGAAGTACCTCGGCGTATATATGGATAAACATGAATTATTCCACCCCACCGCCACCAAATGGAACTGGCATTCTTCAATTCCCTAACCCACAGAAAGTCACACATGGCCTTGGCCAGCAGGTACTGCTCTCTATACAGAGGAAACTATACAGATTCCCCCCCCCCACCCAATACTGCTGTCTGGATATATGGGCAAGTAGAGATGGTAGCATCATGAGGGGCTGTTGTATGTGTACAGTCACCTGTCTGCCTTCCTCATTTCCCTCCTTTGACCTTGAAGCACTTCCAAGCTCCCTGGCCCATGCTGATGTGCTCATCTGACTTAGCTCCAACCACCTCCCCCAAGGATGGCCCCACCATCCTGACACGTACCTCCAGCTGAGATTTATGAGGATGTAAAATGAAGTGGTCTTTCAACCTTGATTAAACTGATTGCATTGCTCAGACTGCGTAGGCTGATTGGCTAGTGGTACTTAACATGAAAACAACCCAGTCCATGACATCATCAAGATGTGCGGCCTGTATCACGAACCTACATTACTTGTCGATTCTTGTTGATTTGAGGTAGTCTGGGCTGAAATGTGAGTGATCGAATTTAACTGGGGTACATTAAATCCACCAAGTTATCCAGCTAAGCAAGAAATCTGGCTTTGTGATACAGGCTTCATCAGTGTCATCCAGGCCTGTGTGGAGATGAACGGGGACAGTTTTTTCCTTGCTGTTGGGGGGTGTTGGTCAAGCAATAACTTCTACACTGACCTGAGAAGCTACCTTCTCCACAGCAGCTGGTCTATAACCATTTTTCCACGAGGTGAATAGATGTAAATTGTGTTCATAGTTGTGGTGATTTGTGCAGGATTTCCGGCTTTCGGTTAACAGAAGATCCTGGGCCTATGGTTTCTGAAGAAACCGTGTCAGGAGTCCAGCAGTGGGTGATATCGGAGTAGCCAATCGCTGCAAACATAAGATTTTGCACATTCAAAAAAAGAATACCGCGTGTGACTCAAGCCAAGGAAATGAAACACTTCAGCAGACCTCATGGGACTGCGGTTTGCATTTGTCTCCTAACAGGCAGTTAAGATCTTTTAAAATAACAATGTAGTAGTGAGAACATGACTCAGTACTTTTGCAAGTGAATAGAGACACAGACCACCTGACCTTTGTGAGACGTTCTTCTCGTTGACAAACTCCAATAACTGGGCTCCGGTCCGTTTTGCCGTTCAGGCTCATATTAATTTAGCAGCTGGCTCGACGGAGGAATAAAATTAGTCTGATAAATGAGGCTAATGAGGAATTTGCGTTGGACACATCATTTAAATATTTTTCTGAAATTAGCACTGATTACTGTTAATGTGTTACTCTTCCATGTGGAGATGAAACGTCACTAGTATGACAAGATGAATGTGAAGCTCTTCTGAATTTAACGACGACGTGTGACTTTCTGCGATCATTCCCACTCGACCTTCACCTGGGAGTTGCGTCAGTCAAGTCCATCCTTTTTGTAGGTCTCTTGGCAGTAGTCACACACTATTATTGTCTACATACATATTGCACCATGTAAGTAAACCCTTGTGTCCAGCCCCTCTGTTTTGCACATTATGTCCTGTGAAAATCCTCCCCGTCACTCTCGGTCTGTATGTTGCCCTGTGGTCCTGGAGGAACATTATGTGGAAGGCATGGTGATGAAGGCCACTTGACTTGACATGACTGTGGAACGCAGTTAATGGCCCCAGTGAACATTGATTGGCTCCTCTCCTGTCACTCTCAGATTCAGAACATATCATTGGCTAATGATAAGATTGCCCCCTCATATGCCCTCACCTTAAAAAAAGAATTCTAGACTTGCTCATTACATTTCAGCACTACCGTTGGCACATCCCCCCCCCCGCTGCTAGTGCACCAGGGCAGGGGAGGCGACACCCGGGTGTTTTTATTTATATGCTGCGTAAACTCTCTGATCCATAAAAATGATTAAAGTTCCTGTTTTCCTGAAATCAGTACCTTCCCCACCACTGCAGTTGATTTTCCGCGCTAAACGAGAAACATGTGACGTTCCGAGAGTGCGGCCAGCAGGGATGGGGGGAAAGCCGAGAGAACTCTGGGTCCGAAGCTGTGGTGTCTGTCTGTGTTTTTCCTCTCATTGCACTTTGGATGGTATGCTTTGGCAAAATGTGGGTGGGGGGTGATATCTTTACTCAATTTGCGAGGTTGATAGTGGGTGGATACAGGCCAGCACCCCAGAGTGGGGGCTATTACTGCACGGTACGAAGCCTGCCCCGCCAAGTGCACATGCCAGGAAGTCTGGGAGTCACTCCATCATGACTGTCGCTCCTTCTTGTGGAGAACGTGGTCTCCTCAAGCTGTTGCCTGATGGGACTGATGAAGCACAGAAGAGGAGGATGAAGTTGCTCATGGACGCAGGTCATTAATCCCCAATACAAGCCTCCAGCTACAGGGCCTAACCAGCATTGGTCAACCTCTTAGGTGACAGGCGGCAGCCTGGAGCGCCATCTTCTGGGGAGATGCTGAATTGGTGAGCAAATTTCACTGTGTCAACAGGGGTGCCACATGAGCTTGAACTGGTACTGGGTCCAACCATGTTACTCCAGTCTGCTGAACAGATTGCATTTGTGGGCATATTACAGTGCTGATGACTCTGTTTTTATTGGTTTGTAGCAAACATTAATTGACAGCACCCTGCTTTCGCATCTGTTGTGGGCTCAGATAGTCTTAGCTTATCTGGAGGCACCCTTTTGGGCATTAATCAAGCATGGGGAGGCACGACCTCAGTATCACCCTCTCCCAGAAGTTGTTTGTGAATGTGCAGCTTAGAGGTGGACTTTTGTCAAGTGGGCAGGGACGGATTACGGACCGGGCCAGCGGGGCCGCTGCCCAGGGGCCCTTGGGGTGCAGGGGGCCCATGGGGCC
>JAODJX010000001.1:17663371-17674298 GCA_026776945.1 Isichthys henryi | reverse complement strand
GTGAAATGGGGCTGAGCGGCCCCTAAACCACAGGGGATGGTGTCAGGGCGGCCTGAACGCGCTGTGAAATACACACGTAGCTGAGATTCCCGCTGACAGGCGCTCCGGCTCGCCTGCTCCCGCGGAGCCTTAAAGGGACCGATCTTCCTTAAAGGCAGCATGCCTGAGTGGGGGGGGGGGGGGCGTGGTGACACGGTAATCACAGGGAAAGCATGATGGTTTTATTTACGCGTCCTAAACACGAGGAAGCTTCGTGCCGACTCAGAGAAACCTATACAGATATCAAAGTGGTGCGATGACCTTCGGAAAACTATGAAAGTAGAATGAAAGCGGAAGAGCCCAAAAGAAAGATGATTTACGATACTCTTTCTACATCTTGAAGGACCCTCACAAGTCCCCGTGACACCTTTCTAGCCCCTGACATGCCGGCAATCTGTACATGCGTGGGTTCATAAATGACAGCGGTTTCCTGAACGCCAGCACGTTAATAGATTCTCATATGGGAGCTGTGCGATGCAAAATCTCACCTCGTGGGGAGCTTGTGACTCATGAAGTTCAGCCAAATCCCCTTCATGTTTCATCCAGGCGGACACACAATAATCTTCAGCCAGGGCCATGATCCCCCTCCTCCCCTCCATGAGAGTGTGGGACCTGAATAATAGATGTCTTGAGCTTCTGCTGTTTAGTGCAGAAGAGAGTGTTTGGGACACTTTAAACATCTCTGTAGACCCGTGGATGCCTGAGTATCTTCCTTCTGAGTTTGGATGTTAGTGCTGGGATGGAGGTACACCCTCACTGTTTTGATTTGTGATGTGCGTGGGGTGACATGCAGCTCTGTGAGCTGGAGATCTGTGACCAGCATGTTGCGTGTTCGAATCCCATCGACAGCAGAGTAATCATGTAACCACTGGACCTCCCATTCATTACAGGAAGACAGCGTGTGACTTTTGAATGCCCTACACGTCTCTGTCGAACGTGTTTCATTTGGCTGCAGAAGGTGTTTTTTAATCACACAAGCACCAAGAATCCATTCAAAACAATCATCCTGGATTTAGTTCAAAGGAGGACACAAGTGATTAGCATGCTGAGTGCTGGTGGCTCGATCTCAGCAATTGTTTATCTAATGTAGCATTTGCTCTGTAGGCGTGAACACAAAGCCAATCTTATCTGGGTCGCTTAATGTCATCGCAATACTCTCAGAGCAGATTTCTCAGCACTGTACCAACCCAAAGGCACAGAAATGTAATGAGCAAAATAATCGTAATTGCACACAAATGTGCTTTCAATAGCTGGGTTAAAAAAATGTAATTGTATGAGTTCTCATGACCAGCAGACCTACTGTAGAAGCCCTGTCGACAGATGAACCCCAGCCCCAACCATCTCCCCCACGATGAGCCTCAGTTTTAATGTCTCCCAATTCAAAAATGATGATTAATTGCCTAGGGCAGGCCTAGCGGTTTCAAGGGTGATTTGGCTGGCTTCATATCACTGTTCCATGTATTTTCTTACATGTTTTTTATTATTATTAATTTAGTAGACACTTATCAAAAGTGACCTACATTTTTGAGATTGCAGGGTCTGGAATAATTAGTGAGCCCCAGTGCTGAAACCACTCTGCCTAGCCATGGGATTTGAAGTGATAACCTTGTGATCATGGACACAGCAACCTAACCTACTGAGTCACATCCCATCCCTATCATCTCTGATGATGATGGACAGCAGTGTTACAGGGTAAGTAAAGGCGCTTGGAAAGTCATTTTTCTGATGACTTAACTTTTCTTCACGATAATCTTTCCCCTAGCATCCACTGATGTCATGGCGTAATGCTGTGTTGGCGCAGGAAGAGCGAGCTGAGAGGAGGACTCCCAGAAGCCTGACAGCTTACTCCTGAGGCTCACCCTGGCAGGAGAGGCGCTGGGTGTCTCCTTTGGAGATGCAAACCATGAACAGAGGTTATTTCCCTGTGAAACAGCGTGCCAAGCGGCCGAAGTGTGTTTCCAATCTTACCATTAAAGTGGCAGCAGATGGACACTCCACCCGATAAATCGTCTGACATGGACCCCCCCACTAAAAAAACAGGCCTCCTTACCCAGTAATACAGCTGAATGTTCTACTGGGGCAGTTCATGGTGAGTCTCTCGCTGGTAATTATCAGGATTTGAATCCTTAACCTCTGCACAACCAGTAACAAAGTGTGCATAGTGAGAAGGCAGAAGTAAACAGTCCCTGGAGAAACTGAAGGTAAAGGGCCTTTTTCAGGGGCCCAATGATGAAATCACTTGCTGACCCAGGGAGTCGAACCAGTCACCTTCCATCATAGCCACACACCACCCAGCAGGCAGGCAAAGACCTTCTGTGGCAACTGGTTTCACCGATATATGAGCTCCAGGCTTAGAGACTGGTTAACATTCCAGTTTTACTGTAGTCCCCGGTGTAGCATTTGCAGCAGCGATTTGCATTGATATCCATGCTAAGAACCACTGGGAAAATAATAACTAGTTCTCTGAGTACTGAGAGTAGTTTGATTATTTCCTACAGATTTCGTTATCACAAATGCTAAAAGTCTAACAGCCGCAATCAGAATGTAATGATGTGATGGAAGAAACAAAAGGTTGGATGCATTTCGGAACGTGTTATAAGCACAGGCCAAACACACTCCTGTTTGCCAGTGGACTGTTTTGTTTCTGGCTGCTGTGGTCCCTCATGAGTGAAAATAATAACCATTCCTTAGTCAGACAGCCAATCTGCATAGACCTTTCCAAACCAGAACATGGGAAACCATATTCTGTCCTCTGTATCTACGCCGTCGGTTCCTTAGTAACGTAGGAAGATAAGAGGCTCTCCTCTGAAGCATGATAAGTGTTTATTTCTTCAGAACTAAGTAAGATATTGATGTATTGATCTACTTCTCCAACTAACTATTCAGTCAAATGCTAAAGCCAGCAATGTGATTGCAGTCACACGCCAAATCCTTTAACAGTAGCAGGAACGCAACGCGCTCTTTACACGATGCAATGTGTTACCACAGCTTGTATGGCACCTGTCAGCAAGATGTCAAGATGACTCACTGGGGGTGAAGGACTGGCGCGAACCCACCAGGACCCAGTCAGTACTGCTTTTAGTAGCCTAGCCACTGACTCTGCAGCTAATTTATATCAGCTGAGAGCCAAAGGAACGGAAACGGTGTTTGTCTGTGAGTAAACAGCAGCTGGTATCCCGCACCCGGCACTTTCGAATCTCTTTAGACTCAAACTGGACAGGAACCTAGAGAAGCCAATGGACAAATGGGGCATCCTGGACATCTGTCTGCCTTTTACGTTCCACTTATCACATCAAATTTTTTTAGCAGACACTTTTGACCGGAGTAACGTACAGTTGCAAAAGCAGGGTTAGGCAGTCGCTGGGGCGATTGGGGAGGGAAGGGCCTTGATCAGGGACTAACAGTGAGATCACTCTCCAATCCTCAAGATCTGAACCGGTGACTTTCCCATCGCCAGCACAACCAAAGCTGCTGAACCCCACACCGCCCCATGGAGGACGGCCACTGACCTCTCAGCCCACTAGTAACAGTTTCATTCCTATCATGTTCTCATAGCATGAAACCAAAGGCTTCCATAGCGTGTGGAATTTTGGTGATACGAAAGTAAAGGTGGCAGGCAAGGAGGCCTCATTTTACAGGGTGACTTTTTTAAGTAAGTGTGAAGTGATTTAAGAATCTGCTTTAGGGAGAAACGTACAATTAACTGCATTGCGTTTTTGGCAAAAACAAGGGGTCTCTGTTGAGCACTGCCCTCTCCCCAGAGCACATTTCTCTTATGTCACACTTGGCCCACAGCAGCCTTTTCGATGCGCGCATGCAGACAGGAGACCCAGGCCCTGGGAAGCGTGTCTTTGTTTGGCTACAGCTGTGAACAACCGCTGAAAGGTCTGATGTCATGTTCCACAGCGGCCATTGGAGATGAACCCAGAAGAGAAACCATATCCTCTCCCCCCCACTGCTGAGAGCAGAGAGAGCGGCACATCATTGCTGAGCCCACCTGCCTGGCTCCCCTGGGGGAATGTGAGACGGAGAGGAGGAGAAGGGGGGGGGTATGTGAGATGGAGAGGAGGACCACGTAAAGATGGAGGAGAAGGACGGTATGTGAGATGCAGAGGAGAAAGGGAGGTGAAAATAGAGGGGTGGTAAGGATATGAGGTGAAAGGTTTGTGCTTCTACCTTTTGGCCGAAGGGGTTCCGTTCCAACTCATGGGACTAAATGATTTTACTTGTTTCTTAGTGCTGAAATTATGGTAAATTGACATATATGATGGTACCAGGCATTTTTTACACTCTGCAACTTGGCTCATGTTTTATCCTCACATGAAGTGATCTTGTACAATATTGTGCTGTACTGTTGTCCTTGTGTCCTATCTATGCTTTTATGTTGTATTTATGATAGGTGTTAAGAACATAAGCAATCCGTCTGCAACTAAATTTCCCCGAGTGGGATAAATTTGACTTGACTTGATTTGACTTGACTAGAGTGTTGACAGGAACTAAGGCAGTAAAATATTCGGGGTGGAGGTAGAGGTGACCATTGAGGAGAGGGGAGAAGAATGGATGAGCAGTGAACAGCGATGAATGGAGAGATGGATAAAAAGAGAAGGAAAAGCTACATGGAGACACAATATCTGTCAGAAGAGAGGAATGGAAAGCAGATATGTCAAGCAGGAGAGGATGTAGCCCACAGATAGTAGGGAGGGGCTGGGGGCAGACTTGGGGGATAGCGAGGAGAGTTGGAGCAGTGACATGGCGAGACCTGAGAGGCAGCTACGGGGCTGGGAGGGGTCCTCAGGAGACTTCTAGAGGAAAAGCCAAGCCCCCGCTGTAAGGTGACCCTCACAAGCAGATGGCAAGGCCTGATTTGCGCCCTGAGATTGGCGGAATGCAATTACACTACACCCCGGTGCTGGGTGCAGCAGGAAGAGAAGACTCACGTCGACCGAAATCAGTGTCAGGTTCCCCACTAATGGATACAGGCTTTTTCCTTTCAGTTCGAGATGTTTTTGTGTGTGTATAAATCTTTTTTTTTTTTCCCTCCATGTAAACAGAACAGGGAGCCTCCAGAAGTAGCTCCAGACTGAAGATTGTTTTCACAACCTGGGGATTTTGAGCCATTAGAAATGTGCTGAAGGGCTCTAGTTGCTAGTCGCATCTTTTAAGGGGCCAGTCGTCCCGCCTTGCCGGCAGCAGGCTCCATAATTGTGACGGAAGGAGAAACGTCACGGCAGTGTGCGCAAAACGGGTGGGTGCTCACCCACGCTACGTGAATCACTGTGAGAAATGTGCTGCCAAATGCCTCTGAGGTATTTTCCCCTTGCGTTGAGTAAATGACCCGCTTTCACCAGCTACTAACATCCCCTGAAAAGTGCTGATGCCGGTGACGTTGCCATAAACAAAAGCCAACAGCAGGCTGCGGTTTGTCCTCACGCGGCAGATAAACGACGGCCTGCACGAGGTCCTCTTCCTCCCTCAACTTCCTAAGGCATAATGCTTACTTTGAGCATGACTTAGCAGATTGGGAGGCTGTCTGCGATCAGAAAGTTGCTGGTTCAAATCCATGGCTCATCAAAAGTGAATTCACCACTGGGCCCTTGAGCAAGACCCTTAACCTCCAATTGTTCCAGGGACAGTCTGACCCTGATTTCTAAGAAGACCAATATATCGCTATAGACCAAAACGTCTGCTAACTAAATGGAAAATCACATCCTGTTTTGGGATTTCTCCACCTTCTCTACACCCGGCACCAGACCCTCGTGGCTCCTTCCTGCCTCACACCTACCTCACACTGTTTTTTATGTCTCTTGTGTGTTTTGAATTTGATGGGGAGATGAATGCTGGGCTGAGCCTCCCGTAGATCTGCAGGATATCAAAGATTGACTCACATGGATACACTGCTGGCATCTGGAGGTGCTTGATTATGAAAGGCTCAAGTTTCAGCTCCTCAGATAGATGTGTGAAGTGGGGGGGTGGCCGGTGCCGGCCATGTGGGTAGGAGAACAGCAGGGAGATGCTGAGGAGCACTCACGGTCGAGGACTGGTAACGTTGCTGTCACAATCCCGTCCTCATGGCCACAACCAACGTTTTTGAGCGGTAGTTTACTTCTGGCGTAAATCTGAAAAGTACAGGACTCTGGCCCTAAGTCAGAATATGTGAACCATCTGGTCTGGAACCTGTAATGTAATGTTTCATGACAGCAGTCAGAATACAAGTTAATCCATATACAACCCAGTGTAAAATGGACAGGTCTCCTCAAAGTGTGTGAAACAAACTCCCCTGTCAAAACAAAACAATATGCAGTATTTTCCTGGGTTTACCTGTTAAATATAGCTCAAGGCGCACGTCCCTATCAGCTTGTGGGTGACCTTGCTCTACATGAAGAAGGATCAGGGCCGTTGCACTCCTACACAAGCTCCCCCTCGCCCCCACCCCCTTAATGAAATGCTAGTCATGTAGCAAGGTCTGCAAGGGGATAAATCAGACAGCGACATCACACTTTTACTGGTCAGCTGATCTAGCAAGCCCACGTGCTGGGGGTTGTCATGCTTAGTCAGCCCCTTTTCACACCCCCACCCTTACAGAACCTTCCTTTACATTCTGGGCCCCCCCCCCCCCCCGCCTTTGCCTTACCGTGACAGGTCCGTTTAAATATTTAAACCACTGGAGTGCTTTTACTGGCATCAGGTGTAGCACGGTGCTGTAATGTCAGACAGCGTGGAGCGTGGTAATTATACTGGAGTTAACGGCCCGCGGGGGGGGGCTCAGATACTCAGATCTCAGCGCTCTGTTTTCAGCAAAGCTCCAAAGTCTGCGGCCTCACATCAAAAGTAGCAGTTGAAAATAAGAAAATAATGCTGAGCCGACAGCCGTTATAATGCTACCGTAATATTCTGGGGATTGCTGAGGTCAGTGCTGTGTGCCCCCTCCCCCATAAATCACCAGGATCCTGGATCCATACTCCACTGCATTCTGATGGTGGTTTGAGTCTCCCTGAATGTAAATGTCCTTCTCCTCCTGTTTAACTTTCCTCTCCACCTTGGTTATGTGTTCACTCTTTGTCAGGCTGCGTTAAACACCCCCACCTCACAGCAGCCTTATGATTCTTAATGGCAATGTAATAATTCCATATAATACTGTAGTAATCCCTGCCGATGGGACTGTCTGTGAGGGATGTAATTTGAATTTTTCATGTTTAATGGCGGGGCAGCACGGCGGTGCAGTGGGACTGGGGTTCGAGTCTCTGCCCTGTTTCTATTTGTGGAGTTTGCATGTTCTCCCCGTGTCATCATGGGGTGTCCTCTGGATACTCCGGTTTCCCCCCACGGTCCAAATATATGCTAAGGTGAACTGGGGTTGCCAGATTGTACATAGGTGTGAATGGTACCTATCCCCTGCGATGGGTTGGTGCCCGTAGTTTCCGGGTTAGGTTCTGGACCCTCACAACAGATGGATGATTGCAAGGACCTCAGTCAGCCATTCGCTATCACCAATGCTGCCTTCCACCTGTTTGGTGGTGCTCTGCTAATTACCTGATGATTCCTCAATTAACACTAGATGGCGCTAGACCGCATCGGCCCGGAAGTAGATCTGGGGGATATGCACAATCATTTCACATTTGCCGATGCCTTCACTTTTCTCACTCATGCTAACATGACAAAAATGTATGAAGCGCTGCTCAATGGAAATGAACTGTTCTGCAGAATTTAAGTGTTCAGTGAAAATGTATTTGGAAGTGGTTACGGCAACCATGAAAGTGCTGTTTTTAAAGTAATCAAGGGTGTGTTTGCATCCCCTCTGGCTGGTTCAGTATTCCTCTCCTTGCACTCATGATCCTGATTGGAGTCTATTGAAGGTGCCAAATGAATAACTTATAATTCTAGTTTTACAAGTCCAATTGTAAAAAGGATGAAGGATTTTTATTTGCCATTGTGCAAATGAGTTACACAAGTACAACATAACATTAAACAACTCAACTATACTGTTCTGTACTGTACTGTACTATACTGTACTATACTAGAATAAATTATAGAACTATACTATATTATACAAACATATTATAGAGTGGGGCGGCATGGTGGTGCAGTGGTTAGCACTGTTGCCTCACACCTCTGGGACCCGGGTTCGAGTCTCCGCCTGGGTCACGTGTGTGGAGTTTGCATGTTCTCAGGTGTGTGGGTTGTTCTCTGCCTCCTGCCCATTGCTTCCAGGATTGGCTCCGGACCCTTCACGACCCAGTAGGATAAGCGGTTTGGAAACTAGATGGATGGACGGATTATAGAATATTAATCTGTGGTAATTCACTGAGAGGATTCTACTACAGAAAACGCCTTTTCAGGTGTTTTCAAGTTAATATAAACTGCTCAGTCCAAAACAGCTTGCAGGCTGACACAGATTCACTTAGGCGAATGAAAACCAAAAGAAAGTCGGTTCTGACAGACGGACTTCAGTTCCAGAGAATAATGTTTCTGAAATCATATAAAATATATGGTGGTGAAACAAAATGAGGAACTGACAACCCTGGATATTTGTTAAGCCAAAAAACAAGCATTACACAGCTCTGCACTGTAGGTGTGAAGGTCCACGGGGGGTTACTCATTTCCATAGAAATGCTAAAAACAGCCCACGTTGATGGAGCATATATTGATGTGTATGTACCCACACATGTCAGCTTGTACCAAAAACTTTGACCTCTCTTCTCTTCTTTAGTTTGTCCTTATGCTTTAGCTCTCTAGTTCTTGTGCTGTACGCTTCCGCGAGGACCTGTAATCTAAGAGGGAGGCTTACACACCTCTTCAGCTGAATGCCTCCTCTTTCTGCCTTAGTATTTTTACTGCACAAGTTAACCACTCGCATTTCTAAAGATGAAGGGAATTTGCTTATCCACTCGCCCTTTCGATCAGCATTATTGATTCTGACTTAAGGCAACATGGTCTAAGGTACATATAGTGCAAATGGGATCTGACAGTCAGGGGTGGCTTTGCAAAAAGTCGAGTGCTGTTCTCCTTTCTGCGTTACCCTGGTACTTCATAAACTTACATTTTGGGCTGTCAGAAACAAGCTGCTATAAGGAGCGGCGACCTGTAATCCGCAAGAGCAGGAGGGTGCTGCCTCGTTGTCTAGCGTCTTGTGTAAACACTGGGCTAAATTTGAATGTGAATCAGCGTAACAAGAAGTGAAAATATATATGTAAGCCACACAAACACACACGCAGACCTTTTAAACATGTGACATGTCCTGTGAAGGTCTCAGCCTAATTAGAGGTGGTTTGTTCTGAGGCAGACTGATTTTGGCAGCTTTTTGGTGCTTCTTTAAGTTTTTTTTTTGTTTGTTTGTGTTTTTGCCTTCCAAGGATACCCAATTTCCGAAAGCCAGAGAGTGCGGTATTTCCTCCGGTACCATTCTGGCCATATCCTGTGTACCACTATCCCGAGGCGGTGGGAGCTGCCAATACCGAGGACATCCAGCAAGCAGATGAGGCCTCAGGTGAAGGTGATGGATCTGCCTGGAGTCCCCAGCAGACAAACGTTCTTGCTTTTTATTCAGCCTGGAAGCAGTTGAGACCTTGGGTAAGCAATTCAAGGCTCCCACTGGGTGGGGGCGGCGCTCTACAGCCGAATGTTCAAGAACGGCAGGTTGGCACTGGAACGATCCGGGGTGGACCAGCTGTTCCCGGCCACAGCAACTATGCAGGAAACAGGCGAGGCCAAACGGGGTTATGCAATCGGCCCAGAGTTCGATCCGAGGTTGACCGCAGTGTCTGAGCAAACTTGAGCGCTGTGATTGGGCCGCTCCAAGGACGTTGAGAACTCGATGGAACTGTGCAATACATCATCTGCGTTGCAATCGACACATTTCTTTCTGATACCGGGAATTAAATAATGAAACACAAATGCATGATTTCCCGGGGGGAGTCAGTGAATGCGATACAGGCCTTTCTCTATGAAGGGTCTGTACCCTGAACAGGCTTAAGGCACATTGCCGTAAACTGCAGCCTGTTCGCACCAGCGGACTGACCACAAGCACTGCTTATTCGGGTCTCTCACTGGCTTCAGTGTGATTTTTCCATGAATATGGACATGAGCACAACAGTATGAAATCAGCCTGAGGATAAATCTTCTCTGTGGGCAGTTAAAACCATTGAGGCATTTAATTTGAGAAGTATTTTTTATACATAATGTTTTTTTTCTATGCAGCTTGCAGCGAAAACGTGGCTTTGATTATGGTGGTGGTGGTGGTGGGGGGGGGGGGGGTGTTGAACATGACACGTAGGTGCGTTAAGGGCACGTGCACAGCTGGCCCAGCTCGTGTGGCAGTGTTCTTCGCTTCCTGTTGTGTGAGCCGTTTTTACTCTTAATCCCTCATGCTCTATAGGAGCTCCAGTGATGGAGGCAGTCTGGGACATCGTGTTGGGGGGAGGTGGGGGTTGGGCTTGCGAGTGTTCTCTTGCATACCGTGTCATGTCCCCTTTTAACTGCGTCCTCAGTGCTGAGCATGCTGGTCTCCGTCCCTCCTGGCTCCCTCCTCTTCCATATATCTTTCTCCGTTTTATTTCTCAGAATTTATCACCCCTCCATTTTCTTTCTGAGAGCTGCAAAAGAGGAGAATTACTCCTGGGTACTGACGGTCTGCCTGCGAAGACTAGGGGGGGTGGGGGGGGTATGAAAAGGGCGGGGGTGACCTGTCTGCCTGAACTGTGCCTGAAAAATGGGACTCATCTAAATGCAGCAGAGGGCTTAAAAAATGACTTTAATTGATTCTGACTCTACAAGTCAGATCCAAGATCTCCCTGTGGAGACCTGGAGCAGGGAAGCCTCTCAGGACTCACCGGGTGGGGGGAAGGTGGGTGGGTGGGGGGGTGGGGGTGGGAGGAGATGAAGGAGCCCCTGT
>JAODJX010000001.1:17648595-17663271 GCA_026776945.1 Isichthys henryi | reverse complement strand
AGGAGATGAAGGAGCCCCTTTAATTGAGCTACACGATCATTCATTAGCTGCATGCCAGGCAACAGGGAGAATTCCAGAAGAGGGAGAACATTCATCTGTACGGGAGAATATTGTCTGAGACACCGTACCACTTAAGGAAATTAATACCAAAGGATTAACCTAATGTTCGGCTGGGTGGAGAAAAAAATTGAAAGGTAGAATCGATGAGTCTCTCCCTATCTCTGCCAGCTTACCGAATCACCGCTCTACGCCTTATCGCGTGAGGATCGACCATTTGCGCAAGTGAATCATCTTACTGAGGTGGAGATGGGAATTTCAAAGCCTGAATACAACACTGCAACACGTGAGGCAAATGTGGAAGTGTGTGCAAGAGTTAGCCTCAGACACTGTCCAAACTGAATGGTTCTCCTCCAGAGGACCTTGGAGAAACCACTAAGAGCCCTACATGCCATCCGGTAGGGTGCCTCGCTGCACAGGCTGAACATTGGGCAGCCAACCCTGTTAGTTGTCTGTCTTGGCAGACAGCGTGCTCTACATGGCTGGAAGGCTTCTTTCATTAACCTTATTTGTGAGGTTGCTCTGTAAATATAGGTTACCACTCAGGCAAATGTAATTCCCCGAGGGAGGCATTAACATCCTGTTATCCAGCGTCTCACTGAGGAGTCACCAGACTGGAATGGACACAGCAACAGTGTTTTGGTTAGTTTGGATACAGCTGGATTTCTCTATGGTCAAGCTGTCTGCTGCTAGGAGCGACCTCATATTATAGCCGGGGGGTGGTGACCCCAGAAGAGGTAGTGACTTGTTGGGATGCGGATGAAGATGTCTTCTGAAGGCAAGAGAGTGCACTGAATTCTACAGCGGTGCTGCTCACGCTGTGGCCTGTAACAGATGGCCCATGTCCCTCAGGGGGGAGCCCGTCTCCTATGCACCTTATTGTGGCTGTCGACCATCTGGGCTGGAGGCTGATGAAGATCTTCAGAATTTACACCCCAGCGATTTGCAAGGTTTTGCATGCTCGTACTCTACAGAGACTTGCTACAGCCTGTCTAAGGATAGGTCCGGTCCTGTTCCGTCCAACATCAAGGTTTTGCTTGGACAGGCACAAGAGGATAGACAAGGGTGATAAGATGCCTTGTCCTGTATAAAACTGAGGACTTGCTCAGGCAGAACAAGGGGATGGATGGCAAAGAGGGTAATAAGATAGTTGGTGAGTTGGCGCCCAGCTGTGTGTCAATATCATCATGAGTCCAATAACCATCAACCATGTTGCAATCCCACACTTACGTCTAGGACCTCTGTATTTCATCTTGGTATTCATTCCCCTCAGCACTAAGAATGCAGCTCCATGTTGGCTAATTGACGATGAGCATTACAGCCCTTCTGTCCACCTGCCAATGCCCCCGTAAACACCATTACATCCCTGCCTCGCCCCGTACCGCTTCCATTAAGGAGCGGTGCCGATCGATACCGTTTCCACCTAATGGTGATTAATTATTTACCCAATCATTTTGGTTCCGCGGTGTTCCATTAGCCAGCCCATGCTTACGGTAGGCAGTGAGGAGGGCTCGTTGGTGCTGAAACCCAAATTGGAGATGGGGAGGGTGAGAATGGAGAGGGATCCAGCACAGCACCATTTCTGCAAAGTTAAACGGTGATTTATGGCTCGGAAGTGATTGCCGGCGCCCATCCACCGGAGATGTTCTCATCAATACTGTGGCTGAGAGGAAACTGTAAAGAATAAACCAAAAAAGAAAAAAAGACGCTGACTTGCCAACAAGACTCAGCAACACAGAGTGTGAGTGATCCAGAGCTCGTGAACCCAGGCTATAGTCTCTTTAACATCGGCGCTTTGCGGTCTGCCAGTACTGTCATACGCCACAAGGAAGGCGCCATTAATAAAAGGCAGAGCGGGTTGGAGACTGAAGCTGCCATGACCTGACCCAACTGCATACTTCATGAGGGTCAAAAGGTGCCACCACCATCTGGACCAGGTTCTGTCCCAGTGTACCCAGCTGTTTAAGTGACATTTTTGTATGGTGTTATAATTAAAACTGCCTCTCTTCCCTGAAAGTAGAACAGATCTTCAAAGCACTGAAGATGCTAGAAGTAAGCTGCACAGAAAACCCAAATTAAGGCACATAGAGTGTATCATTGGCCAAGGAACCCTGAGCCAAATGAGATCTCCATCCCCTCGTCCAGCTCCGCTTTTCATTGAACCTCACCTGCAAATATTTAGCACAGAAGTCGTGCTGTGCTAATTGAGGAGTCTATGACAGTGCACTACATGCATCGGGCTGGTAAACACATACTTCATCCATGAAACCCATTCCAGAAACACTGTTTTTCTGTTGAATAGTCTTCCACCCCATTAGTCACTTACTGCCACCACGGTGTAACAGATTCACAAGAGGTTAACAGATGCCAGAGGTATTGCCTGCTAATTCCACATTCATGTTTTATTGGTTAAACATAGTTGGGAATGGTGAAGGTCTTTAAAAATACATGTTATTTATTTTTAAATATATATGCATGTGCTTGTCAGTCTATTAAAAACTATATTACATAAATTAAATATTATACCATTTAGTTACCCTGTCTTTCTCAGATAGGCTTTAAGTTATAGCTACATAAACAAACATATAACTAATTAAAGCTCTCTCACCCACTAAAACTGAATTTTCTCACATTTCCTATGTACTTAACCTAAGAGAGGGTGTTGATAATTTAACATCCAAGTCACAATTCGCTGGATGTTCCAACCTTCTATTCATTGAAGATCTGGTGAGGCACGATGCGATCTAATTGGTTGGAGCCAATAGTGAAGGACAATGACATCTGATTGGCTGGAGCTACAGTAAACGGGTGCATGAGGTTCTGTGAATTTGGCAGAGGGTTGGGCACCCATGTGGCAAATTCTTTGCAAACTGGAAAATGACACTCTGCTAGTGGTTACACTGGGTTGAACGCCTGGTGTGCCTCTGTTGATTGCAAGAAAAATTTTAAACTATCAGTGCTTCCCTGCAACAACTCAACATTATCCCCAGGTCCTTTCAGCTGTAGGGATGAAAATTTCCACACAAAAATCGGGACAGTCACATGAAAAATCACGAGAATACAAGTCATGTGACCACTGGACTCATTACACATCTGCTCTCTTGGTCAGAATAAGAGTAATATGAAACTTTCTCATGACTTTTTCTATGAATTTGCATCAGCTCTTCCAAAATAAATCTCATTCAAACAAATTATTTTAAATTAAAGTTAATTTAATTTAACTTATAATTTTGGTCAATTGGTTGAAATTAAAAGAAGAGTGAACCTGTGTACTTACAGCTAATATAATCATAACGTGAACATGAGTCATTTAAAAAAAAAAAAATAATATTTCTGTTATGTATCTGTGTAAAGGAACATGGGCGTGTTCATGTGGCCAGGTGCATTATGGGATCAGACAGGCCCCAGCTGTGAGGGACCCTCGGTGGAAAGGTTAGCACCATCAAGCTTTACCAGCAAGCTGAGCATGGTCCATAGGGAGAGCGGATCCTCGCAATTGTGCTGCCCCCCCCAGTGTGCTAGAAGCTCCTCCTTGCTGTCCAGGGAGGCTGAGCATAGCACACAGTGGTAGGCATCACCAGTCTGGAGTGTCACACTTTTTGGAGGCAACAGCTCACCAGCAGGCTCCCCAATAGGCTCCTCATACTCCACTGTCACCTCTGGCTCCCCCCGGTGGAGGGAGTAGATGTGCCTCTTCAACTTGGAGAAAGAGAAAAATTCCTCCCCACAGCTACCACACTTGACCCGACTCCTGCGCTCGTTAGTGGCGTGTTTGACCAGCTCGTCCTCAGCCTGCTGGCACCCCCTTGTACCACCTTCCCTTAGGCTTGCCTGAACCTCCTCACCGTGTACATATAGCAGGTGCAGCTTCATGTCAGCGAAGGTGGGCTCGACGGCGTGGCAGCGGCCACATTTTATCTGCAGCTCTGTGGGATCCTCCTTCTCCTGAGCTTGCTCGTCTGTCGAGTGGGGGGGCATCACACTGCAGGAAAAACCGGGATATGGAAAGGTAATGTTCAGCCCCTGTGACAAGCAGTTACAGGGTATGAAACAAAATAGTGAGTTGTGAGTAATGAGGGTAGCATACTGTGTATAACAAAAGCATAGAGCATTGTAAGGATAGTACAGTACTATATGTGTTAAAATGGTAGAATGTTGTGAGTAATGAGGGTAGAGCATTGAGTGATGAAGGCAGAGTACTGTATTTAACAAAAGCGTAGGGCATCGTAAGTAAAAAAGATACTGCATGCGATCAGAAGGCAGAAAATGAGTGAGGGTAGCATACTGTGTATAACAAAAGCATAGAGCATTGTGAGTACGGAGAATAGAGTACTGTATGCGTCAAAAGGGCAGAATGTTGTGAGTAATGAGGGCAAGCATACTGCAACAAAAGCAGAGAACATTGTGAGTAAGGATGGTACGGTACTGTACGTGACAAAACGAGTAGAATGTTATGTATAATGAGGGTAGAGTACTGTATGTAAAGAAAGGGCAGAGCATTGGGAGTAATGACAGTAGAGTACTTCATGTAACAAAAGGAAAGGGCAGAGATATTGGGAGTAATGAGGGTAGAGTACTTCATGTAATAAAAGGGCAGAGCATTGTGTGCAATAGAGGTGTAACGGTATAGTTTTCCCACGGTTCGTTATGTGTTACGGTTTTGGACCATGGTAACTGTATGGTTTCGGTATCTTTATATACCAGAAGAAAATAAAAACACAACATCCTTTAATTAAACAATGAACTCATTTTTTGACAAAAAAATGGCAGCATGACTAATTACACCTAGTTTGTGTTTCTACTGTATAAAGTCAAGCTCCTTAACTTGTAGGTGCTTTATCTATTCTATTTTAAATCTACAGTGTACATAATATGTACAGTACCTGTACAGGTAATATTAAATTAAAATATAATTAACTGTACCATCAAGTGAGCTACCTGTTTAAGCATTCCGTCTAAGCTTCGACAACCTGGAAGTGATTCGCCTTTCTCTATTTTATATAAACAGGGTACATACTTGTATATCACTGTTAAAAAGCAACCACAAGAAATCGCAGCACAGTTAGTGTAGATAGACAGATAATCAATATTACAAACTGCACAACCCAAGAGAGTGCAGAATGTTTTCGATGCAGCAGACCCACATAAGTCCGCACTACCATCCGCAGCTCAAAAGCGAACATGGAGAACTAATGCATGAATTGGCCTTAATGGGGGCGAAAAAACTTATAGTGGCGAGTGGTCAAGCCATTTTAATAAAGGAGATGACAGCTCTTTAAAAATGAAATACTCTCTTTATTAACAGCCACTACGGGTTTAATACTAATAGTAGAAGAAACGAGGAAACCAAGAGTTTACATGACATAGTTACACGCTCATGAAACGCACGTATTTTATGGCAAACGTTACACAGCTACCACATTTACAATTAGCTACACGGATGTACATATAAATACACGGATATACATATTAATTTACACCGTGTAAAGATCAGTGCGGTGCAGTACAAAGAACTCCGGCTGCTGACCAGCCCCACGGCGTCACATTATGTCAATATTGTTGACAGTGGGTGGGATCAGCGCTCACACAATGTCGTATTGTTAAAACGACGTCGATTGCTTTTGAGGTATGTGGCTACCTTTAGACAGGAGGCGGATAATTTACATCTTCTGTCACATAATGGCGTTTAAATTCTAGCCCTAGAAAATAAGATGACCCCAGTTTTTTAAAAGTATTTTTTGGGAATAAAACACCATCTTATATTCGCGCCAGTATGTATAGGAAAATCACAGGCATATCATAATATATACTGAACCGTCAGGGGCGTACTGAACTGTTCGATAATATACCGTATACCGTTACAACCCTAGTGTGTCATGAGGGGAGAATACTGCATGTATGAAATGGACAGAGTACTGTGTGTGCTGAGGGGAGAATGCTGTATGTAACGAAAGCACAGATAATTGTGAGAAATGAGAGTACAGTACTGTATTTAACGAAAGGACAGAGCGTTGTGAGTAATGAGTGTAGAGGATTTTTTTTTTAATTAAAGGTAACACCATTACCCTTCGACAGGGACGTCTTCCTCCTGCTGGCTGGCAGATGGCTGCATGGTGAGAATGACCTTATGAGCCTCCCTCAGGTGGCTGAGGTACACCCCTGTGTAGCTGAAGACCCTGTTGCACAACTCACAGGGCTGGCCCTTGTGGGGCCGGCCCTCGGCATGGTGCAGCTTCATGTGGGTGCTGAGGCTCCCTGAGTGGGCGTAGGCCTTGCGGCACACGGAGCAGGCATGGGGCCGCCGGTTGCTGTGGCTGTTCACGTGACTCTGCAGGTGGTGCTTGAATTGGAAGCAGCGGCTGCAGGTGGGACACCGGTGAAGCTGCCTGGCAGACAGGTACCCACTCCCAACGCCAGGCCGCTCAGCTACAGGCTCTAAATCCCCGCCATCAAGTGTGTTGCTGGGGAGCTGGCGGCCCAAAGGAAGGTCTTGTTCCAGCCGCTTCGTGCTGGAGTGGGGTGGCAGACCCAGCAGCTGTGGCACGGTATCCAGAACCAGTACCGGCTTTGGCATGATACTCCGGTACTTCTTGGAAATGTCCAGAGTTTTCTCCTTGGGCCCAGTCGCTACTGGGTGCAACTTGTCTGGTACTCTCTTCCGAAAAAAGGACAGAGACCTCTTTTTTCTAGCCTCAAAAGCCAAGATGTCCTCGATGGTCTTCCTTTTCCTGCCCCTCTTCTTGCCAGCCGACTTCTGTAAGGTGCCGAGCCCTACGCCTGGCAAGGAAGTCCCTTTTGCCTGTAGCTGGCTCTGTTGTGATAAATTTGGCACTTGCTTTTGGCATACTGCATCAGTGTCCACAGGAGTCCGGTGAGCCAGACTGGTGGAATTTGCAAGGCCACAGTGAAGTCCAGGAAAGCCCTTCTCAGCAGACTCTGCACTCATCTTAGCTGGAGGTAAGAGGGAGCTCTTCATCTTGGAGTATGGCAGGATGGGCAGCTTCCCTTTGGGCGGTGAGGGAATGACCTGGACCACTTTGCTGAAGACGGCTGGTGAGAGGACAGTGATGCCACCAGGCTTTGAGATACAGGGAGCATCTTGGCTACCCTCTTCCTGTACTTTATCCACAGAGATAAGAGTTTCCCCAGTTGTATGGTACAGGTCCCCATCCACCTTGGCGACTCTCTCCACCCTGGAACTAGAGCACAGGAATCTGCTGTCGGACAGTAGGGCGGTGACAGAGATTTCGGAAGAGCCAGAGTCTATTAGCATGACCTGATCTGACGGCTCTGCCTTGGAGGGACTCTCCAGAGATTCGGGGGGCCAAGTGTTCAAGGTGGCCGCCCCTGTAGTCGGGCTCTGCACCTGCACCACAAGGGCCTGACCCACTTTCTCAGGAATGCTCCTGTTCTGTGCGGGCTGGTACCTTGGAATTGGCAGTTTTGGAGTTTTGGTGAAGGATGGACATTTCTGAGCCTGCTGCTGTGGTGCAGGAGGTGACACCGACGGGGGCAAGGCAACCAGAGAGAAGGCACCCCCCTGCCCAGCCATTTGCATCAGGGCATAGTTCTGGGCAGGCATCACGATGGACTTGGGGCCGACAGTGGGTGCGGCGTCAGATGGGGTGGAGGGCGTGTGGCAGGAGAGGATGGCAGGAGCAGACACCCCCGAAGGGACTTTCGGGGCAATGCTTCGGAATTGCAGGGCCCTCATCTGTTGAAGTGGTCTCAGATCTTCTGCCAAAACAACTGCTGGTGTGAGAAATGGTTCTAAAATCCTGTACATCAGATAAAGTCTACACACACGCATTGGCTGATTATGAAGAGTGTTCATAAGCTGTAACTGGAGGGGGCCCTATTATTTCCCACACAGCTGGAAGCCAGCCCTATGCTGAGACTCTGTGGGAGTTTTCTTTGTAACCTGAAGGACCGTTCTCCTTCAAACCCCTTTACCTAAGGACTCTTAAGGTGACCCTGAAACGCTGGCAGTTTACTGCTAAGCAGTAACACCTCTCGCCTTGCTCATTGACCGATTCCTCTAAACTAACCTTTAGCCTCCTGCTGGGAACACAAACAAAGCATTATATTTGCTGCATTATTTCTCTCAGAACTATTCTGCTTCGTTGTTTATTTGATGTTTTTAATCGTCATTATTTAATGATCATTTTATTCCTGCATACAACAGTTTCTGTGCTCTGTGTATTTCACAACAAATGATGACTGAATCACCGGAACCCCTGTGGAATTGCAAATTCCGGTCCAGGTCATGACCGGATGTTACCAGCATACTGGCATGTTCCTCATAACACAGCGTTTGGAGCACTATCAAAATCAGTGCGGCCATTGCTGAACTAGAGAGCACTATGTTTTACATGCATGTAAAGAATATGTACATACAAAAACAAGGAGAACAGCGGAGAAAAATGAGAAAACTGATAATTACTCATCGACGAGGAATATCAGTAATTATGCAGTTTCAGAATGAAAATGTATTTGCCTGGGACAGCATCTGTAGATGGAGGACTTTCACTGTGTGTGTGTGAGAGAGAGACGCTGGAGCACTCAAGCTCAGTCACTCCAGACGATTGGAATTGATCTCGATCACGAAGTACATTATTCTAGGCCCCGGGCAGTTGGGAGGGGGGGGTTGTCTGGGCAATCACTGTGGACCACATTAAAAAGACCAACAGATATTCGCATCTGAACTAAAGCCCATCCCTGTCGGCCATGGAAATACACTCCTCTAATGTCAGAAGGGCTGGGAAAACCTTTATGGTCTAGGTGCACATTAACTAAAACCCCCGTTTCCCGCCTTTCGAAACTGTGCAGCATACTCCAGTGAGGAGTGATGGTACGGCACACCTCACCCCACAACAGCCCCCCGCCCCCAGGGCACTTTATAGTGAGGGCCAAAGATGTTCCATCTCCCAGAGAGATGAAGATGTGAAATACACAGGATTCCTGCTCCATTAGCGGCGGGGGAGGCGTTATGTAACCTGGCAGGTATGTGATAGTTTTGATTTGCAGCCAAACTTATGCTGTATTCAAATGGAGGCCTATGACCAGTGTATCCCAAAACATCCCTTTGAAAAGTCGGTGCAGATGTAGGCTGACTGATAAGATGCTAACCAGAGATACAGTTTGATACAGCTTGAAATGACAGTGACAGGATTTCGTAAAGGAGGGCACTTTCAAAGAGAGACGCTGTTTAGCCAGATATTGCTCTATCATCTGCCTTAAAGTGGCCCTTTCTGGGATCCTGGTCACAGAGAGATTAGCACTGGACAGGGTTGTAGGGTACGGCAGATGCAAGTACCGGCATCATGGTCGGGCCTGTCTCACTCGGGACCAGAGCACGTGGGCTGCACCTCCTCCTCATGGCAGCCATTGCGGTACGTGGCCTAGCCCAGTTCCCAACCGCTAGTCTGTAGACTATTCAACCAGCTCACAGACCACTGGGCAGGGGTCTGTTTAAAAAAAACAATATATTTTCAAGCCAGATCTGTTTTATGACCCCTTACGTTTGTAGGTTATGACCCCCCCTCCTCCCTTCGGTAAAATGGAACAAATGTTCCATCATCACCACGACTGAAAGGTTGAGGACCCCCAGCCTATATCGTTTTTCAGGTTGGATCTAGGTCGTCCCCCGACATCCCTTCCTGCGAGTCTGGGATGTTTAAACTTTCAGACAGGATGTGAGGCATTGTTAGACGGTGATGGCTTTCAAGTGTCGCAGCAGACAGGACCTGTGCCTCGCTGGCTCGGAGGCTCTGTGTTCCGTTTCCGCTCCCTTAGGAGAGAAGACTGCCCCCATGCAGCTGGCCTGGGTAACTTTTTACATACTGGTGACAGGCATATTTGCGCACAGAAACGCACATCGGTGCATTTCCTGTGCTGCTCTTAAGGCCCGAACCTGCTGGTCCTGATCGATAGCTTTGACACCGTAGACTCTGCCCCCACACATTGTGTAATTCCCCGGTGATCTCGCCACGCCGCCACCGGCATCACTTTTCTGGGACTCGTACTCACTCTGTGCTTGCATCTTTGGCCCGGCGTGATTCATTTCCAGCTTGGCCTTTCCAGTTCGGTCACGCCAGACTTCCTGCAGAAAGAGGGACGCACACAACAGGATGCAGGAACCTTTAAATGCCACTCATATTTCTGCTTTAAATAAACTGACTTAAAACTCCGTTAAAAAACTGATCACACTGCTTGCAGTTTAACTGAACTAATGCCAGCCTTGTGGAGCACCTGCTGGTGGATAGGGAATGTGCTGTCCAGGTAATGTCCTGCAGGTGATGTCCTGTCCAGGTAATGTCCTGTGCAGATGTCTGGATCAATTGTAAGACTTGATCGGTAGACATTTACTTTTACATATATTTAGATTCAAGATTCAAGACTTTTATTGTCATTGTTCAGTTGCCTGGACAACGAAATTAACGAAATTTAGCAACATGTGCTGCACAAGTGAGGCAAACAGCACATTATCAACATATGTGCTGTTGAGTGCATAAGTGTAACCAGGCTGTGCTTCCAAACAATGCCCAGGTGTACATGGTACTGGACCAAGAGAAGTGCCACAAGTCTTCCAAAACAGGAAGGGAAGACATACACAATCCACATTCTCCATAAACCACAATAATTCCTTTGTCTGATTCACGTCTGATTCTATGACAGCCAGTTATTTTTAGTGGGATAATGATGGTCTGGGTTCGTGGGAGGGAATGGGGTGTGAAAGGACCCCCTACCCCACAGTAACATGGCTGTTTGCCCTCCATGGTTGTTTATGTGTTCCAGGTGTTCCAATCATCCTGCAGATGAGCTGTCAGAGGCCACCCCACCCCCATCCCCTCTCCACTGAGACAAGCATGGGAGGATGGGGTCCTGCCCCACCCCAGCCTGTGTAAGTGTGAGCGCATGCAGCCAACGAACAGCTCTCCTGGGTTCTGCTCCACCCTTCATATGTAGGCACACTGAATCTATCCGTCCTCTGGTTTAACAAGAATAATCACCCACCTACAAACAGAGACATACATTTTTATTGCTTCAGTCAAACACAGGTTTCTCTTCTCCCTCTGCTGTGGGACGTTATGTTTTTCAGTGAGCTCAGACTTTGTCTGCTTTTGATTGCTTTTCCTGTATGCGGACAACCTGCTCCCATCCATCCAGCTCCAACCCCTGGGAGGGTATGTGGTGTGTGGATGGGCTGCTGCATTTTGTGGGAGGTGAGTCACTGTGAGGGGGGGTGCACTCCCATCCCACAGCCATGATAGATTGGGGGGGAGGGGGTGAACCCTATCAGGCCAAAGACATACAGGTCAATAGCAGACAAAGCTAACCTCTTGTTCACGGTGCTGGACATGAGGAAACATCCTGCCATGCCTACAACCCCCCCCATGAAGAAACATCCTGCCATGCCTATAACTGCCCCCCGCCCCCCCAAAGGTGATCTGCTGATGAGTCCGCTGCTTATCGGGACATTTCCTCTGTCTCGGGAGGCAGGATGCCAGTAAGTCTGGTGATGAAGGTGGAATTTGAGCTCTGTTTATGGGTGGACCTGAATGACACTGACTCAAGAGCCCCGTTTGTGGCCACTGGGAAGACGCCTTCTGGTGTATCTCAACTTCACTGTGGGTTCTGAGGACACAGAGTGTGGGTTCAGTACACTGTCCCGTAAACAGCAGCTCCAGGGAAAGCTACAGTGAGGTCGGATTATCGTAATGGGCTGCAGCCCACATACAGGAAATATCTGCACACGGCAGCGCTAACGAGAGTGGTGGCACATAGCTGGCCTTCCTCCAGGCCCCACGCTGAGGACAAGCCCTTCTGCCCCACGCATGATGTGGCATAAACCAATGTACAGAGAATGTGCTCTTAGAAGCTGTGAAAGGCAAGGGATAGTGAAAGAGTGAGGACACAGGAGGGATGGTGGTAGAGTGGTTACGGCTGTGGACTGGGATGGGTTTGTTCTTCCATGGGCCCCTCTCAAAAGTCATTTTGAGGCCTCTGGTCCCTACTAGTGTAGTGACTATTTGTGGCCACAAGAAAGGGCCCACCACATATGCACGCTTTCCGTGGTGGTAAGTACTGGTGCTGCTTAATGCTAGAACTGCCCGTTTCCCATACCAATGAATTTCAAACTCCTTTAATCGGCAAGCAGTTCTAGTGTTAAGGGTACTGTATCGAATCATTTGACATCTTTCTATGGTACGTTTGAGGGAAGTACTAAACTGCTTAAGTAAAAACCCAGCAGGATATATTGGTAATCTGTAATCAGATTCCAGCAGCTGGTCGTACAATTCCGTGAAAGTCGAGCAGCACTCCACCTTACAGGTGGTATCTCCCCCTTTACATCATTAGTGTCGTAATTATTTCAATGTTTTTTTAATAACCGTATTACTTAAACGAGGTGATTAACAGGCAGATGGATCTACGTTTGATTATGTGACTCTCACCCTTGTTCGTTCGCCGATATCTTTTAACAACTAGCCATATAGCCATAGCCATCTGCCCGTTGCCTAGTAACCGACAAATACACCTTTTTAAACAAAAATTCCCTGAATCGTCTGATTGATCACATCATCACTGACCACAGACCAAGGACTGGAAGCGGGTTCTGCCAAGAGTTTCAGGGTGTTGCATCATCATGTATCACACTCGTGAGGGAAGATGGATTCCAGGAATGGTCACAGGAAACTCGGGAGGCCAAAACCCCACCCACCCCCGCACCACCTTTCACTTTCATCTCATATGATTAACCATCCAAGCTGATTAACCATTGGCTTTTCCAGTGAAGAACCTCTCTAACCTTAACTCACTTCAGCAGAGATGTCATGTGGCTCATGGTGTTTGGAGGGCGCCAGATAAATGCACTTCTCACCCTGTGACCCTGACATGCTAAACACCGGTATGGGTTTATGGCAGGTGCGGCATGTAATCGGAAGGGTGCTGGTTCAAATCCCAGGATCGGCAGAGTGACTTCATCATTGAACCCTTGAGCAAAGCCCCAATCACTCCATGGACTGTCTGACCCTGCACCTTTTGGATTAAAGCATATTAAAATAAATAAAGTGTATTCACATAGGGCAGGATTACAGAGCCCATAAAATCCACTGCAAATAACAGCGATGGCAAATGCATCCTCTGAGCTTGACTCCACCTGAGCCTGGTATTCGCCGTCACACCAGGGTGGGACATGGGTGTAACACCATCCACCCTTGGATGCACTCTTTCAGATACACCAGATGGCTAACATACACCCATGTGGTAAGACTTGGATCCTGAACAGCAGAAAAAGGTTTTGTCCTTTATCTAACTGCACATTAACATCAAGACCCACTCCCCCTTAAAACGGTCCCTGTAAGCCTGTGGCCCATGAGGCTGAATTAGTGGGCCTGCAGTGTACTGTTTGCTTCGGACAGTAGGGAGTGCCATCGAGGTCACGGCAAACTCTGTTTTGTGCAGTCAAATGGCACACAAGGCGTCTGTGTCTCCAGAGACAAAATAATAAACATTAAAATAATAAGGCAGGTCACGTTCCAGTGGCGAAGCAGATGGGATGGGGGGCAGATACAGGGCAGGAAGTGACCCCCCTCCCATCATCGCCCACCTGCTCCCCAAACCATGCCACCGTGTTCCTAAGTCTCTGGCTCCTACCGCTCATCCATATGGTCGATTCTGCTTCATCTAAACTTCCTTCACCTTCCAGCATGGAGGAACAGTGTCTGCTCTCATAAACACAGCTGAATGAGTCCTTTTTAAGGCTAATCATGTAACGCTTTCGACTGAGCTTGGCGATGTGTGCTGAGAGCTTAGGAGCCAATACAGAAACTCACCACCTGGTCTGCGGGAATGATGATGATTCTACACGACCCCCATCGGTAACGGGAGATCAGGAGAGTGAAAAGTCACTGCGCTAAACAACCTCCGGCTGTTTGGCATTTAATGGGGGCTAAAAGCCAGGAATCGGCTTCTCACGGGATCAGAGGGAGTCTTCTGGGGTTCTGCCGTGCAAATCCAGCCCAGGACTAAACAGGACCCCTCCTCCAACTGGTGGATGGATGGAGGCAAACGGAAGCAGGTGTGTGAAGCTTTGCTGGCTGTCTGGATGCAAATTTTCCAGGACCTGGACATGGAAACGGATTTCAGCATATCAACTGAGCACCCATCCCAGAGAGAAAAGATGAAGACCCCCTGCTTAATGAGCTGCTTAAATCAAGACTCTGTTGCTATTTTCACATCTGTCTTTTAACTGGCGGACATTTTTTTTGTTAGCTGTGGAGAGGTTATCAGAGTCTAACTTTGACCTGAGGCACTTCGCACAAGTTTAGATCGAAAAGTGGGTCGAACTGTCAGAAACTGTTAGCTAACGTGACAGTGGCTAAGTGGTTCGCTGTGGCATTCAAGTGACATGCGGACCACCTGGGGGGTTGGCGGGTGTGAAGTTGCTTGCAGGATCTCCACAGGGTTAAGCAGCAAGGTCAGAACACTGAATGCTGCTACTCGGAGTAGTACAAAATTTAAAAATAATTCTGAAAGCTTCCATCCATCCATCCATCTTCCAAACCGCTTATCCTACTGGGTTGCGGGGGGTCCGGAGCCTATCCCGGAAGCAATGGG
>JAODJX010000001.1:17625201-17642378 GCA_026776945.1 Isichthys henryi | reverse complement strand
CCCCCCCCCCCCCCCCCCCCCCCCCCCCCCCCCCCCCCCCCCACCCCCCCCCCCCCCCCGCGGGCGGGGGGCAGGGGCGCCTGGGTCAAGCTCTTACCTGTAACTTGGGTCCAAAGGAACCAAGCAGGAAGACATACTAATGTTACAGCCAGGTTTTACGTCAGAACACAGGTTTTGAAGGCTGGGTAGTGACTGGCCCCCTCACCCATCACTCACCGACTCAAAACAGAGCATTGATTAATGGTAAAGTTGGCTCCTTGGTGTTAATTATAGCTCCTCTTATTCCCTCACCATTAAAAAAAAAAATCTGAGAATCGCCCCTGAAAGTACAAGATGCATAACTACTGTGATCCTCGCGAATATCCTGCCATTTCAATTATGCACATGCTTGGTAATGAATCCGTTTAATGTATAAGGCGAACGCAGACTGATAGGTGAACCCAGCTTCTGTCGTTTTAATGACTGATTCACAATTAGCCACAGGTGACCTTTTCCTTTTCGGCCTTTTTTAAAAAAAAAGATGACTCTTGACAAATTGATTGCCAGAATAACAGACTCATCATTCAGGGTAATTTTCCTCTGTTAGGCAAAAAAAAGCCTTTCTCTATAAATGAGACGAGAGGAGATTAGTCACTCATTAGAATTAGAGCGCAGAGGTGTAATCAATCTGTTTTTAAAAGCTGACAGCACAGTTGGGCCTCTGCCAGCTCAACCCTACAGTCCCGGGAATGACGATACAAGCGGATCAGGATGTTGACGCAACACATGGGCTGGGGGAGGGTCACTGAGGTATGGGTGGTACCTTCACCAGATGTGCTCTACCTCAACATGGAGCCCAGGACTGAAACTGGGGAGATCTCAAACTTCCCACCTTCTTGGCACTGATGTATCTTCATAAATAAACTGCAACCAGTGCATCCAGGGGTGCACGTACCTCACGCACCACCCACCCCCAATTCTGGCACTGTGAAGACCCTGTGCCTCCCCAAGAATGACAGAGAGCGGTCGGGAAGGAAGCGCTATCTTGAACTGTCACTCCGCCTACACGCATCCCCCTCAGCCGTGATCCATCACCCGCTGCCCCGCAATGACACGACCGCTGGGTCGCCCTGGTGGTGGGAAGCCAGAACCAAAAAGGAAGTTCTGGAAGACAAAGAAGCAGGAGAGACTGCTTCACACGCGACAGGAGTCAACCGGCCTGTGTCCACCATTATCAAAGTCCGCATACAAATGCTGGCTTTATCTACTGCTGACTTGAAGGATTCCTAAACACAAGGTTCTCACCAGACATCCCGGAAACTCATTCCAAAACCCACCATCATTTTTGTAAACAAATGTTATCTTTGTTTGATCCAAACTGGTGCTCAACTAGTTTTTTATGACCTTGTTTTCTTTAATCAAAACTGAAAGCTACAGCAAACCAACGCTGGCCCCCGCTTCTCCTAAGGATTTTGTACCCTTACCTCATGGCCCCTTCTCTGGTGCCTGAACATACTGAAAATGAAACTTTGTGTCTCTAACCTACCCTTATATGGCATCTTCTGCTTTTGGGGGGGGGGAGCAGGGGCTGGGGGGGGGTGAGGCATGAAGGGAGTCCAGCAATCCTGCATACAACTCACCTGAAGTTGCCAGGATCTAACGGGGCCAAAAGACCCTTCAACCAAACTAGGCACATGAACGACATGTGGACATTGACAAAACCCTTCTGTCTCTGGAATTTCAGGATATCATGATAAAGACACTGAGTGATGACATAAAAATGAATTAAATCAAAGCAACGGTGCCTGTACTCCATCCACAACTGTGGCATGTTCCTTCATGTGTCTCCAAAAGCAGCTGTTGAGCCTCCCTGAACACAACACTCACAGGTGTCTTCAGACCTAAGTACATTCAAAACCAAAAGAGTAGCTGCATTAAAAAAGATGAATTTGGAAGCTGTCAATGCATCTGCAGTGGCTTTGGGAAAACAGAGATCTGCTGTTTCAAGCTGTATGAAGAGAGTGAAGAGAATCAGAAAGTAGCTGTTTAATGCTGAGGTCTTCCTTTGGGAGAGTAACTTTATTACTTCATACCCTAACCACGTACACAGAAGTGGGTAAAGCCTGACATGTAAATTTTAGTGATTTGACCAATATTACTTTTTGAGAGTATCTAGATAAAAACTACCAGAAGAACCCCCAAATCCCTTTTAGACTACAATATTAGGTTTTAAAAATGACCTGGAGTGATGACACACAGAGGGTAACCATCCAGTGCTAGAAGGACAGCGTTTCGTCTGCTCTGTGGCTGGGACCCGACCCCAGGCGGCTTGAGAATGTTCATGGCCGATGAACCCAATTATGGAGAGAGCACCATGTGCCTTGATCCAGGTGGATATGGCGGCTCAGTTTCTGGGTCGAGTCAGGCCCGGTTTCCCGGCCTGTCTAATCGGTACTTTATCTGAACTGTCGGAATTCTGTCAGGTCACACTAGGCAACGGGGCCAGGCAACACAAACAGCTCCAAACACTGCCTTATTTAGGTGAGCAAGTGCAGTAGTTAAGAATCTGGAAAAAGTTGCCGGTTCAAAGTCATCTCATTTCAGACTGAGGTGCAACACTCTAAATGTGTTACATACACTGGGTTTTCAGTTTATTAGCTACTTGCTTGCTAATGCCTGCTCCTCTGAACAGCTGTGGCTGCAACTGAACACATAAAGCACACCTACACAGTACAGCTCTCCTGACATTGAGAAGTACAACGAGAGGCTCGGCCATGGGGACTGGGTCCATCTTTCCTTCCAGAGTAGGTCGAACAGGATGAAAGTCCATTACAACTGCTTATCTGGTTAATACAGATTCCCCAGTAATACGGTCTCGTCTAGAATACCAGATAAGTACCATGTGCTTATTGACTAGGGAGGCCACATTTTTCCCGGGGATCTTGTTGAAGGTCCCATTTGCACAACACGTGTCTGGCGTAATGTCCATGTGAACACACGGGGACCCCAAGGCCTTATAATCAATAAGTTCGACAGGAGTCCACCCTGCAGCCTTCAAAGCTAGTGAGAAAGGCAGCTAAGAGGCACTCCAAAGTAAAGAAGGAGTGGGAAATTCATATCCTGGAAAAACAGAAGGTTCTCCCACGCGCTCACCTGGGACAGTGCGTGGCCTCACAGGCCAACCGGAATGCTGCTGGAGACCTGGAACAGTTCACGTGAGACAGGAAGCAGGAACGTGGTGAGAGGAAATGAGCAGGAACAGTGTAATCCTTTCCTGATTCAGGATAACGTGATGATGGTGACAATGACGATGATGAGTGCCCACCTACTACTACTGCGACCTGACCCTAACCCATTAACATGAACGGCAAGCTGCAACACTGTACAAAAAAGAAACACCAATGTTATAGCATGAACTGGGATGCAAACTGCACCAGAAGGCCAAGGGGATGATGGATTTAATGACCTGCAACTGCTTTGCAAGGAAATCCCCATGCTAAGCCCTCCTACGCATTCTTCTGAAGGCCTCAGACCAACCACGAAGGGCCACCTAGCACGACAGATGGCCTCTGCAGCATGGCTCTCCGCCGGAGAATCTGGGAACCTTGACTTGTGAGGTATATGGCCTTATACAACTGACATTGCCTGTCAATTAAGAAAAGCCAAGCAGAACATAGCCGCTAATAGGCTAACAAAAGCAGAACCCAGCCAACTGGAAACTGAGAAAAAAAAACTATATAGTAAAAAAGGTGTAGTCATAAAAGTGGCACTCTGTGTTGGCCTTCTGTAAATCAAATGCTGTAATGGCTCCTGGCAGAGAGGAAACACTTGCTGGTAAAATACTGGGTCGCAGGAAATGTAAGGAAACGCAAGCAGGATCGGAAATGTTCAGGGGGCTCACGTCGCGGGCATTTCGAGATCGAGTCATAACCCTCTGATTAAAGACCTCTCAGGCTTAATGCAGAAAAATCCCAGCCTTTCCGCGGAGCCAGTATAACATACAAGGAGGGTTTCTGAACTCATGTGGCAAACGCATTAAGATCAGTCATACAGAGAAGACGTGCCTAGTGTGTATTATTCAGGATATCACCGGCTGGGGGGGGGGGGTTTTCACACCGTGCCATATTTCAAACGGCGCCGGCTGGCCGCTAAGACCACAGCGCAGCACACAGGGAGGGGGGCGGGGGCTTCGTGGATGAATTCCTGCCTCTGGTATAAAAAAATAAATAAATAAAAAGGTCAGAGTCGCCCTTTTCTGGTATGAGAGCTGCTTCTCCAGAGTTTCTAGACAGAACGATGGAACCAGAGTCTTCATCCCAGCATAAGAAGAAACAAACAAGCAAACCTCAGCTAGAATCATAAACAACTAGGCCCCGTTTTCTTTCTATTCCTAAAGTGACTCAATTTTTTATGTTTGAGTTTCTGCAAAGACAATGCAGCCATATAAAGATTCTGATCTTAATTACGGCCTGAATAAGCAATGGAAATTCCAGTGTTCACATGGGCGACCACGAGGAAGATCGGACACAATTTCTGTTGCGTCGACGTGCCGAAGAACAGCTTCGTCCGTCAATTTTTTTTATTATAACTGGATCCACATAAAGAAATCCTCACCTTCAGCAAATCGCGTAGCTGCGTGTCTCTGAAAACTGGGCCTGTGTGCACCCCCCTGCTCAGCACTGGGGGGGTAATGTATTCACTGGATTTATGTTTATGTCTTTCAGTGGAAGGAGCTGGACTTTCAGCAGCAATATCATCACGGCTGCGGTGTGCGATAAATGCCATCAATCAGCAGGCGTGTGTCTGCGTGGTGCTTCTTGCGATGGATCGATGGTGGACTGCGCCAATCACAGAAACGGGGAGAAGCCAAACTTACCAAAGAGCACATGCCTTTACCCAAGCGTCAAACTACTCGCTTTCATCGCTTACATTTCTTTTCTTGTAAGAGGGAATTAAGAGCCTAGTGAGCCACAAGGTACCCCAAACAAATACATGCCGTTATTTCCACATTACCCTCAGCTATCTCCCCCCCCAAAAAGACACAACACTTCATTTCCACTCCTCATGTTAAAGGTGACCAGTTGCGGAAGCCCGACTGACTTAACCCTCGGTGGGACCGTCCAAATTTCCGTGATCATGATGTTGGGGGCCTAATTGGACTTGCTAAATTGCCCGTAGGAGTGTATGTGTGAGTGAATGGTGTGTGAGTGTGCCCTGTGAGTGTGCCCCCCATCCTGGGTTGTTCCCTGCCTCGTGCCCATTGCTTCCGGGATAGGCTCCGGACCCCCCGCGACCCAGTAGCATAAGCGGTTTAGAGAATGGATGGATGGATGGATGATGTTGGGGGCAGGTGCAGGTTGACCCCATCCAGCCTGGGAAGCGAGTGGTGTGGTGTGATGCAGCCCGGCTGCAGGAGAAGCCGATTAACTCTAAGGAATGGGACCCTCCAGCTGCCCCAGCTGCACCATCTGCACCAGCTGCATGCTATTAGTCCACCTGCACCTCTCAGGAAATGAACAATCGCTTAGTGCTGACAGGAACACGCCAGAACGCTGAATCTCTCCTGGAGAACCCAGTGAATAATGTATCACAGCGGTTCAGCATTAACCTTACGGTCCGCTCAGGTCTCCGGCAAGGGTGCGCCTTACCTCTGCTTACAGCACTGGTTTTTATCCTGTTCCTTCAGGACGATAAAAGATGAAGCGGAGCGAAATGCAGAGACCCAAAAAAAATATATAACGACTGAAAAGGGTGCTGGTTCTGGTTGTGCAAAGTGGTGATTTAAGGGTCTCCCGTGACCCATAAGAGGGATGGCTGAAGCCGGTGTGTGATCCAAGGCCCTGCCTCACTGGTGTGCCAGCGCCCTGCACCGTGGCAGGGAGACCAGCTGGCTGGAAACTCCACGGCCAGCAAAACAGGCGAAAACCTTGCCATCTGAAACTTATTTTCCGGCATCACCATGGCTCCGGGCAGGATAGGAACCACGACGCGAGTTGGGGGACCATGAAGTACATCTCAGAAACCAGCCAGGGCACCTAAAAAGGCCGTCGCTCATGTTTATCCAGCCAAGATAAAAGATGAGACTGCTGCAGCTAATGGGGGAAAACCACTGAACACGGCGTACAGTCTTACTGTACAGACGTTTTCATTTCTAACAAAATACGAATATTCTATTTCTGCATTTGAGCATGCAATTTTCCAGGAGACTTACTCAGTCACCTTAATCATCTTCATCTTTGGGGGAAAATGGATTTATGCTGGGCTTTGCGTCTGTGGAAAAACAGCTGTAAAATATCTCGTGATGATCTCGTAAAAAAGGCGTGACACTAAACACAGACTTGACTCTCTATAGGTTTTCCCTGAGAAAATCAGTAACATCACAAGCCTTCAGATTCCCTCCCCCTGTATTCTAAAGTCAACATGACACACTCGCCTGAACAGCTAAATGCAACAAGACACACCAGCCCGGACAGCAAAACGTCAAACAGGAAAAACGAAATGCTGATGACCTGTCGGTTTCTGGCTGTTTTTCCTGTAGGGCAAAAAAGTGCCATTTTTGCAGTTTGGAACATTTCTGTAGAAGAGCAACAAATCGGCACGTGAAGGAAATGTTCAGATTGTAACTGCAAGAGTGCAATACTCACAAATAAACAGTGGGGGGCGCCACGTCGTTTCACCTATACGTGCTCATCCAGCCGTCTCATCAGGTAAATGACCTAGGAAGTACAATTCCAAGGTCAGCAAAGCAACACTTCCGATTTCCTGCTTTTTCCATGTACATTTTCCCCAGTCTTCTCATATTTGTTTGAGATTCAAGTGTGATGACATGGACACCCCAACACAATGACAGTCTCAAGCTAGTTTTTAGGAAACTGCAACCTTATGGGTGATATAAGGAAGCCACTCCCCTTTACTATGTCACGTGGCCTGAAAAGCAACCACCACAACCCCCCCCACCATTTAAAACCACAGAGGCCTGACCTGAAATTGACCCTGTAAATGGGTAGGGCTGCGTGTCCTACAGCCATACACAGTGAAACACCACAGACACACCAAGCAGCATGGCAGTCCCTCAAAGTGCTCGCTACCCTGTGGTAGGAAGTCCCCAGGGCTTCACTGAGAACATTTGGTGTCAGATAATCAACTGACAAACACCCAAGCACTGCAGTTCCACACTCCTTGCTGGAAGACTGCGACAGCAGCATGCTCACGCCGGCCTTGACACAACATTTTATCAGAAAACCAACACACCACAACTGCAAAACCACAGACACTGCCCTGCTAGCGCTACACATGGTCGTCACACTTTCCCAAAAGTGACTGGTATTTTTAAAAACCACAGCTGCCTCATTTTAACCAAAAAATAAAAAAGTAGTAAACGTCCAGGCACTTGTGGTGTAAGCTCTCACAGCGGAATACCCCTCTCTGATTTGTCCAGTGAGACAGTAATTTGGCCTGAATGCGCTGAAATCCCAGGCTGATGTCCCTCTGTGGTATACTGTAGTATACTATGGTATAATGTTACTCTCTGCATGCATCGTCAATGTAACCGAACTGAAAATACACTTCTAATTTACCTGTTAATGTTCCTCTGGTTACATTTTTACAAGTCCTTCTCAAAACAAAGAACCGTGAAGTACCTTTTTTATTTTCTAAATCCACAAGTAGCCCATTTTTTACAGGTATAACACGACACTAAATTCTGCTAAACGTTTCTGAGGATGGCGTGCTGATGTAATGTTAGATGGGACGAAAACAAGCGACGCACTTTCCTGCGTGAAGCCAAAGGCTGATTATTGTATCACTGCAAGGTAACTGCAGAACAGCACCAGAAAATGCAGCAGAGTGTGACCTTACTCTGGCCCTCAGCTGGCGGGAAGGGATGCGTGTTGGGGGGGCATGTGGAAACCTCGTGCTTTGCTTCCTGGGGGGTGAATCTGGGGACTGCCGATGATCTACAGAAGGGTAGCCTCTCTGGAGGCTGTTCCCACTAAATCATCCAAGCCACCTTCCCTGCTCTGTCTCGACAGACCCAGTCATCGATAAAACATCCACAGCCCCCCCCCAAAAGAAAACAAAAAAATAATAAAACAATGGCTTCCTGTTTATGCTACATGTGGGTTCCACATTGGGCAGGCCAGACTGGAGCAGGTGACGTTTGTACGGGAACCAGCCAGCACCCCCAGTGTTTACCTTCTCACAGACCACCGGCGACTTCACTAACGCCCATCCTCCTCGTGTCTGTCAGACATGGCTTTAAACTTTAGACCGATCTGTCCAAATATTGTCACTAACCGTGCGTGAGAAACTGCAGTGAAAATGTGTTTTTCCCTGAAATGTTACGCCTCTAAACTTATTAATTACGGAATAGAGCTGTAGTTTCAAGGGATCTCTGGAGAAAATCTCTGTAGATCTGCTTTGCCCAATGAGAGATTCTTGCTTCTGCTTTAAATCTAAACTAACACTTAAAAAAGGCCTCGATCGAAACTGAGCACCTTCAAGTACGAGCGAAAATTTGTACCCTTCACACCATTTCTTGTCAAGCCTCTTTTTGGATGGTTTTTAAGTGTTACGTTTTCAGTTTTGATCAATTCTGGGGTATGGTTATGCAGTTGTTTGGGTGTTCATGGTATCTTGTGAACAGATTTAACAGAACTATCCTTGTCAGGTAAATTAAAGTAGGTTTTTATTCATGAAAACAATGTATGATATGACCTGAATATTCTCCCATAAATTATCAGCACACAGGAGCCAAACGGGGAGGCCAATCGTATCCGTGGTTACGAATCAGAGCCAATTATGACATATTAAATCACCACTATAATATGCTCCTCCAGAATGTTAATCTCTCCTGGCTTTCTCATGACAAAATGTTGGCTCATATCCTCCCATATTCCATACAGTGATTAAAAAAAATAAACAAACAGACATAAAATCTCCCCAATTTGGAAAGGCAGGATTAATATTTTATATGAGGCCCTTTTGTTTAAATCCCCCTCCTGATGGTTTTTAAAGCATAATGGCAAATATGGCCAATCTTCACTCTTTTTGCTCATTGTACTCAAGGTAAAACTATTATTTTCATGATCTATGGAGGCAAATGAACAGCAACTTCAGTCAGGAGCGATCACTTCTGGCACTGCTGCACCCCGAGTTTACGAGCTATTCCAGGATATTAATTTTCTTTTGGCTTTTGTTGACTTTAAAAATGCTTTTTTTTTTTTTTTAGAAAGAAAAAAAAAAGATTCGTTGTGTCACTCAGAGGTTCAAAATACATCAGAATGTGATGCTAATGTGTGTGTATGTGTGCATTTTTTTCCAGTTATGCCTAACAAATGTTTTTTTTTTTTCTTTCATTTTCCAGAACAACCCAAATGCCTGTCCTGATTTGACCTGTGATGCTGCATGTGCTACACTGCACACACATGGGCATTCCGTCACTCCAAAGTGACCTGAGGGCATGTTTCAGACAGCGACCTCCCTCTGTATCCCCAGGCGGATGGGCCATGTTGACTCGGTTATGAGCGACCAGAAACACCCTCGACCTTTGGCCCCGTCGTGTGTGAAACCGCAGCACAGTTTTTTCAAACGCCAGGATGAACTTTCGTCACTTCCATGAAAAGAGCATTTACGGCACGCGTTGGTTGGACCCCTCCCTGGGGTCATCCCCATCCTCCCCCCCTCTCTCAGAGTAACCTCTCAGACGGGATCCACAATCCACACCAGAAGCACTGATTTACCAGAGATTGGCTCTTACCCATTTTAAAACCTTTTAAATCTTATTACACCAGACTACAGCATCTTTAAGGCATATGCAGAATCACGTGGGTTTATTGCCGTCTTCAAAACATATGGATACATCTTATTATTATTTAGTATATACTTCCATGCAGCGTTGAATATATTTTTTTGAGAGTGCAGGGTCAGACAGGCCCTGGAGCAACGAGGGTTACAACCCCATCACTCTGCTTAAATCATCAGCAAATTACTGGAAACATTCAGAGGCTTACAGGGGTTACCCTGTATGTCTGCACATTTTGTCCAAAACAATAGTGGTACATCTGCATTGTCTTAATTACACTGAATTCAACTGAATTAATTTCAACTGCTATACAAGTGAACTGAGTCAAATATACCACTCAATATTAACTCCCCATGACTAACGATGATATTATCAGCTCCACCAAATTCCATCAGGGCCCCAGTGCCCCAATGGCCACCCAGGTGCGTCTAACACCGAGTGTGCCATTGCACGCCTCGCCAATCCTAATGCCGGCTTTACACAGGAGAGGTGACAGGAACAACGGGAGGTTTGGAAGTCCGGTGCAGCCGTCACAGCTGGAGACCTGAGCACACCTGACAGGGCACGTGGGGAGGATGACCAGCAGGGGGCGACCTGCATGAACACTCGACTGGGAGAAAAGCCTGTCGCATACCTCTGGACATCCAATCTCGAGTTCAAAGCATGGCAGATCCCTGAGGAGGATTCACCACCAGGTACGTTCATGACTGTTTATTCATTCAGGCATGTAAAGAGGCTCCCTGTTGAAATCTATGTGTGGCATATTACAGCCCAGAGGACCCAGCTGACAGTCCAGTTCAATGCAATTTAATTAATTTTTTTATATATGGGCATATTTTTTACAACAGTCACCAAAAGGCACTTGTGGCAAGTGGCAAGCCATTACTACATGATTTGTACAAAATGGTGCATGAAACAGGGAAAAGGGAAATGAAGGAATGCAAGAAGATAGAGCAGAAGGTGAACAAGGCAAGTCAGTGAGTGGGTTTAGCGTGAAAGGCTCTGTTGCAGGCAGGCTCTTTACTTTACACACTGTACTCCATTCAGTACACGTACTGACAGAGATCCAGGGCTCAGTATAAAGCTGCATCCTGCATATAACACTTTGTATCGCGCATTCCAGCTCGCGTCGTAAATCCACGTAGGAGAGACAGACTGAACATCGATGCAGCCACCCGCCAGAATTTAATGGCAAGTAAGAACTTAACGCGCGGTGTCTCGATTCAACCAGTGTAGCCAACTAAGATTTAGTGACTTTTCAGAACCTTTTATCAATTCAAAAAAAGTGACTTTTTGGACAAACTATCATTGTCAGATTTACATTTTAACAGTGCAGTGCAGCAGCTTGGAAATGGCTTGGAAGTGCCTGCTGATTAATATGTTTAATGTTAATATGTTTCATGTTAATATGTTTCTTAATGGGCTGCATTTCAGTCTCTATTTCAAACCAGCTCCATTGTCTGATAACAGAAACAGAAAAAACTGTCGATGAGCTTTATTTGGAAGTCAGCTGTATTAAAATACAGTATATGTTAGTAAAGAAAGTGTTGAGTCCAAACCAACGTAGAGGTCTGACACCGTCAGACTCCCGGCAGAATGCAAATATGATGTAATGGCATCTCCAGAATTACAATTAGCGTATGGCATCATCTAGCAACATTTCGCAACTTTTTGAGCAGCCTTTAGCTACTTTCCATTAAAAGTAACTGGTAACACTGTTCTGTTAAGGGGGAAAAAAAGGTTGCATTAAAAACTATGCTTTTCACAATACGCACAACAAATGCATGAATAAATGAAATCCTTATAATCGATGCATGGCGGCACCAATACGAAAACAAGACAACCCTCTGTTTGACTTGATACATTTCTGCAGAAACCAAAGAGGCACAGTAATTACTCCTAGGATTATAGTGTCTATTCTATGTAAATTACCGACTTACTGGTATCTTATAGTGTAGCACGCCTGGGTGTCCAGGAGGTGAGGACAGCTCCACCGAGGTGCATTAGGGTGAAGTACGCAAGATCCTTCCCATCTGTGACACACAAATATGACAAATGAGCAAGTAACTTACACCCAAACCGTAACTGTATGCTGCTCACACTTTCAGCCCTTTCATCAAAAATTTTGTACAGGTTTATGGTAAAAAGAAAAAAAATCAGGAATTTTGGGCACAAGGATAAATTAAATCAAGCTAGATATTCGAAATTTCGGTACACGGAGCAATCTTGGGTGAAATATAGAGTTATAAATGTGAAGGCGGTGAGCAATCCATGGGGGGCGGGGTTGAAGGATTGATAGAACCAGGGCGGCTGGACGTGGTGACTGACGACCCATCTAATGACTCCAAGTAACCTGCGCCCTCAGTGTCTGTGACAGATTAATGGGACCTCAGAACAAGCCACATGCGTTAAGCAGATCTCTGAAAGGGAGCCTGCGTTGAACCTAATCATAAAGCGCCAGACTCCTCCAAAACGAGTCAGGGAACTGCGTCAAGCCACTGCCGCGGATCTGATAGTGACCAGACCAAAAACTCGTCCAGTCCATATCCACGGCCATGCTCACACACTGTCCATAACTACGTCCACCCTATACCATCGTCCAGTATAATCTGTGTTATACACCCGCACCCACAACAGGCCCCAGTCTGTGGTCGCTGCTCACGCTCCTATTGGCTGAAACTACGGCCGTGGTACCAAAACACAGGACGCCCACCGTGTTTGTGTCAAGTACCAAAGCCCCGTAAATTTCAGAATCGCTCCGGAACCGTACAAGAATACCTCACCTTTCCGCTACTTCGTACGGATCGAAATCTGATTTCTTGATTAGTACCGCCAGGGTGATTTATTGACGTTTATGATGAACAGCAAATTCGCATAACTGTTTCTCAACAGCCATTTTGAGTTGTACTTATCTGCTCGTGTTAAGAGGGGGTGAAGATGTGACTTGTTAAATTTGTTTCATCGACATAAAAATTATCTGTAAACTATAGCTTATACGAATTATATATATATAATTTAAAAGTATAATCTTTTCGTAATTATATTACATTAAATATATTTAAACACACAGTGCTCTATTTCAGTAGCCTTTGGTCCCTTTTCAGTGTAAAATGGTATGGCTACAAAAAAGTAAGCGCTGCTCTGAAGTGACGAATCAGCGATAAGAAAACACAACCTGCCAATAGTATTGCTGTGACGCAATGAAGTCGGAAATGTAACTCCAGCATGTTGCCGGAAAATACCTTCCACTGTTTTTAAGTGTGAGTGGGAAAGGAGTGGAGCTGTAGTGTGTCACTTTCACTGATTGTTTTGCAAAATTAGTCAAAGTAGTTATGATGGTCATGGTTTTCTATTTGTGATTCGTCGGGTTTTGTTAGTGTACTGTCTTGCTCTGTTATGACTTATGTTGTTTCACATACTGTATTTGTATTAGATGGTTTTAATGTTAAGTGATTTGTTTAGATATGAAGTGTTTTACTGCGGGTACATATACGAGTGTTATGAACGGGCATGGCTGAGCGGCTCTACTTAATGGTGAAATCGAGTTCTTTTTAAAAATTGTAATAATTCTTTATTCCTAAAATGGCGAACATGGTCAATGTCCAGTTTTTGATAATGGATCGTCTTTTTTTTAACTGGTTGAGCGACTTAAGAAATGTTTGCATTTAATTGATGTACGTATGTAAAAAATCCGAAACTTGGGTGAATCATCTGTCAATATCTTAGTCAAACGCTTGTTTCTTTGGAGTCGGTCTAGATTTCTTGCCCGTGCCTCGGGATGACCACAGGCCAAGAATGTATCATCTCTGGTGTTAACATGAGACTTAAAACAACCGTTAGGATGTGTTCACCATTAACGGTTTTTTTATGTACTTGTGTTTAGCAATATGTTTCTGAACGGCTTATGCACTAGTGTCAGGAATAATTGAAATCTGCAGCAGAATGGTAATTTGTAGGTATTTTAAAAATCTAGGCACTTCTTAGAGATGTAAATTAATAAGAAGCTAACACTTGTCACAGATGACCCCATTCAGGATTGCTAGGTCTTCAGGATGGCAACTGAATAGTTTTCATGGACATCAAATCAGCAGGATACTTAAAAAAATGGCTTCATGCTGCATTTTTCTGGTGCCTTTTTATAGCACAGATATGACCTCATTCTTTCATCCACACTGTCATGTTTAATTCTTCAACTGAAATGGCAATAGAAAGAGAATTCATATAGAAAAAACTTCTATGAAAGTTAATTGCCAAAAACAGTGTGAACAGAATAAAATGTCTTGGTGCTGCTCTTTTATGCCGCTGTTTATCAGCATGTGTGCCCACCGGGAGTGGAATGCACCATTTCAGTCCTAGAGGTTGTGTGAATGTGAAATCAATTTAGGTGACCTGGAGCCTTGTTTGCATGCCACGTGCGTGTGAGTGTGTGTGTGTGTACACACACACCACTTCCTGTTCAGGACACGAAGTTCTGGAGGCCCTGGGTTTTCCTGGAGGTGGGGTGGGAAATCCCTTAGCCTTTTTAGCCGGCCCCATGCTACTGAGTCTTCTCTTCCCACACCTCGTGCCACACTTATGATGTAATTGGATTCCACCAGCTGAAACGCCGTCCAGCACGGGCATTTCCCCAGGCTGTCTGCTGACATGCCACCTGAATGGGAGCAGGATTCCCGCCCTCTTGCTCATCACAGCCTCTCTTGTGCCTTCTTCTAACTGAGTAAAGTCTGCCTATCCTCACCTCCCCTTTTTATTCTCAAGTCTTGGTACATTCCAGCCACAGCCCTCAGGCCATCCAATTGGTGGAGGGACAATGCTGGAGCTCTTTAGTTGTGCCGTGGACATCCGTACCCTTTCCAGTAGCAGCGTCAGCGTCGCTGTGGCATTCAACGTTCCGGAAAGCCGGACCATCTCAGCTTTTTGCTGTCTCTCTTATCGAAACCAGATGCAGGTCCAGCAGTACTGGCAAACATGTGTTCTCACCTCCGTACGGAATTCACAGGAAGTGGCTCATATTAGGTATTGTTTATTCTGGAAGGGTGGGAGAAAGGCTGACCAAAAATAACCTTTCTTTTGAGTTTATTTGGCCCGAACTTAATTACGACGGCATGGGCCGTAACTTATTGCATCCGTTTTCCTGGTGTGTGCTTGAAGGCCAGATCCACTTCAGCAGCCAGCGCTCTGATCACACCGGGGTTGCTCATGGTAATCATGGACACGGCAATCCACTGTATCACTTGTGAGCCCCCAGACCCTCGCAGGTCACCCCCACCCCCCGCCGTCTGCATCCACTCAGAGCTTCCTGTCACATGACCTGAGCAGCCCCCATACTGGCTGACAGGGCTGCAGTAGGGGGTCAGATACCCTGGCAGATTTACCGACCTTTGAATACATAAAATTCTACATAAAATTGGGCGGGGCCCAGAATTTCGAGCTATGCCCCTTCTGGCAGGTCACTGTAAAGACAGGTAAATATGGTCGTGTCCGGCCTAAAACCACTCCCGTCATCCCCCCTTCTCCGTGTGCTTCCAGACCCCGATGGCAAAGGTTTGGAGGGAGTGAGGGGGACCATGAGATGCCTGTCTGTGCATGTGTTGGCTATGAGAAGCAACCTGCTACCTGCATTCCCACAAACTCACGTTTAGCTCTGCCTGAGAACAGTGGCGAAAGTTTAGAAACTGCATGGAGCCACAAGTTCAGCTGAAAGTCGATTGGCCTGCAGAGTGCCCCCCCCACATCACTTATCAGTTCAAAACATATAATTGACTAATGATATTTGGCCCCTCTGTATGAATTATGGCCACTCATATTGCCCCAAAAAATGCCCTGTCTGCACCAGAGATGGGAGAGGCTCATGGGAGTTTTACACAAAAATGCTCAAAGAGATAACCAATCAGATTGTAGAGGAGGTGGACTCAAGCAACTAGTGGAGGCCGGACCAACCAATCAGATGTCTTGGCCCCGCCTCCTGCAGTTGCTTGGACCCACCTCCTCTACAGTTTGATTGGTTATCTCATGAGCATGGCAGAGTTTATTTTTAATGCCCAGGAAACATATTGATTAAAAGAACCCAAAGAGGAGCCATGCAGACCCTGGTGTTTTCTGCTCGTACTATACTGGTGCATTTTCCTGTCTGTCTGTCAGTCAAATTCTCATCCTCTGGCAAATGCCATAAACTCTTTACTGAGGAAAAAAAAAGGTCGAGTGGCTTCAGGTAAGTCATCCTAATCAGTACCTGAATCATCACCATGTCTTTTTTATTCACTGACTCATCAAGTGATGGGTTCATTGTCTAAGGTCATATGCTGCCTCCGGGTGCTGTTTTGAAAGTGGACCTGAGGAAGAAATGTGGTCAACACAGCTTTGCTGCTTATCCGGCGTGACCGAGGATAGGGCGAGTCATTAAGGAAATGGGAAGGCCTCAAAGTCCTGGAGGAGCTGTGCAGCTGTATCCTTGGGGAAGGTACTCGTTGTTTCAGAGAGACCCAGCTATGGAAATGTATCCATCTTCAATAACCACACATCCTGATCTGGAGTCGCTCCCAGGAAACACGGGCATGAATACCCATATTCTTTTTTTTAGGGGTGGAGAGGAGTTGTGAGGGTGAATTGCCTTGTGTGGGAGAAGCATCATTTACATGACTGTCACCCAGCATTCACTGCTACTGTATTCCTCATATACCTCATTTCCACCAACACGGTGCCGAAAATGGTGCCAACCTCTTTCCCAATCGGGAACTAGTTCCACACGTTTCCACTGCAAAAAAAAAAAAAGAACTGGCCCTGGTCCAGAAAAAGATGGCTCCAGCGGCACCACAGAAAAGCTGTATACCTGGAAAATTTTATCCACAGCTGATACGGTTTAGTTTAATATCATTGGTGCTGGCAGTGAAACAACTTGCCAGCTGATTAGTGGAATAATGTTACATCCTTTTATTATTCTCTGAAAAATGAAAGATCAATCTGCTTGTCAGATTTAATAATAAATTATTAACATGTCACAGGTCAATTAAGGAAAATATTGTGGTGCTCAAGTGGCAATGAGATTATGAGGTGGACAGCAAATTTCAGTTTTTAGCTGTTTCTTTTATTGCAAGATCCTTAAAAGGACAGTGGTAAAACAGTGAGTGAAAATAAACTCACTCGCACACTCTGGGGAGAAATGCAGCCTTTAAGGAGCAAAAGTGGATACAGGCAATGAAGACAGAAAGCAATGAGTCTTACTCTGAAAACTATAAAACTTCAAAGGCTCTATTTTCAGTTCGGCAACTTATAAAAAATTACAGATCAAATATCCATCCATCCATTTTCCAAACTGCTTTTCCAACTGGGTCGCGGGGGGTCCGGAGCCTATCCCGGAAGCAATGGGCATGAGGCAGGGAACAACCCAGGATGGGGG
>JAODJX010000001.1:17582584-17598612 GCA_026776945.1 Isichthys henryi | reverse complement strand
CACGACGACATGGGGAGAACATGCAAACTCCGCACACATGTGACCCAGGCGGAGACTCGAACCCGGGTCCCAGAAGTGTGAGGCGACAGTGCTAACCACTGCACCACCATGCCGCCCCACAAACAAGCATGCAAATGAAAATTATCGCAGCCGGAAAAATTATCGACCTCATATTAATTATCGTGCAATTATCGTGGTTTATCGCACAAGTTTGCAAATCCTTGATGTTGCTTTAAAGAGGCTGCAGTTTAACCAGCCGTCCTTGGCATGTCTGGATTAAGTGAATCATGTTGGTGATGTGGCCCTGCCCCTGATCTCTAGATTCCACAGTAATTGGTCAGTTTTTACCCATGGTTGACCACAGATCCTCCACTGTAGCAGGGGCATGTAGGGGCTTTGACCCATGCTGCTCAGAGCTGGACCTCAGAAGATCAGCTGCAGGTATGATCCAGGAGCCCTTAAGTGGATGCCGTAATCCATCCTGCAGCTTACTGTAAATAATTAGCTGAGAATGCAATTCGGTCTGTAATATCTGAAGTTGTTATTTCTTTCCTGTTTGTGGCCATATGGAAGTTCACCCTGTGAGAATGTAAACAGACCTTTATGACCCTGCAGCCGGGATTAGATTTCTCCTGCCATGCACAGCTGTGGAAGATATTTAGCCTCAGGCTGCCACCAAGGTGGCAAATCTGTCTCCTTGCACAATGAAATGGCCCTTCTCTGCTTGCCTTTCTACACTGGATGTTTAGAGTAAGGGCCCAGCTTCAGGTAGTGTGTGAAGAGGTGAGGACAGTGTGTTGCGGAGAGTAACTGTGTCCTGGAGTTACATGTACCTGTTTTTTGGGACTGGGGGAGCATGTGTGTGGTATGAAGATGGTCCACATCCTTTCGACTGAACCATCTCCATTAGTCTAACCTAAAAGGCAGCTTGAGGTAAACTAGCACTCCTGGAGCATTTTTCTAAGGGTTAAGGTACTTGCTTAAGTGCCCGATGGAGATGTGACTACTTTGCTGAGTAACCTACTGATCACATAGCGCTTTTCCATCGACAAAGAGCTGGTTTCATTCCAGTTCACAAACCAGTTCAGTTCAAATCCAGGTGCCCACCAGGGACCTAGGTTTTCACCAAGTTACGTTTCGGTAATCAGTATCTGTGCATTATCAGTGGTTGGTGTAACTGAGTAGGCGGAGTTTAGAGAACACCAGAAAGATGGCAGACCAGATTGTTTTACTCAGATTACTTCTGCATGCCCAATGGAATTACACGAAAGCTCTGTATATGACACGCAGTTTGGTTTGGAACGTCATTCATGTCCAAATCTTTGTTTCTTCCGGGGACCAGACTGGACTTTATGGACTCTACATTCACTCCAATGTTTGTCTCATGCCAGGAGATACATACCCACTCATGATGTCATCATGGTTCCCTTTCACGGTCCAACTATTTCTTGGTTCACAACATGAACCTGTTTTTATTTTGGTGGATACATGCAGAACTGTTCAAAAATAGGTTTACAAAACGGAAAAGAACCGATTCTCTGTTGGTGGGAAAAGTGTTAATATGCCTTAACCTCCTGAGCCATTCCCCACCTCCCCCCATCCACTGTGATCCGTGTCTCCCTGGTCACTGGGTCAGTGTCTGCTATGGAAGACCCTTCCCCTGAGCATGAACACCAAGGAAGGATGTCATGTCAAGATATGGCGCTGGGTCTCTTCCTTGATCACTGACGATCATGTTCAGAGACTCTTGGTCCAAACCCCAGATGGATGGAACCCAGCCAGGTTTTGTTTTGCATTCCTGCCAGCTGAAGTCCCATAATGCTTTGTTTTTTGTTTGCAGGCAGGTTAGGCCATATTCCTTGTTCACTCCAGTCTCTCTCAGTTTATGCTCACTGTAATCGGCGCCGACTTGTGAAAAGCCAATAAGGGGAGGCCGGGGGCTGGCTGTCCGGAGCGGCAGGGCAGGTGCACGTAATAACACAATCAGCACTGTCCCCCCAGGAAACGGCGCAGGAAATAAAGGTTGTCGTGGAAACATTGATTAAACGGCCACGATGGATCTCCCGACGGAAAAGCGAAGATTGCCGCAGTGGATATGGGTTAGGTGAAGAGATCGCTTTCGGATATAAATGTGAACCTTTGTTCTAGTCACTCCAGCTTCTCGGACGCTTTTTTCAAAAAAAAAAAAAAAAAAAACTGTAGAAGATCATGAAAAATAAGGAACAGAGAGACTTTGTAATGGTTACTGTTTATGAAGGACTCCGAGACCAGGTAACCTCGACAGAGCCTCGGCTTTTGAGGTGAACTGGGGAATATAAGTCTTTGCCCATGTAGCTTAGGCCTTTGTGTGTTAAATCCCAGGCGGGGCTGTTATCCTCTTTGCCCTGTATGCACCTTCCCCTGCATGCTTCCCGTGCAGCCTGTCCATCTTGACATGTTAATACCCTTTTCACAGTTCGGATGCTCAGTGGAGGATGGGTGTATGTTGTTGCTCCTCTCGACATCTTTAAGTGTGTTGGCGCCTCTGGTGCGCTGAAGGGCTTCATACTTAAGTGAACCTTAACCCTCTGCTCCCAGACTGCAGAATTAAAGGCACTTGCAGTCAGTGCTGTTTGAAAATCGGCTGCCTGTAGCTTATACACTGGGCTGTATTAACACACTGTATTAACACTCCACCTCCGAGTTTGAAAGTGAGTCATGTTTTTGCAGTCATTACAGTGGTGCAGAGCCCTGCCGCGGTGACCTGCTTCAAACTCCACCCCCTTTCAGTAACCCCACCTCTTAGTTGCTTATGCTCAGAAAACCCCACTCCCCCTTCTTTATTTGCCACCTTGGCCCTGCCCATTTTTGCTCTCCGTGCGGTGGTCTCACCCAGTACCCAGCATCCCTGACAGCTAATGTCCTGCCGTGCTAATGGCCTGCCATGCTTTTACCCGGCTTGGGCTCCCCAGTCCCATTGTGGGGAGTACCCCAAGCTGATGTGTACGATGGATAAGTGTGCAGCTTCTGCCAGAGACCCACGCCGGGCCCTTTGCCCGGTCTTGAGTCTGTCCCGTGCTGTGAGGTCTCACTTTTTTTCACTCCTTACACCCAGCCTCCTCTCCTCTCCTTCCTTTTCAGCAGTCTTTTCCTGTCGCCGAAAGCTCTGGGTTCGATCGGTGGCGCTCCGCTTCTCATGTGACCTGTGATCCCCCTACCAAGAGATCAATTAACGTGCTATACTCCATGAGGGAGCCCCCCTCTCTGCCCCCTCGCCTTCACCAGCAGGCTACTTCGCCATGGAAACCAGACCATTTGCAGGGCTTGTTTGCTTGAACAAGAGGAAGGCTCAATGACACTGATGCAGTCTTCGTTTTTATCCCAGGTCCTGGTTCTTCCTGTAATGGTGGTGTTCCTCCCGCCTGCTGCCTGGGGCTGATGGGGCAACTGACTGTGGTGTAGTTGACAGGCATATCGCATCCTGGACTGTTTCACTGGAGCTAAAAGCAGCTCTGACTGGCTTTTGTGGGCCCAGCTAGACCTGTGGTCTCCTGCACATTTATTTTCTTGTTAAGGTTCACATTAATGATCAGATCCTTTAGTCGGGAGCTGGCCTGGTTCGGGGGGGCCTTGCCATCATTGCATACATCGCTACCTATTTCTCGATTTGGAAATTGTGGGGGGGGGGGGGTTGATGGATAGTTCCTGCCAGCCCAGTCCTGTCAGACACTGTCGTTTTATCCTGTGTGGCTTGTCTATAGCCGGAGTTTTCCGAAACCATTTGCCTGGAGGAGAGAGTGCTGTCTAGTACTTGAATTTTCCCTCTCGGCTCCTCTTGACAAGCAGTTGTAGTAAAGTTCTTGGATATACTTTAAACCCTTTTGTCCAGTAGGGAATGGGAAGGGAATCGATTCTGTTACAAATGGAGATTCTTCAAGGTGGAGATTTTAATATCGTTGCAAGAGTTAAAAATCTATTTCTAAACATTCATTTAAACATGGGTTACAGAAATTATTTTTCATTTGGTACTGCTAATGTATTTGCCCAGTTGTGCCACAGTCTGATTTTGTTAAGGGACTGGCAAGTTTGGCGTGGTGCTATCACAAATGAGTAGGCGTCTGCAGAGACTTTTTCTGCAGCATCTCAATTTAAAGCCACAACTAACCGCAAGTATCTGAAATGTAGACTTTCGCTGAATATCTCTATACGTCTTCCCCGAACACTAAAAACTGTTTCTAAACAAATTAAATTATTCACACCTTTTTTAAACTCCCTCTGGTTTCGCCTCACCCCGTGTCTTGCTCTCTCATTGGCTGTAGTTCGTTGCTGCATTCCTTGCCAGCCGTGACACTTTGGAGTTGCCGACAGGTTCAGATATTGAGCCTGCTAGATATATCACGGGCGTCTGTGACACATGAGCGACAGTGTCCAGGTTACACTGTGGAACTAAGGGCGTTTTTCCACCATACCAGGTACCGAACTTTTGGTACTTCGAGAAAGTACCGAAAGTACGATACTTCAAGGTGTTAGTTTTCCACTGGCAAAAAAACTGCTACCGGCTCCGAATGACATCACAACATGAGCTGGGGTTTTTGTAATGAATTTGAAAAATGGCAGTTGTATATTTTAGCGCTGGATTTTTAAATGTAGCTGTGAAGTGTTCTTCAGCAAAATCTGTTTAACAATTGCCACACATTGAATCGTCAAGTATATCAATATAATATCCACTCATGCATTCCCACCCCTAGTGTCCACCCCCCTTTGCTATTGTGTGTGTCCTAGTGGTCCTGGAATCCTATTTTGTATAGATCTATATGGATGAGTATGTGTTGGGTATTACAGTGGAGAGAACCAGACATCATGGCCCCTTCCTAGAGCTCTGTGTGAGTCGGTCCTATCTCGGGCTGGACCAGAACAAGCAGTGGCCCATTTAACAGAATAACCTGCCTTGTTTGGAGCCTGGCAGGGTGTTCTCATATCAAGTGAGTGGTCACTAAATGTAGGGGGGTGGGGGGCATACAGTTATGTGTTTTTACTTTTAGACTTTAGCACTTTAAAACTGGATGTTTTACTAGAACAGTTCAGGTTCAGTACCTTGAACAAGGGTATACCAGAGGGTCCTCCTGGAATTTGAGTCTTACTAACCTTTTGTGTTCTGTTGCTATGGCTTCTGTGGAGGGCATGGGATGTGCCATAGGCCCACAGTCTGGCCGCTGGGCATAACGGTCAGCTTAAGCTTCCTATCTTTGTACCTTAACAACCGACTGGCTGGAACCAGGGACACTGAGCTCCAGACACGAAGGTTGGGGGGAGGCTTTAGCCCCACCAGGTTTGGGTCTCAGGGAGCCGGCTGGTCCAGTGAGTGCTGTGAAGCGGCGGGCTCCAATTGTCTGGGCGTCCCAGAGCGTGTCTAATTATGGCACAGTTCTGCCACTCAGCAGGATGCCGGCAGCAGTCAGCCGGCGACCTGCGTGGGATTTTCCGCTCCTGTTCCCTTTCTGGAGATGGCCTCTGGGGCAGTTTGGGGTCCTGTATATGCTCGTGTGTGTTCTCTGGGGCAGACAGCAAGCCAGAGGAAGGGTAGCACCACTGGGCTGTGCCTCGACTGATGCAGCACACTCTAGGTGGGCATTGGTGTTACCGGGGTCCTGTAGACATTGAGTCTCTCACTATCCACTTCACCTTGAAGGCTGAGACATAATGGTGGAATGTGTTGTTTGGTCAGGTGCTTCACTGCTAGCTCTTTTTTAGTGCCACCTGCTGGACAGGTGCTGTATTGCATCCACAAGAACAATCAGGAGCCCATCATCACAGTTTGTTTGCCAGACCCTGACAGGTGGTTAGTTTTAAAGTGGCCCTTTGGTACAAAATGTTAGGGGCTGGGGTGGGTGTTTTTAAATCAATGTTTCTCAATCCAGTCCTCGGGGACCCCCAGACAGTCCACGTTTCTGCTTCCTCCCAGCCTCCAGCCAATCAAAAATGCCAAATACCTGATATAGGCGCATTGGCAGCTGAGAGAGCAAAAATGTGGACTGTCTGGAGGTACCTGCAAACTGTGTTGAGAAACCCTGGTTTAAATGGTTGTTTTCTGCTGTCACCATTGCCAACGATAACGTTACCAGTCCCTTACTCTGAAGTTTATGTGGAGTCTCCGAAAACATGTCAGAATTTGGGGTAGGTAGAAAGGCAAGGGGGGTATCAATAAAAGTGATGCATGCCAAGGCACTGAGTTATCGCGAATCAACATGACTGAATGTATCATAAAAACGCCAGCGGGGGATTGAATCAGCAGATTATGGCGCCGTACTCGGCACCACGCCTTGTGCTCGCTGGGCTTTATGGTTTCTTATTGGCCGTGTTTTAGCCCTTTGTATTCAAACGGGCCCGTGGACCTCCCAGAGATGTATTACCCCAACAGCGTGCTGGCTTCAGTAAATCCTGAGCACTCAAATATAAATGCAAAAAAGCCGTCGTGCATTTCAGGGGCGTAAACACGCTGTGGCTCAAAGGGACGTCTCTGCTTTTAAAGAGCAGATTTATCGCGTTGGCCCTGCAGATCCTTCCAGCATGGAACGGTGTTCCGAGAGCTCGCATGCGACTCCATTCCTGGACCATGGCCCAAACTGCCTTTTTCATTTCCATTAAAACAGCATGAGGTCTGGCTTTTGCCGTTCATCACTGTGTCCTTAAGGAAAACCTTGCTTTGCATTTTTGCATAACTCATAGGTTATGGGACAGCAGCTGAGAGTATTAAGCGTGCGCTCAGGTCCTCACCATGTTACAGAACCACGGGACTCCTGTTTGATTCTCTCCTAGGAAAGAGCCTTGGATTGGTGCCTCCAGAAGCCCATTGGGTCCTGGGTCGCAGCACTCATGGAGCCTAAAAACCTCGGGTCCCAGTCCATGGGTTGACTTGTACAGTGCTTCCCAACCCGCTTCTCAGAGACCCCCAGACAATCCACATTTTTGCTCCCTCCCAGTTTTCTGCCAGACAGTCCACAACATGTCTGTGTCACCAATTGGTTTGACTGGCACTGCTGCCCAGCCTCAGACAGGTGGTCCTCAAGCAGGTCAGCCCCTGTTGTTCTGAGGCTCTTTCTCAGCATTGACCGTTTGGAGAACAGCATATATCCTGGCAGATTCTTCCCTCTGGGCATTTTCCTCAGACAGGGAGTACACTGATAGGAGCCTTTCAAGGTGCAGATCTGCTGTCGGACACCCAGAAAGGTGTACATGCCCGTGTGGCTTGTTGGTGGAGGGGGTGTGTTGCGTAATGCCTGATCTCATTATCCTCAAGTTAATTTAAGAGATTATTAGAACAAGAAAAGAGGTCGACGATTTTCCCTTAATCTTATTCTTGGCAGAGCAGCATGAGGCCGCGGTCGTTTTCGGCCCTATTTCAGCAGCGATGGTGTTGGACTGCTCGCTCCATGGGGCCCTGGGGACCCCGCCTCATTACGGCGCTGTCACGGCGCATCGTTCCAGAGGGCTTCCTAATCCTGGAGGCAGAGCCCGGGTTAGATTCCATGAAGCACTGAGCAAACAGAGGATCTAGCTGTAATCTGCATTCTGCGAGTGCTGCAGGGCCTACAGATACATCGGAGCCCATAACCTTTTTAAAAGCATTAAATCCAACCTACTAGGAGCTAGTTTGTTTGTTTGTAATTTATGCTGAATGTGTATAATTGACATATTTATGTAATAGTGAAGGATACGGAGGGAAAACTAATTAATTAAAATGCGCCGTGTTCATTATCTCATGAACCCAAGTCATTAGCTGCTCAGGATACAGAAGATTAAATTTCAGTTTATTTTGCCTTGTTTACTGTCAGTAGGCTTTACTGTGTGAACTGTATGTGCTGGCTGATAAACTACTTGATTTTAAGTAGTAAAGCTTTTATTGCACATCAGAAATGTATGGGCCAGATTTTGTGTACAGAGGAGCGTGATAATGGGCACGAATGACAGGAAACTGGCGACTTTGCCTGGCACACAGTGCGTTCTGTGATGACAGTCTCAGTCAAGTTTGCTGGGGAGCAGGGTGTCAGCCATGTCCTAATAGCGGTCTTAGTGCTGCTCTTGGCGTTTTAGTGCTTGTGGTTTTGCGTGTGTGTTGGAGTGGGATGTTTCTGATCTGTTAGAGACTCTGGGTACATATCTGCCACTTGTTGTGTATCTTCCGCCCGCGGGGCTGCCCCTTCAGATGAGCTCCGTCTCGCTGTAATCTGTCATACCTCTGCCACCTTCTACAGTGAGATTGTTATCTCCCCAAAGGCTGCAGGTGGAACCCCCCAGAGCTAGTTCCTGAACATGGAGGTGCTTCTGCATACTGCTTCTGGGTGGGTGCAACATGCTAATGTGCTAAATGCCATGCTTTGACACATGACATTTTACTAGCTGCTACCCTAGTGGCCACCCCCTGCAGGGCGAGAGCTGAATTGCGGACTGGTGCTCTAGTGGCTTTGTTGGAAGGTGAGCAACACAGACCCGATTTTTCTTCATGTCTGTTCAGAAGGAAGTATTGTGAGGCCAGTGAGGCTTTGGGCATGTGGGCTTGTGTTTCAGCCTGTGGGGGCTGGCTTAGCCACAGCACATAGTGAGTAGGGTGAGTAGGCCTGAATGCACACCTGGAGTTGCGTTCGTCTCCTGGGTGGTGTGATCTCTTTACTCAGCCCTGTTGATGGACTGTAAATGTCCTCATTAGTTAAGTGGATCAGAAATAGCTGTGCTGAAACTAAGGTGAACCAAGCAGATTGACTAAATGCATCAAGTCTAGCATAATACTTAGCTGGATTTATTTTTAGAAAAACATTCCAGGTCTGGGACAGGCAGGGCTGGTTTCAGGACATCCCCACAAACGCCTTACGATCAGCCAGTGGGTCTCCTACCCAGCATGCAACTGGAGTGAGCAGGGTGGCTGTAATAGTGATGAGGGGGCCGTACAGGTATCGCTAGATTCATCGTCTGGTCCGTTAGTGGGTTTGTTCAGTGGAGTAAGCAGACAGTTACATCTCGTTAGTTTGGGGTAGAAATTTGGACTCTGTGAAATGGGTGAACAGGAAAATATCTGTGAACATTTTTTGGACAATCAGTGCAAAATTACCCTTGGTTCTTCAAATTGACTCTGCTGTAAAATGTTCCTTGGATTCCTGCAAAGCTACTCTTGTCACAGGAGCTTCTCGGTGGTTTAAGTGCCTATGAGATGCTTGTATGCAACGCTGGCTCCTTCCTCTCACCGTCTCCCTCTCTCTCTAACTGATTTGTGCGGCAGGACCTGGGTCTGCTCAGGAAGCAGCTGAGGCTGTTTCACTCAGCAGAGGTCCAGGCTTCCTCTCTCCCCCATTGTCCCGCCCCCGACACATCCTGCACTGTCTGGCCCCTCCGTCTTCACAGGGTCCAGAGGTCACAAGTGACTGCTGGTCACGGTCCAGAATGGCAGCATGAATGTAAAGCAGAGTGGGTTCATTTGTGGGGGTGTCTTGAATTAAAAGCCAAGGCACCCACTTCCTGCAGCTGTTTACATCACACCTGCATCGTTCTATGAATCAACCCAAATAAATGTAAAATGCACATGCTTACGAAGGCTAGAAACAGAAACAATAGGTTTTAAGCTGCCGTTTCGAAAGCTTAAATGTGGATCCTACTGGTTTGCTGGAGAGCCGAGATGAACATCAATCCCAGGCCACCAGGCAGAATCCATCAGCTGCCAGGACAAGCAGGGGATTATGGGACGTCCTGTCCGCATAGCTGGGGGGGGGGGCTGGCTGTGGAATGGCACAGCTGGAGCTGAGCAACTGGCCGGCCGATTCACACAAGAGGTGCACCCCATGGTCTCAAATGAATGTGTTCGCTGGTTCTCATTCTGCTTGATGTGCTGGACCGTGAGCAGGCAGAAGGCTGCTCTGCTTCACGTGGCTGCCAGACCATTAAGGAGAACAAGGATCCTACTGATAAGGTGGTAGTTTGTGGGCTCTGGGCCCATGTCCTGATAGACCTCCCTCCATTCACAGCTGGGGGGGGGGCACCATTCTAGCCTCACAGAGGGGTTTTTTCCCAAAACTTGTAAGAAACCAAGTCCGTGTGGAGTGATAGACCTGTGCAGTGTGACGCCAATGGTATCCTGCATGATCATATGCTGTGTACTGTGGAAAGTGAGCCTCCTCCCCCTGGTGTCTAGGATCTCCCATAATCCCCTCCTAGGATCTCCCATAATCCCCTGCCTCCCCATACAGTTCAACAGTTCAGTTTCTCCCCACCTTTCCCTCAAAAAATGCTTCTGCCCGCATCCACAGGGAGAATCTGACCCCAGAATTTCAGCTGTTGTGAGCAGAGGCAGCAGCAGGACCAGGAAGTACTGTACCTTAGGTGTCCTACACAGAGGACTAATTGTGTAGCGCCTCCCCCCCCCCCCACCCGAACAGCTGCTGGGTGTGCCTGGTGCAAGGCCTGGGCTAACGGAAGGATTGCACAATTGCCCTCCTCGATGCATCTCTGCACATCTGCCTCCTCTAGCAGGGGCTAGTTAGCCCACAGAACATCTACATGTGTTGAGGAACTTCTCCAGGGAGTGTAAAAGGCAGAAAACAATCCTGTGACCCAAGTGGGGCAGAATCCACCTCAGCTGGAGCACCTGCTGTCTCCTCATTCCCAGTGATTGGCGTACTTCAGTTCCCAGATGTCTGCTTTTATCAAGACTCTTCTGACTACTCAGGGCTCTCATTGCCCAGGATAGTCTTTTAGTGGCTGTGACTTGAGTCATGCTCGTCACGGGCCTGACACCAAGTGGAGGTGATGCTCCTCCATTGAAGAGGATGAGTGACCCTTCTGTGGTTATTCCTCAGATGGCTCCTTCCTCCATGAACCTGCCACTCAGGGGCTGAAAGATCTGACTTTGGAACAGTAAGCAGTTTATGGACCCATTATGGACCCTTGGGAATTTTTCGAGAGGGCAGTTTGACACGGAAGTGGTTCAGCAAGCTCAGCATTCTGGACACCACAGCAATTGTTCATTGATCTGGACAGCACACCGATTGGTTGTCAGTCTGGACAGCACACCGATTGGTTGTCAGTCTGGACAGCACACCGATTGGTCACCTAGGCAGCAGATCTAGGCCTTCAGGTCTCGAGGTTCTAAGAGGCCTGTAGTTATGGATCAAAGCTCTTGAGTTTCAAGCTGTCACTGCTGTTTGCTGCTGTTTTATTTATTTTCCTGCTTTTGTTTTGCCGTTCATGCACTTATGTTTTACTGATGGCTCACAAGCTCAACCTTTTTGGTTTTCACTGGTTTGCACTGTCCCAAATCATGATCCTCTTGCTTGGCGTTGCTTTTGGTTTTCAAATAGGTCCCAGACCAAAGCGATTTCTATGTTTGTGGGAACCAATCCTCTTGCCTGTCCACCTTAATCACATGCTAGTCCTGTGGTTTGGAGCACTCTGTCCCCTCGGTTTGTCATACAGTTAGGCTTTGTGCTTGTTGCTGTAAGTAGACCCCTGAGCCAGTCGAAGCCCATGTGTCGCCCAAGGTGAGCTTCACCACTGGTGCCCCCATGCCCCCTTCCATCTAAGAAAAAGTATAATTGGACAGCAAAGCATGTAGCTGAAAATGTGTTCAGATCAACTATGAATGTGTGCTGGGTGTTAAGTTTCACAGGCAAGCAGGTAATGGAAGGCCGGGTGCCACAAAAGGGCGAGGGGGTGGTGATACCATCCTGTTCTTTAACAAGGTGGCCTAGCAGGGGATGATGCTGGTTACAGCAGCCGGGTCAATGGGCCCAAATCCGAGAGCAGTGAGCTTGTGTGCTGACAGCGAAAGGTTCTCAAAAGATCAGTCAGCTGTTCCCAGAATGCATCAGGGTGTCTTCCACCCTCACTGAATCCAAAGAGGGTTCTATCCTAGTCTGCATGTTGTTTTGTTTATCTGGATGTGGGGGGGGGGGGGTGCAGCATGTAACCCTTCAGATTTTTGCCCCCCTCCCCCAGTAGTGATGGAGGGAGACTTTCTCCAGCATGTGGTGTGAGTGCTGATTACAGCAATCCCATGACGTTTGAGATTGCGTCCGCTTTTAATCAGCTGAGGTTGGTGGGGTGACATATGGTGGGTGAAATCTTCATCCCCACAGACTATGGCCAGATGTTTCCTCCTGTTTCTGTGGATCTGCTGAGTGGCGATGGAATGAGCTGTCACACATTTCTCAATCTGACTTGTGCATGTTCTCCATGCTGGAATGGCGGTGGGCTCACAGCTGATTAAACGGACAGACCCACAGGTAGCTACGTTGTATATCCTGGGTCTGTGGTCGGCTTCTTGAGACACCTAGGGGGGCACCTCCACCTTCCCCTCCTCCACCGCCCTGGTCAGACCAAGCTCTTCACACTTGTTACCGCACAGCTGTGTGTCTGAAGAGCTTGGATCCTGTCTTTTATAACAACCCCCCCCCCCAGTTCTCCGCACTAGAGCTACTCAAAGCCTCCCTCCCACAAAAGGCTTCTATAGGCTGTGCTCCCCCAACAGGAGGTATGCTGAAGCTGCTCTGTCTGCCCCCATGGTCTCCTGCTGAGCCCCTGTTTACTCGAGATTGATGCTTTGTAGCCTCTCCCCTTTTCTAGTTGCTTCTACATTCCACCTGGCATTGATATTTTGTGGAAGGCTATGTATGGGTGAGGTCAGTGGGGCAGGGTTACAGTGATGGGGCAGGTCCGTCACCTTAAGGGGGCCACCTTACAGGCCATCTTTAAAGAGTAACGTGCGATAAACTGGGTGGTCTTGCTGGTTGTTGTCATGATGAGGTGTATCTCCTGGTGACACTGATCGGCTCAGGCATCTGAAGTGACTGAATGCACGTTTCCGCTTTTTACGGCCTCGCTGCCATCAGATTAATAGCCTCGTTTGTATGCGGAGGGCCCCGTCGAGTACCTGACGCCATGCTCTAAACAGGCGAGGCAACTGTGGGGCCATAATTAGCTTCTTGGCTAACACCAGAATGCAACGGCACTTTCAGAATGACAGGGCCCTTTGTATCGGCACCGAGGTGACTGGAACCTGGCACCGCTTTGTCATAACCTGCATGATTGCGGTTAATTTGATTCTGCTCGCTTCTCGATTTGAGCCACGTGTTGTTTTTTTGAGGCTGATTCACCTCAGATTGAAGACTTCAGATTCTACAAAGACGCTCCCCCAAGTCTGTTCTGCCAGGTGTGGTTGAAGTACAGGCAGGGACAAGCAAGTTTGTTGTTTCTAGAGACCCACCCAAAAAGTCACTCTGCTTGCCCCCAGATGTTTCAAAAACTAAATAAATGGCCAGTGTGTCTGATGATCATAGATAGCTAACTGGTTAGCAGAACATTCTGCTTCAACATCTCCTAAATATGTAATGCATTTGTTTAATATTTAGTGCTGTGATTGTTTGTGGTCAGCAAGGAGCTGTTGGGGGCCCCACCCTAAAGGGTGGTTAGGGTGGGATTACCCCAGGCCAGGTCATGCATGAGTGAAGCCCCATGTGTCACCTAGGGCAAGGGGCTGGATCATGGAGGGTGGAGAACTTACCACGTTTGCTACCTGGCCTCGCCTGTGTGGGCAGCCTGAGGTGAGACCGAGGACCCCCTGCCATTGGCTGGCCAGTGATGTGGAAATCCATACGATTTATGGCCTGTGCCCCTTCAGTCGGTTCATTGGCTGTAACTTTGGGTAATAGATGTGTGAGCTATTGGCAGAGGAGCAGCCCTGCCTCTCCTGTCAGGGTCTTCCTTCGCTAAATGCAGCCCATCTGAGGTGAGCTCTTTGACCCGATCGTTAGCCATGACCCTGCAGTGAACTTAAACTTTAAATGTATGGGGAAGCACATGGTCTACTTTTATCAAAGCCTTTCAGGGATCTGCTCACTTGGTGCCGTTTCTGGGGGGCATACGCTGTAAATTTCACTGATGCTAATGGAGCCGTGCGCTAAGTGATTAATTTGAGCTCTTTAAATCGATTGCGTTTTAAATGGTTTAGTGTTCATACCACCCCACCCCCATCCTAAGTATTATAGTATATATATATATAGGCTCTTTCTCTTTGTGTTTCTTTGAACACCAGTGTCTGTACCAGGACCAACATGCTTTACCTCTCCCCAGCTAGGGGGGTGGCGCCTCTTACCAGGCCTGGAGACATTCCGAAAGAGGCCGGAGTTCAGAGCGATGCTTTTGTTCACTCTGCCTATCTCCATCTCGATCTCACTAACTGCAGAGCTTGCAGTTTGGGCCTCAGCCGCGTCCTTTTAGCTTAAATAAGTATTTTTAAGGGCAGAAAGGTCGGCTGCGGCAGGAAGTGAGGTGTAATATCCTGGTGGTTATTATCGGTGTTCTGCACGCAGTCTCCGACATCCTGTTTCTGCACGGGCTCCCTGACCCTCCCCTGACCGTGTGGAGATCCCGTTACTCACGGTCCTGAAATAGGTGTGGAGCATCTCTCAGCCAGCTGATTACTCAAGGCCTGCTGGAAACGGGGTGTGCATACTGAAGGGCTTTTGCCACTTGTGGATCTTCTTCAGAACTTTGAGTGCTTTCAGAAGGAGGACTGAAGTTCCAAATATCTCATTCAGCCTGATTTTTATCCAGTGGTCAGCATGCTGATGTTTTTTTGGAGGTGCCGGGGGCGCGGGGGGGAGAGTATAGAATCTTCTCCCCCAGCAGCTGTGTGGCACATGTTCAGGCCTCCTCTTCCTGTCCGAGCCCCCCAGAAGCTCGACCTCTGCTCCTCTAAGGTCAAACTGCTGTCCTTACTTGGCCAGGAGTCGGAGTGCTTTCCCAGCATGGAGCCGCCGTACAGACGTCCTCGTGTCGTGAGTCATGGCAGCCCTCTTCTGATCAGTCAAGCTCGAATTCTCTATCCTTGTTACTCTTGTTTCCACCCCTCCACCCCTCTTCGATTTCTGAGCGCTTCACTTGGTCACATGACTAGAATCAGTGTCCCCAAATCCCCCCCCCCCCATCCTGTGTATTAACATGTCTTAAATGTTTCCCTAATCAATACTAACCTGAGCTTCTTCCTGTGCAAGGATGTTGTTTTTCTTCCCTCTTTTTTTGCTGTTTAGACTCGAGCAGGAAATTTTAATTTAGGAGACTTTGGGGGGAGGGTCTTCTGTTCCACCTTCCTGAGCAGGTGGGCAGATTTCGGCTTGTTTTGAGTGAAGCCTTCTGACCTTTTAGGACCGTACTGTACCACGCCATAAATGCTGTCACCTTCCCGGCAGCGTACATAATGCTTCGGGGAGTCGTTACTGCCCGGGTCTGCAGTGTGTGCCGATGACATGAGCCCTTGCACTGGTGAGATGTTTAACTGCACTTCCGGTTGCTGTTGGAGGCTATGGTCCCATTCCCTGCATGAGCACATTAAGCTATTTAATCAGCACTCGCATACCGTTAATGAGGCGAAATATCAGCACGTTCTCAAACCGTTCTCGAACACCAGCTCGGACGTGTTAATTAATAACAATTTTCGCCAATTAGGCAGTTTGTAACTATGGAAGGAAAGATGTTAGCTAATTACTGCCACCTCCCAAAAGATGTTAGTTTACACACAGTGAAGTTTCTTAATGACAAGCTTGAGTCCAGGGTTCTGATGGCTAAACCTCCTTTCAGCCAAGCGGGCCTTTGGGGTGGGGGGGGACATAGGAGGGGCCATAATTCATACAGATGGGCAACCTTATCGTTAGCCAATGATGTGTTTTGAATCTGAGTGACAGGTGAGGGGGCTTTCTGGGGGGCAGTCGGCTTTCAGCTGGGCCGGTCCCCCTGTGGCCCCTGTCCATGTAGTTTTGCAGACTTTTGCCTGGCTTCGTCAGAGAGCCCACTATCCACTGTCTGAAGCCCCTTGTTTGGGGCTCATCGCCCTAATACTAACCATAACGCTAATTAATCTTTAAGTTTAATACACTATATAAATTTACTGGGCTGGGAGTACGGGGTTTAAGTGAGTTATTTAATTATGGGGCTGGCTCAGTGTTGTGTTTGCAACATGTTTGCCCTTCTGGACGTTAGTGTCCAGTCGGACTTCATCTGCGAGCGATGTA
>JAODJX010000001.1:17567294-17579876 GCA_026776945.1 Isichthys henryi | reverse complement strand
CCCCCGCCCCCCAGTCACGAGCTACAACAATGTGGTGGAGGCGAACTCAGACTCAGATGACGAGGACAGGCTGCACATTGTGGAGGAGGAGAATGTCCTGGACGACAGCGACGAGACACCGGCCAAGCCTGGAGACCAGGAGGCCGGCTGGGATGGTGAGCTTGGCTGGTCGTCTTATTTTGCTTTACTCTGATATAGCGCCATTCCCAGCATTACTGGCCCTAAACTGTATTGGGTGTAATGGGCTGCATTTAGAAGATGCGTCTATCGAAAGCAGCGTGAATAAGCAGGGTTAGAGAGTCCCTGGTGCAGTTGGGGTTAAGGGCCCAAGCATGCATATGCAGCCTTTGTGCAGGTAGTTTGGGTAATTAGTGGGGGTTTCACTGTGAGACTCAGTCCGATGCATTCAGGGTGGAAGTGGTCATGTGTCCTGCTTTCCAACATTTACTCCAGGATCCAGGCGTGTAGCAAACACCTGCCCTCAAAGTTAAAATATCTTCATTATCATTTTCAGCGCATCGTTAGCTGAGTTGAAATTTCGATCTTGTTGCATCGGAGCGCAAGAAATAGAATATAAGTATGAAAGACATTTTAACATGACATTCTGAGATGTGAATATAAGATATAAAGACACAAGTACGGTTTTAAAAAAAAAAAACAGTTTGCAGTGCTGTGTATGTTAATGGCCATTCAGATATGGGTTGGTGTACTCGGGAATCAGGGGATTTTTCAGTGATTTTCTCTGGTACTAGTTGCACCTTAAGGAGTTGTGGCATTGAGGTTTCTCTAGCTGCTATGCCGCCTAGTGGCATGCCACAGGGCCACTGGCCCAGCTGAAAGCTGATTGGTCACCAGAGTGCCCCCTCCCCCTGCCAATCACAAATTCAAAACATATCATTGGCTAATGATAAGATCGTGCCCTCTTATGCCCTGTCACCTTAAAAAATCCTGGAATCGCCCCAGGGTCACCCTGCTCAGAGCTTGCGAGATGGTGTCTGCACCCTTCCGCTGCAGCAAAGGGGAAAACGTGAGCAGGAAGAGCTTTTACTTATGGTCTACCACACAGGAAGTGGGTTTCCGCAGGGGCCCCGCAGCGGCAGTGGGATGTCAGTTGATATCGACGGTAAAGGGACAACGATGTATAGTGCGTCGCCCCTCTGTCACAAAGTGCCTCCACCAGGCGTGGTACAGTGTTTAACGTGGAGTGTATCTTCTCGGAGTTAGGGAGGCCGCGGAATCAGGCTGAAACCATCAGTGCAGAGAGCCGTCTCAGTCACACATTTGTCTGGCTGAGGTGCTTACATCACGGCCCTCCAGTTGCGTTAGGTGGAAGTGACATCACTCCCATTCCTCAGGAAGTGCTTAAGTCATATGCCCCCCTCCCCCGGCTGTAGCAGGAGGGAGTCGTCTGAACATGGAATGCTAACTGGATGTTAAAGCTGCCTCTAATGTACACACTGTGCATGCTATTGATTGGTGATAGTCCTAATAATCAGTGATGGAAGCCATTGTCAATATGTTTCAATTTATGTTTCATATAAAATGAAACAGTATGTGTGTGAGCAGTACTGTGTTTTGAGTGATGGAGAATGCGTGGAACCCCCAAGGTTTAAGGCCCCCTATTGGCCATAAACAGTCACTATATGGGATCAGGGGGCCTGCTATAAATTTATAAGTAGGAACCCAGAAGAAACAAACCTGCCCGTGACCATGTGAACATGTGTGCATGCATATGTGTGAGCACGTATGTCCCCACAATGTGATTACAAAACGTGTTTATTTTTTGGTTCCCACAAGGGAAATTCAATTTAATAAAAATCTGTGAATGCAATCAAAGAATTAAAAATGCCAGAATTCTTGTATTTAATTTGGTTACCTATTATTAAGGTTAGGCCTGGATAGGGGTTAAGGCTGTCATAGTTGTGATTAAGTTCATGCCCTTAGAAATTAATGGTGACTCCACACAAAGATATAAACACCTAATTTGGGGGCATGCATGTGTGTGGATTCTCACATGAAGCGGAAGCTGCACAGCCAGGCAGAGTGCAGGTGACTCTCTGGGACAGTCGGTGATTATATTGAGCATTTTAAGGTGTTGAAGTGTCTTTGTAAATTACCTTAGCAGGCCCCACTGGATGATTCACGCCTGCAGAAAATATCAGGCCTCTCGCTAAAATCATTTCTCGCCCCTTAAATCCAGGGGAGAATTAGAAATCTTTCATAAGTGCTGAAAGCAACCTCTTGGATTATTTATTTATTTTTCTTCTTAAAACGGTTTGTATTTCATCCTGACAGATGCAGCAGAGGGCAACCTGGGGCCCAAACAGCAGCCACCGGGAGGCGGATTTAAAGGTGAGTCGTCCTTGGCTAATTTCTTTGTCCGGATGTTTCTAATGGGGGAAAAACCTGGTTCTGATTGGTCACAGAGGACCAGGGAGTGCAGAGTCCCGAAGGGAGCTGGCTTTGGTCAATTTTAAGAATGCTGTCTTGGGTTCGAATAAAGTGGTTAACTAACATCTAATAGTCACCATAGTAACTGATGAAAATGTGCTTTCCTCTCCTTATCCTGCTGCCTCAGACTGTTACATGCAGCTTGCAGTTTGTGATTGTGACAGCAGTTTGTTAAATTGACCAGATTAAAGAGAAATTAAGGATGCCTGACAGTTTGGTGTTAAGGGCCTGTTGACTATAGCAGGTGCTTGAAATTTAAGTTGTTTGGACTTTAACAGAGAACCTTAAGCCCAGAGCTTTAATAGAGAAGGTCCATTAACTCAAGCCCTTTGGATCATGGAATGATTTCTGTTCTACATGGGGCGTTAAAGTTCTGTGGAACACCTCCAGGCGTTTTCGGCACGTGACCCTATGAGGTCATGAGAAGTGAGCTTTATGGATTATTAAGAGGGTTTACAGTAACCAGAGCTCCCCTCTCCCACACACACACACACAGACACCCATTTTATAAGGATGGATGTAATCCGGAAATCTGACTTTCCCAGTACAGCACCTGGTTTTCTCTGGCCTTCTCTGGGTTGGGGGGTGGGACCAGCTGGCATGGGATCTGGTTCTGAAGTGTTTAATCCCCATGGCAACTGTTACTCTACACACCATTGTTTTCCTCCCTTGTGTGTCATGCGTTGCCGTGCACATGCTCTCTGATCTTGGCCTCACAGTACTGGAGGAGGGCGGACAATATGTTGTAGGGAAATTTAGTGGGACTTTCTTCAGATGTCGTGTTTACCAGTTGCGGAGTTACAGAGATGTGTATAAGGTTGGAAGGGGACAGGCTGGCTGGACCAACTATCCATAGCAAATCTGCTTGTGAATTACACTATAAGAATCGCTCACAGCTGTATGTTGCGCAAGTGGCTTTGGCATTCTTAAATATTTTTTTAGTCATTAACAAAAACCCTGCTTAGCAAATCGGCCTAGTGTTTCATAGCAGGAAATTAATATCACCTGCTAATGAGTACATGGGACAAGGGGGAGAACAGCATGGACCAAGTGTATCCTCACATTATACCAGCAAGGGCCATATGGCTTAATTAATGCTCATTAGTTTATGTGCTCGTTAACGGCTGTGCAAACTCTGTAGACTTGACAGAATGTTGTTTATCTGGACAATTTTTAGGGACAGTTTGACTTGTTGGGCAGGGAAATGTCTGGGAGTGTGTAGTCCACCTCAGTTGTAGTTGCGCGCACACACAATAGCCATTTTTAATCACTGGAGATGATTAGATGTGGGATCAACGTCAACAGAAAGATGCTCAGGCCTGTGTAAACTGTCTGCCTCAGTTGCATGGTGTCTCAATATATTGTGGAGTCTTCAGCCAAATGAGGTGTGGGTTAGCCTGTCCCCTGTTTGAACCGCGTGTGATGACCTGTCCTCTCTTCTGTGTGACCCAGTGAAGGATGAGTGTCCTTCAGAGGGGGAAGAGGACCGTGGCACGGATGCTATGGTGGAGGAGATCCTGCAACAGGGAGACACCGCCATCATCTACCCAGAGGCTCCAGAGGATGAGCCGCGACAGGGAACGCCCGAGGCAGGCGGCCACGATGAGAACGGTGAGCTCACTGCAGCCATGGGGAGGCGATGTTTGAGGAGTCCACAAAAAGTCACTTTACTGCTAGGGTTAAGGTAGGAATTAACAGTGGGGATATGTTATTGGTACCAGTAAGGTTAGAGTTAACCCTAAGCCTAGTTCTTCGCCCACCTTCACAGGTACCCCTGATGCCTTCTCCCAGCTACTCACGTGTCCCTACTGTTCCCGGGGCTACAAGCGCTACACATCCCTGAAGGAACACATCAAGTATCGCCATGAGAAGAGTGAGGACAACTTCAGCTGCTCCCTCTGTAGCTACACCTTCACGCACCGAACACAGCTGGACCGGCACATGACAGCACACAAGTCTGGCCGAGAGCAGGTACCACATTCGCATAGTGCTAAGATGCTAAATGCTAATGCCACCCACATAGCCTGTGATTATACAGTTATTGAATATATAAGTTGTTTTGAATGAAATAAGTAATTCCAGTCAAACACATGAGTCTTTCAGTAGCTAAGACCTTGTAATGGTCACTCTCAAAGAACCCATCTCTCCCTCAATCTTAGCAGCACCTGTTGTTGATCTTGTTCGTCTAGCAAACATGTTTTGTTTGTTTGTAGCGGCACGTGACCTCAACAGGGGGCAACCGCAAATTTAAGTGCACCGAGTGCGGCAAGGCGTTCAAGTATAAGCACCACCTGAAGGAGCACTTACGCATCCACAGTGGTGAGTCTGAGGTCACCACAGCCGTTTCAAGAGATGTAGGGGTTTGTAGCATCAGGCCAGATGTCTTAGACATGTGCTGTGAGGCAGTTTGGCTCGACGAGTAACACCTGAGAGTACTGTATCCATGACATATGCAGAGTTAAAAGTATGCAAATGCCACCTAATAAAACCTTTTTTGTGTTGTGCATCTTTGCAGGAGAAAAGCCGTACGAATGTTCCAACTGCAAGAAGCGTTTCTCACACTCAGGGTCCTACAGCTCTCACATTAGCAGCAAGAAGTGCATTGGTTTGACGGCAAATGGCCGACCTCGCCCTGGGATCAAAGGCTCACGGTGTGCATCGCCAGCACTGCCTGCGTCACCCTCTGCCCCTCCTACCCCCGCCCGGATGCAGCTTCGTGAGAAGATGGACAATGGCAGGCCCCTTCAAGAGCAGCTACCCCTCAACCAGATCAAGTCGGAACCTGTAGACTATGAGTACAAGCCTGTGGTATTAACCCCTGGTGTGAATGGTGTGTTCAATGGAGGTGGTGCCCCCCTCCAGGCGGCAGTGACCTCACCTATGGTGCAGGCTGTTGTGTTACCCACAGTCGGCCTGGTGTCCCCCATCAGCATCAACCTGAGCGATATTCAGAACGTTCTCAAGGTGGCCGTGGATGGAAATATTATCCGGCAAGTGCTGGGGAATGCCCAAGTTAATGGTTCACCCAAAGTCATAGGGGCAACAGGTCAAGCCCAGCCAGGCAGTCCCTCTGTCATCTCTGCCATCAGCCTGCCCATTGTTGATCAGGATGGCACTGCAAAGATCATCATCAACTACAACCTAGACCCAGGGCAGGCCCAACATGCAATTCATGGCCCTAAGGAGGCAGATGAAGACATGTGCAAAGCCGAGAAGTTCCCTGAGGACCTGACTGTTAAGGTAGAGAGAGGTGAGCAGATAGGGGCAGAGATGGAGAAAGAGAAGGGCAAGGGTACCTGTCTGCTATGCAATGACTGCCCAGCTAGCGTGGACACACTTGACGAGATGAAGAGCCACAAAACCAAGGGGACAAAGATCAATGGAGCAGGGTCAGACAAGACCACTATCTCGTCCCTGCTAGTAGACGGTGGCCTTTCCCCAGGTCAGCCTCCCCTCAAGAACCTCCTGTCGCTCCTCAAGGCGTACTATGCCTTGAATGCAGAGCCCACCAAGGAGGAGTTGGTCAAAATCTCAGACTCTGTCAGCCTGCCTCTGGATGTGGTCAAGAAGTGGTTTGAAAAGATGCACACAGATCAAATTCCTATAGCAGGTGCCAGTCCACCCCCGGGACAAGAGGCACCCCAGCCTGAGCTGGACTTCATTGGGGCAGCTGCCGCTGCCTCCTCTACAGCAGTGGCAGCAGTGCCACGACAGGAGCGGGATGGTGGAGATGTGGAATCTGGTGGAGAACCTGCAGATGGAGATGGCCCGGGGGCACAGTCCCCATCGTCTCCCTCACCGATGAACCTGTCTGCCGGGGCACCTATTGAGGATGGTAGCGGTGAAGAGCCACTCGACCTATCACTACCGAAGCTCCCCCGAAGGGAATCAGCTGACGGTGGGGCTTTGCCAAGCAGTATTTACTCCGTTCAGGAAGAGCCTTTGAACCTGACTTGCGCAAAGAAGGAAATACCGAAGGAGGGGAGTCCAGCTCCCGTGCGCACCCCTCCGCAGAGTGCCAAAGCTGTCAACCTTATCACCGCTCAGTTGCCGACCATCGTAGCCATCGCCGATCGGAGCAATGTCCACGGTCTGCGGGCCCTCAGCACCAGCAGTAAGACGATACTGATCCCTCAGCTGGCATACTCGTACCCCGCATCGGGGAGCAGCCCCGCTGCGGTGGACATCTCACAGAAGACTGCCCAGGCCAGTGGCAGCCAGGTGGGTCGCAACCGCACGCTCAGACTATAAATGATTTGCATGTTGCAAGTTCTGTAGGAGCACAGAGGTTAGTCAGAAGGATTCAACTTGGGAGTAGCCATGGTGTCAAAAATATTATGTGTTGAGCACATCCACTGTGTGCAACCGGCCCAGTATCCTTTTTCCTCTTGCAATGATTGTGTCTTCTGTTTGTCTGGTGAATATCTCTCATCTTTCAGCCTCCCCACCAATTTAACATTTGTCAAATATGGGGGGAGGGGGGATGCGTATCTGTAGAGCCCTTTTTGTAAAAACTGGGCAGATCTAATTTTCCCTTCCACCGTGAGTCCCAGAGGATTGTGTTCCCACTGAACACGAAGTGCATTAATGGATGTGCTTGTGGGACCATTCGGGGCAGCATGAAGACCTCCGGGGTCATATGCCCCCAGGTCGTTTTCCAGCTGAGAGAGCCATAAGAGGCTTGTAGGGCAGAGCTCCAACATGTTGTATGTCTGACATCCTTACTGCCTGCCTTTGTACCAGATGACTACACCTATATCCGAGTGTCCTTATGTGTGCTGTGTACCCATAGCATCCATATATGTGTGGTGAATCAAGCCTTTTGAACTCTGATACAGCACTTTAACTAGGAGAGATGCAATGGGATATGACAGTAATGGGCTGTGGGGAGACTGTGGCTTCAACATGGGCTCAGTGTCTGTGAGTACTGGCTTACTTGGCCTTGGAGGTCCAGTTAAACTCCAGTAAATAGAATGGTTAAAGGTATGACCAATGGCGCCTAGAGATTACCATCTGTCTGTAAGAGTATAAAGTGCTCACCATCGTGATGTGGAGGTCATCGGTCATCTTGACAGGAATCCTTTGGTCTTGTCCGGATAAAATGAACACAAACTGAAGGAATAGTGCCAGTCTAATGAAAGCTTGCAGTCCTCATCCTTCTATCGGGTGCAGTTAGATGGTGCAATTGTTGCTACATTCAGTAATGCAATTATAGGTTTTTCTGCATGAGGCCACTCAGTGTATGATGGGAGCCCCCCTCTCCCTTGCATTTGGCTGGTTATGCAAATTGTTAATTCTGGGAGCCAAGAGAGGGTGAAGCCAGCTAGTGGAGAGTTGTCTTTTGACAGCAGGGAGGGGGGTTAATTAGGTTGCATGAGGAGTGGGTTTCAGGTTAGGAGAGCAGTACATAAAAGTAAATTGAATGGATTTGATGGTTTGGGTTGTCTGCACCCTTAGGCCTTTAAGATGTGTGGCACATGGTTGAACTACTAACCTGAAGATGAGGTATCTAAATGGTGTTGTAATGTCAATCCAAGGCTAAAGTGTGTAAATGGTGTCCAGGCAGGAACAATGTCCGTGTGTGTCAGGGCGCTCCATTAAACCACAAACACCCTCCTTCAGGAGGACACAAGCTCAGTGGATGATCAGAATGACTCTGATGCCACCCCGCCACGAAAGCGCATGAGGAAGATGGAGAATGGGATGTATGCCTGCGATCTGTGCGACAAGATATTCCAGAAGAGCAGCTCTCTGCTGAGGCACAAGTACGAGCACACGGGTAAGTGATGACCTGCTGGTGATGTTGGGATTAGTGGTTAAAGGGCAGAGGAAGAGTAGTGCAACCCGAACTTTCCCCTTGAGTACAGCTTATGTGATGCTCAAATAGAAGGTAGTTGTACAGAGGTGTAGCTAGAGGTGGGTGGATCCTTCTGGACCATCATTTCTACAAGGGTACTTTTGCACTGCACCAGGTACTGTATTTTTGATACTTCAGGAAAGTACGGTACTTCAAGGTATTGGTTGTCCATTGGCATAAAAACTGATATCAGTGCTGAACGACATCACAACCAAGGCAGGGTGTTTTGTACTGAATTTCAAAAATGCCTGCAGTAAATTTTAGGGCTGGACGATATATCAGCATGTTCTGACCAGATCACAATTAAATCTTGGATCTTTTCATTTCGCACATCTATTATTACTACTATTTTTTTTAACTTAATTTTTCATGTTCTGAGTTCATAACTTTTCAAGGTGGCGTTTGCATTGTGTTTCAGAGGCAGGCTATTTGCATAACCACTCGACAAAGAAAGCGTTTCAAGTCGCACTCCAAAGTACCAAAGTAGTACCGCAAGTACCCCTTCTGGTACTGGTACTCAACCAGAAATCAATGGAAAAGGGAAAGTACCAAAAGTATGGTTCCTGGTACAGTGGAAAAGCGCTCTATGAGGGAGAGATGGTGATGGCGCCTCAGAGGAACACTAACCCATTTTTTTCTGGACCCCCCACCCTACAGGGAAGCGTCCCCATGAGTGCAGCATCTGCAGTAAGGCCTTCAAACACAAGCACCATCTGATCGAGCACTCACGACTGCACTCAGGCGAGAAGCCCTACCGGTGTGACAAGTGTGGCAAACGCTTTTCACACTCGGGCTCCTACTCGCAGCACATGAATCACCGCTACTCGTATTGCAAGAAGGAGGCGCGGGAGCGTGGAGACGAGGCCGGCAGCGACGATGCAACCCCCCCGGATGAAGCGATGGCTTTCACTGCAGGGCCTCTGTCGGACGGCCAGGCTGCCTCGTCACCCTTGCACCTGGACTCTGACGAACGGGAGAGCAGCACTCGTGAGGACGAGGAGAGCGAGGAGGATGAGGAGGAAGAAGACAGAGTGCCAGGGGATGGCATCATCGATGAGGATGAGATACGGGTGGTGAAGGTAGGTGAGGAGGATGAGGGAACAGAGAAGGCAGAGGAATCAGATGAGGAGATGGCATGCAGAGATGAAGAGGTGCCAGTAGCGGATCGTCGGGAACCAGTGAAGATGGAGGAAGGTGAATGGCAAGGAGCTAAAGAGCAGTGACTGGGTACGAGAAGGAGGCGCTGGGAACCAGCGTCAGCATGAAAGGAATGAGATGGGAGAGAGAAGGGGATGGGCTGTGCTGGAACGTGAGCGGACAAGTTCTGGCCCGGACGCCGTGGTCCGGGTCGCTACTGTATACAAACCCAGGTGTGCCTGACGAAAACCTATGAAATGCGTGACTGAGGGATCTTAAGTGTCAACAGTCTGAACAAATGAAGTAAAATGCATGCAGGGGCTTTGAAGGACCTGATGCATTTCAGGCGCCGTGTTGGGAGTTCCGTTTGATCAGTATTACTAATTTTACTCAGTTATATTTTAACCTTTTAAGCTGTACAGTCCAGATTTGTATACCTTTTTATCACCAAGGAACCAAATCCAGTATTTTGTTAATTTCAGGATGGAAAGTTGCGCACTACAGTATCAGCGGCCTGCGCGTACCCTTCAGTGTTACTGAGTGAAGGAGATGTTTCGCGGAGGTTGGTGTAGAGTCCGTGTAGCGAGATGAGCCTTAAGATGGATTACCAGGCCCCAGCCAGGTCCGGGGTGAAGCAGGGCGGGGTGCCAAGGGAGCTCTCAGATGAGACTGGGTGTCACTCTCCGTGGAATCCCCCCAACCCCACAACCACCCCAGCCTTATGCAAGACCTGTGTGCTGCAAGTGCCATTGAACAGTGTTATTTTATCATTATTATTGCCGAACCGTCGTAGCCTGTGAGAATGTTGTCGTGTGGGACCGTAAAGACATGCAGAGGTGTGTGAGCCGTGGCAGCCTGCGTGTGCCAGGGGGCGCATACCTGCATGCCTCAGACACAGAAGTAGGGGTGCTAATCGCTACAGCGGATGGTGACGCTAATGGGTGATGGCTCGGTGTATCAGCCAGTGTAACCTGTCAGTATTATGACCCATGGTTTTATCCTTCAGGATGTATGTGATGGGGGACTTTTTTTGTCATGTGTCCGCATCCTGTGTAATGACCCACACCCTTAAGTTTTTATATTTGTGTTTTTATATTTCTTGTATGGTTATTTATTACACAATGTAGTGTACAATACTGTAGTTTGTATTAATACAGTAATATATTTTAGTATTGAATTCGAAGGCGATGGAAAGCGCTGGAAGAGGGTTTCTGGCTGACCGTGAAAAAAAAAAAAGGGCTTGTTTGGAAGTGGTCTCTGCTAATGCAGCCCTGTCCATCTCTGTGGATGTAGTGCCCCCCCTCCCCTACCTGACTGTCATAAAGCTACTGAAGTGTGAGCTAACTGTGACTAATAGCATGATCCTTTTGCTGTGGGGTGTCCCTGGGGTGTCCCCAACCATGATGCTGCGCTGCGTGATGAAGCCAAAATGTCGATGGATTCAAGTTGATCATTTATTTTTTGGTCAAATATTTCTTTCCTCCTCTGTGCCATTTTCTTCTCCTTGTGTCAGGATGCAGGAACCTGTATATGACAGCGTATAAGCCATGGTCTTTTTTTTTTAAAGTAGGTTTTGTTACAGCTCCCCATGTCACAATAAACGGCATTGTGAAACCTGCTGTGAGCGCTTCCATCTGCAGTGGGTGCTGCTGTGTTTTTGCGGATTGCTTTGTGTGTCTCCGAGGTCGTACACGAAGAGGATGGCATTTCTCAGCTCTGGAGATGTAGGGGAGAGGCTTTGTAGCAATCACTGGCTCTTCTGGAACCGCCTAGAATCAGAAGTTCTTTTGGGTGACTAAAAGAGCACCAAGCGGGTGGAGCAGTGTGTGGCTCAGTGAGTTAGGCTTCTATGCCTGCGATCAGAAGGTCATTGGTTTGAATCCTGTGCTTGGTAAAGTAACCACATGTCTGCTTGACCCTTAACCCCCCCCCCTTCACTCATACCTCTCTTCAGGCACATACATTTTTTTAAAAGACATACATAAAGAGCAGAGGGCCTGGAGAACCTTGAGTTGGTGAGTGATGATATGGGTTTCACGCATCACCTTTCAGCCTGTCCCTTAAACCTGCCTAAGAGGCTGTCATGTGGGAACCTTTGCGATGTGAGGGGGGGTACAGTGGGGTCATTGATGGGAAGGTGGGCTCCTGCCCATGACTTTTACGTTATTTTGAGTAGCTGCTATACACGAGTTGAGTGTCGCTGAGAGTGCATGCGATGCCCACTCATCTCCCCCATTATTGTGCATGCATCCCGCTTTCAAGAGGTGATTACTATCCATTACCTGCTGTTACTGCAGAACATCTCCAGTACCAACTGTGGATGGCCCACACGTCCTTCAGGCACGAGCTATAGCTCCAGCAGCTCTCGTTACGCCCCCAGTGCAGTGGCTCTGACGGGAATTAGAAAGGTGTTTCTCGCACGCAACTCTCCTCCCTCCTCAGCAGAAAGCCCTGCGTGTAGATGCCAGTCAACAAAACCCTATAACCACATCACTGAACTTCCCCACACACCGGTGACTCAAATCAGATCACCCAGCCTCGCCTACCAACTACTTCTGACTGGTTACCCACATTATCTGCCACGATCTTCCACCTAAACCTACTGAAATTTTTCTTGTCTTTGCAAATGATGCACCCAACTGATCTATTGTACACATTTCTTAGATCAATACTGCACCCATGCCAAGTGTAGCTCCCACCTCACTCCAGGGGGAGAGCCACTCCCATGGGCACCTTGTTAAGCTCGAGAAGCTGCAGGCACTGCATCACCCCATAGAAACTCTCAGGGACACACAAGCCCTACACTCCAGCTCCACTCCAGTACTAAACAGCACCAGCTGCCCTTAACGACCCAAATGCAGGTGACCTGGATTACACACATTAGGTCTGGCCTGCACCTTCCACTGCTGCTTGGGAATGGCTGCAGGGGCCATGCACCACCCCCTGTGTACCAGTGAAAGGGTTACAGGTTTCCAGGATCTGTCGGCAGGACCACCTAACCAGAACCCTCTACTTCAGCATACCTACACACACCAGCTACAGCGGTCGGGGGGGCGCCCCCCCCCCCCCCCGCGGGCGTGGAGCGGGAAGAGGGGGGGGGGGCGACGGGGGGGGGGGGGCGGGGGGGGGGGGGGGGG